>CM032328.1:28250727-29450727 GCA_019022515.1 Quercus aquifolioides
CAATTTCATGGAACTACAGTTGAATGAATGGAAAACACCATTTTCACTTTTAGATTCTTTAAGTTTAGTCTAAACCATTAAGAAGCCAACAACAAGACCCACATGCCCACATGGTTATCACCAGTTTCACAATCAAATTTTTGCATCTCTAAAAAAATCCCTATTCGGTCAGCATAATAATTAGTCATGAGAAAAATTCAAATTTTCTTTTCTCATTTTGTTGAAGCTAAGATAATTGGTGCTCTCACTTGATTAGAATTAAGCTTTTCGTTAAGAATTGGAGAGGAAAAGAAAAAAGAGACGAAGTGGGAAAGGGAGTGAAAGAATAGAGTTGGGGAGGGGCGATCGTAGTTCAATAGGGTGCTCAAGAGGTGACTGGTGAGTAGTATTTTCAATAATTAGTTACTAATTTACCCTTTTTTTTTTGAAAGAGTTTCAACTAATGACGTATGCTTCCATTTCTTATTCTTAAAATCACAATCAACCCAAAGTTAGAAAATATCATAACCATATGCGTTCGTAACATTCAAGTCTTTTATGTATATCTTCATATAAGATTAATTAATTCAAGTCATTAAAATAATACATATACAATCGCTAAAATATAGTCAATTAGTTATTTATAATCTTTACAACTTTTATTTATTCATATATCCTATAATATAGGGATATTTATCCTACATTAGTTATGTGCGTCTAATGTTCACTGTTTATAACCTCAGTCTACAATCTACAACTACAAAGGTTTGGACCTTTTGTAGTTGTACTCTGGTTAGTAATGTATTATAAACCCAGTTTAAAACATCGATATTACTATTTTCGTGTGTGTTCTAATAAATATTACTGTTTACTTAAAATATATATATATATATATATATATATATCCTATAATATATTTCAAAAGTACCTATAATTTATTCAGTGGTATTACAAATTAAAATGTTATATAAATACCCTTCTATCAATTATAGAAAATAAGTGGATCAAATAATAATTAACCACACAAACACAAAGGTTAACCATAAAGATTGGCTAGGATATTAAGTTAGCCTAATTTTATATACTTATCTTTTTACTTTACATTGTTTACAACATGACTTCTTTTTATTATGATACAATGAATTTATATTTTATTTTTTTATGAAATACAAAGAATTTATTTAATGTTTATAAATTTTAAACAAATTATGAAAATCTGTTGAAAATGAACTACGAATTTTTTAGAATATAGTAAAAATAATTCATTTACGGTTATATATTTGAGTTAATAATAAAATTCTCTAAGAAAATTTAGATAATTTTAAATGGATTGTAGGGTTTAAATGGATTGAAAACACTTTTAAATGAGTTTAAAGTTTTTTTAATTGACGAATAAGTGGTTTAAATTATTTTAAAAATTACATAAAATTAGAGAACTTTATTTATTTATTTATTTATTAAGAATCAATGTAGACATTTTATTACTCAAAACATGGCTAAATCAAAAGCCATATTACATTATACTTGAGTAGGTAAGGAAGCAGTCCATGTTTTCATCCCCTTTATAAATCTTTAGCTACTCTTGCTAGAGCATGTCTGTGCTATTTCCTCCTCTTTTTACGTGTGTGTACCAAGCTATATCTGTTTAAAGCCTTCATACCAGTTTGTGTATCTTCTATTAGGGTTGTAAATGAGTTGAGCAAAGTAAAATATATAAAGTTCATATTTGTTCACTATTCATTTTTTTTTTCAACAAGATCCAAGTTAGAACTTATCACCAAACAAGATTATATGTTTAAATTTGGTTCATTTGTTTATTGAATAAGCTTGAGCTTATTCAACTATTCAAATAAGTGACGTTGATACTCACCATTTTCATTAGGAATGCAAGAGCCTTTTAGTTTTGATCAGATCTCACTATCAAATTTGAATTTATTGAGTCAAATTTCATTTATAATTGGCTCTCAGTTTGGATGGTGATATCCTCCACAAATGCTTGCTTTTTTTCTTATGTTATTCTTGTTATTCTTTGTAAATTTAGGAATGTGACCATACGGTCATGATCCGTCAAGGTGTGCAATTGGATACAATTTGGTGATTGTCAGCAGTGGCAAGTGTTGATCTTTGGTGGAGGTAGTGGGTTTGGAGCAGGTGAGGTGCAAGTTTTGTCATAAAATTTGTGAAGCCTTATCCTATATATGTACTTGCGAAACGTGTGGCAGCTACACTTTGCAAAGTAATCTACCACAAAGTAATCTACACTTTGTGAAGCCTATACTTTGTAATCTACCCACAAAGTAATCTACCACCATGTTTGCAAAGTAATCTACACTTTGTGAAGCCTTATCATTATGTTTGTGTAACTTTATTCTTAATATCATCTTTGCAACCGCGAAGAATACATAGCCAGACCACCATTTGAGAAAGCAAAAGAAGAAATCAACTATCTTAACTAGAGTTCTTGAACTTTCACATAACAACTAGCTTTTAACTAATTGCATACTTGTTTGCTTCACCATCTAGCTAGTGGCAATTGAGGTATGGAACATTGTGTTTCTAGCTTCTTTTTTTTTTTTTTTTTTTTTTGGGGGGGGGGGGGGGGGGGGGGGCGGGAGGGGAAGGATAAAAGGTAGAATATTTCTAGCTTTTGAAATTAACTAGAGCATGCGTAGGACAATGAAAGGTATATGATGCAAGGATTCTTAAATATTTTAGATATATTTTGCAAAAAAAATTATATTTTTAGAAATAAAATAATTAGTTAGCTTACCAAGGAAGCTAGCTTGTAAGTGCCTTGGAAAAAATAAGTGCTTGAAGTAAAATTGATTTGGACTTCACATGCGGTGGGAATATGGATAAAATCCAAGTCTACATTAGACTCACTATCTTAAAAGAGCAATAACTTTATAAACATAAGAATGAGCTCACTTCAAACTAATGTGGGACTTCCATAAGTATTTGGAAAACACATTCACATCAACATAAATAACATCCAAATTTTGAATATTAGGAATGTGATAGAATTTTTTTTTTTTTTTTAGAGAGTCTCAACCTATGGCGTCCGCTCCTAATGATAGCTCTTTATCATCAGGCCAAGACACCAATCAGTTTTTTGTATATAAAAAATTATTTTTAAAGTATACAAAATTAGCAAAAATTATTATTATAAGTTTTGATATGATAATAGGGTATTAGTGAACTAATTATGAAATTTTGAGCTCATCATACTCTTGCATTCATGTATTTTATTTATATTATTGTGGTAACCAGATTCAAAGAATCATGTATAGGCAAAATATAAGTATAAAATATAAATCAATGCATAAAAAATTTAACTAATTTATAACTTGTCAAGAACTTTTTAGTTTAATTGATACTTTTTGGTATTTTGAAATAAGACATTCAATGTTCAAATCATCCTCCTCCTATTGTTAAATTATATCCACACAAAAAAAATTTAAAAAAAAAAAAAAAAAACACAAACAAACAAACAAACAAATATTTCAGCATTTTGTAATTGTATGGCTATTATTTCATTGGATGTATTGGGATCCAGATAGACCTCCTTTGCTCTTTGATTTTATTGAGAGCTTGGCTACCTAATTCGTCTAAAAAAATTGGCTGTATACGTCAACCAGCCAACTCCATATATTCTTTTTTTGGATTTTTATAATAAAAAATCATTATTACCTATATATATTAAAAAAAAAAAAAATTGGCATGGCCACATTTTTCTTTTCTCTTCAACTTCGGAAAAACCTTATAAGTTACAAGCTTAATATTTGGTAGATTATGACTCTTGATTACTTCTTAAATTTGCATTTTCTTTTTCAATAATTTGAGAGTTATATTGGAGAGATGAAATTTGAACCTTATATGTCTTGAAAACATAAGTAAATGCCAACTAATTGAGCTACAAGGCTCTTGACTTACATTTTAGTTTTAAAAAATAAGAAGGTAAATGGTTAAGCCTATCTTTATATACTTAATTTTTTACCTTACAACTTGACTTCTTTTTATTATGATACAATGAATTTACATTTTATTATTTATGAACTACAATGAATTTATTTAATTTTTATAAATTTTAAACATATTACGAAAATATATTGAAAATGAACTATCGAATTTTTAAAATACAGTAAAAAAAAAAAAAAAAATTCATTGAAGGATACAATTGAGTTAATAAAAAAATTTGCTGAGAAAATTTAGATAATTTTAAGTGGATTGTAGGGTTTAAATGGATTGGAAACACTTTTAAATGAGCATACAATAGTTTTAATTGAGAAAGAAGTGGTTTAAATTATATTTAAAAAAACATAAAATTAGATATCGTCGGTGGCATTAATATTATCTCACTCATTAAGACAAACATTTTACCTTCCTTTTATTATCTCGGATAATTATTTCAAGACTAGCCTTATCAGCTCTATCTTAGACGACTTCCATTAAATTTGAGCATTTGAATTTTTATTTTAAATGCCACTTTACACAAAAATATATTCTAATTACTAATTAGAATCCAGTGGAATTATATAATAGATTATATTACATAGATTTATAGTAAATAGCTTTTAAGGTTCCGTATATCCTACTGGAAAATAGTAAAAAAAAAAAAAACTTCGTACACCCACTGATGCGAATTATGTTAAAAAAATCCTACCCACGTTAAATGAGCAGAGAGCTGGATTCCAAAAGTCATTAAATGAGTTCCTTTGGCTGATGCAAATTGAGTTCCTTTGGCCGGATTCCAAAAGTCATGAGCGGAGCGCTGTATTCCACATATGAAATGGAAGCAAAAGTCTTGAGCAGAGCCTCACTCATTGAATAAAGCAACCAATTTGATATCGGCGTGTTTCGTTTAGGTATCTTTCTCACCTCCTATCATTTCTTCGTACTATTTGTGAACTGTACTATTTGGCGCGTAGCATTTTCTAAACCTGACTTTTGAAACCGCGTGAAGTAAAGTCATACATCCAGGAGAGCATTAACTGTGACAGCAAAAGAGGAAGAAAAAAAAAAAACCCAAACCAGTTTATTGTTTTCTTAAACTCTTCACAGAACAGAGTAACTTTCTTCACCCCTAAGTTCCAACTCAACTTTCTGTGGTGTCTCTCTGGTTACTTCATTTCCCATATTTCTCTCGTTTCCACAAGCGAACCATGTCGATTGTCGGGGAGGCTGTCGCGGGGGCTGCTTTATCCGCTTTCTTCAAAGTGCTATTTGAGAAGTTAAGCTCCCCTGATTTGTTGAAGATCTTTCGGCAAGAGAACGTTGATGCTGACCTCAAGAAGTGGAAGACAATTTTACTGGAAATCAGTGAAGTTCTGGATGATGCAGAAGAGAAACGGATAACCAAGGAGTCCGTGAAGACCTGGATGGCTGAGCTCGAAGACTTGGCTTATGATGCGGACGACATCTTGGACGAGTTTGCTACTGAAGCTTTGCGATGTAAGTTGAAAGCAGAAGAACCCAGCACAAGTAAGATACGAAAGTTCGTCCCTGCTTGTTGTGTGGGTTTGAATCCAAGTTCTATCATGTTTAATGCCAATATGCGGTCCAAGATTAAAGAAATCAATAAGAAGTTGCAAGAAATTGTTGCACGGAAGAATGATCTGAAATTGGAAGACTTCGCTAGGGGAAGGACTAGAACAATAACATCAAGGGTGCCCGCAACTTCCCTGGTTGAATCTCATACTTATGGCAGAGAAGAAGATAAAAAGGCCATTGTCAAGTTGCTGAGTGATGAATCGGGCGGTGCTCAACTCTCTACGATTTCCATACTTGGTATGGGAGGGTTGGGCAAGACGACTCTTGCCCAACTAGTCTACAATGACGATAAGGTGGGCAGTTATTTTGATGTGAAAGCATGGGGTTGTGTTTCTCAAGATTTTGACATCTTAAGGGTGACAAAAGAAATTCTACAAGATATAACTTCTGAGACTTGCAATGATGATAGTTTAAATTTAGTTCAGCGCAAATTGAAGGAGCAATTATCTGACAAGAAGTTCTTCCTCATTTTGGATGATGTTTGGATTGAAAACTATTCTGATTGGACTAAACTACGTCTTCCATTTGAATTTGGGGCTCCTGGAAGTAAGATTCTCATCACTACTCGGGATGCTAATGTTTCATCAACAATGGGTGCTACTCATCCATACAAGTTGAGAGAGTTGTCAAATGATGCTTGTTTGACCATGTTTACCCAACATGCACTGGGGACGTCAGATTTTGGTGAACATCTAAAAGTTGAAGAAAGTCAAAAAAATTTAGAGAGGTGCAAGGGCTTACCTTTGGCAGCAAAGGCTCTCGCAGGCCTTCTACGTACATACGATCGTGATGAGTGGAAAGATGTACTAAATGGCAGGATATGGGATTTGTTAGAAAAGAAAACTGATGTTCCTTCAACTTTACGATTAAGCTATCTGTACCTCCCTTCAATTTTAAAGAAATGTTTTGCCTATTGTTCGCTATTTCCGAAGGATTATAATTTTGAGGAGAAAGAGTTAGTCTTGTTATGGATGGCAGAAGGTTTGGTTCGAGAAACAGAAAGAGAGAAGCCAATGGAAGACTTTGGTGGTGAGTATTTTCGTGATCTGCTCAAGAGATCATTTTTTCAACAATCAAGCAGTAATAAATCACTCTTTGTAATGCATGACCTAATGCATGATTTAGCTCAATGGGCAGCAGGAGACTTTTGCTGTAGGTTGGAGGATCAATTGGGTGGTAGTAAAATTTCTACAAAGGTACGGCATTTTTCTTATATTAATCATTCAAGTAATTACATCAAAAAGTTTGATGACTTCTCCAAAGATATGCATTTACGGACCTTCCTTTTGCTATCATCAAGATTCATAAGCAACTTAACAAATTTTGATGCTATTTGTTTTTTGCCACAATTAAGATGCTTAAGGGTATTATCTTTAAGTAGAAATGGTATCTTTGAGCTACCAAGTTCAATTGGTGATTTGAAACATCTAAGATACCTCAACCTTTCTTATACTAAGATTAAAAGTCTACCAGAATCAACAAGTTCTTTGTACAACCTACAAACATTGATATTGAAAGGTTGTGACTATCTCACAAAATTACTAGAAAAAATTGAAAATTTGGTCAATCTTCGACATCTCAATATTTCAAATGCAAATTCAATTAGAGAGATGCCAGCAAGAATAGCAAAATTAAAGAGCTTACGAACACTTTGCTTTGAGGATATGGATGAATGGCAAGATTGGATTCCTTGCAAAGTTGAGTGCGAAGAATTCCCTTGTTTGCGTGAGCTTTCTATCTCTAACTGCCACAAATTAGGAAAATTTTCCTATCATCTCCCGTCATTGGAAAAACTTTCCATTCATGCATGTGAGCAATTAGTTGTTACAATTCCAAGCCATTCAGTGATTCAAGTATTAGAAATTGTGGGATGTAAAGAGGTTGTGCATGGGTCTATGAAGGTAGAAAAGCTAAGAATAGAAAATTGCATGAAGCTGACATCTTTATGTGAAGATGAGCTTATGTCCCTTGTAACACTAGAAATTAAAATCGAATCATGCCAAAGTCTTGTAAACATCAAGTTGAAGTCTACATTAAGTAAACTAACAATCAAAGGCTGTAATGCTTTGGAATCCTTGCTATTTGTGATGGATGAGGGAGGGGCATCTTCAACTTCTTTATTGATGAATGAGGTGAATCTTAGCTGCATTGGTAACAACAATGCATCTCTTCTTGAACACTTGGAAATTTCTAATTGTCCATCCCTAAAATGCGTATCAACAATAGTCGACCTAGCTGCCGTGCTTAAACGCCTTGATATTGAAAAATGCCCAAATCTAACGTCTTTATCATCGAGAGACACGTTACCTACCACCCTTAAAGTCCTTAAGCTATGGGATTGTCCAAAACTGGATTCAATAGTAGACAAGTTAAACAAGGATACGTTACTTGAACATCTTTTAATTTATAGGTGTGAAAAGCTTAGGTACTTACCGAAAGGCCTACACGAACTCTGTCACCTCAAAGAGATTGATATATACAGGTGTAATAGTCTTATCTCTTTTGGAGATTTTCTCCCCACCAACTTAAGAAGTCTTGAAATCGAAGAATGTGCGAGACTGGAGGCCTTGTCGAACAACATACACAACCTCAACTTTCTGCAAGATTTATCAATACATAACTGTCCAAGTATCGTATCCTTTCCGGAAGAGGGTTTCCCCACCAACCTTAGAGAGCTTAGGTTGTTAGGGGCGAATCTCTGTAAGCAAGTATTTGAGTTGGGACTGCACAGACTCACGTCGCTTACACTTCTCTCAATTGCTAATGGAATTATGGATTCGTTTCCAGAAGAGGAAGATGGGAAGACAATGTTGATGTTGCCTACATCTCTCACTACCCTGAGCTTTTATATTTTTCCAAATTTGTTATTCCTCTCCTGGAAATTCTTTCACAACCTCTCTGCACTTGAAGAAATTTCCATCTATTTCTGCCCTAAACTCACTTCTCTCTCAGAGAAGTGTTTTCCTCCCTCACTTCAGCGACTTGAAATTTCTAATTGTCCTGTGCTGAAACAAAACTGCGAGAAAGACAAAGGGATAATGTGGTCAAAGATTGCCAAAATCCCTTCGGTTAAAATTGATTTGGTGGAGCAGCAGAAATAATTTTGCAAAACAGAGAGATCTTCCTTCCAGGTACAACGTTATTTCGTTTCATAATATTTCAGTTCAATAATTTTTTCGATTATACAATAAAATCCTCTTTGCTTGTGTATTTAAACAATATAATTTTAAAAATTCAAACCCTAACCCAAGCTAATTCTTGCAGTGTTGCATTAGAGGGTAGCTTCAAAACGTGGAGGAGGTACTTGTATATGTTCAATTTTTTTTCTTCTTTCAACAATTGAACTTCTTGCACCTTGAATTTTTTGCACGTCTCTTATACTTGTAAGTTATTTGAATTATATGAAACCTTTATTCCTAAGGGCATATAGATGTTCGATGAAATGCCTGAAATAGATATTGCATTGTAAAATTTGAGAACCTTTAAATATTAAGGATCCCATTTGCACAGCAAGATGATTATTGTACCATGTAACGTGATGATTGCAAGTTACATATCATGTTGAGGAACAATGATAGGTGGATATGCACATAATGGCGAGATGGCTTTTTTTGAATATGATGCTTGAGCAGCATGTCATTTTAACCAAAGATCATGCCTTGCACAGATGATCAAAGTATTCTTACTTGTGTTGCAGATGGCAGGTATTTCATAATATAAGTCTAATCAAGTGCTCAATCTACATTAGCCAAAAATAAATTTTCTTGTAGTTCCAGTATTAGAAAATATTTACATTTATAAGCCAACCAATCAGGACAAAAGAAGGACAAACTTTTTTTTAATCAAAAGTTACTATTAGTTCAAAGAGCCCTCTAATAAATCAGACTTTTTTCATTGGTTCCAAAACAATTTTGGTGTGCAATAAAATATCATAGGTTCATTGTAATGTGAATAGACCTTATATTAGAATGAAATAGACTAACTTGATTTTCCAATAACTTATGTTGATCTTTACCATTTCATTAGTTTAAATCAAATTTCAATATCAGATTTGAATTTATTGAATCAAATTCCGGTAATAATTGGCTCTCAGTTTGGATGGAGAGATCCTCCACAGATGCTTGCATTTTTTTTCTTATGTTATTCTTGTTATTGGCAGCTACTCCTTGTATATTCAAGAATGTGACCATATGGTCATGATCAAAAAGAAAAGGTTGGGAATCATTCTCTAAGAAGTTGTAAACCTACTGTGTGCAATTGGATACAATTTGGTGATTGTCAAGTGTGGCAAGTGTTGATCTTTGGTAGAGGTGGTGGGTTTGGAGCAGATAAGGTGTGAGCTTTGTCTGACAATTTGTGAAGCCTTATACTATGTACTTGTGAAAGGTGTGGCAGCTGCACTTGTACTAACGAATATGTATGGGGTTTATAGCCTTTGTTGTGGATCGAAAACATGAAGCTATGAGATACATGCTGTTAAAATATTGTTGTGCTGTGTTCCTATTCTTCTAAGCCCTGGTTTCATCAAGCTATTGGCAATGCTGTGACAGTGCTTGATTATAGTAAGAAAATGAAGTGGCTTTGTAGGGAGGCTTACTTGTTAAAGAAGGACCAAGTTATCAAGTTGAGGGAAATATTAGAGGCTAACAAGGATGTAAACTTCTGTTTATGCAAGATGTGATAAGAGATGAAGTTGGAAAGGTTCATGCTTGTTTTGCAAGGATAAAATGGGTAATGCTGTTACTGCTGGATTCTTTAGCTGCAAAAAAAATTCCAAATCGACTGCCTTCCTCCTCCTATTGAGACAAGCTCTGTGGCCTTGAAGCATATGGGAATTCAAAGTGTTTTTGTGCTCTCAACTGGCAAATAGCTTAAGAAACATTTTGTAAACAGACAAAATCAAGACTGGGTGAGTGCAGGTGTTATTGGTGACCTTCAAAGTCTATTAACCAGTGTAAGAAGTGTTGGCTCTAATAGGATTGATCCCAGAATTCTTTGTCATGTCAGGCACTAAGCAAAGATGACATTAAACTGCTATATGAATATCTTTTGGTCCTCTGCTAGTAGGTAGGGGCTCTATTTTGGTCCTGTCTGTATCAAACCTTTTGCTGTGTTTGTGTCTTGTCTCCTTTTTATCTAACTTATGTTTTGTTTTGTGCCTAATCAAAGTTACTAGTTTGCACTATATAGTAAGGGATGCGGTTGACGTGCAACCAGTTTGACCAATTTGTTGGAAGATTGTTTTTTGAAACCTTAGTTTCAGGCTCAATTCTTAAACAATCTTGGCTTAAAAAATCATTCAGACAGCAATAAACATTGTGCTTGAAATCGCAGCTTTTCGATCAACCACTACGGTGAGCACGGTAATTTACTATATAGTTAGACCATCAATATACTTTCCCCTTCTAAATTTTTCTTGATAGTGTTAGCACAGAAATTTCAACTTTTGATTTGTTTATCTAACTCAAATTCATTTCAAGTTTTCAACTACTCTTTGATGATGGATGGTTGCATTCATGACGGGCTAATTAGAATGCCCAGTAGTACTTTGATTTGTTGGATTCTAGGTGAGATGATCACATTAGCTGAATTTGGAGATCTGGTAAAAATAATAAAAACTTTTTTCATAGCTTCTCATCATTGTTAACTCAAAAGGCTAACTGGAATACACAATTTTGATCAATAAGGAAGACACAAATTGAATTTCTCTCCATGGGATAATGGGTTTAATTTTGATTATGTTTTTTTTTTTTTCCAAACTTCGCAGAGTTCATGTCCATTTTTAGAAATTTCACAAAAGACCTATGAAAGAAAGGCAACAAGGAGAATAGAGGAGTGCTCTGTAATTGACAAATATTCCTCTCAGTTTGCACGCTGAGCCATTTTCAGGTTATTAATATTTTCATCTTTCTTTACTTGTGATCAATCTTGATGAATTTTGAGGCACAGATTATAGTATTATACCCTTCCACTACACTACCTGAGCCATCAATTTTAACTTATTTATTAGTTCCATTTATTATTAGGAGGTACTTTTCTGCATTTAAAAAAAAAATGAAATGACAGATACGAGTTTTAGATAGAAATGAGAAACTTTGGCTTCATATTTCTATTTCTTTGATCTGGATTGTAATGGTCATTATAACCCAACATAGATTTTTGTAAATTTTACCAAAGCAAGATGATAGTTGTCACTCAATTTTTCATTGAAAAATTTCAGGAAAGTTTTTCATTGGTTGTATTGTTTAAAGGAGGCCAACCTGTTAATTATATATGTGCTAAACCATTGAGAACATGGAAAAAAATCCACCGTTATTTGCTATTACAATATTGCAGTTAAAGAATATGTTTATGTAGATTACTTAATCTGACAATATACCCAAATTGAAAGAACAAAATCATCTTCTTTCCACCATGTGTGTATTTAGACAATGTGACTTTTAAATTTTGAACCTTAACCTCTTATTAGCTAATTCTAGCGGTGGGGCAATAGAGGCTAGCTTCTGAACTCCTAAAAGCTTTTATTGAATTTCAAAAGTTGGGGAAATGTAAAATTTTGGATTATGTTATGTACATTCATTTTTTCTTCTTCTTTTTGAACTTAAGGCACTGAATTTTTAGCTCATCAACATCTCTTATAGTTTGTAAATTATTTGAATTGTATAAACCTCTTATCCCTAAGGACATGTAGCTGCTTGATGAAATGACTATAGGAGATATTTTATCTTGGAATTTGATTAATTGCAGATTATATATCATGTTGTGGAAGATGATGATTAGTGGAAATGCACAAAATGATAGGATAGCTTTTTAATAAGATGCCGGAGCGGAATGTCATTTCAACCAAAGATCATGCTTTTGAGGATAGTCAAGCATTGTCACCTGTGCTATAGATGGGCAGGTATTTCATTTGTTCCAAATCACTATCACCCCACCATTCCTTAACTTATCCTGATTTTTTTAAAGAAATATTTTTTAGATAGCTATTGTATGATGAATAAGGAAGCAGGACACTTGTTCAATGACTTAATGGATTCTGAGATCTTGGTTTTACTAATTTAACCATTGCTGCTTCTTAATCTCTTTTTTCACATTGTTTTCGTTTGCTCTCAAAAATAATAATTTTCTTTCTTTTGTGATCTATGGACATTTTTAATTACAACATTTTATTCATTTTAGCTGATACATGCTCAGATTTTTGGAAGTGGAGAGCAAACTACATTTCTTATCAAACTCCAAGGACAAGCTTATAAGTTTCCTATTGAGCCTAGGAGTCCCCATATATTTCAGCTCATTATTTTAGGAGTCCAAATCTTTTGTACCACTTTTTGTGTACCACTCTATATTCCACCAATCACTACTTGCCATGTTTTCATTTTACTTTCCTTATAGAATAACTGAAGTTTAAAATGGAAAGCAACCATACACATGGTAAGTAATGATTAGTGGAACATAGAATGGTACACAAAAAGTGGTACAGAGGATTTGCATTCTTATTTTAGCTGAGACTTGCTCATATTCTGGAATGGAATGCAAACTACTTTAATTGTTGATAGCGTAAGTCACATATGGAGGCTTTCCAATAGAGAATGAATTCTTTGCTCCATCAATCATTTCCTTGACTTTACTTGTTTTTGCCAATTATCCTGAACTTTTTAAAATTAGATGACCGGTCGATTTCTAGTGTGGTATGCTAATGGAAAGTTGTAAATGAAAGTCCCTTGGAATTTTTGCATTGTGGTTTTTTGAGGATCTCACTTTTTTATCTCATTAATATCTGTTATAGGTTGTATTTGAACTAATGTTTTTTATTTTTATAATCAATTTTAAACTTGATCAATATGGAAGACACATTGATTGAGTTATGTTTTTTGGGATAAGAGTATAATTTTGATTGTGTGTGTGTTTTCCCCTCTCAGAGCTCATGACCATTTTTTAGGGATTTCAGAATGAAAACATGAAAGGAGGCCCAGAAGGAGAAGGGAGGTTGGACCGTAATTCACAAATATTCTTCTCAGTTTGTACCTGCTCTATATGTAAAGCTGGTTCCACTTCAAGTTTTTTACTATTATCACTTATTTGTATCTATTGTCCATCTTTACTTGGTTAATTCTTCAGGCACAGATTAAACTTTCCCACTATACTACCATCAATGTAACCTACTTAATAACTCCATTCAATAAACATATACTTAAAGGAGGGCTTTTCTCCAGCTATTAAATGAAACAAAAATGCATTTTAGTAAGGCCTAGTTTCCCAAAGCAATGTTTCCCAAAGCAAACAAAAATGCATATACTCAAGAACCTGAATATGCAGAGTTTCAGAAACAAACATTAATCATAAGACAGATTTGAGTTTTAGATTGAAATTGGAAACTTTCTACATATTTCTTGTTTGATCTAAATTCAAGTTAATTTTGGTATGCCAAATGATTCACCTGATTATGTTTCATTGAAAAGAACATTCCATGCTATTATATGAACTTTAGAAGTAAAAATTCATTGCTGATGTTAGCTCTTGTTATATACTTAAGGCAAATCTTATTTGCTGATTGTTTAATTTTTTTCGTTTCCATTTATTTTCTGTTTTGTTTTTCGATGTTCCTCTCCACTGGCCATTTTATGGACCACTTGGCATCTTGGCATAGTTCCCAGAGGACTTTTAAGAGCGATGGAAGAAGGCATTCTGGTCTGAGAGAACAAAAACCTAATCAAATTTTTCACGTGTTTATGTAAATAAAAAGGTATGTGCCCCTTTCTTTGACCTTGTTCATCCTTCTATACACCATCAAGTTAGAGATAACTTATAGAATTTTTTGTTGAATTCTATTATTTTTTTCATTTTCAAAGTTCTGTCTCTTTAGTTTAGTGTATGCTATAGTACCTTCTTTCCCATAAATATAACATAGTAGTATAGTACAAAAAACCAAGACTCATAGTTGTCACTGAATTTTCGTTGTAAACTTTCAGGCAAGTTTTTCATAGGTAATTCATCCTGAAGGAGGCTAACCAGTTATCGACCTAAAGTTTTATCCCCACAAAATTCTGGAATGTGGGACATGTTTGTAGGGAAGGTTGTCATGCTTCTCAAGCCCTTAACTGTTACATTCACATGATCTTGATCTGTTAAGAAGCAATGGTTGGGAATCGTTGTAATGAGAACCTGCTTTGTGCAATTGGATACGATTTGTTGATTGTCGGGCATGGCAAGTGGGAGTTAGTACCAAAATAAAGAGTTGCTGGTGAGGTGAGGCTTTGTCAGACAATTTAGAAGCCTTATCTTACATACTTATGAAAGGCGTGGACTGCCCTTGTACTTATCAGTGGCCTCTGAGGCAAGCCTTTGTTGTGGAAGCGGGAGAGACAAGCTGTTAAAGAAGACATTTATTTGCTGCGTTTGCGATTTTTAAGCTATGGTTTTGTCAAAGTCCATGGTTGAATGCTCACTAATGCTCGTTGGCTTGTCAATTCTACAGCTTCCTCTTTTCTACATATAGCCTGGTCCTCTTTGTAATGTGACTTTTATGTTAAACATCATACGTTCTATTGAGGTATTTTAAGCTGTTTTTTGGCTTCGTCTAAAAAGAAGCAAGCTTACCAGTTTACAAAATATAGTTAAGGATGCGATTGACTTGTATCCTGTTTGATCAATGTGTTGAAATTTGTTCTTTGAAATTTATCTCAGCCATCGAATAATCTTAGCTTAAAGAATCATTTGGACTGAATCAAACATTGTGCTTAGAATTATAACTTTAAGAGCTACCACTTTGATTGGTACTGTAATTTACTACTGGAATATTTAGTAAGACCATCATCATTATTTTCAAAAAATTTCCAGACAATGAAAGAAGAGAAATTTTAGCCTCTACTATGTAGTTTATCTAACTCAATTTCATTTCAAAATTTGAACTCCTTTATGCTTGAATGCTGTAAGTAAAATGTGCTTATTACCTAGCCTTATATTGATTTATTCCATTATTGCCGATATGGTCACATTAGCTGAATTTGAGGACCGGGTAATGAAATCTTTTTTCATGGTTTCCTATCATTGTTGACTTTGAAGGTCAGCTGAAATACAAAAGTTGATTGATGAGGAAGGCACACTGATTGAATTATGCTACTTGGGAACCTGAAATTATCTCTTGCAAAATATACAGAGTTTTTTCAAAACAAACTCTGGTTATATAAATATAGAAATGGGGAACTTTGGCTTCATATTTCTACTTGTTTGATCTTAAGTTAATTTCAATGTGGTGAGATTCTTCACCTTATGGTATTTCAGTGGAAATAATCATCACTACTATTATATGATCTTTATAAGTAAAATTTATTGTTGATGATAAATTTGGTAGAATGCTCAAGTAAAATATATGAAATTTTCTGCCTGTTAGCTTTCATTTTCTCTTTTCTTCCATTTTATTTTCAGGAAAGACGATATTTTGGGCTTCAGAGGTCATATAACTAACTAATTGACTTTTCTTCTATGATCATGTGAATAAAAATGTCAATTTCATTGATCTCATTAGTCTTTCCAAAAACTAGCAAGTTAGAGTTAAAACTCCTAGAATTTTGTGATGATAATATGTTTCCATTTTCAACGTATTGTCTCTGATTTAGTGTATGCTGTGGTATCTTCATTAATGTAAATGTCACATGGCTGTATAGAAAACAAAATTAACCAAGGTCTTAGACGTCACTGATCTTTTAGTTGTTAACCTTCAGGCAAGTTTTTCATTGGCCATTTGTCCTAAAGGGGGCTAAGCAATTATATGGATGTTCTGAACCATTAAGAACATAGAAATCACAAAGAAATTCAACTCATTTGCAAGTATGATAATCACAAATATTTTTCTTGTCTTCATTTCATGTTAACTACATACACGCTACTGCTCTGCTAATTCTATTGTTTTTCTTTTGGTCCTTGTGAAAATAGTATAGTGCCTCCACTTCCCTGCTAATTGATTTGGTCCTGGAATTCTCAAGAAGCATATGCAATTACTATAAGAGTCTTATTTATTCAGGGCCGGCTCTACATATGATGCAACTGATGCAATTGTCTAAGGCCCCCAAATAAAAAAAGGCCCCACTTATAAAAAAATTTATGTACTTTTTTTAGTCAATAAAATACATTAAAAAGGCCTCATTGTATCCTAAAATGCAAAAGAGTAAAAAGAGAAAAAACAAAAATAGTTAAGACAAGACTGCACACAGGCTGTGGGCTGTGCAGACAAGACTGCACAGTGCACATAGCATCGCACAGTTTGCCCAAAGCCCAAAGCACGTCACAGCTGGTCCCACCACATACTAATTAATAATTTATCATTTTTTTTAATGCATACTCTTATTTTATCAATTATTATAAATTATCACACTAATTAATAATTTGATGTGTATCATATCAACTCATTTGTTTTATAGTGATACTAATTTATTGAACCATGTAATAAATTAATTTTTATTTGTGCAGGTTTAGACTTTAAAATGGTCACGACTTTAGAAAAATTGAAATAACCAGGTTCTATTATTCTATACTTTAAATTTTATTTCTAGTAATTTTGCATCTCAAAAAGTAAGAAAAATAGATTTTAAATAAAAAAATTCAATACATATTATTTAATTAATATTTAAATATAAAAAAGACTCCATTTAAAATTTTCGCCTAAGGCCCCCAAAGTTGATGAGCCGGCCCTGTATTTATTAGAAGCAAAAGTGTCATAACATCAAACTTTACCTACTTGTAAATGGTAATATCTCGCCTTCACAGCTTCATATATAATGGAATGGTCATTTCTTTGAAATTTTGAAATTTTTAATACTTTAAGGATCTATTATATTGTTTCTGCTTGCTTCTTTTTTACTAACATTTCCATCAAATATTTTTGAGGTAGGAAGTACAAAGAAATATTTATTTTTATTTTGAAAGGACATTGTATTTTTACTGGTCAATTGAATTTTATTTTAGATATAATTAATTAGTTTATCTATATTTTATTTCCTAAATAATATTTATTTCCAATATAAACTTTTTCCGTTGAAACAACTACAATGTATACATCTTCAATTTGCTTCATCTCAAAAAGTTAGAACAATTTAATTGGAATAAATGCCTCTACATATAGATGAAGTGCCAGTAGACCAGTAGAGAGTATGAACAAAACTGGGCCAAGGTCTACCCATTATAACTTTAGACCTAATAGGATTTAGGTAAAGTTTTTCTAGGCCCAAACCATGTAGCCCCATGCTTTTCAAAGATGAAGCTCCGCTCATTTTGATAGCCTGTATTCTATTACGTAGAAGACAATTTTGCATTCCTACAGAGCTGAGCTAGATGATTAATATTACGCATAGAAGTTATTATTATATGCTACTGAATATTATTAATCGTGTCTCCCAATCAAGCAACAGTCAAATTAAGTATTTTAGGATTTATTCTATGGTTAGACTCTCTCAATAGACACAACATATTTATTAAATAAGTGAGAATTTGTACACAATCAATATAAAACTTGAGCACCGTAAATCCTTGAGTTCGTTAAAATCATGTACATACCTCCAGGTTGAAATCTCACAGTCAATATATTGTGCACACAAATCTTTAATATAGTTCACATGGAATGGAACCTTCTTTTTGATGTTCAACTTCATTCATAGAAATGAGCCTCTAGTTTGATTGACTCTCTAATTCTCATTTGCCCTTTAAAAAAACATGGGTATTTCTTGGATTTAAGAGAGAGAGAGGGTCACGAACGTTGTTTGTGTTACCGTCACCACCGTTTTTACTTTGTTACATTGACAAATCTCAATCAAGCAACTATCAAAATAAGGCACTTCAGATATTACAATAGTTCACTCAAAAAAAAAAATCCTACTTGACTTGCTAAGTGGGCCCACTAAGGGTGCGTTTGTTTCGGGTGTATAAATAAAATTGAGAAATTATTTTACACCTTGATGTGTGTTTGGGTGCACATGCAAATAAGATCAAACTGAAAATCATTTTCAGTTGACTATAAAATACCCCTAGCTGACCGTAAAACCTTTTACACATTGCAAACAACAATAGAAAAACCAATGTATAAATGTGGAGTGGGCTGACTGTGTGGGTCTAGGTTTGGTTTTTTAGTTACTAGGGTTTGGTAGTTTGAATGGATTGGGACAATTGGGCCTGATTAAGGGTTTTTTTTTTTAACTGGATTGGGTCAGTAAAGGCTGAGACCAATTATATGGGCTGTCTTTGGGTCAGGTCACCTGTGTTGAGTGTTGACTGCGATGAGAAAAAGAGAGAGCCATAATCTGGGTTTTTTTCCCCTCCTATTCTACTCTCTAGAGCATTTACATTAATTAATACAAAACAGAAAAATGTATCAATTTTACACATTCGATCTCTAAAATCACCCACATTACTCAAGTTAAAAATATGTAAATTTGCAAAGTTGTTACAGTAACTGTGTAAATTTACATTGATACTATTCACTTTGCATATAGTTTTTATTATTTCTTTACGTTTTTTTGTGGCTAAAGGAAGAGAGCATATGATGGTTACTATGTGTAAAGAAAGAGAAACATTAAAAAAAAATCAAGAAAATTTGATTTTTAATGTAATATAGTGTAAAATAAATAATTTAATGTGGATATTTTGAAAAATAAGTATATAAAAAAAAAAAAAAAAAAAAGTAAATTCTTAGACTAAAATAGATGAAATTATTGATACAAGCTGATGTGAACGTAGAGAAATACAATAAGGTGCTGTAACACTATTCCACCTAGCAGTGGATAATCATAGCCACAAGGAACAGGCTATGACACATAAAATCTGAAAACGAAAGAAGTTGAATTCCTTGGGATTTTGGTCACAACACACATGCTTGAATGGAAGTGGAGAGAAAATCCACTAATATATTATAGATTTATAGGGTCTTTCTCCTAAGTCCAAACCTTTTCTTTTCTTTTTTTTCCAAAAAAAAAAAAGAAGAAGACGTCTCAGCCTTTTGTTGTTTAGATTTACACCGTCCTCCATACAATGCATATAGATTAATACTAATCGCTAACCCGTGTGATGCATGGGAAAATTATTGACTATGAAAAAAAACTAACAATGAATGAAGAATTTAAGTTATCACTTATGCAATGTTGTAGATAACAGTGCTAAACAGCCTTAAAATTTTGAGACAAACCCACTGAATGGATTTGAAATTTGTTCACAAAGAAAGAAAGCCTTACGTGAAAAAATATATTAAATTAGTATAAATAAAAGAATTAATTACAATAGTCCAATTTAAAAGGTTTCAAAATAATAATAGTCCAATACAAAATATAAATAAATATATTAAATTAGTATAAATAGAAAAATTAATTAAAATAGACCAATTTAATATAGAGACATATATTTCTTCATATATTATTGGTCAAAATTCATATAATTTTTTTAAGATGTTTTAACTAATATATCAATACCAGACCCAAATCTTTACCCAATAATAATAATAACAACTACATTTTCTAGAATATTACAATTATAATATGAACTTAAAAATAATGAAAAAAAAAAAATGAAAAAGAAGAAGAATAGGTTGACAAAAATGAAGAAGAGAGAAACATGACGTACATATTACATGGTAGAATGGAGGATCTCAAAATTGAAATAAAATGTGGTTTGGTTTTCAAACCCGGTAAAGAAAAAGGTTCAAGATTTTTAAAGTCGAACCTAGGTTTAATTGAGGTCGAACTGCAATAATGTCATATATAATTAATTTAGTAATTAATTAATATGAAATAAATAAAATTAATATATACAAATTAATGATCTTGATTTAATATTTAAAATATCCAAAGATATTCAAGTATAAAGGAGGCTTAAAAACAAAATGACATTTCTAGCAATTTATTATAGACTTTAAATAAATATTTATCACTTGAAATATTTTTTAGTGCAATAGTCAATATAAAAATATCTTTAAAATCGAATATGATTATGACTTTATGCCATTGAAATATTTGAACTCTTTATTACGACTACAAATAAATTTTTAAAAAAATCTAAATAGCTTAGCTATAAATCATTTTGACCGTGGCTTTTAAGACCAATGGCCAGTTTGGGATATAACCAAAAATTCATACCCTCACCTCTTTCTCATAAACAAATGACCTATGTTCTGCAGAACTCACTATCTCTGACCAAAATCACAAGGTAAAGTATCACTTAGTCCACGGTGAAGCTAAAACAGTGAAGAACGAAGTCTATGGTGGAGTTGTGTCCTAAGTTGCACTAACACGGACACGAGTACGGATACGACACGAGTACAGATACGAGAGTACGGCAATTTTTGAAAAATAAGGGTACGACACAACGTGGGTACGACAATTAAATAATTAATTAAATTTTATATTTAGGCATATTTTTAAATACTTTTAGACATAAAATAATTTTATGTCTAGAATTTAGTTTATTTTACCTTTATTTGTAATTTCGTAAATAAATTACAAAATATAAATAAAATTCTCAATTTAGTTTATTTTACCTTTATTTGTAATTTTGTATTATAATAATAAAATAATTATCTTTGTTAGGTTATATTTTAATTTTGAGTTGATTTAAATAGACCAAAAGCTACGCTTAAACCCAAACCCAACTAAAAGTTAAGCTTAAGCCCAAATCCAAAACAAAATTTTTCCTACCAATTTCATCCTGTATTCCCTCCCCCATACTTGCCAATTGTCACATCAACTTCTCATCAAACCCAAACAATCTTTATTTTATTTACATTTTCTTCTCTCTCTCCAAACTCCCACCGCACATTCATTCACTCTTTATTTTTACTTCTTCCTTTTGTTTTTTTCCTTTTCTTTCTGCAGCACTGTAACTCTCACCATTTGTGATCACCTTCGATTTGTTCTTCTCAGTTCTCAAGCCTACGTTTCCTGTTGCAAATCCAGGTTCATAGTTTCCTTTTTATCACTTTTTTCTTTTATTTTTTTCTCCCATCTCCCTTCTTCCCCAAGATTTCACTCTCAAGGTATGAAACATTTTCAGTATTCACATTTCGGCCCGGCCGGAATGGAACTATATTCAAAACATTGGTTCATGCCGTGTCAGAGAAGCAAAAAAGAAAAGAAAAGAAAAGACACCGCTCAGACACCAGAGTCCGACAAGTCTTACCGATATCGGTGTCCAACACATGTCGAACACCGGTACTTTGCCAAAAATAGCATGTTGGTGCAAATTTGCCTACTTGACTTGCTAAGTGGGCCCATTAAGGGTGCGTTTGTTTCGGGTGTATAAATAAGATTGAGAAATTATTTTACACCTTGATGTGTGTTTGGGTGCACATGCAAATAAGGTCAAACTGAAAATCATTTTCAGTTGACTGTAAAATACCCCTACTTGACTGTAAAACCTTTTACACATTGCAAACAACAATAGAAAAGCCAATGTATAAATGTGGAGTGGGCTGACCGTGTGGGTCTACGCTTGGTTTTTCAGTTACTGGGGTTTGGTAGTTTGAATGGATTGGGATAATTGGGCCTGATTAAGGGTTTTTTTTTTTTTTAATTGGGTTGGGTCAGTAAAGGCTGAGACCAATTATATGGGCTGTCTTTGGGTCAGGTCACCTTTGTTGAGTGTTGATTGCGGTGAGAAAAAGAGAGAGCCATAATCTAGGTTTTTTTTTCCTTCCTATTCTACTCTCTAGAGCATTTACATTAATCAATACCAAATAGAAAAATGTATCAATTTTACATATTCAATTTCCAAAATCACCCACATTATTCAAGTTAAAAATGTATCAAAATTTTTCCTACCAATTTCATCCTGTATTCCCTTCCTCGTACTTGCCAATTGTCACATCAACTTCTCATCAAAGCCAAACAATCTTTATTTTATTTACATTTTCTTCTCTCTCTCCAAACTCCTACTGCACATTCATTCACTCTTTATTTTTACTTCTTCCTTTTGTTTGTTTCCTTCTTCCTTCTGCAGAACCGTAACTCCTACCAGTTGTTATCACCTTCAATTTGTTCTTCTCAGTTCTCAAGCCTACGTTTCCTGTTACAGATCCAAGTTTATAGTTTCATTTTTATCAATTTTTTCTTTTATTTTTTTCTCTCATCTCCCTTCTTCCCCAAGATTTCACTCTCAAGGTATGAAAAATTTTCAGTATTCACATTTCGGCTCACCCGGAACGGAACTATATTCAAAACATTGGTTCACGCCATGTCGGAGAAGCGAAAAAAAAGAAAAGAAAAGAAAAGACACCGACCTAGGGTTACTTTAGATTTGGTTATTTCAAGCATTCTTCTTCCTCTACTTCTTTAGGACATCGACCTCTGTTCTGAGGAAGAAGATGTCTGTTGGTTTGTGGGTATGGTGGGTTTTGATTGAGGAATCTGTGGGTATGGTGTCTTTAGAGCAAACTAATTGCTTCCACCTTTCCATGAGATTACCAAAACTTATACTTCAGTACCATGACAATTTGTATCGCATGAACCATCTTTATGCAAGCTTGGCTTTTTTTTTTTCTCTTTCCACGAAATTCATACCAACCTCTTGATAATGAGAACCCTAAAAAACAATGAATGATAATATATATTACAATATATACATTCAAATTTGTTATAAATTTATAAAATCTCTAAAATAGTTAAGGGGAAAAAATTATGCCTGAGATTCATTATCAACTTTTTTCATTTGATTCATACCAACCTTTTGATAGTGATGACCCTACAAAATAAAATGAATGATAATATATATTATAATAAATTCACTCAAATTTGCAACGTAAATTTCACTAAAAATTTAAAAGTAGCTAACTGAAAAAATGCATGCCTAAGATACATTATCATGGTAAAAAAAAGGGTGCATGCCAAAATTTTGACTTATCATAATTGTTTGAAATGGAAAAGTTCCTCCTTGTAACATATTTTGTTGGCCAAAATATGGATGTATCCCAATGATATTAGGAATTCTACTTATGTTTGGCCACACGAGCGATTGGGGAAAAAAATTGATAACTCTTATCACCAATATGCTGTGATTGAGATTGTTGCATTTCAAAATCCTACATTTTATATACAATATAATTGCATTTCAGTATACTTAATTTAAACCTATTAGCAACATCTTGATAATAGAAAATAAAGAGTCTTACATTAAAGTTAAAACTCATGCATTTCAAGCATACCAAATCCCATAATAGAATTTGTACTATACACATTTCCAACCTTGGCAGAATCCTACAAAAGCACAAAGTACAAAAGTTAATAATAGTAATAACAATGATCAATTATCCAAAACAATAAGTAAATAATATAATTATAGCCTAACCTTTTCACAAATTTCCTCAAGAATTGAAGTCTCAACTTGGTTAACTACATTCCCTTCGTTAATTATAGTCTTCGTTTTCTTTTCCTTTTCCTTTTCCTTTTTTTTTTCTTAACAGCTTGCTCAACCTTTGACATCTTCCTTTTAAACGATGGTCCCCCCTTTTGACAAACAACCAGTGGATCAAGAATTTTTCTAGCTTCTTTTGATATTTCAAGACCATTGCCACATGAGGTGGAATCATTCTAAATATCTATAGAAATAGGCTTATTGCTACCACAAGCATTTTCCCCTTCCTTGAGCTCCCCTTTCATTTCACATATTTGTGTTATCACATTCTCATATGCATTTTCAGAATCTGCTACCAAATTAGCAACCTCGTAAAAGGCATTACACATCTTTTCACAACGACATGCTTCAGGTTTCAAAGACCAATAATCATAACTTATTCGAACTTTAGTGTGCCTCCTTTTGACATTTTTATTGCATCTATTTAAGATGTACTTGTCGGTATTTGATAAATCTTCCTATGAATAAACACCAATATTTGATGCCTACATACTATCCCCTTGAACTCAAACAACCTACATTTGCAGTTAACTTCACTGTTATCCTCATTAAAATACACATGAAAAATTACACTCCGCTGACCTTCTCCATGTGATACATCTTCATGTACTTCATACTCTGAAAAGTTGTCATGTTCCCTACATGAAGACAAACTATAACAAATACTTCCAACTATCTCATTTTGGAAATCTGTAAATTTTCTCAAAGTGTAAGCACTCTAAAATTGTTTTTCCATATCATAAATAGTTATACAGGAAATGCATGAATTGAAAGAATTAAAATCTTCAATAGTTTCATTATGCACCTTTGCTGCCAAAGCATTCTCATATTGTTCAACAAATTGTTTTAAAGTAATTTTCTTATTAAGTATTTATCAAAGAAAGCATTCATGCTTTCACTTTCCTGCGTTGTTGACATTCCTGCCCAAAACATATCTTTCACAAAGGCAGGCACCCAATGATGCCGCTCATCATACAACCCAAGTAACCATTCATTGCTTTCAAGTTGATATTTCTTAATGAATCTACCCCAACTTTCTTCAAATTCTTCTTTTGTCAATGAATCATGAACAACATTTTTCATATAGAATTTTATTGATTCATAGTCTTTGAACCCTTTAAATTTGTCAGACAACTTATTCATGATATGCCACAAGCACCATCGATGTCATGCATTAGGGAAAACAATCTCTATCGCTTTTTTCATGGCTTTGTCTTGATCTGTAATAATTGCATTGGGAGGACATTCAGACATGCATGCAAGCCAATATTTAAATAGCCATATAAATGAATTTGTATCTTCTCTTAAGATCAATCCACATCCTAGCAATGTTGATTGCCCATGATGGTTCACCCCAACAAATGGAGCTAATGGCATTTCATATTTGTTAGCCATATATATAGTGTCAAATGTAACTACATCACCAAACTCTTTGAATGCTGCCCTACTCCTTGCATTAGCCTAAAATACATTCTTTAACCGACCATCGTCATCAAAATCCATTGTGTAAAAGAATTCAGAATTGTCAACTTGCATTTTCAAAAAGTAATGGTGCATTGCACTAGCATCTCCTCCCTTAAGATGTGAACGTCTGACTTTTTCCATGTGATTTCTACAATCCTTTTCTAGAAAAGACAAATTCTCATGTCCCCCTGCTGCAACCACAAATGAATTAAAACTCTTGTTCATTCTAATACCAGCTTTGTCGTTTAATTCAAGCTTTTTTTTCACATGTGGTTCTATTATTCTATTGCATTTGTAAAATCTGGTCTTACTAGGACTCAATCCTTGATTATGGTCAAGTACCATGGATCTAAGTATCCACTTTCCATTTGGGCATAGAACCAACCTTAGTTGAGCTTTGCAATCTGTTTTTGTTTGAGGTTTCAATTTAACTGGATTGGTAGATCTAGTCCTTTTAATTCCAGGATGATTTAATCTAATCCTTGGCTTTCCAACATAACTATAAGCAATGGTCACATACCTCACCACCCCATCATCCCCCTTTCAGAAGTTCTTTTAGCCACTGCAAAACCTTTTTCTTTAGCATATCTTCTATAATATATCACATCATCATCAATGAAATCAAACATCATTCCCAACTTAGGGTCTTCAGCTTTGTTTTCTACACCTTTTGTTTCTTCCATTTCATTCAACTCCACTATTTCATTCTCAATGTTATCTTCATTCGCCTCCACCTCCACCATGTCATTCTCGATAACTTCATTTGAATCCCCCTCCACCATATCATTCTCAATATTATCTTTGTTTGATTTCACATGTAAGAAAACATTTGATATTTCATCTGCCATGCCTATAAAATATAATTCATAACACATTATCAAAATATAAAGTCACTTAATCATAAGAAAATTAATAATTCTAAATATTATAATTTATCCTTTCAAAAATTGTGTGCTTCATATAAATGTGTTATTCACATTTATTTTTGCAAAGCAAGTGATGAATTACTTTTATTGTCTATAGCCTCTGGCCATTGTTACAAAAGAAAAAAAAAATCTCATTTCCAAATGCAATAGAAAAATGGAAAACCCAATTATTACAAGCAACAAATTCACAACTTCAAGATTGCATTTTTTGTTGATATTTCAATTTAGATTTCATTGAAACAGGATAGAGTACAAGGGGAGTATATAAAGCAGTGGAGGACCCTAAAACAAGGAACCTCCCAGCAACAATTTAGTTAAGAACACAACAAACAATTGACAAAGTAAACTAATAGCACAACAGTACATAGTGAACTAATAGAAATGCACAATAATTTTTACTGAATGAGAGCAATAATACAAGGGAAAACAAAGAATCAAATACTAACAAAGAAATCTAGAGAAAATACTAGGAAAAGCTGAATGAAAAATCACCTCCTTGGATGGCAGATGGTGATCAACTCTGAGATTTGGAAGAGAATTTTTTTTTTTTCACAATAGATGGAGCTAATACGAACAATGGTTTTCGTGGGAGCAGTGGGTTTTGGTTTTTCGGTGGAGAGGCAATGTTTTTCAAGGTTGGGTTTTTATTTTCTGGTGTAGGATGGTGTTTTCCGGAGTGAGTTTTTTATTTTTGCACTGTAGTTCCAGTACTCCAGCAACTGCAATTTGTTTTGGCGCTCAAGATTTTTCACATATGGGTTTTGGGAAGGAGGGGGAAGAAGACTAAAGAAGTAATGTTTACTGTGGGATTTGTTTTGGCGCTCAAGCTTTAAGTGTTGTGGGATGTTGGTGGGCCCAAGGTGATGAGGTGGCTTGCCACATGTGAAAGTTGTGCACAAAGTTGTGGGATAGGGTGTGTCACCAGAATTACCCTAATATATATATATATATATATATATTTTAGAAAGAGGATCATCACTTTATTAAGAAAGGCCTTCTAAATCAGCCTACAATACAGAAAGAACATTTGGTGGAACATCTTTCATCCAAACTAATAAATGAGGATTCAAAATTGCTCATCTAGCTAGAGTGTGAGCGACTACATTACATTGCCTACGCACATGAGACAGGTTATAACATTGAAACTTTGAGGCAAGGTATTTAACATCCTCTGCAAGGTGTCCAAACTGTGTCGAGGAGTGATTGTTACATTGAAGCACTTTGATAAGGATCTCGCATCCCCTTCAAGGGTCACCTTATTTACTCCTATCTGCACTGCAAATTCAAGAGCTCTTTTTGCTGCCAAGGTCTCCACCTCTAGGATAGTTGAGGGAAGACGTATCTGCTGTGATAGAGAGGCAATGACTGACCCTGCCTCGTTACGTATCACCACTCTAATACTAGCCCTCTTTTCTTGACAGAATAGAGCTCCGTCGAAATTTACCTTAAACCATGACTTGTCAAGGGGTCTCCAACATGTTGCAGGTCTGATCGAGGATGGGGGAGCAGGATTTGGGTGCTAGGAAAATTCCAGCATTCTCTCCTTTGATTGTTTCAGCACCTGTGACAGCAGGGGCGGAGCCACATAGTGGCTTGGGGGGGCTGTGGCCCCTGCCAAAAAAAAAAAAAATTCCCATTAGCCTATGAAGAAAAAATAAATAGGCCCCCCCAACAGCAGACAGCCGGCCCCCTTACCCATTTCTCACCCATTCTCCCAGCCCTCAATCAAAAATTAGGAACACCCTCAAATTAAAAACATATATATATATATATCTGTTCTACATTCAAGCAAAAAAAAAAAAAAAAAAAAAAGCCCAAAAAAATTTGAACTAAAATCTGAAAAAAAAAAAAAAAAAAAAAAAAAAAAACAATTTAACAGAGCCCATGGCAAGCCAAGCCCACGGCGAGCCCAAGCTCGCTCACGGCAAGCCCACGGATTCTCAACCAAAAAAAAAAAAAAAAAATCAATACAGAGAATCAGAAATGAACCCATCATGTTGCTGGCAAAGAAATCAAACCCCAATACTAAAGCAAAACAAACTCCAGCAAACCAAACACAGAGGTGTTTATCAAAAAAAAAAAAACCCCAATACACAAACCAAAACCAAACCCCAGCAAACCAAACCCAGTAACCCACGGTCACGTCACTGTCATCGTCGTCGCAGCTTGCTCGCCATCGTCATCGTTGCTCGCTCGGTCGCCCCTCATTGCAGATCGCAGATCGTAGATCGGAGATCGGAGATCACAGAGTTCTCTGCCTCTGCTCCGGTGCTCGGTGTGACGGTGCTCCCTCCGGCCCTCCCTCAAGGTATTTCTCTCTTTTTCTCTCTGACTCTCTCAGTCTCTCTCTCTTTATCTCACTGAAATGCTCTTTTTCACAGATCGTAGCGGTCATCGGAGATCGCAGATCGTTCTGCCTCTACTTCGGTGCAGCGATGCTCGTTGCTCCCTCCGCTCCGGTAGTCCGGCCCTCCTTCAAGGTTTTTCTCTCTGACTCTCTCTTAGTCTCTCTCTCTTTATCTCACTAAATGAAAAAATGAAATGAAATTTATGAAGAGTCACTCTCTTTATTCTTTATTCTTTAATAGCCTATCTGATCTCAGTAAATCTCTCTCTTTCTTTTGAACTGTGACTCTCTCTGATTGGCTGGCTTTTGCTTTTTTCCTGTTTTTGTCTTTTTAAATTTGGCTTTATCTTATCCGTTTTTGTTGGTCAGTGTGTTGGTGTTTGGTGAAATATTGATTGTCATTTAGTGTAACGTGTGTTGTGATTTGTGATTGGCATTGCAAAATTTTTTGATTGCAGCTGGCTATTGTGATTGGGGCGCATGTTGTGCTTGTCTGTTGTCTGTTGAGTAGGGTGGGGAGGGGGTAGATGGGCTATGGGCTCATGGGGCCGGGTGCAGCACAATAATTAAAGCAATGTAATGTGCAGCACATTACTCTGCATTCTTTCTTCCTTTGCTTCATATTCTCCCTGGATCTGCCCTATTACCAGTTTTGAATAATTTTGGACTAATAGGTTCTTAGCCCCAAGCATCTTTCCGAGTCTTAATCCCGTCAGAATCCCCTCATATTCTGCCTTGTTGTTGGTGGCCGGGAATTTTAGCTGAACACTGTACTTCAGTACTTCTCCTTCTGGGGTGACTATGACGACCCCCACTCCCCCCTAATTTCGAGCTGATGAACCGTCGGTCTGTATCGTCCATCTCTCGGCCTCGTTGGCGTGCTTATCCTCATTCGGGGAAGTGAACTCAGTGATGAAATCCACTAGGGCTTGTGCTTTAATGGCTGTCCTGGGATGGTACTCGATGTCAAATTGGCTGAGTTCAATTGCCCATTGGACCATTCTTCCAGCTGCTTCAGGCTTGTTCATGGACTTTTTGATGGGTTGGTCCGTCATCACCAGGATGGGATTTGCTTGGAAGTATTGTCTTAGTTTTTGGGAGGCCACGATCAACGCAAGTGCAATCTTCTCAATCTTTGGAAACCTGGACTCAGCTCCCTGGAAGGCTTGGCTGACGTAATAAATCGGAAGCTGCTTCTTGCCTTCTTCTCTGATCAGGGCTCCACTGACAACCGTATCTGATACCGCTAAATACAGATATAGGTTCTCACCTTCTTTGGACGGGCTTAGAAGGGGCGGATTACTCAAGTAGCGTTTGAGCTCCTGGAAGGCTGCTTCGCATTCGTCCGTCCAAACAAAAGCTTGTTTTAAGGTTTTGAAGAAAGGCAGGCATTTGTCCGTAGCCCTAGAGGAACCTATTGAGGGCTGCGATCCTTCCAGTAAGCTTCTAGACTTCCTTGACGGTCTTGGGTGATGCCATGTTGATTATGGCTTGCACCTTCTCTGGGTTTGCCTCTATTCCTCTCTGAGACACCATGAATCCCAGGAATTTTCCTGAAGCTATACCAAAAACACACTTACTAGGATTCAGCTTCATTTGGTATTGCCTGAGGGTAGCAAATGTCTCCTTGAGGTCATCCAGATGGGCAAGTTCTTCTTTACTCTTGACGAGCATGTCATCCATGTACACTTCCATATTCCTGCCTATCTGCTTGTTGAACATTCTGTTCACCAATCTTTGATATGTAGCACCTGCATTTTTCAGTCCAAAGGGCATTACCTTATAGCAATACAGCCCCTGGCTTGTGATGAAAGCAGTCCTCTCTTGATCTTCGTCAGCCATTTTAATCTGGTTGTATCCCGAGAAGGCGTCCATGAATGTCAACAACTTATGTCTGGCAGTAGAGTCCACAAGTTGGTCAATCCTTGGTAGAGGGAAACTATCCTTTGGGCACGCTTTATTCAGGTCCGTGAAGTTCACACACATTCTCCACTTCCCATTCACTTTTTTAACGAGGACGACGTTTGCAAGCCAATCAGGATAGTAGACTTCCCGGATGAATCCTGCCTTTAGCAGTTTATTTACCTTGTCTGTGACAGCCTGATCTCGTTCTGGAGCAAACACCCTTCTCTTCTGCTTGACGGGTTTCTTCTCTGGATCCACGTTCAGTTTGTGCTGGATGACTTCTGTTGATATACCGGGCATGTCCTCATGGCTCCATGCGAATATATCTTGGTTCTCTTTTAGGAACTGGACTAGCCTTGACTTCATCTCGGGGCTTAGCGTCGTTCCTATCCTCGTCGTCTTGGTGTCTTCTTCTTCGTCCAGCTTCACTATTTCTAAAGCTTCTATTTTGTCTTCTTCTTTCTCTTCAATCGTCCAAGTATGGTTTTCTTTTGCGGCCAAGACGGCCTGGTAGCATTCTCTAGCTAAGACCTGATCGCCTTTTACTTCTCCAACCCCGTTGTCCGTTGGGAACTTTACCTTCAGGTAGTAGGTGGACGTGGCTGCCTTCCATTTGTTGAGTGTGGGTCTTCCAATGATCACATTGTAAGACGAGGGGCAGTCTACCACTAAAAAGTCTATCTGGCGAGTCAATTGCTTCGGGTAGGTCCCCACCGTTACTGTCAACGACACTATGCCCTTGGGATATACTCTGTCTCCACTGAAACTGACGAGAGGGGTGTCAAAGGGACGTAGTTTCTTTGGATCTAACTTGAGCTGCTGAAATGCTAGGAGGTAGATGATATCTGCTGAGCTACCGTTGTCTACGAGGATCCTTTTGGTGTTGAACCCTTCTATTGTCAGCATTATGACTAACGGGTCATTGTGGGGCTGCTTCACTCCTCTGGCATCTGCTTCATTGAAAGACATATCTTGATCCGTCCGTCGCAGCTTGGACGGAGGTATCATGTAGACACTGATCACTTGCCTTTGATGGGCTTTCCTGAGGGACTTGAACGACCCCCCGGTTGTGGGTCCCCCTGTGATCGTCTGTATCTCCCCGATCACGTTCTGAGGTGGTTGGGATTGGCGGCTATCGTCCCTGGACGAGGACTCGTGCTGGTTCTTATTTCCGTCTTGAAATTTAATGTATTCTCCCTTCTTCACAAACTTCTGTAATTTCCTTTTCCGTATCAACTCCTCTATCTGTTCCTTCAAGTCCCGACAGTCTTCTGTATAGTGGCCATGATCCTTGTGAAATCGGCAATACTTATTCTTATCGCGGACATTAGGAGACGAATGCAATGGCCGTGGCCATTTAAGGTAGTGTTCGTCCTTAATCTGCGTTAAGATTTTGTCAACAGGCATAGAAAGAGGAGTAAGTTTTACCGTTCTTGGATTTTTATCGTCTCTCCTTCTGTTACCGTCATTAGTCCGACGATCTGAGCGCTCCCTTTTCTGTCCCCTACGTTTGTCCTCCTTCCTTCCTCTGTCTCCTAGCTTTTCTGTATCCTTTATGGCTGCTAATGCGTCTTCAGCATTCATGTACTTCTGTGCTTTTATGAGCATTTCTGCCATCGTTTTTGGAGCGAGTGAAGCCACGAGATCCCTGGATTTTAGACCTGCTTTGAAAGTCGTCAGCTGCACCTTATCGTCTGCTTCGTCCACCTCTAGGGTCTCCCTAGTGAAGCGCTTAACGTACGACCACAGGGTTTCTTTTTCTCCTTGCCTGATGGTAAGCAAATAATCCGCTGGCCTCTTGGGACGCTGTCCCCCAATGAAGTGCCGTAAGAAGGCATTACTCAATTGGTCAAAATTGTCAATGGATGACGTTGGTAGCTTGGTGAACCATTCCCTTGCAGCTCCTTTAAAGGTAGTAGGAAAGGAACGGCACATTATCTCGTCAGGGGGCTGCTGGAGCCCCAGAGTCGTTTTGAAGGTGTTGAGGTGATCTTGTGGGTCCTTGAGTCCGTCAAACGGTTCCAGTTGTGGCAGCCTGAACTTCGACGGTACTGGGCATCCCAAGACCGCGACTGTGAAAGGCGAGTCTGTTGCCCTTACCAATCTACCCACGCTCTGGTCTGTCTTCTCCCTGATGGCATTTTTCAATTCGTCCATCTCTTTCCTCATTTCCTGAAGAAGATCTGAATTTTGGTCTCCTGGAGTAGTAGGCCTTGGATGACCACTTCTCCTGTGGCTATTTCCCTCGTCCTCCATGTTATTTTTGGATCGATTCTCCTCCTGTTGAATCTGTAGTTTCATCTCCTGATTTTGCTTGGTGAGTTCCTCGACAACGGCTGTGAGAGCTTGAACCTGCTGGGCTAAGGCTGCGGAATCTTGGTTGGATTCCATCTGAAAGTAATAGTTGATTGGAAACTACTTTCTCGAGTCAGAACACGAAAATGTCGTTCCCCACAGACGGCGCCAAACTGATGAAGCGTAAATTCGTCAGTCAATCGTCAGATGGAAGCAACCTCCAGCCTACAAAGGTGGACACCGGTGTGGTGCCTGCCACAGCGCCTCCGATGCCAAAGTCAGTATCAATTGCTATTTGAGAATGAACAATGTAGAAATAATAGAGCAAAAGAAGTCTCTTAGTGTGTATGTACCTTGTCATTGGCAATATGTGGGCTTTTTATATTCTTTCATGGCCTCTAGCCGTTGGAGTAGTTATGGAGATCTTAATGCTCCTTCTGGTAATGTTTGGGGGCAGTGTAATGTGGCATCAACCATACAGTTGGCCTTCTAACCGTTCTGGGTTTAATTGACTGCATTGAATGACCTGGGTGTCTTCGTCAGTAACATGAATGGTTGTTTTGTCACTCCTGAGGGTGTCTTCGTCCATGAATGGGGTCGTCCGTGTGGGACGGACTCGTCAGTCCCGTCAGTTCTCAAGACCTTTTAAATGCCATGCATTTAGTTTCAACTACAAAATCACTTATTCAAAAGTTGAGAGATGATGGATGGGAGCCTTTACTTGCTAGTGTTATAGCATTTTGTGAGCAACATGAAATTGATATTCCTGATATGAATGCTCGTTACATTAAAGGTCGAGGTAGATATCGTCGTCAAGATGAAGATTTAACAATGGAACATCATTTTAGAATTTGCATATTTACAGTTGCAATAGACTTTCAATTGCAAGAATTGAAAAGTAGATTTTGTGAGCTAACAACGGAACTTGTCATTCTTAGTTCAGCTTTAAATCCCAAGGATGCTTTTAGATTATTCAAAATTGTTCATATATGCAATTTAGTTAAGAAATATTATCCTCAAGATTTTACTGAACATGAACAAGAACTTTTGGAGTCTCGATTGCAACATTATGAGCTTGATGTGATAAAACATCCAGATTTTCATAATATGAGTACAATTTCCGAGCTATGTAGGGGATTAAAAATTTCAAGAAAGTCTAATATCTATTTTTTGATTGATAGACTTATTCGTCTTGTGTTGACCCTTCCAGTTTCTACAGCAACTACAGAACGAGCTTTCTCAGCTATGAAGTTGTTAAAAACAAGACTTCGCAATAGAATGAAAGATGAGTTTTTGGCAGATAATATGATAGTTTATATAGAGAAGGAAATTGCAGGGAATTTCACTATAGAGATGATAATGGATGAATTTTATTCCATGAAAAATCGTCGTCAGGCATGATTTGATCCGGTTGATGACCCGACCTGACTCGAATAATGTTGCGTGGTTTTTAATGGGAGATTTACCGAGGCTTAATCCATGGAGCGGAGGCTTGGGCAGACAAAAAAATTTTGGCCCGTTTTGTAGCCCATTGTGAATTCTGTGCGTAGGATATAAAAGCTATTTTTTTATGTGATTAGAGTTTTGTCTTGTTGTTGTTTTTGAGAAAGAAAAATACTGTAGCCGCACATTGTAATTTTCTTTGATAATAGTGAAATCCCTGCAACTCCGTGGACGTAGGCAAATTGCCGAACCACGTAAATACTGTCTTGTGCGTGTGATTGTTTTTTTTTTTGCGTTTTGTTTTCTCTATTTTTTTTGTTTTTCATAGGTTTGGAATTTCGGTTGAATTCCCAACATATTCAAGTATATGATGATATATGAAAGTTGATAATTTTGTATCCAATAGACTTAAGAATTATATTTAGTATATCTCTATTACAACCCGCTCCCCCCCCCCCCCCCTCATGTATTTATTCCTGGCTACGCCCCTGTGTGACAGTATAACTGTTGCCTTACCAAGTCGAAGATTGTTCCTTCTATGATACTTTTTCTTTGAATGTTTTAATCAAATGAATATTTGAATTTAGGAGATCTTTTATATATATATATATATATATATATATATAGGAGCTAATAATTTTTTTGGGTCAAGGCAAAAAATAAACAAAAATTATTTTATTTATTCAATAAAAAATTATTTAAACTAAAAATTATTTATAATTAAAAAAAAAAAAAAAAAAAAACCTCCATCCAACTCCTTCCTTTATTATTCCTATATAAATTATTAATTTCTAAACAATAATTATTATATAAGATTTTTTTTTTTTAATTTTAAATCTTTTTTTAATAAGGAGTTAGTACTCTTTACTCCGACATATTTGCTTGTGGTCCATGACCAAACCAGCGCTACTCTTTTTTCTTTTTCTTTTCTTTTTTTTTTTTTTTTTTTTTTTTTTCTTAGGTGTGGATGGGCTTCTTGGGATGGGTGGAACTAGAACCGCACTTGACACACACTATTTACTTTGTATAGTTTTTTTTTACAGCTTGACATAAATGTAATGGCATTTAGGTAGATATTGTTAAGTTCATATTTTTATGTAATTGACATATTTTATGATAAAATGTATTTTACTTGTATTTGAGTAAATCTAAGTAAGTTCAAAATGATTATTACAAGTGGTTACATTGAAGACATGAATATTACTCAAGAATTGTTTAAGAAAAGCTAAATCTGCAGGTCTCGATACCTTGTTGATACTTGTCGATCTATCGAGATTTACTGAAGCTTGATTTGATACATCTCGATCTATCGAGCTTACGGAATTTCTGATATAGCTCGCAACGTTTTAATTCTATTGGCTATTTGTTTATAGGTTTGTACAATCCTTATGCATTTTGTTGTATGACAAAATGCATTTTACTTGTATTTGAGTAAATCAAAATAGATTCAAGATGATCATTACAAGTGGTTACACTGAAGAATACATGAAAATTACTCAAGAACTGCTCAAGAAAAGCTGAATTTGCAGGTCCCTATACATCCTTGATACTTGTCGATCTATCGAGATTTACTGAAACTCAATACTTATCTCGATACCTCTCGAATTAACGAGCTTACGGGATTTCTAATATAGCTTGCAACGTTTTAATTCTATTGGCTATTTTGTTTATGGGTTTGTACAATCCTTATAGGACCAAGAAAGCCCAAGGTTTGTGTAGGCTTAATTGGAATAAAAGAGCTCGTTATAAAGGCCCATTAAGCTCCTATTTTAATAAGGAGGTGGAGAAAGAAAATCAAAACTCTAAAAAGTTTCGTAAGGTTTTCTTCTTGAAACCCTAACCTACTTCTTCAAGGATAAAAATGATATTTTACCTAAAATTAAAAGTTAACAAATTTGTGCCCTATTTCTTTTTCTCACAACTGATCTATTACTTCAATTCGGCCTCTGCCTCTTCAGTGCCTCCAAAGATTTGCTTTTCATCTTGTCGCAGTATTCTTCTTGTCGCAGCAACTGGGAGTCGAGGACCTGGAAGCGTGAGTTCAGTCAGAAATCATTGAAATTTCAAAACCTCGAAAAAGAAAAAGATAATAATATCACACGTGTGGGATATAGAGCCAAGTGTAATCCCAAAAAAAGTGGTAGTCTAGACCAACTATAAATCACAGAACAACTAAAGACAGGGAGAGGAAGAGAGAGGAACAGAAAAAAAAAGAATAAAGGACAGAAGAGAACTTGTCATCACAATCGTTATAGGTAAAATTTGTACATATTATTCGTCTTAAACGAATTTTATTTTTCCATTTATATTATTTTTCGATGAGTAATGGTATGATTATGAAGTTCATCGATCGTTTGGTCTTTTCGGTGTCCTTTTTGTTTGTGTTTTTGTTCTTTTACACTTTTTTTTTTTTGGGCATGTGTTTGAAAGTGCAAAAATCAGTTGATTGTTGAAAAACATGTAATTCGTAACAAATCTTTCTTTCACTTTGGATTATTTACTGATATCATGTCCAACCTTGACCAGAAGTGATGGCCCAATCAAAATCAAAATGCAAAAAACGAAAGCACGCTAGCTTTGATAGGATCAGTGATTTACCGGATTCTCTGATCTTCCACATCTTTTCATTCCTCCCAACCAAACATGCGGTCGCCACATCAATCTTGTCAACTAGGTGGAAGCAGCTCTGGACTATGCTCCCCATTCTTGATTTCGGAGACAAGGATTTCGTGTTCAGAGTTTTGTCTCTCCGCAAACCTTTACCTGTGAAGAAATTCCGACTTGTACTCCACCACCACGTTGATCGGAGCCATGTTCGTACATGGATTGATTATGCAGTGGAGCATGGTGTCCAAGAACTCCACCTCCTGGTTAAAAGTAGCAGCACTTGTGAGTTGCCTCATAGTCTTTTCAGTTGCGGATCTCTCAAGGTTTTGGAACTGAATGGCAAAATTGTTCTCGATTGTCCTTCTCCTGTTCATCTACCGAATCTGAAACACCTTTATCTTAAAAGAATCAAGTACGCAAATGATGACTCTTTTCATCGCCTCTTAATTGGTTCCCCAAACCTCTTGAGATTGCACTTACTGTATAGACCTTACAATAATGTCAACTTCATTTTAAATAACCCAACATTGGAGTATCTTGACATCGACAATCAAGTTCTAGATGCTAGATTTAGTAAAGTTCAGGTAAATGCGCCGAGGCTTAGGTTTCTGATTCTAAACAATACAAATTGCCATGATTTTTCGGTGCAAAAAGCAACCAACGTAGTTGAAGTGAATGCTAATTTATTTGAACGCTATCAACTACATGACGGTGACTGCATTGTCAAGCTTCTCAAAGAGCTTCCGAACGTTCGAAATTTGACATTGAGTTATAACCTATGAAGCACGGGTGCATTTCGGGACTCGGGTGCGGGTGCGGGTACGGGTGCGGGACTCGGCAATTTTTGAAAAAGGTGGGTGCGGGTGCGGCGGGACTCGGCGATTAAAAAATTATTTAAAATATTTTTATATAGTGAATTTAATATTTTTATATAAAAAATTCAAATAAATGGTAGAATTTATTATTAAAAAATAATTATTTATGATTTATTTTTAATAAAATCAATATTTTTGGTAATTGTAAACAAAAAAACCACATTTCAATAAGGTTACTTTAATCATTTTTCAATTCCCAAACCCACCCACATTAAATAATTGACTTTTCCACCTCCTTAATATATTCTTTTCAGTTTCAGTTTCCAAAAAAAAAAATCTTTTGTTACGTACCATTCTTCTTCCATCCTTTTTTATTTTTTTTGGTCTTCTCATCTTCTTCTTCCTTCTCTTTTTTTTTTTTTTTTCCTCTCACAAGGCCAGACGAAGCAGAAGAATGGCAGCCGCTGCCCATTTCGGCCTGTTTCGGCGGCTGTTTAGGCCGGAATCGGCCATATCGGCCTGTTCCGGTGGCCGTTTCGGCCGTATCGGCATGTTTCGGTGGCCGGATCGGTTCCCGTTCCCGCCGGAATCGGCCCATTTTGGCCCGAATTCGCGCGAATCTGGCCGATTCGGCGTGAATCTGGCCGAGTCGGCGCGAGTTGGAGCGAATCAAAAAAAAAAAAAAAAAAAAAAAGGGAAGAGTCGGCGAGTCGGACGCGGGACACCGCGTCGGACTCCGGTGCGGCGACCTTGGAGCCGCGTCGGTGCTTTCCAGGTTATAACAAGGTGCTTTCCTTTTTTAAATTGCTTTCCTCAATTTCATGCTCTATTAGATTGTTTTCACCTCAACTCTTTTAGTTTTTTTTTTTTTTTTTTTGGTAATAATGTTATTGCAGTCTCTGAGTTTTGCTTCTGCGAATGATCTTCCCATTTATAATAATTTGAGCCGGCTGCAACTTGAAGTAAAATGCTGCAATTCTCATCTATTGCCAATTTTGCTTGAAAATTCTCCCAATCTTGAGAACCTTATTCTTAAGGTCAGTTTGGTTTTAAAAATTATTTCAACTAATCTTCTCTTAGGCTTGGCTTTTTACACACTACTGGGTCTGTTTTCATCAGGTGGATCAGGTGGCTACAGAAGGACCACATGAGCCCTGCTGGACAGAGTCAGTGAATGTTCCAAAATGTCTAAAATCACACCTTCGGACAATTTCTTTTCTACAATTTAAAGGGTTGGAACATGAACTGAATCTCATAACATATATGCTAAAGAATGCGAAAGTATTGGAAAGAATGGACATTCTTTCTAGCTCAACGAGTTATAAGAAAAATTTTCCTATTCTCAACAAATTGTTTGAGTTGCCAAGGGCTTCTTCAATGTGTGAATTCAAATTCTCTACGGTATTATATCTCTCCTATGAATTTTATTTGAACTTTACTTCATCATGATTACCTATGTTAAGTTTTAAGATGGTTTTTTATTGTATGTATATATAAGAGCATGATTAGCTATGTTGATAATTACAAACCTAGTGTTCGTTTGGGACAAACTGAAATTTTCAATTTATTTGTAATTTTAGCTTATTTTTGCTACTATTTATAGGTCTTATTGCACTTTTTGATATTATTTATGGGTCCTATTGTACTATGCAGCTAATTTTTACCTTTATCTACAATACTTTCAACAAAAAGTTTTCAGTTTCAACTAAATAAACTGTTCTCAAACGAACACCTAGTGTTACTGGTCACCAGACTCACCGCAAGCTGTTTATTTATGTTTTGGTTGATTTGATTGGATTGCTATGCCAATAAATTTATGGAGAAAAAGTGATACAGAAATAGAAATTTTGATATGACAAAGAACAAGTAAAAGTACTTTAATCTCTTAGAGAGTACTTCTAATGCAAGTAAGAAACTTTCTTTTTTTATGTAGATATGATATAAAACAGATAACACAAGCCTTTTTGGAGTAGCAAGGACGCTGAAAGTCACAGCGTAAGATCAAGGAGGGTGCTAGTAAAGGCCATCGAGGCGATGATGTCGAAATTGCATTAAATTTGGCAAGTTGAAGGGAAACGACATTCTAATCCAAATTTACATGCTACGAGTGTCACCTAAATTTAGTGAAATTCCTTTATTATGGCCCCAAAAACAGTGTTTTACTATATATAGTCATATTTGTTTTTCCTTAATAACTTTTAGTTTAAAAGTCAGAATAAGGTCCTATCTATTTTAAGACGTATCTTAGAGTATTTTCAATTTTCGCAATTATTTCAATTTTGTTATTTTTGATAAAAATTACTATTTTGCTACCTAATTACATGATTAGCACGAATTAGGGTTTTAGACATTTTCCTAGTTGCCCTAGCGTTTCTTTTTACTATTTAAACATACTATAGCCTCTAGGGCAATTTAGTTTTTTTAGATTTATAAAATTACAGACTTTATCTATTTCTTTCTAGTGGATTTCAAAACCTTATCACCTTGGTGGATTCAAGGTTTTCATTCAAAAACTAATGTTTTTTTTTTTTTTTCATTCAGAAAGCAGCATGTTTGTTTTCTTGTAACTTCCATGACATCAAGATAAAACAGGTTTTCGAATTTATAGCGTCTAAATTTTTAGTTTCTACCATCTAGCTAAGATGTCAATGCATTTCTACGATCCTTGATGTGTTCAACTGTTTAGAACCCACCAAGAAGGCAAGTGAAAACAAATTAAACCAAACTGAAAAAGTTGATAACTAGTTGATACTTTCAGAAAATGTTGAAATTACCGTGACTAAATGATACGTAAAGTTGTCTATTCCAAAATAGAGGAAAAAATAGAATTCAAATTTTCCGATGTTGGGTTACACTGCAAGCAAGGCTAAATGGGTGAATGCGAGTATTGAATTATGAAATTGATGAGTGAGAGTATGGTATTTTGAAATTGTCGAAGTTGATGTTTGTTTTGGACATTGATTTGTTGGCCAAGACGGAGAAGGTGCTTGTAGATGTCATTAGTTATATGGATGCCTGGCAACAACCTTGATTAGGCTCTGAGCTTATTTCAAAAGGGCTTCCATGTTTGTTTTGGGAGTGAATAAATGTTAAAAGATGGGATTATGTGCGTGTACTTGTTTTTGTGTTTCGACAATCAACGCAAATAATTTGTGTTGTTTATTGAGATCATCTTAGAAGTTGATATTTATTGGAAGTTGAGTTTTATCTATAGATATTTAATAGTAGATTTATTTCCAATATAGAATTAGAAACAATTTAAAATATATAGTTCTTTCAAATTCTGGATTTTATACTGTATGAATTTTTTTTTTTTAATTAAAACTTCAGAATCAACTTAAAGCTTTTTAATAGAAAAATCAATAGGGTCCTTTATGGTGTCTTATATTTATGAAAAAAAGGAATTGCCGATGAAAGTATATATGTGGCATAGAAGACAGTCCAGTAATTCGCTGATTCTGTCGACCTCTGCGCATTCTTTCTCGTTCTCCATCACAACGATGAAGTTAAGTTTAGCCATTTAGGGTTTAGGAGGCTTCTATTAGATTCCTATAGTAGTCTTTTGTGTGTGTGTGTGCGCACGCCAATATGTCCTATTCGACTTTGGCGAACAATTAGTACTTGTGAGATGCAGTGGCGGAGTCAGGAATTTAGGTCGGGGGGCAAGATTAAAAGTAAAAAACTAATCTAAAAAAATTAATCAATATTAATAACAAAATAAATAAGCAATTATATACTAATGTAATTGTCATATAGAATCTAACATAAAATGTAAACTTTAATTTGGTTTTTCACATCTAGCTTAATTTACTCAATTGCCCTCGACGATTTTTCATATTTTGAAACCGTTGCATGATTTTTTCACACTCAGTAGTCTTAAATATATCTTTCTAAACAATCATTCATCCATTGATTTCTCATTCGATTGCGTAGTCGATTTTTAACTATGTTCATTGCTGAAATAGCTCTTTCAATAATAGTTATTGCAACTGGTAAGATCAATGCCAAGGTCACTAATGAGTAAACCAATGGATATGAAACATCATTTTTCATTTCTACCATCTTTTCAACAAGCTGTCCTATTTGTTTAAGTGTTGAATGCTTTTAAAAACTCAACAAAAACTCCAAGGTACAAATCAAAAGAGACTGGTATCAAAATAAATTTTTTTTTTTTTAAATGTGAGGCATCCTTTACTACTTTATACTATATATATATATATATATATTTTATAGAGTCCTATTAGTATTAGTATTAGGTAGTGTATTCCTTTTTCATTTGGCAGTACGATCCTCTTTTCTTTTCTTTTTTTTTTCTTTTTTTTAATCATTATTAGGTCAGCCCCATTCCCCTATGATTCCTATTTCCTTATGTCAGCCCCATTCCCTTATGATTCCTATTTCCTTATGGCAGTAGGATTTGCATCTTCTGTACAACTACAACCTAATGTCTTTTGTGTCGGGAGGGAATGTGTAATATATGTACCATATTAGTACTAAAAAAATTTGAAAGTTCAGGGGGGGCACTTGCCCCCCCTCGGCCCCCCCCCCCCCCTCCCTCCGCCCCTGGTGAGATGTATCGAGTCTATTGACAGTACTGCTGCCGAGTTAGTATTTGTGAGATCTCTTGGCAGTGGCAATTTGTATTTGGTTTTGGTTTGCTGGTTTGGCTTTTGTGAGAGTACAATATGCATCTCATTTTTGGTATTCATTAGTTAAAGGTTTATTTATTTATAATTTACTTATTTATTTGAGATAGAAATCTCACTGTAACTTAACCTAAGTGTGTGTGTATATATAGGGTTGGATTCAAGTTACACCCGGTATAACTCTAAGTAATGTTACACCACCCAATAATTTGTTATAGAATTCATATTTTGAAAATCTCATTGTTGAATTACATGTTCTATATGTTCTTGACAATCATGCCAATTTTCATGTCAATTGGATATTATTGACCATTCGATTTATAAAATCAACTTTTATGCATTATTTTAAACTACAAAAACTTGAATTTAAACAATTAATTGATGACATGGTTGTTAATCTTTGATCACCTTGAAATTTTGTAAGCACAGAGAATATACGAAGATAATGTGATCTAATAATAGATTTGTCAAAATTTGCATCTAATTAAAAAATATTGAGTGATGTAACATTATTTAGAGTTACACCAGGTGTAAGTTGAACCCAACCCATATATATATCATATCCAAAATAATAATAATAATAATAATAATAATAATAATAATAATAATAATAATAATAATAATAATAATAAGTGTACGTATATGAGTCTCCTTCCTTCATACTTGAACTCTAGTCTTGGCCCTTGGCACCCACCCCCCTTGCCCCATAAGAACTTGTACTTTTGGAGTGATAATCACACTCAAGAGTGTGAGGTGGTTTAAGTTAGAGATGATAAAGAGTTTTAAAGAGTAAATGGATTCCTACTTGTTGGAAATAAAAATAAAATACTAATGGACCTTAACTTACTCTCACAAACACTCACACACTACTTAGTGTATAGAAGAGACTCCACTCTCTCTCCCTCTGTTTAATTTGTGAGTGTGAGTCTCTAGATACACTAATAAGTAATGTGTGAGTGTTTGAGAGAGTAAGTGAGGAAATGCCCATCAGTATTTTATTTTTATTTCCAACAAAGTGGTATCAAAACCAATCGGTTCGTGGTAAGAATGGCTATTGCCAATGAGATGGTATCGTTCCAATTTCCTCGACTTACCAAACAAAATTTTGAAAATTGGAGTATCCGAATAAAAGCGTTACTCAGATCCCAAGATGCAAGGGAGATTGTGGAGAAAGGTTATAGATTGGCTCTAACACCACTTTGTTGGAAATAAAAATTAAATACCGATGGGCCTTTTCTCACTTACTCTCGCAAACACTCACAAACTACTTACTAGGGCTGTCCACAAGTCGGGCCGGGTTGGTTTTCATCCCAACCCGGACTCGACCCACCGGCATCGGGTGGAGGGGGTAGTAGTGGTACACTCATGCTTGTGCCAAGCACTTATAAAGCATGAGTGGGGCGCTTCTCTTGTCGATGTGGGACTGCACTCAAAGTCTTCCCATGTCACATGCAGAACAAAACCGTGCGGGCTTGGCTCCCAAAAGCGGACAAATAGCTTGTGCGGGAAATCCCCCCACAGGTAACAATCAACATGATGGTAAGTGAAAGTCTATGTACATTAGTTGCAACTTGTCACATTTAAATGTCAACAATGTTGATCCTTAATTGATATTTTTTTAATGTGTTGTCAACAGTTTTGTACTTTAATTGATATTTTTTATTGTTTTTAATGGAAATGTTCTTGCTTAAACCCTTCGTTTGCAGTAATTAAATTATAAAATTAATGAAGAAGAAATCCTTGTCAACTCTATATTAAAAAACGTTATAGGAACGATTATGAACAGGAAAAATATCTTTTTATTTATTTTTTTCTATAAGAGGTTAGAAAGAGAAAAAAAAATTAGGAATGGCAACGGGTGAGTAAGGGATGGATTTCCTATTCCCCACCCTGCCCCATTCCCGCTTCAGGGTTTTTTTCTTTCTTTCTTTTTTTCCCTACCCCGTTCTACCAAATACTCACAAGTACACAAAAATTTCAATCCTACCAAATTCAAGTGTTTTATATATTCAATTTATTAAAATTTTATTTTGAGTTAAATTAAAACTTATAAAACATTAAAAAAAATGTTCTAAACATTGCAAACATTCTCAAAGCATAACAATACAACAATTCAAATATTAAGAAACACATAAAAAAAAAATCATACATAACAATATAACAATTAAAAAATATAAACAATTTAAATCTTAAAACATAAAAATATAAACTCAAAAAGACAACGTCAAAAAATATCATGAATTTAAAGTTTGAATACTAAAAACACATATACATAAGCCTTATAAAGAAAACTATAAAAATAGTTTTTTAATTATTTAAATATAAACGGGGTATGTATGGGGGAAAATATTCGTATATTTACAATATAAAAAAAAAACTATAAAAATAGTTTTTTAATTATTTAAATATAAACAGGGTAGGTATGAGAGAAAATATTTGCATATTTACAATGCAAAGATGCATGTAAAAATACAAATTTACCCTTACACACACATGTTGGGTTAAAATGAATTGACCTGTTGCAAATTAATTAATTACCCAAGTTAATTAATTAGTCAAATTACATGCAATAGCGTGGTAGCACAAACAAATCACCAAATAACTAAATGTAAAAGAAAATAAATTTGACACAGGTGATTTGTTTATGAATGGTGAAAACCACCGGGTGAATTTAAGGTCACTACTCCCAAGAATCCACTATTATCAATTAGAAGCGGTTGCAAGTACGTATGAGAAATCTTACCAAACCCTTTGGCCTATCATGAATACTAACCTACAGTTGAACCCTTACTCCAATACCCAATTAGACTTGTATTGTAGCGGCAATCTCTCCGTTCAATGCACGAATCCTAGTACGTGAATAACACACCAACTTGAGGAAGATTGTTGGCTGCAAAGTTCTTCAATTCATCAACAATGAAGATCAGGAAGCTCCTTCGTCACAAAACCCTTGGCGTAAAGATGCAGTAGCTTCTACAGAGAGAATAGTGAACTAGAACAATTTCTACATTCGGTCACAATATGCATGTATTATCACTTTGCATCATCTCGTGACGGCTCTTAAAATAATCCTTATATATGTCTAAGGTTGTAAGAAAAGAAACTCTACACAAATACCTAAGGATATGCGTGCAATCAGATTTGAAAAGTCTGATTTCGTAATTCTCGACAGATACAGCTTGTGTCAAGCTTCAATACTAAATCTCGATAGAAGTCTTTTTGTCAAGATTGCTGTTGAGTTTTAATGAACAACACTTCCTTCACTTGTTTCTTGGTCAGACTTGCATGGCTTTAATACTTAACTTGAACATTTATTTCTTGAAGTACTAAACTCATCTTAGATCTACCTAATTATAAGTAAAGTGCGTTTTGTCAAAGGATTAGTCAATTACATAAATATGTCCCTAATAATCTCCTCATTTGGCAATCCGTGACAAAACTACAACAAACAAATGAATCATGAAAGAAGTCTTAAATCACTAAACTCATAATCACTTGTTGGATTACAAAATAAATCTAACCCTAATATAAACTCTTGAAAAACTTTGCAAGAAGAGAGTTCATGGCATGGTAGACTTTCACAACCTGTCCATCTGAAACACTTAAATAAAAACTCATTAAGGCATCATGTGTGAAACAGAAATAAAGATTGCATACATAAAGAAACAGTTATATAAAGAGAGAAAATAAATAACACATGTAGAGATAGGTGAAGAAAAACATACAACATCATATATATGAAAATAAAGTACAATGTATGTCATAATAAATGGTCACAAGACCGGTGTACAAGAGGCTGTAACTAAAAAGAAAGAAAAGATACATGTAAACCTCATTACATCCCTAAAAAACAATAAACACTCCCCCTATCAAAACTGTCCTATACTAACTCTCCCCCTAAGTACAAGACTACTGTCAAACCCAAAACTACTCCCCCTTTTTGTCACGAATGACAAAGGGCAAATCATTGAGAGGCCATCATCTCATCATCACTAAAAGAGCTAGCATCATCCTCATCAACACTAGCATCATCATCCTTATCAGCCGAGGCCTCTGGAGAAGGAGAATGAGAAGGTGCAAAGCCAGCTAAGCGAGCCTGTCAGCAGACAATGCGCCCTACTCAGGTGTTCATCTGACACATTCATCAGTGAGATAGTCAAGACGAGCATCCATCCTCTGAAGCTATGCCATGACGGCCTCCAGGGTCACACCACCAGCTGCAGAGGTAGAAGGAGCCTAGGAAGAAGGCGAAACAGTAGAAGCTACAGGATCTGTCATCTCCACTTGTGGCTGCTTTGGTTGAAGCTGGGCCTCGCTCCGCCGAACAGAACCGATGCTAATGGCACCCATAATGGTGAAAAGAGGAGAGAGAGGAATATGAATGGAGAAGTGCCAAAGGATCCGCGTGATAGCCGAAGGAAAGATGAGCTTATCACGGGTAGCAGTATCCTAATACACATCTATGATAGACGTGATGAGGTGAGAGGGAAAGTCAATGGAAAGATCCTCCATCAAGGAAAGAAGAAAATGAGCATGAGGCTCAGTAATGGAGTTATAGTGAGACAAAGGAGTGAGAGTGAATGTCATCGCCATGTTAAGGAATCTCGGGCCTTTGGCAAAGCCCGAGCATGGGGTGTTTAGCTTACCACCCCATATAGAAGGAGTCTCACAAAAGTGAGAGATAAGCTCGTCTCTGGACACAGTTTGTAGAAGATCACAGCCAGGGTAGTCAGGATGCGCTACCCTAGGAACGTGTAGTACCTCGGATATAAGATCCGGAGTAACTACGATACATGTACCATGGATATGGTAACAAAACGAGGCACAAAGGTATCGATGTCGTGCATGTTGGAGTAAAACTCCTGAATGAACACGACCGAACACCTCTTGGGTTTCCTACAGAGGGACTCCCATCCTCAAGTCTGAATGACTTCGAGTAGAGCAATGTCGGAGAAATCCGACAGGATGACCTGGCATTCCGGATGAACACCACACATCTAAAATACATGGAACATTGTTATAATGCAATGAAAGTGCAATGCATGAGCATATATCATTAAAACAACACAACCAAACCCAAAAATTTCACAAAAATCTCGAAAACCCCAAAAAATTTTCAAAAACCCAAAAGCTAGGTCTAAAATGCATGAATGCATGAAAGATAAGGGTTTAAGAACACTTACCTGAGGATTAAGGCTTGATCAATACCGAAATAGGAGTGGGTGAGGAGATTTGAGTGAGAGATGGAGGTTTGGGGCGAGGGAGAAAAATTTCTGTCGAGAGAAGAGGGAAAAAATGAAGTCTGAATCGCACCTCAGCCTTAAATATAAAACGCAGCTCGATGGATCGAAGTATCTATCGAGATCTGTCGAGCACTAAATCTCAACAAAAATGAATCTGTCGAGGTGTTGAAGAGGATCTGTCGACGGCAAAAGTCAACTCGATAGATCGAGAATCTATCGAGCAAACAGAATGATCAAAAATTTGGTTTGATGGATCGAAGAAGTTGTCGAGAATCTATAGAGAAAAGAGAAAGAAGGGCTCGAAAGAAAGAGAATCTATCAAGGATTTGTCGAGAAGCTGTCAAGCTTGAAGAAAATGAGTTTTTCAAGAAGGGAAAAACACAAAGAGATGAATGCAACAAGCAAGCTACTCAAACAAAGATCCAACCAACATGTTAAGCTCCCAAAACATCTCTCAACATATATGCAAAGCATTCATAGATCCAAAGCACACACACACTAAACAGGTCTAACCAATTTAATATTTCAAAAACAAGTTAAGACAGTTTAGTGAGCATATATTAACACATGTATTCCTTGTGATGGCCAAATCACATTGTACTTGCACATGTATCAAAAGTAGCAAAGAATTTTTGCGTGTTGTATGTGAAACAAAGCAAGAGTGCATAATTGTCTCATATTATGAAGATTTGAGACTAGAGAGAATCTAATACACTCACACATAATCATAACTGCTTGATGGGGACTATCACCTTCGAGGTACATCCTATAACTCTCACATCTCCTAGAAACACGCTTGCAACCATATTTAAAAGCATTTTGATTCTTTTTGCTTTTATATTCTTTGCATATTTTCTTTTTGAACATATCATGCATGGGCATATAACAGAGAGAAGAAATACCCAATTATGTAAGTCAAAACATCACAATTTTGTTATGCCGAAGCACATAGATGTTATACATAATTGGCGGGCTTTAGTGGTGAGATGACTATTTATGCCTTTCTCTTAGGATTTTCTAGTCATTCTCATCAAAAAGAGTGATATGAGTGTTAAGATATAAGAGATAATCTTAATTGTACTCATCACAAACACGAGCCACTAAGCTCACTTGCTTAGTTGTGCATTAAGATGCTCATCTAAGCTACAAGATATGCAAAGTTTAGAAGACTTTATTTCAATGACCATCCAAGGTACACAAGTACCAATATACACAAACACACACTGTTTTTGTATTTTTTCTGATTTTTCAATTTTTATTTATTTATGAAAAACAACTAAAGCAAAACTAAAAAAAAAAAAAACACACTAAGCATAAAGCTAGACTGACTCAAAAGCAAGAAAGCAAAAGAAACAAGTGATGCAAAACATAAAGGAAGAAGGAGAGAAAGTGACTGAATCACTTTGAGTCTTTTTCCTTCCACACTTTGAAAGAACATTTCCTTTGCGTGAACCTTTGATCCTGAGGAGAGGGGGAAGAATTGAAACTGTTAGGTTCTAAATGTTTAGAACAATTGGCAAATCGTGAACACAAACTTGTCTAGATATAGATCTTAGAGTCTATAGGTTTTATTAGACAATGCTCAAGGTGATTCAAGTCAAGATTCAAGAACATACAAGCTGCAAGAAGAAGACTTCATATTCTGCCTGGTTCGATCGATCGAAGAACAGGCTCGATCAATCGAAAATTGTATCTGCAGAATTTTAAGTTGGCCCAAACAGCAGCTTAAGCCCATTAAGGATTAGGGTTTCAGATCTACTTCTCCCACTATATAAAGGAAACCCTAAGCCACGTTTTTAAGAGTTTTTTAGAGAGAGAAAAGAGAGTGTCTCTTTTGTATCTAGGGTTTTATACCCAAACCTCTCTAAGTCTTTGTTGCTCATATTTGCTATTTATGTGAATCTCTTGTGAGATCTTTGAGGAGCTTTCCTTCACATAAACTTAGGGTTTTCTAGATAGAGATTATTATCTACATCTTGATGATTAACAAGGTTGCTGCCATTGAAGCTTAAAGAAAAACAAGCGTGGGTGCTTGTACTTGATTGAAGAATTCAAGAAAGAAGGAGTCCGTGGATTCGGAGCTTGCACGGGGTCGTGTCAGTAAGTTCTACTGGTAGGTAGCATTAGGAAGTCAAGCGGGGAGCTTGTAAGTCATTTTGTAAGAACTTCAATTCTTTCATAGTGAATTCAGTTTTGCCTTAAGGATCGGTGGGTCAAATCCTCCCCAGGTTTTTACCGTGTGGTTTCCTGGGTGATCATATCGTGTGTTATTTATTATTCCGTTGCTATATATTTTCATGATATGATTGTTTGATTGTTTTAACCTAGAATTGCTTAATTTGACTAAGTAACAACTTGGCTAATTAACTTGCTACTCAATCTGGTTGTGTGTTAAGGGGTCTAAAACCGTTCAAGTGGTATCAGAGCGGGTAGCTCTTCTTGTTGTAGATCTTTCGATCTAAGAGCTGATCCTTGACCCCTATTGTCATGGATAATTTGAAGTGTCTTTCTGATCATGTTTCTGCTCATGCTTCTGTTGATTTTATTGATGCCTGTGATGTTTTGAATAAAAAAGACACTATTGTTTCTGTTGATTTTTTTGATGCTTTTAAAACTCTTCGTAAGGAATTATCTAAATCTTTGAAAATTGCTAAGAAATTCAAAGAAGATTTAAAATTGGTTAATCTTCAAAAAGTGGAATTGATTGTGAGATTAGATGAATCTAATAAAAAGAATGAATTTTTGAGAAATCAAATTTCCTCTCAAGATGAGAAGATGAAAAGCTTGGAACAAGAGTTAGTTGAATCTAAAGCTAAAATTGAAAATTTGACTAGTACCAAGCCTGCTGTTGATAACAGAAGTGTTTCTGTTTCTCTTAAGCCTAAAACTGAGAAAGTTTATATCCCTCCTTTTAAGAGGAATAATAAAGAAAATGCTTATTTTGCTAGGTTAGACAAAGGTAAAAGTTCTGATGTAGACGCTGAAGTTTCTACACCTAAGTCTAAACCTATTGTTAGAGAGCATAAGAATTCTGTTTTTGTGCCTACTTGTCACCATTGTGGTGTTGTTGGTCATATTAGACCAAACTGTTCTTTGTTGAGGCAAAAACCAAAATCTGAGACTAGATTTGCTGTTAGGAATACTGATGTTCCTAAATTTGTTTCTGTTTGCCACTTTTGTGGTGTTCGTGGTCACATTCGTCGTTGAAATTTAAGCATTTTGTATGTCAATCTAGGATATGTGATGATATTTCTCCTGCCATAAGTCCAAATAAATTATTTCATATGCTTTTGAAAAATTTAAGCTTGTTGGCTTGTGAAAGGAATTTGCAGGATTTTAGTCTCTCTCAGAAGATTGGTGTAATCCCTCAAATACACTCCACTTCTCATGGATTTTCACCTACAAAGCCGAAGACTCGTGCTAGATGGGTGAGAAAAGATTCTCCAAGGTGAGTGTTGCTAACTTGTCCTTGATTTAATTCTTTCAATTAATTGTGGACATGTTTTGTTTTTGTTTTTGGTTGTGTTTTAAGGGGTCTAAATATTTCTAACAAGGTAGACAGCAGCTTTGTTGAAACATGATCAGCTTTGTTTTAAGCCCATTAAGTCTCCCCCTAAAGTGAAAAATGTTTTAGTTTTTGGTTGTTTTATTTTCTTTGATTGTTTTGTTTTTTAGGTTGTTTTTTTTATTAAAAAAAAATCCAAAAACATTGAAAAATTTCAAAAAAAGACAAAAATATTTTATTTTGTGTCTTGTTTTATTTTTCTTGAGGATTACATGAGTTATAATATCTCTCTCTTGATTTAGAACATGCTTGACATTGTGGAGAAACTTGAATAGTTTGTGCTAAGCTATTTTTGTTTTTATATGAGTATGTACTAGTTTGTACATGTACTCATGGGTTAATTAAGAAATTGATATTTCTTGTCTGTGTACCCTCTATAGCTTAGTTAAGCACTGTCATGCATTGCTTTTGCATTGTTCATTTAGCATAATATGTGCTTTTTGTTTTTGGTCATAAAGTTTGTTAAAACCAAAGAGATTTTTGTGTTTTGTATTATAGATCTTGGATTTATAATCAAGGTTGGCCACCTTATATTTACATAACAAGTTTATGTACCCTGTTTAGCTTTGATGAGCTTATATATTGCACTTGACTAGTTGAAACTTTGTAGTGCATGTTGTGTGGGAAAGATGTTTATGGTGTTTATCACTTTGTCTTAATCTTGAAGTCATATGTTATTTGACTGTCGGACTTGATCCTTTTGAGAAAGGCATAAATAACCATCTCACCACTGTTCACTAGCCAATCATGAACACCTTAGTGCATATCATAAGATTTTGTGCTCGAGAAAGTGTAGCACATGCACAAAAAGAACATAAGGTGTAGCCTCTTTAAATGCTTAATGCTTAAAATTGGTGTGTACTATTAGGCTTGATGCCATTTCACATAATTTAAACTGGTGTGTACTATTAGGCTTGATGCCAAATTTCACCTAAATAATGGGGCAAAATTCAAGAAACTTACATGATTGCAAGCTTATGTTCTAGGAGATGTGAGAGTTATATGATGTAACTCTTTAGGTGATAGTCTCTTTTAAATTCTATGTGATGAATTTTGTAGACTTTGTGATTGATTGCTATTCACATATCACCTCACATGTATCTCAAGCTTTTACTGGTTGCACACACTACACAAGTTACTCTTTGTTAAACTTGGTACATTATATTGTGTGTGATTTTGTTGTGGCCATCCAAGATTAAAAGTTCCTTGATTTTAATGCAAAATGTGTATAATGTTTGCGCTTTGAGGACAAATTGATTGAAAATCTTGATTTTGGAAGATCTGGGTTAAATTCAAGTGTTTTTGAAAAACTTTTCATCTCATACTCCTGTTTTTTTATAAAACAATGTGCTTTGAGGAGTTTCTGAATTTAAATGCTCTGTTTTTCAAAAATCTGATTTTTCCAGACTTTCGATTGATCGAACCTGTTTTTCGATCAATCAAAATTGCGATTAAAATTTTTGATTTGAGTCTGCTTGACTCGATTGATGTTCGATCGATTCTCGATCGATCGAAACTGAAAAATTTTCAGTTTCTATGTTTTTGACCAAATTTTTTTTCATGCATCATTTGTGTTTAGGATTCACATGCATTGCATTGTTTCTGTATCCATCTTGCAGTTTTGCAGTCATATCTCTCATTGTTTTCACACATAGCATGCATACACTTTGCTACATTGGGTACTCAACTTGATTTAAAAATTGATTGATTAATTTTTTAGTTTTGTACATTCTAGTATATGCTATTTCTTATGTGTGAACTGTAGAAAATATTTTTCTTAAGAGATATGATGGATAATCAATGTGCAAATATTTTCTTTACTCATGCAACTGTTTATGGGTCACATAGTGCCATGTTTGCATTTTATTGAAAGAGAGAATATTTTTTCTTCATGTGTATCCTCACCTTAGTTTTTAACTTTGGTTTGTGTGTTTTTAACTTTGGTCCTGCTGGTGAGGATGTTCCTGATCCTGTTGGTGATGCTGCTGCTGCTGCTGATTTTCCCGCCACCCCCTTCTTTTTTTCCCCAAACTGTTTTTCCCAAACTTGTTTTGGTTTTCCTATTTTTATAGGGGGAGAAATTTTTTTTAACCTTTGTGGTTCTTAGGGGGAGCTGTCTCTATTTTCTATAGAATTGAATTGTTTTGTGTTCCCCTTGATTCTCTATTTTCTCTTATCCTTTATTGCATATGTTGACTGTTTACTCTTTGTATGAGTTGTCTTTGTCAATACGTGACAAAAAAGGAGAGAAATTATTGATTTATGGGAATCATGTTTGTCATGTTTAGGGGGAGTTGAAATTATTTTTGAAAGGGAAGAAAATAAAAACTTTTTGTTGTATCTAACTTAGGGGGATAGTTAGTTTACTTATGTTTTTATTTCTGTTTCTTGTTCACTGCTCATTGATTTATATTTATGAGTTATTCATGATATATGTCTTTGTTTTGTGTTTTGTGAAGTCAAGAATTTAATTTTGATTTACTTGTATTTTTTCCACACATGCATTTATGCGTTTGTTGAGTGTTTCAGGAAATATACAGGTTGATTCAATTGAGCTGCTGTCTACACTTGCAACTGATGGATAGTAGTTAGGTTGAATTTGTTGTAATGGGCATTTTATTGTATTGGGTTGTTCTTGTATTTGAGCATTTCATTTTGTATGAAAGTTTTGTCACGAATTGCCAAAGGGGGAGTTTGTTAGGTTCTAAATGTTTAGAACAATTGGCAAATCGTGAACACAAACTTGTCTAGATATAGATCTTAGAGTCTATAGGTTTTATTAGACAATGCTCAAGGTGATTCAAGTCAAGATTCAAGAACATACAAGCTGCAGGAAGAAGACTTCATATTCTGCCTGGTTCGATCGATCGAAGAATAGGCTCGATCAATCGAAAATCGTATCTGCAGAATTTTAAGTTGGCCCAAACAGCAGCTTAAGCCCATTAAGGATTAGGGTTTCAGATCTACTTCTCCCACTATATAAAGGAAACCCTAAGCCACGTTTTTGAGAGCTTTTTAGAGAGAGAAAAGAGAGTGTCTCTTTTGTATCTAGGGTTTTATACCCAAACCTCTCTAAGTCTTTGTTGCTCATATTTGCTGTTTATGTGAATCTCTTGTGAGATCTTTGAGGAGCTTTCCTTCACATAAACTTAGGGTTTTCTGGATAGAGATTATTATCTACATCTTGATGATCAACAAAGTTGCTACCATTGAAGCTTAAAGAAAAACAAGCGTGGGTGCTTGTACTTGATTGAAGAATTCAAGAAAGAAGGAGTCCGTGGATTCGGAGCTTGCACAGGGTCGTGTCAGTAAGTTCTACTGGTAGGTAGCATTAGGAAGTCGAGCGGGGAGCTTGTAAGTCCTTTTGTATGAACTTCGATTCTTTCATAGTGGATTCAGGTTTGCCTTGAGGATAGGTGGGTAAAATCCTCCCCAGGTTTTTACCGTGTGGTTTCCTGGGTGATCATATCTTGTGTTATTTATTATTCCGCTGCTTTATATGCTTGATATGATTATTTGATTGTTTTAACCTAGAATTGCTTAATTTGACTAAGTAACAACTTTGCTAATTAACTAGGCTACTCAATCTGATTGTGTTTTAAGGGGTCTAAAACCGTTCAGAAACCGTTCAAGTTCGAAAGGAACATGAGGGCCTTAAAATGATCTCCTAAAGGAGCAAGAGAGGATGGAAATTGATTCTGATCTCCAAATGAGACCATACTATTGCTTTGTTGAGTGGCTAACCACTTATAGCAATTTGGACGAGTATGCCTTGAAGCTCCACAATGATGACAGAAATGCGGCTTCTTTTGTTAAGACTTTTTGTTGTTTGCCTTCTTAGTCCTAGGGTTTCTAGTCTCTTTCTTTTCAATCATAGGGAGTGCTCCTAGAATAGATTTACCTTTGTCTAAGTTCTCACTAGCTATTTCAGTTTTAGATTTATTGTTCTCAGAATTAACATTATCAGTAGGTAAGATAAACATAGTTGTACTAGAGGAGGCAATATTAGGAGAAGAGAAATTAAACCCCAAACCGGTTTTGTCAGAAGCAGCTTTCTGAAAACTTAGCATCTCATTGAGCTTTGCACTAGAAGTCCTCTCCAATTAAGCTCTAACTTGAAGTAGCTCCGCTTCAAGCTTCTTGGTCCTTTCAGCCAAAAAATTGTTCTCAAATCGTAGTGCCCCAATGACTTAATTAGCTTTATCAACCTTGGTAGAGAGCTCCTCTCGATCTAGTTCCATATCACTTAGCTTCTTGGTGGCCAGCCTGTACAGTTTCTCATGTTCCTCAGAAACCTTGTACAATTTAGCATAGGCTGTATGAATTTCATTTTGATCATCCATTTTCTCAAATTTGGATTCCACCAAGTCCTCTTCTTCATCCTCTGCTTCTACAATCCCCTTAGTAGGATCCACTGTGGTAGTGAAAGCACTCAAGATTCCCTCGTCATCACTGTCATCTAACTTAATCTCAGGCTTAGTATCACTTAAGGTAGCAGCAAGAGCCTTGCTTTTCCCAATTGACTTGAGATATGTTGGACATTCTTGTTTCATGTGTCCAAAACCTTGACATCCAAAGCACTTTGGTCCGGAGGGAATAGTATATTGACCGCCATCCTTAACATCTTTCTTCCCTCTGTCTTGACTTTTGAAATGAGAATAACTAGATTGCTTATGGTCCTTGTCAAAACTTTTCACATCGGCACTCTTCATGAACTTCTTAAACTACCTAGTGATGTAGAACTTCATCTTGGAATCTTCATCATCTGAAGACTCATCACTCTCATTACTCTTGGCCTTCAATGTCATACTCTTACTTTTGGTTCCTCTCCTAAGTCTAGTCAAACCCAATTCATAGGTTTGTAAGTTGTCAATCAGCTCTATCAAAGGAATGGAGTCAATATCCTTTGATTCTTCAATGGCAGTGATCTTGGCATGGAATCTCTCAGGGAGAGATCTAAGCACCTTTCTCACAACCTTGGGTTTGAGAATAGTTTCCCCAAGATTAAAGGCTAAGTTGACTATATCCTTTAACTTGGCATAGAACTCATCAAATGACTCATCCTCTTGCATCTTTATCTCCTCAAAGCTAGTAGTGAGCCTTTGAAGCTTTGAATCCTTGACAGCCTTAGTCCCTTCATAGATTGTCTGGAGAATAGTCCATGCTTCTTTTGCAGTTTCAGTCGAGGATATTTTCTTAAACTCCTCATTCGTGACCACACTGAAAATGGCATTCAATGCTCTGCTGTTGAATTTTGCTGCTTTGATCTTTGCATCATCCCAATCAGCTAGTGCTTCCTTTGGTTTAGTTCAGCCAATCTCCACAGCTTGCCACACTTTCTCATCTAAAGACTGCAAGAAAGCTCTCATGCATACTTTCCAGTATACATAGTTAGTTCCATCAAATAAAGGAGGTATAATAGGAGACTGTCCTCTATCCATGACAAACAAGGGTCAATGGATCACACAGCAAAGATTAAAACCTAATCAAACTGTGCCCGTTCTGATACCACTTGTTGGGTTAAAATGAAGTGACCCCTTGAAAATTAATTAATTACCCAAGTTAATTAATTAGTCAAATTACATGCAATAGCGTGGTAGCACAAACAAATCACCAAATAACCAAATGTAGCGGAAAATAAATTTAACACAGATGATTTGTTTACAAATGGGAAAAACCACTGAGACAAAACCCCACCGGGTGAATTTAAGGTCACCACTCCTGAAAATCCACTATTATCAATCACAAGCGGTTACAAGTATGAGGAATCTTACCAAACCCTTTGGCCTATCCCGAAATACCAACCTACAGTTGACCCCTTACCCCAATACCCAGTTGGACTTGTATTGTAGCAGCAATCTCTCCGTTCAATGCACGAATCCCAGTACATGACTAACCAATGATGCACGGATCACAGTACGTGACTAGCACACCAACTTGAGGAAGATTGTTGGCTGTAAAGTTCTTCAGTTAATCAAAAATGAAGATCAAGAAACTCCTTAGTCACAAAACCCTTAGCGTAAAGACACAGTAGCTTCTACAGAGAGAATGATGAACTAGAGCAATTTCTGCCTCCAGTCAGCACGTATTATCTTTTTCATCACCTTGCATGCATTTTTGATGGCTCTTAAAATAATCCTTATATATGTCTAGGGTTGTGAGAAAAGAAACCCTACACATATACTTAAGGATATGCATGGCTTCAATACTTAACTTGAACACTTGTTTCTTGAAGTACTAAACTCATCCTAAATCTACCCATTTACAAGTAAAGTGCGTTTTGTCAAAAGATTAGCCAATTACATAAATATGTCCCGAACAACACACACACACACACACACATATTTTTTAATTCTCGGCCATTTTTTATATTTTTCCTCAAAATATTATTTCCCGAGATAATTATGGAGTACTCCCAGAATATCATAAATGCATACTCTTCCCTTTCACAAAACTATGAGTCCCACTAATTAAATTTATGGTAGGGCCCATAATTCATATGAGAGGAATGAGTACGCATTTATGGTACTCCCAGAATATTCAATAATTTTCCCATTTCCCATTAGCTTTGCCTAAATTTGTCTCCCTCCCGCACTCTCTCCTTTCAAACCCTAAATTCCACGTAGGAATGGCAATGGGTCGGGTTTGGGGTGGGTTTTTTGATGCCTATACCCGACCCGCGAGCCCTCCCCCATTACTCGGACCCGACTCGTTTAATAAATGGTTTTTTTTAGCCCCAAACCCACCCTATCGGGCCTCTGTGGGCCCCATCCAGCCACTTTTGGGCCTAATCCGTGGCCCAATCAGACCCAATCTTATAAAATAAATAAAATAAAATAAAAAAACCAAACAAAAACAAAAACACAAACAGCAACACAAATCCTATCACAAACACAGAAATTACCAACACAAACTCACATTTAACAACGAAATAAATTATAAATAATATTAAATAATAAATCAACATTGTGTTATCATTCTTGCTGAAATGAGATTATTAGATAGAAAATAAATAATAAATAAACACAAAAAATAGAAGAAACAAAACTCCATTTATGGACCGATTTTTACATTAACACAAACATTAACTTCGATTCACATTCTTTGAAGTTATATCAGGTGCTATAGTCAACTAAACGAACACAAAATACATACATGAATTGCATTCTATACATATGGAATCCTCAAATAAATACCCAAAAACAAAAACAACTGAGAGAGGAAATGAACCCAAAAAAGAAATGAAGAACTCAGACCACTAAAGCTCCATCAGAGGTGGTTTCAGCCATCAATCCCACCCCTGGGCTTCGCCTGACCTCAACACGACCAAGAGCTCCTCCGATCATCACATCTCTCTTCGATCTAACAATCTCGTGCTTCGATCTAACAACACGACCACATCTCTCTCTGATCTAACAATCCCATGCTCCGATCTAACAATCCCGTACTCCTCCATGACAAACGGCAACCACCACAAGATTCGTGCTCCTCCACGAGGGTGAGGGTGGGTCGATGAGTTAATGAGAGTGAGGGTGAGGATGACTAGGTGTGTAACGCCCCAGCCCAAGTCAAGTAAAATAAAAAATAAAAAATAAAAAATAAAAAGTGGTCAGATTTTTGACTCACATGAGCCCTACTCACCTACCCCTTAATTCCCCACCTCCTTTTCTCTCAAAATATCTCCCCTTTGGCCAGCTAGCTCTCCTCTCTTCTCACTTTGCTCTCTTTTTCTTTTTTATTTTGTCTCAAACACCCACAATCCTCTCTCACACTCCCTCACTCTCCCACCGATGCATCACTCCACTGCCTCCACCATTATCTTTCGATGAAAAAGCTCCATAAAAAGCTCTTAAGCTCCTACATCTCATCTTATTTAAGGTAAGGGCTCTTATACTTTTTGTGGGTTTTCATATTTTGCTAGAGGTTTTTGTAATCTATGTTTTGGAAGTGATATTCTTGTGATAATGTTTATGGGTTTTGCTTTGGTGGACCTATTTGGGTGAATGGTTGTGGATTTTGTACAATGGTAGCCATTTGAGATTTACCCATAGTAAAGATTTGGGGGGGTTTTGACTTTCTAATATGAAACAATTGATGAATCTAATTTTTATTATTTATTTGGAGCTAGTGGAGGATTTACATTTGGGGTTTGTAATGGTGGATATTGTTATATATGTTGTTGTTTTGTGGGTCTCTTGAAAATGACATGTATATTGAGGAAGAAATTCATAAAATGTTAGAATCTCTTATGGTAAAGGTGAAGCTTGGAATGACATGATGATAAGTTGGAGTCTATGCCATGTAATGAAATTGTTGAGAAACTTTGGAAGTGGAATACATTATTTGTGAGGTTAAATGCTAGGCTTGCCCAATTAATTTCTTAGTTAGCAATTCCTAATATGTAGCTAGATACAATTTTAAGTTTTATGCTTATTGTGATAGATTTGCTTGGTATTGTTTAGGTTCTAGCTAATTTCATTGGAGCTTGGAAAATTAGGCTTTTGCGGGTTGCGAGGTAAGTAACTACTTAATGAGATTTTTGGAAATAACCATGTTGCATAAACTTTATTTTTGGGTCAAACACATTTTGGATAATTATTTGTGGAACTATGTTTCTTAAAAAGTATTGTGTTATGACTCTGATATATATGATTATATATGAAAAGGATCATGTTTAATATTACGTATGGGGAAATGCATGATTTGTTAGTATAGAAGAGATGAGCATCTTTGATATAATTCTTGGAAATGGATTTTATAGATTTATTGCATTATTTGCAAATTCTAAAGATGTTTTATCTTGACTTGTGATATATGGGAAATTGATAGAAAATGTTATTGACAAGAAATGATTTTGGAAAATTCGAGAACCTTGTGAATATATTGGGTATTTCAAAGGTTTTTGTGAAACTACTTGAAATTGAATCGTGTTTTGAATTCTTGTAAATTGTGAGCTTTTCATGTTTTTACCCTTGGGCTGCGACATGTGATTAGCCGGTGATTACCTAGCTAGATACTATGGTCTCTGTGACATTGGTATCTTGACACTCGTCTTTGTGGTGGATTGATGTCTTCGTGGCTTAACCGATGTCTTCGTGGCATAACTGATGTCTTTGTGGCATAATTGATGTCTTCGTGGCATAACTGATGTCTTCGTGGCATAACTTGATGTCTTTGTGGCATACCTAACATCTTTATGGCGGCTTGTCATGTGGCCTTGGATTGGATTTTCAAGTTTTAAAAATGGTGTTTTGATAGCTCACAATAAATAGTACGTAGTTTCATGTTGGAATACTTTGAAAAAGCTTGGTGCTACATTCTTTTAATCATTCTTGTCATTTTATTAAGAAAAATGGATTTGCTGGATTTTCATGGAAATTCCCAAATTATAACATATTTTGTAAAATGTCCATTATCATGAAATTTGTATTTCTCCCACCCCCATTAATTGTGCTACTTACTGGGCTCTGTCTCATCCCATTATTTTATAAACTTTTCAGAATAGGCAGCAATCTTTTGAGACAGCTTTTTGGTGGCTAACAGTAGTTAGACTAACTACTGATGGAGGCTGAATTTTTTGAAATGGAGATATTAGATGATGTACATCTTAGAATAGGCTTGACTCATTCTTTTGTATATTATAGTAGTTGTGAGGTTATTCCCACTGATGGGACAACCTGATGATATGTAATTATTTATTCAGACCTCTATTTTTGTGTGGCCAATGGTGCTTGTAATTATTGCTTAGAGCTCTGACTTACTTTGAGAGTATATTCAATGGAATTATTATGATAACTGTTGATGTTGGTACTTGATATGATTTATGTGAATTGAATTGTCAAAAAGGAAAAATCTACAGGTACTTTGAGACGTCTTTCTCATGCTTTAGACCCTTTAGGGTTTGGGGCGTGACAAGGTGAGACTGTGAGGGGCAGATGACATGAAAGTGAGAGTGAGGGTGGGAGTGAGAATCAGTGAGGGTGAGGTGAGAGAGGCGGCTAAGTTAAGAGAGAAATCAAAGAATGAATGAGAGAAATGAGTTTTAGGGTTAGGTTTGTGATATATGTATATATATATATATATATATATATAGGTAGGCTTTTTTGTAATTTTACATTTAGGCTAACCTAGTTGAGTCTGAGTTCGGGTTCGGGCCAAATTTTGATAAAACTCATACTCGACCCAGACCTGCTTCGGGTTTTTTTTTTTTTTTTTTTTTAACCCATACCTAACCCTATTCTTTATTGGACTAGGTGAAACCCGACCCATTAGGGTCGGGTCGAGCCAGGTACCCACAGGTTGGGTTGTTATTGCCATCCCTAATTTCCACATTGTCCAGTTCTGACTATGACTAGTCAACAAGTGGTTATTTTATTATTAAGCTGTTAAGAGTTTGTTGTAACATATTTAGTTGGAGTGGATTTCATTGTTGTATCAGATTAGATCATGCTTATTTACCTGTATAAATAGGATCTCTTTCTCTCTAGATTGTAAGTTGTATCATTTTTTCTAAATAGTGAATAATAGATCAAATCAAAGTCTTCTCTCAGCTTTTCTTTTCCCTTTCTCTGTTTCTGTATACTAACAACTAGTCTAATAAGGTTCTAAAAAAAGAATAAATTGAGATCAGGCAAAGAACACTCATTATCTTCAAAGCACCTACTATTTCTTTCCTTCCAAATACAACACATCAAACAATGAGAAACAACAATCTATATAGATCCACAAATGTCCATTACAATGGCAACCAAACTGACCTTGCTAGTAAGCAAGAAGTTCAACAACAAAATTTGCATAACCCAACTTTCTCCAAATAAACTCAAAATTGTAGCCCATAGATCCATAGCAAGTAGACAATGAATGAGGAGATGATCAATAGTTTCACTATTACACTTCACATATAACACCAATCCAAAATGCATAACTTTTTTTTTCTTAAATTATCAACTGTCAATTGTCAGACTTTTCCCCAAGGAAGCAGTTTCCTTGCTTGCATTTGTCACTTTTTTAAATTGCGGTTGCTGTTTTATTATGAAATAGTCTAGTTCCCCCTCTTTAGGGTTTAATTAAAAGTTGAAAGGCATGATTATATACTTGTTTTTGGGTTTTGACAACCAACTCGCTAATCTTATTCTATGATGTATTTGTCTTCGTTATGTTTTTCAATTTGTGGGACAATAGTGTATTAAATATTCAACCCTATATAGATTGTTGCCCACTACGACACTATCAATTTATTATGCTATGCCAACATGCCATTTTCCTAACTTTACCATTATTTTTTTTGACTCACTACTCTACTAAACCCACTTTATCACTGTTTGTTCTTTGTTGCCACCACTAGACAAACACTTAATAACACTCTATTATTAATTCTCTACTATCTGACACACACTCTCTCCGTATAATATAAATTTAATCTCACATGTCTCATTCGCTGGTGAGGCTCCTTTCCATTTTATCAGTCTCCTGTTTTCTCCCATTTTAAATAGGATGAGTGACACGTGGTATAAAGGTAATCCAACGGTTAAAAAAAACTATCAAACATAGATTTTTCTCACTTTCTCTGTTTGTCTCTCTCTCTCTCTCATCATTTCTTTTCTCTTCAAAGGTTCAACCCCTCCCAGTTCGACAGTCCCAATTCCCAACTCTAAAAATCAAGTCTTCCTTATTTTTCTATAAGAACAATAAGAGGTTTTGCAGCATAATCATGATATTTGTTGGTGAGATTCCACTTTCTTCTTTCTCATCTTTTTCTCTTGTGCACACTTCATTGTTTCTTTTTTTTTTTCTTTGAACTGATTCCATATTGTCTATTTGACTCTTTTCCTACACTTTTTCTAATACCCATTTGCTTAATTGTTCAACAATAACCCCAACAATTGTTTTTTTTTTCCCCCATTCCTTAATCTGTTTGGTGGCCAAGAAAAATTGAAAAAGAAAAGAATTGATTGTGTCTTTTCCTTAGGAACAAGACAATTTAAATTTTTAAGAATAAAAACAATAAGCTACCAGAATTTTAGTCCCCTTCAAACCATAATCCAAAAATGGATTTCTACTAGCATAATCAAATGATTATAATTCCATTTAATCGATTTGGTTGAGTATCTGATACCTTAAATCTATGGGCCAAGCCATTTAGGTTTTGTAGGCAAAGTGTTGAGAGAGGCAAATAAAAGGAGGAATGAGAAAGCGATGGAGAGAGAAAATTATGAGGAGAAATCTGTGTAGGGATAGAACTGTAGAAGAGAGAAAGGAAGACTTAGGCCCTGTTTGGATTAGCCTTGTTTTGAGTCATATGACTCAGTTCTCATCACTCAAACTGACAATTGCGTGGGACCCACTGAGAACTGAGTGTTTGGCTTGATTTCCTCTCCCTGTTTTCATCACTCAAACTCAGTTTGGGTTGAGTGAGAGTGATGAAAACTGGAAACACCAAATTGGTGTTTTCAGTTTCTGAGTTACATAACTCAGTGGCAAAATTGTAATATTCTTGACCTCGTGGAGCCCACAGATACTGTATTGTCATGTCAGCTCAGACCAGTTTAATATTACCGTTGCAAAGAAGACCATTTCTCTTTCTCAGTTCTCTAAAAATATTTCAGCCAAAATTTTCCCCCCTTTCTCACTTCCCTCTCACATTTCATTACTCCATCAAATCGAAGCATGAAGTGGGTTTGAAGTTTCTGCACCTGGGTCTGAACTGAAGTGGGTTTGATAGAAGCACGAAGTGGGTTCTCCAAAAAAAGAAAAAGAAGCACGAAGTGGGTTTGAAGTTTCTGCACCTGGGTCTAAACTAAAGTGGGTTTGAAGAACTTACATATGTCTGTTGCATGCGTCGGCGTGGGTTTGAAGAACTGAAGTGGGTTTGAAGTGGGTTTGTTGTCAGCGTGCGTCGATGTGGACTGTGTCAATGTGGGAGACGAAAGGCAGAACATGGTGAACCCACCAACCCAGCGCCGATCCACAACAAACCGCCGTAACCTAGCCCCAAAAACCCAATCTCAAACCCGATCTCCACCGTGAAACCCAACCAACACCCAAATACAGATTGAAGAGGAAAGAGACAGAGAAAGCTGAGAAAGAAACAGAGAAAAGTGAAAAAATTTGATAGACAAAAAAATTTGATAGAAAAGAGGGAGAGTCAAAGAAATGAAAGGTGAGAGGAAGAGTGGAAGATTTTTTTTTTTTTTGTTAATAAGCCGCGGGTAGCAACATTGTTGCACTGGGTAGTGTCAGTGGTGGGGTCCACGGGTTTGGGGAAAAGTGTTAGAGATATGTACCTGAAAACTCAACCTAAACATGTGTTTTGTAATTTTTGAGTGAAACTGAATTTGAGAATTGAGTTATGAGTTTTGGGTTTGAGTTATGGGAATTGAAAACTAAGAACTGAGAATCGAGTCAGCTCAAAACCAAACGAGACCTTAATTTTCTAATTTGGGAGTTGGGACTGCCGAACTGGGAGTTTTTTTTTTTTTTTTGACATCCAAGATAGAAGTATGTTAATGAAAAGAGAAAGAAAAGTACAAAAGGAAAACTTGGGGTGTGGGGCTGTGTTATAGAGGGGCAGCCAGCACCTAGCTACCTACAGTTCCAACTCGCCCCAAGTAAAAAAAAAGGAAGCAAAAAGAATAGAAAAAGTATAAAAAGGACAGCGGTGCAAAAACACCACGTTCGCTATTTTTGAACAAGGTCTCTAACGTGTTTTTGATATTCTTCCATGAGAGACGTGGCTTGCTTAAAAATCTCCTCAGGGTGGGACTATGTACTCCGGAACTGAACTCTATTGCGTGCATTCCACAGCGACCATGCAGCCATAGCCCACAACTCAAACTCCTTGCTTGACAATCTCTCTAACATCTGCCTCGTGAGTAGGAAGAAGTTCATGGCCAAAGAGTTTGTTTTCTATATCTTACCCCGGGCCAGGGCCCATACATTGTGAGCGAAAGGGCATTCCCATGGTTTCTTCTATCTGACCACAGATAGTACAGATGGGATCAACCTGCACCTTTTTCCGAAAGAGGTTTGCCTTTGTTGGAAGGATATCAGAACAGGCTCTCCAGACAAAGGCCCAGACTTTGGGAGGGATGTTCATGGCCCATATTCTCTTCCACATCCTCTGATCCAAGTTTGCTGAAGAGTGCTCCCCAGTCGGTGGGTGATGAAGCCTAAGGGCCACCTGGTAGGCTATTCTCACCAAGAATACTTTAGCTTTATTCTTATTCCACACCAGCTTGTCTCTTGAGCTCAGGTTCCCTAGCTTGATTCTGAGGATATCCTCCCTTGTGCTCGAGGTAAACATGGAGTGTACTAGAGCCCTATTCCACTGTAACAGCCTAGCCCAATGAAAAAAAAAAAAAAAAAATGGAAAGTCAGATTTTATTTTGCCCCACACGTGCCCCACCTAACCCATCCTCCCCCACCACATATCTCACATTTCTCTCTTTTCTCTTTTTGGCCGGCACTCTCATTCTTGTTCTTCTTTTCTTTTTCATTTTCACTCAACATAACACACATATACACACTCCTCTCGCACCGGTACACTCCTCATCATCACCTCCACCATTTTTTTTTTCCAGCAAGATCACTAGAAAAGCCTCAAGAACATCACACCTTCACATAAGTTATTTGAGGTAAAAGTTCTAATCTCTTTTGATGGGTATTATGTTCTTGTTTGAGGTTATTTTACCCAAGCTTTAATAATGATGTTCTTGAGATTTATGAGCTTCTTAGGTGATATTCTTGTAATTTTGTATATGGATTTTTAATTTGATGGACGAATTTGATGATTGGGTTTATGGTTTTTGTAATACCCCAAAAAAAAATAATAAATAAAAAGATTAAAATGAAGGTTATTTAAGTAAATTTGTTTATGAGGTCAATTTTTATAATTAATATTTTTAAGGGGTTTTTAGAAAATAAGGTTGAAGCCCTAGCTATAAAAGCTTATTATGTCAACTTATATAGAGAGATGTTTTGAGAGATGAGACTATTCAAAATACTCAAGTAGAAAAGGTTTGATTGCACAATGGAAGTAAGAGCCTAAGAATCTTCTTCTTGTCAAATCTAAGTTTTATGCGGAATTAGAGTGCTTTTTATGTGGGTATTTTGGCCAATAGTTAAACTATTTAATCATTCAAGAGTTTTAATGATGCGAACGAAGAAAAGTTTGGATTTATTATCGGTAAACTAGATACTGTTACTGCATATTTTTTTAGGTTCAGTAACTTAATCTTATCTATGCCTTTTGTTACGTTGAGCGGAGATAGAATTTGTAGGCTTCATGGGTCAGGTTTCTACACAGGCCTTTATACCGAAGTGATGGAGTTAGGAAGCACGAGAAATCAAAAAGAATAGTAACTAGTCTAGGCTTTGAGGCGTGACAAGTTATCAGTTATCACATGCTAAAAAAAAAAAAAAAATAGAAAGGTATTAACGTAATTGTGTTCAGGTGGTGTTTCTTTATAAATTGACTTTTGACCCTATAGTCTTTAACCCTAGGAAACTATTTGTGGCTGAAAGTAAAGAAAATATATGATATGAATAACCCTAGGAAACTATTTGTGGTAGAAAGTAAAGAAAATATATGATATGAATAAGTGGATTTTTGGTGTGAGATAAAAGTGGAGAATTATTGGATATTTTAGAAAATTTTCTTCTGGTTAGTACCTTGCAAGTTATTTTTAAAATTTTATTTTGGAGTAAATTGTATCTAAAATTGTTCTAGGTGATATCAAGGATTTTAGAGGAAGTGTTAGGGAAGTTCCTTTTGGAATAGCTTTTGGAGGTAAGTAACCTTATCCTAATTGGTTTTATTTTATATATTTTAATTATTGAAAATTGTTTACAGTGATTACAATTTTATTTCTATTGTATTACTGATTTCAAGTAAGAAATTATCACAAATATATCTGATTACTGAATATAGGATGTATTTTATTTAATTGTTTTTAGCTATACTGATTAAAAGTAAAGAATATAGAAATATCGCAAATATATTTGAGTATTGAATATATGATATTATATATATATATATATATATATGTATTTGAATAAGATATATTTTTGTTAGAAACTATGATTTCATATATGATTATGGACAATTTGACTATGAATTGATTCTGATACCCAAACCAATGGGGGTTATTCATTAGTGCTCTGATACCCAAACCAATGGGGGTTATTCATTGGTACTCTGATACCCAGCCAATGGGGGTTATTTATTGGTATTCTGATACCCAAACCAATGAGGGTTATTCATTGGTACTCTGATACCCAGCCAATGGAGGTTATTCATTGGTATTCTAATACCCAGCCAATGAGGGTTATTCGTTGGTACTCTGATGCCTAATCACGGGGATATAGCGTGACCATAGTCATAAGATTGTTAAGAATATGAATTACGTTTGAATATTTGAACTATTTTGAGTCCTTAAAATTATATATGTGATTTTGGAAATGTTTGAGTATTTTGAACTATTTTGAGCCATTAAAATTGCTTATGTATTTTTGGAACATATTGTAAGTTATAGCTTTGTTATATGGAAAACTGACTACTTTCTAAACCACCTATGATATATTTGTCAGATTCAAGTATGTGATTTATTTGCAACTTATTATTTTACGACTATGAAATTTCTTTAGTTATTTTTGAAAACCCATAATATATTATAACTTTTGAAGACTCATATTACATCTTATTACTTTACAGATCTATTGCTTGATAAAAACTTATTAGGACTTTGGTTACTTATTGAGTTGTCAACTCACCCCCCTTTTTCTCCTTTCAGATTTTGATCAAGAAGAGTAGCATATGTTTGGGCTTCCGCTAGGATGTGCGCATGAGTGAAGTTTAGGAAATCAATGGAATAAGATACTAACTTTTAGGTTTAGGATTTCCATTTGTGTAGACTTTTAGATTTAAAGGATTTAGTTTATTTTTATTTTGATGTTGAAAGATTATTATTGGAGATTTTTTGAGAATTGCATTATTGAGGATATTTTGAAAATTTATTGATGAAATTTTTCTTGAGGATAATTATTTAATTGTTAAAAGGGTCTTACACACTTGTAGGGTGTAAACTTTATAAGTGCGTGGCTGTTGTCACGTGCCTAGCTCTTGCTTGGGTTCGGGGCGTGACAGTTTTACTAGTGGTGGCTAACTAAGGTTTATGAATGGTGAAAATTTAGGGGTTTTGAGGTATATTATGTGAAATAAATGGTGAATATCATTTTTATGGTTTATTTGGAGCTAGTAAAGATTTAAATTGTTTGTTTTGAAGGATGTTGTGATTTTGGTGTCATAGGTCCCTTGATGATGTTGTGAAAATCTTGTGGAAACTACTCTTAAATTATTGAGGTTTTGATGTTAGAGATAATGCCTTGAATGATTCATAAGTATAATGAGAGTCTATGCCTTGTAAAGTAATTGGTTGAGAAACTTTGGAAGTGGAAAATATTATTTGTGAGGCTAAATTTAGGCTTGCCTAATTTAGTGCTTATTTGGCAATTCTTAATGTGTAACTAGATACAATTTCAAGTTTTATGCTTATTGTGATAGGTTTGCTTGGTATTGTTTAGGTTTTAGCTAATCTTATTTGGAGCTTGGAAAATTAGGCCTTTTTACGGGTTGCAAGGTAAGTAGCTTTTAATGGGATTCTTGGAAAATAATCATGTTGTATAAACTTTGTTTGGGTCAAACACATTTTGGAAAATTAATGGTGGAACTATGTTTTTCTAAAAAAAAATATTGTGTTGTGACTCTACTATTTATGATTATATATGAAAGTGCATATTCTTATTGCATATGGGGAATTGCATGATTTGTTAGCATGGAAAAGATAATCATCTTTTATAAAATTCTTGGGAATGGATTTTATGAATTTATTGCATTATTTGCAAGTTCTAAAGATGCTTTATCTTAGTTTGTATTATTTGGTAAATGTACGCAAAATATTTATGACAAGAAATAGTTTAGAGGACTTTGAGAATATTGTGGCTATTTGGTTATTGAAATATTTTATGAAACTACTTGGAAGTGAACTGTGTATTTCAAATACATTAACTTGTGAGCTTTTGATGTGGCTTAGCCCTTGTGCTATGATGTTGGTGATTACCCTTCTTGGTGACAACAAGCCAAGTTGTAGACTCACACTTTGCATGACACGGGTAAATCCTTGAGTGTGTGGGTGAGGCCGCTGCCTATAGGGTCAAAAGACCACATGCAAAAGGGGTACTGTGCGACACGTCATTCCCTGCTGCCCATGGGGGAAAGAGGTAAATCTTTGAGTGCGTGGGTGAGGCTAGGTAGGGCCAAGAGACCACATGCAAAAGACGTACTATATGACGTGTTAACCCCTGCTGCCCATGAAGGGGATAGGTAAATCCTTGAGGGCGTGGGTGAGGCTTAGCAGGGCCAATAGACCACATGCCAAAAGAGGTACATATCATGCTATTGTGTTTGGACTCTAACTTATTTGTGGCGGTATGATGTTTGGGTGATATCTCTGTCCTTGTTGGTCCTTGTTGCATCTTGGGTGAGGTTTTCTAGTTTTGAAATGGTATTGGATATTTATATAGCTCACAGTGAATGGAATGTAGTTCATAGTTATTTTTGGAAGCTCGGTACTAAACTATTCCTATCATTCTTGTCATGTGGTTAATGAAATTGTTTTTGCATAAATTAAATAGAAATTCCCAAATTATAATATGTTTCGTAAAATGTTCATTATCAAGAAACTTGCATTTCCCCCACCCCCATTAATTATGCTACTTACTGGGCCTTGTCTCATCCCATTATTTTATAACATTTTCAGAGTAGACAACAGTCTTTTGAGACAGCTTTTTGGTGGCTTATAGTAGTTAGACTAACTACTGATGGAGGCTGAACTTTTGAAATGGGTATATCAGATGGTGTAAATCTTAGCTTGACTCATTCTTTTGTATATTAAAGTGGTTGTGACGTTACTCCCACTGATGAGACAAACTGATGATATGTAATTAAAATTTAGACCTCTATTCTTTTGTGGCCAATGGTCATTATAATTATTGCTTAGAGCTCTAACTTACTTTGAGAGTATATTCAATGAAATTATTATGATAATTCTTGATGTTGGTACTTGATATGATTTTTTTGTGGATTAAATTGATAAAAAGGAAAATCTACAGGTTCTTTGAGATATCTTTTTCATGCTTTGGACCCTTTGGGGTTTGGGGTGTGACAGTGCTCCCCAGTCGGTAGGTGATGAAGCCTAAGGGCCACCTAGTAGGCTGTTCTCACCGAGAATACTTTAGCTTTATTCTTATTCCACACCAACTTGTCTCTTGAGCTCAGGTTCCCTAGCTTGATTTTGAGGATATCCTCCCTTGTGCTCGAGGTAAACATGGAGTGTACTAGAGCCCTATTCCATTGCTTGGAGTTACTGTCAATCAAGTCGGCAACCTTTAGGCTTCGGTTTGCCCCCTTTTTGAACCCGGGTGGCCGAGGGAGCCACTTATGGGTGTTAACACCAATCATGCGTCCATCGCCAACTTGCCAAACCGGCCCTTATCGTATCACATCTTGAGCTTGAAGTAGACTACGCCACACAAAGGAGGGGTTTGTTCCCAGATCAGCTTCCAAAAAAGAGCATGAGGGGAAATATTGTGCCTTGTAGACACGGTAAGATAGTGAGTGAGTCTCATGGATAAGCCGCCATGCCTACTTCGCCAACATCGCCAAATTAAAAGCATGGATATCCCGAAACCCCATTCCACCATTTCATTTAGAGTTGCATAGTTGCCCCCACCGAACTGGGAGTTGTTGAAGTGAAGAAATTATGAGAGAGATGACAAAGAAAGAAAGTGAGAAAATTTGTGCGTGATTTTATTTTATTTATAACTGTTGGATTGACCATAGGCCACATGTCATCCATCCTATTTAAAACAGGAGAAAACAAGAGGTTGTTAAACTAGAGAGGAGCCTCACCCCTCATTCTCATCTCACAACTAGTCACAACACAAATCTAAGAAAAAATTCCAAAAACAACAACCTGTGATAAAGACTCACAATCACAAAATCACAACCATAAACCCCCCCCCCCCAAAAAAAAAAAATCACAGCACAGTGGTACACTAGTCTAGCAGACTAGCATAGCCTTATCAGTTATCAAGTATTGGGAGGAAAAAAAATCATAACAGTTAAACACTTCAAGTTTTTAAAGAGAAAGAGAAGTACTTGGCAAATAAATGGTGGCGTTGTGCTGACCGACGGTGGTGATGTTGGTAGTTGGGTCTGGCCGGCTGGCCCTTTATGACTCGTGTTGACATTGTGTGAGTGCTAGGGGTTTGGGTATTGTTTCTATGCGTTTCTCTCTCTCTCTCTTTCTCTCAATTTGATATTCTAATTTTCCTTTTTTTTTAATTAATGGGTAAATTCTGACTTTATTGGGCTGGGTTTTATTTGTAAAACGGGTTGAAGATTGTTTTTTGGGCTAAGTTAAGATTTTAGTTTGGGAGGATAGGCAAGCTTTTTAAAGCAAGGAGGGTCCAACTCTATTTTGTCTTGGGTCTTAGCTATATTATATACTAGTCGCTAACCCATGCGATGCACGGGAAAACTATTAAAAGTAAGATCCGAAATAAATTATTCACAAAATTATGGTATTAGAATGTATTAAAATTCATGTAATTTAAGTATCCTCTAAAATTAATACTTAATAAGAACTTTTTCTACATTTTTTATAATAATATTAATAATGTAAATTTTCAATTAAGTTCATATATTACCTTGCAGAGAGGTGCATAATATTTGCCTATAGTATCTATACATTGCTATATATCTCTTTATACATTGTTATATATCCTACTTAAACACAATCTATATTTGGATATAGATCATTGTAAGTTTCTTTAAAACCTTCCCCCATCTTGTTAAAAATATTTAGTATTCTAAAAAAAAAAATCTATATAATTAAGAAATTGTCTAAAAATCAAATTGAATTAACCATTGTTTTTTTTGGAGAGAGAGACCCTCTAATATTAATGAATTGACAGTAAAGTGATATTAAATTCTTGGTCAATCACATTGACCATCAATCAATCAATTATAACTTGTTTCATGACCATATTTAACAAAAAGAGAGGAATTACTAATAACAAATTTCATAATTTAAATCAAAATTCAAATCTACATATATGCATGGTAATTTAAAAAAAATCAGAACCAAATACTTTTCACAAACTTCAACAACAAATATGTTTCTCAAAAAAAAAAAAAAAAAAAAAAAACAAAAAACAAAAAACTTCAACAACAAATCTTACAAACCTCAAAACCTCACCGTTCATGAACATATTCTAAAAATCACAGTTCATGAACATATTCTAACATAAAATTTAATAAATAAAAGTGTAGAGATTTTTTTTATTTTTAATTTTTTTTAAACATAAAAAGCAAATTAGAGTCGTCCTCATCAAAAAGTCAATATTTTATAAGTATACATCAAAGCACCGTCCCAAAAAATTTGGTTTGGTTTGATTCTTATTTATTTAGAGAAAAATTGCATTAAGATTTATTGGTTCTAAATTCTAAACAATGAAAAGGAACCATAAACAGTCATAGGCACAAAATAAAATAAAATCTTTACAAAGAAAATATAAAGAAAGACATTAGCTTTGAATACAAATGTTAAACCCTAGATCCACTCACACCAAAAATAAAAATAAAAATAACACCAATAATAAACAAAATTGAAATAAACAACCAACAAAGAAGCTAAAGCTGTAATCAAAATATGCCAAAACTATTTCAAAAACAAAAGCGTGAATGAGAGAATTTTTACCTCAACAGAGAGATTAGAACACTCAAAGAGAAAAAGAGAGATTGAGAGTGCTTAGTATATATATATATATATAGAGGAAACGTCCCAAAGAGAGAGGGATTTCTTTTTCTATTTGGTTTTGAATTTTACTTTGATACGTTTTTTTTTTAATCCTAATCCTAATGTGTGTCTTTCTAATATTGCAATCTGCCCATATTTCAACTCTCATTTATTGTCCTCCATGGCTCCAGGCATTCACTATTATTTTAATTTTAATTTTTTTTCCTTGTTTTAGTTTATCTCTTCCATGGTTCCACCTATTTCCTCCTTTTTTGTCTTATCATATTTCATTCTACTTTATTTTTTAATCAAAATTTTGTATTATCCTCTTTCGATGGCTACACGTTTGTCAAAAAGTAGATTTGAATGCTTCACGTCTTTTACTGAGGAGTCTAGTTTCAACTTTCACATGAAAAAGTGAGAAAAACAATAAGAGAGAGAGGGAGGGAGAAAGTATAGAAGAAGATGCAGAGCAAAACACGCCGATGGATGCCGGTGAAAATGAAGAAGAAGTAATTTGAAAGCAAAGAAAAAACAAAAAGAAGAGAGAGACCAAAAATCTAAAATCATCATAGACACTGTTAGATCAATCTAACCAAAATAACCAAATCTAAATTTGTCTATTCAGAATACCTTTACCTATTCCGGTTGTGGGGTGCTGGCCTATGCTTGCTTGACGGTTGTAGCGCCCTCAAATTTCTCACTGTTTTTTCTCTCCTTACACTTTACTTATGTTTTCTTCTCAATGACAACTTTTTGTTTTAATATATATATATATATATATATCTTATGTAGTTAGTTAGTTACTGAAAATTGAGTCAACAAAATGAAAAAGCACAATTGTTCAAGTTAATATCTTGTGAAACGAATTGAACTAAACGGTAAGTTAAAATCTCAAAAGAAACAATTGTTTAGTGTTTTTAAATGCAGATGTGTCAATAATTTATGTAGCCACATGGTGCAATGAGGCGCGGTCAACAAAAAGTCAAATGTTTCGGCTATTAGTTATTATATAGATATATAAAATAAATAAAAATAAAAAATAAAATTCTTTTGGAATATAGGGGGGCCGGGCCATGTAGGTCCATCCCTGAGTTACAGTGTGTTAAAACTTGTGCCCTATTTCTTTTTCTCACAACTGATCTATTCCTTCAATTCGGCCTCCGCTTCTTCTGTGCCTCCAAATATTTTATTTTCTTCTTGTCACAGCAACTGGTATGATTATGAAGTTCATCGATTGTTTGGTCTTTTTGGTGTCCTTTTTGTTTGTGTTTTTGTTCTTTTACACTGTTTTCTTTTTTCCTGGCATGTGTTTGAAAGTGCAAAAATCAGTCGATTGTTGAAAAACATGTAGTTTGTAACAAATCCTTTTTTTTCACTTTGGATTATTTACTGATATCATGTCCAACCTTGACCAGAAGTGATGGCCCAATCAAATCAAAATGCAAAAAACAAAAATACGCAAGCTTTGATAGGATCAGTGATATACCGGATTCTCTGATCTTCCACATCCTTTCATTTCTCCCAACCAAACATGCGGTCGCCACATCAATCTTGTCAACTAGGTGGAAGCAGCTCTGGACTATGCTCCCCATTCTTGATTTCGGAGACAAGGATTTCGTGTTCAGAGTTTTGTCTCTCAGCAAACCATTTCCTGTGAAGAAATTCCGACTTGTATTCCACCACTCTTTTGATCGGAGCCATGTTCGTACATGGGTTGACTATGCAATAGTTCTTGGTGTCCAAGAACTCCACCTCCTGGTTAAAAGCAACATCACTTATGAGTTGCCTCAGCTTCATTGTCTTTTCAATTTCGACCTCCTGGTTAAAAGGAACAGCACTTGTGAGTTGCCTCATAGTCTTTTCAGTTGGGGATTTCTCTAGGTTTTGGAACTGAGTGGCAAAATTGTTCTCGATTGTCCTCCTTCTGTTCATCTACCGAATCTGAAACACCTTTATCTTTAAAAAAATAAAGTACGCAAATGATGACTCTTTTCATCGCTTCTTAATTGGTTCCCCAAACCTCTTGAGATTACACGTACTGAATAGACCTTACAATAATGTCAATTTTATTTTAAATAACCCAACATTGGAGTATCTTGATATCGACAATCAAGTTCAAGATGCTAGATTTGGTAAAGTTCAGATAAATGCGCCGAGTCTTAAGTTTCTGATTCTAAACATTCCAAATTGCCATGATTTTCGGTGCGAAAAGCAACCAACGTAGTTGAAGCGAATGTTAATTTATTTGAACTCTATCAACTACATGACGATGACTGCATTGTCAAGCTTCTCAAAGCGCTTCCGAACGTTTGAAATTTGACATTGAGTTATAACAAGGTGCTTTCCTTTTTAAAATTGCTTTCCTCAACTTCATGCTCTATTAGATTGTTTTCACCTCAACTCTTTTAACTTACTGCTTTTTTTTGTAATAATGTTATTGCAGTCTCTGAGTTTTGCTTCTGCAAATGATCTTCACTTTTATAATAATTTGAGCCGGCTGCAACTTGAAGTAAAATGCTGCAATTCTCATCTATTGCCAATTTTGCTTGAAAATTCTCCCAATCTTGAGGACCTTATTCTTAAGGTCAGTTTGGTTTTGAAAATTATTTCAGCTAATCTTCTCTTAGGCTTGGCGTTTTACACACTGCTGGGTCTGTTGGACAGAGTCAGTGAATGTTCCAAAATGTCTAAAATCACACCTTCGGAAAATTTCTTTACTACAATTTAAAGGGTTGGAACATGAACTGAAACTCATAACATATATGCTAAAGAATGCGAAAGTATTGGAAACAATGGACATTCTTTCTGGCTCATCGAGTTATAAGAAAAAATTTCGTATTCTCAACAAATTGTTTGAGTTGCCAAGGGCTTCTTCAACGTGTGAACTCAAATTCTCTACGGTATTATATCTCTCCCATGAATTTTATATTGAACTTTACTTCATCATGATTACCTATGTTAAGTTTTAAGATGGTTTTTGATTGTATGTATATATAAAAGCATGATTACCTATGTTGATAATTACAGACCTAGTGTTATTTAACGGTTACCAGACTCACCACAAGCTGTTTATTTATGGTTTGGTTGATTTGATTGGATTGCTACACCAATAAATTTATGGAGAAAAAGTGGTACTGTAGTAGAAAATCTGATATGACAAAGGACACGTAAAAGTACTTTAATCTCTTAGAGAGTACTTCTAATGCAAGTAAGAAACTATCTTTTTTTTTAATGCAGATATGATGTAGAACAGACAGTAAAGGCCTTTTTGGAGAAGCTAGGGCACTGGAAGTCATGGTGCAAGATCAAGTAGGTGTCAGTAAAGGCCATCAGGGCGATGATATCGAAATTGCATTAAATTTGGCAAGTTGAAGGGCAATGACATTCTAATCCAGACTCACATGCCTTGAACGTCACCTAAATTTACACAAATTCCTTCATTAAAGTCTCGAAAACAATGTTTTTGCTATTTATAGTAATATTTGTTTTTTCTTAATAACTTATAATTCAAAAATCAGAATAAGGTCCTATATTTTCAATTTTTGCAATTGTTTCAATTTTTTTTTTTTGGAAAAAATTACTATTTTGCCATCTAATTACGTGATTAGTATGAATTAGGGTTTCTAAGCGTTTTCTTAGCCGCCCTATGGTTTCTTTTTACTATTTAAACATATTTTAGCTTCTAGGGAAGTTCAGTTTTTTTAGATTTATAAAATTACAGACTTTGTCTATTTCTCTCTACTGGATTCCAGAACCCTATCACCTTGTAGTCTTGTAGATTCAAGGGACCCCTCATGGATTCGAGGTTTTCATTTAGAAGCTAATGTGTTTAATTTCTTTTTCCATTCAGAAAGTAACGTATTTGATTTCTTGTAACTTCTTCTACATCAAGATAAAACAAGTTATGGAATTTATAGCGTCTATAATTTTTAATTTCTACCATCTGTTGAGGGGAAAATTAATGCCTTCAAATAAAATATGGGAAATTCAAGCCGAAACTCAATTATGAGCTCTTGAGATTGTGTCCAAAGGCTTTCGGTGTAGTGATAAGCCTATTCAAGCAAGAAGTAAAGGTTGCACCTTGACAAAATAACAACAAAGCCCAATAAAACACTCCACGATAGTTAATTAGTAGATTAGTGGCCCTGTTTCGATAATACAAGAAAAATAAATTCTCCAACGGTAGGGTGAAATTAAACTTGAAGTCCAGCAATCAATTATTAAACAGATTTAACAAAGTGCTCACTTCTGGAAGTCCTTGCGTGTCTTGGTCAGGGGGAGTCTATTGTACTTTCAGCCATTATTACATCAATATAAGGGAAGAATTTCATTGTTACAAATACATTATATCCTTCAATGGTAAAACAAAAAGTAAAAAGTAATGGTTCCATGGTGAAAAGAAATGGGTTATTTGGCATGGTGTGAAGGGAGAGAGATTCCAGCTCAATGCAGCAAATATTGAACTAAGATTCTTGGGGAATATATATATATATATGTGTGTGTGTGTGTGTGTGGGGGGGGGGGGGGGGGGGGAGGCATGAATGGGATAGTATAAGCTGTTTTAAGTGAGTGAGTATGTAAGCTTGTGATGGTATGATAGAGTTAATGCTAAAACTAAGTCTTTAATGGGTAAATGGTTGTTTGTGACTGATTAGGAAGCATTTGTGGGCTTAGAATATGCTGAAAAGGAAAGGAAGTGTCTGAGGCTAAGTGAGTGTGGGCTAAGGGGAATGATTTATGAGCTGGGGAGAGTTAACTACAAGCTAAAATGTTGCAAAGTGGCAAGAATGACAGATATTCCAGAGGGGTTTGTGTGTGTTTTGTGGGCTGATGTACTTATCCTTTTATAGTGGAGTTTAGGAGGGTATTAATTAGCAAAAGTCCAAAAACATAGGACTGGTCAGGAGGCAGAATGGCAAGCTTGATTATCTTAGGATTTTGGCTATAAATGGTGGATTCTCTTTTGGGCTGTCTTGCCTCTTTGGGCAATGTCACACATGGGTAAAATCAGCATAATCTTGCATTAAATGCTTGGATCTCTGAGGTTATATTCAGCCAATAAGGTTAAGACAGACATTAAGAAAGGATGCTAGTGCTACAACTCAGATTTGGACCCCAGGAAGTAGGATTTCAACACCCCAAGCTAGGTGTCAAAGTTTAAGCCACCTCAGGGGGTTCCGCTAGAGATCCCCTTTTGCCCTCCAAACCACATGTTCCCAAATTTTTTTCCCTTTAGGATTCATGGGCTTGGCACATGAACCATTTCTTGAACGTTTTGACATTTATAGTATTGATTTGTTGAGACTTGGGTAACTTGGTTATGGCTCCCCTTCCACTAGAGATATGGTCTTGAGGAAAGTGATGAAGTCTCATTTCCCATTAGACTTCAACTACTAGTACAACCTCTAGGCACTATTCACGTTAGGGAGAGGGTGACAGAAAGTTGATGGGACAGCCCCTAATTCATTCCTGAAAATTTGGTTCTCTTGTAGAGGCCTCTAACTGGACCTTGGTCAAGAATGGACAAGAGGGAAGTTGGTTATCTATTTCAGTCCTCTGCCTTTGCTGGAGTTCTTTGGATTAGGCTTGCTCACGTGGGCTGGATCCTCTGGGCTGGGTTGTGTTGATCCCCTTTTTACTTGGGCTTATTCTCCCTTTATAGCATATTTAGACCTACAAAATGGACATCAATGACACATATTGCCATGGGTTTTGCATCCCTCATAGACTCTTATTATTAGTAAATATTATGGATTTTGATAGATATTTGTAATGGGTCTTTGGGCAATGAGTTGTAATATTTAAAATAACAGCATAAGCTTAATTACTTCAAAATGCTTTCGTAAAAAACATTTACTATTTTTTGAAATGATGAATTCCATATCATAAGTAATGTTTATGGTTCCCGATAATCACATCATAATTTAAATGGTGAGCTTGTAGGATGAATACTAACCATGAGCTTTGAAAATAAATATTATGAGAGTTGTGACATAAATAGTGACCATGGGTTCTATAAAAATTCCATGGGTTTATAATATGGTATGAGATAAATATCATAATTTTAAGATAAATAACTTTCCATGAGCTCTTATAAGATGATTGCCATGATTTTTGAGAACTGATAATTGCCATAGATTATAGTAATGTTAAAGAAATTGAAACATTGTTCATCATCGGACTCTTAAGTGAAATAATTATGACATAGTATTTTTGCCAAGTGCTAATAATCTTGGGCTTTTGATAAAATAGTGCCAATGTAAATTGAACTTTTGATATTACCAGTGAGAACTAGGCTTTTTGATATTGTCAGTGAGAACTAGGCTTTTTCGATATTGCCAGTGATAACTGGGCTTTTTTTTTTTATATTGCCAGTGAAAACTGGGCTTTCTTGATATTACTAGTGAGAAATGGACTTTTTTGATATTGTCAGTGAGAACTAGGCTTTTAAATAATTTTCCATGAGATTGAATCATGGGCTTTGATTATGGATTTAAATTTCATTGATAAAATTGTTTTACCATGTATTTGAATCATAGGCTTTGATTATGGATTTGAATTCCATCAATAAAATTGTTTTGCCATGTATTTGAATCATGGGTGTGGGGGGGTAAAAGTCCAACCTTATATATTGGGTCTGGAGCCCTATTTGAAGATTACTGTGCATCCGAAGAGAAGAAAGTTGTTAAGAAGGAGTCCATGTGGAAGAAATATACCTGGAAATGAATGAGGAGTATAGTCCGAAGAGATCACCAGTGGTCCGAAGAGGTCATTCTCCTCGGATACAAAGAGCCTTGGTCAAGCAGATACCTGGGAGGTTCAAGTAATCTTTCTAACGATTTCAATGATAAGGATAGGCTTCAGGCACGTATGGAGATGATAGGAACGGAAAAATATCTAGAAGACAAGCTGCAACCACCACATTAAATGTACTGCAGCTACTTTTCTGGCCGCATTAATGTGGAGAAGACCCCTGAACAGTATAATCACAACTACCACCACTCACAGAGAGCTAAAGAAGATACATGATGGGACATGCACTTAAGTAGATGCTTAGATGAAAAACAAGTGGACGATGAAGATGACGGGAAGGGGTGCTATATAAAGAGGAGAGGTCTCTGATAAGGAGGAGGAAGAAAAGGGAAGAAGCAGAAGATAGTAACTTTACTGTAGCACTAAGAGTTGTAATCACCTTTCATTCAATAATACACTTTTTCAGACATCCATTTGTTGAGCTTTTCAAGTGTGTTTCTATGTTAATGCACCTCTTAATACCATAGTTGATGATTGTTTAATTCACAACCAACCCAGCTCTTTCACCCACTCTCTACAAATTCATTGTTTTGGGTTCATTGGGCTCAAAATCCAAACCTTTTAGGCTTGGGCTACAAAAACTGGCCCTACAATTGGCGCCGTTTGTGGGAAGAGCTTGAGCGAAAGTGGAAGCAACAATTGATAATGGCTGAACCAGGACAACAACCAGCAGAATCTAGGGCATCCCAACACCTAGACCCTTTTCTTAATTTGGAGCGGAGACAAGATCGTGAAGGTAGCGTGCACACTGCGCATACTAGTCGAAACCAGCCGCATGGTGGGAGTCACGTGTCTCATGCAGAGAAGAACCAAAATTTGCAACTAGAAATTGAAAAGCTAAAAAGGGAGCTGCGCCATGCAAAGAGGAAATAGATTTCTTCGTACTCTGATGAAGATTCCGATGACGAACAGGACGTCACTTATAAGTAGAAATCTCGAACACCAGTTAGTGAATCCTTTTCCTACGAAGAAGAGCATCATCATAAGAGGCAACCTCGAAGCCCATCACGTCGAGGTGTAGGGAACGATGCTATGAGCAGGGCTTTGAATCAAATCTCTAGGTCACCTTTTGCACGCAGGATCGAAGAAGCGAGACTTCCGCGGCGTTTCAACCAGCCAACGTTCACCATCTATAATGGTAAAACGGACCCTGTGGAACATGTGAGCCACTTTAATCAAAGGATGGTTGTCTACTCCAGAGATGAAGCTCTGATGTGCAAGGTCTTCCCTTCCAGTCTCGGACCAGTAGCGATGAGGTGGTTTGACAGCCTGGAAGAAAACTCCATCAATTCCTTCAAAGAGCTCACTCAAGTATTTGGTTCCCGTTTTGTCACATGCCGAAGAGTGGCCAGGCCCTTATTTTCGCTGCTATCCTTGAGCATGCAAGAGGGTGAGACCTTGAAAACGTATTCTGATAGGTACTGGGAGATGTTTAATGATATGGAGGGCAATTTTGATGGGATAGCCCTTAGCACGTTTAAGCTCGGCCTCCCCACGGACCATGGTTTAAGGAAATCTTTAACTGGTAAGCCAGTTACTAACATGCGTCAGCTCATGGACCGTATTGAAAAATATAAAAGAGTTGAGGAAGATCAACAGTAAGGGAAGGGAAAGAATAAGGTTATATCCCAGGAGATGAGGGATTTCAGGTCGGACCGTTACAATAGCAGCAAACCGCGGAGAGATTTTGCTGGGCAATTAGGATCAACAAACCCTCAAGCAATCAATGCTGTATTCAAAGAGCCAGTACACCAAGTTTTGGAAAAGATCAAGAACGAGTCATTCTTCAGGTGGCCGAATAAGATGGTGGGAAACTCTGAGAGGCGTAATCATAATCTCTACTGCTAGTACCATCAAGACCATGGGCATACCACCGAGGATTGTAGGAGCCTGTGGGATCATTTGGACCAACTGGTCAACGAAGGTAAACTGAGACACCTCTTGCACCACTCCAGTAGCCGAGGAGGGCAGATGAGCTCAAGGCCCCAAAGAGATGAATCTTCAAAGCCGTCATTGGGAACTATTAACGTCGTCTTCGCTGCACTGGGAAGAACAGGATCCTGGCCATTGAAGGTTATGTCGGTAGTTCGATCACCCGCAGGGGATTTTGGCCATGGTCCAAAAAGAGCTAAGTTGGGCGCTCAACTAGTTATAGGGTTCTCGGATGGGGACAAGATTGGGACCATCCAACCCCATGATGACGCTTTAGTAATCACCCTCAGAATTGGAGGGTATGATGTGAAGAGGGTAATGGTAGACCAGGGTAGTGCGGTGGAGATAATGTATTCTGATCTCTACAAAGGGCTAGGCCTAAAACCTCAAGACCTAACACCATACAATTCCCCCCTTGTGAGTTTTGAAGGAAGGGTTGTCACCCCGAAAGGCCAGATACGATTACCTGTGCAGACCGGCTTAGAGGTGGTAGAGGTGGATTTCATAGTTGTAGACATGTATTCGCCCTATACGGCAATTGTAGCCAGACCTTGGCTTCATACACTAGGGGCTGTTTCCTCTACTTTGCATCAAAAAGTTAAGTATCCATCTGAAGGACAAGTTTGTGAGATCCGAGGAGATCAGTCCGCAGCCAGACAATGCTTAGTGGCTGCCATCCAACACGAGCCCGAAGCCGAGTCCTCGTCCAAGGCAGAAAGGGGTTTGTAGCAGTTAAAGTCTCGGGTATTGCCCGTCGAAGATACGGACGAGAGCGCTAGGTGCGAAGATTTGACAAAAGTTATCATCGGAGACAATCCAGAAAAATTCTTTCAAGTTGGATCTCAGCTACCTCTGCAGGAGAATGAGGAGTTAGTAGAATTCCTTAAGAGAAATCTTGACGTATTCGCCTGGAACGCTTACAAAGCCCCAAGGGTAGATCCAGAATTCATATGTCACCATCTGAAGGTCAACCCGCTGATTACTCCCAAGAAGCAGCCTCCTCGACACCCATCCAAGGAGCATGCTGATGCAGTGAGAGAAAAAGTAGCAAAGCTCAAACAAGCTGGAGCTATTAAAAAAGTTTTTTACCTGGAGTGGCTAGCAAATACTGTGGTGGTGAAGAAGAAGAATGGGAAATGACGAGTATGTGTAGACTTCACTGACTTAAATAAGGCTTGTCCTAAAGATCCATTCCCTATGCCAAAAATTGATTAGCTAGTGGATGCCACTGTCAGCCATCTTCGGATGAGTTTCCTGGATGCTTTCCAAGGTTACCACCAGATACCACTAGCCCTGGATGATCAGGAGAAGACTGCTTTTGTCACCCCTATTGGTAACTACCACTATAAGGTGATGCCATTTGGTTTGAAAAACGAGGGATTAACCTATCAAAGAATGATGACAAGGATGTTTGAGTCACAGTTGGGTAAAAATATCAAGGTTTACATAAATGACATGGTGGTGAAAAGCAAGATTGTTGCCGAACATCTGAAGGACCTTGAAAGTACCTTTGAAGTTCTAAGAAAGTACAAGCTGTGCCTAAACGCTTCCAAGTACTCATTCGGTGTGGGGTCAGACAAGTTTTTGGGGTACATGGTGACTCATAGGGGAATTGAGGTTAACCCCGACCAGATAAAGGCCATCAACAATTTACAAGCTCCTTGGAATCCCAAGGAAGTTCAGAAACTGACTGGAATGATTGCTGCCTTGAACCGATTTATCTCCCGATCAGCAGATAGGTGTAGACCTTTCTTCTCGTTGATTAATAAATGGAAGGGATTCGAGTGGACCGAAGAATATGCTGTAGCCTTTCAGCAGCTTAAGGACTATCTGGCTCGGCCACCAATCATGTCCAGTCCTGAGCCAGATGAAGTCTTGTTTGCCTACATTGCTGTGGCTCCTTATGCTGTGAGCTTGGTGTTAATACGAGCAGATTGTGGTGTGCAGAGGCCAGTTTATTATGTAAGTAAGTCGCTGCATGAAGCCGAGATCCGTTATTTGCCACTGGAGAAAGCCATCCTAGCAGTGGTGCTTGGTACACAGAAGCTACCTCGTTGTTTCCAAGCCCATACAGTCATTGTTCTCACCCAGCTCCCGCTCAAGGCTATACTTCGAAGTGCTGACTATACTGGGAGGGTTGCTAAATAGGGTACGATCTTAGGAGCTTTTGATATTAAATACATGTCTCGCACGTCGATCAAGGGCTAGGTCCTTGCGGATTTGGTGGCCGAGTTCACGGAGCCCCAATTAGAAGAAGTAACGCCAACACCGGACATGAATGAAAAATCAGTTGACATGATTTCTTAACAAAACCCCTCCCATTGGGAACTGTACGTGGATGGCGCAGCGAACCAGAAAGGTTCTGGAGTGGGGCTAGTGCTGATATCCCCTGAAAGAATCATCATCGAAAAGTTGTTAAAGCTGGACTTCTCGGCAACAAATAATGAGGCGGAGTATGAAGCTCTACTGATGGGAATGGTTATGGTTCGAAGAATAGGAGGAAAGTCAGTGGAGTTGTTCTCGGACTCGAGGTTAGTCGTCGGTCAAGTACAAGGTGAGTTTAAGGCAAAGGATGAAAGAATACAGGGATACTTGAGTAAAGCTAAATGTCTGCAATCGGAGTTCGAATCTTTCCGTTTGCTGCACATCCCCAGAAATGGTAATGCACATGCTGACTCTTTGGCCATGCTCGCTACCTCTTCAGCGCAAAATTTGCCAAGAGTTATCCTCGTCGAGGACTTGCATGGGCCTACAGAGGCAAGAAGAGAGGTAGCCCAGGTTCACGAAGTCAGGGCCGGACTCTGCTGGATGGATCCTATAATTGAATTCTTGAAAGAAGATATTTTGCTTGAAGAAAGGGGGGAAGTTGACAAAATTCGGAGGAAGGCAACCAGATTCTGGCTATCCAAGGACCAGAAACTATATAAACGCTCCTATTCAGGACTGTACTTATTGTGCATGCATCCTGAAGCAGCTGAGTTACTACTAGAAGAATTACATGAAGGAATCTGTGAGAGCCACACTAGAGGTCGGTCCTTGGCTCACTAGGCCATCACTCAAGGTTATTGGTGGCCGAACATGCAAAAAGAAGCCAACGAGTATGTTAAAAAGTGCGATCAATGTCAGCGATTTGTCCCAAACATTCATCAACCAGGGGGAACTCTTAATCCACTATCCAGCTCATGGCCTTTCGCCCAATGTGGCTTAAATATCGTGAGGCCACTACCTAAAGCTGCAGGAAACAGGAAATACCTTCTGGTCGGCACATACTATTTCATCAAATGGGTCGAAGCTGAACCTCTGGCCAACATCAGAGACGTAGATGTGCAGAAGTTTGTGTGGAAGAATATTGTCACTCTGTTTGGGGTTCCTCATACTCTCATTTCGGACAATGGCCTACAGTTCGATAGTAAAGCATTCAAGAATTATTGTAGCGAACTAGGAATCATAAACAGATACTCCACTCCTGCTTATCCCCAGGGTAATGGGCAAGCAGAAACTGTTAACAAGGTCATAGTAAATGGCTTAAAGAAGAGACTAGACGATGCGAAGGGCAAATGGGTGGAAGAATTGCCACATGTACTTTGGGCCTACAGAACTACGCCTCGCAGATCTACTGGAGAGACCCCCTTCTCAATGACCTATGGGCTGAAGCTGTCATACCTTTGGAGACTGGGTTCCCAACATTGAGAACTAGTTCATTCAGTCCGACCGGCAACAATAAGCAGCTAGAGAAGAGTTTGGACCTGATTGATGAAAGGAGGGAAAGTGCAATGGTCCGACTGGCACATTACCAACAAAAGCTCAAGCAGGGCTATGATGCCAACGTAAGGCTAAAGCCTTTAGAACCTGGTGATTTGGTGCTGAGGAAAGTTGTCGGCACTGTAAAGAACCCAGCTTGGAGAAAGTTGGGACCCAATTGGGAAGGGCCATATCGTATTACTTCAGGCGCTGGTATCGGGGCGTATTTCTTAGAAGACCTAGATAGTCATCTAATACCACGCCCTTGGAATGTAAATAATATCAAAAGGTATTATTATTAATCGAATCTTTTCGTTAATCAATATGCCAATTCGTTATATGAAATGTTCTCTCAAGTGTTTAAACTTAAATCCAATCATGCCTGTAGTCCTCGGACCAGATGGTTTGGGTTAGTTAACACTTGTTCAATGTTCTCTCAAGTGTTTAAACTTAAATCCAATCATGCCTGTAGTCCTCGGACCAGATGATTTGGATTAGTTAACACTCGGTCACAATTCTCATAAGTGTTTAAACTTAAATCCAATAATGCCTATAGTCCTCGGACCAGATGATTTGGGTTAGTTAACACTCGTTCACAGTTCTCTCAAGTGTTTAAACTTAAATCCAATCATGCATGTAGTCCTCGAACCAGATGATTTGGATTAATTAACACTCGGTCATAATTCTCATAAGTGTTTAAACTTAAATCCAATCATGCCTGTAGTCCTTGGACCAGATGATTTGGGTTAGTTAACACTCGTTCACGGTTCTCTCAAGTGTTTAAACTTAAATCCAATCATGCCTGTAGTCCTCGGACCAGATGATTTGGATTAGTTAACACTCGGTCACAATTCTCATAAGTGTTTAAACTTAAATCCAATCATGTCTGTAGTTCTCGGACCAGATGATTTGGGTTAGTTAACACTCGTTCACGGTTCTCTCATAAGTGTTTAAACTTAAATCCAATCATGCCTGTAGTCCTCGGACCAGATGATTTGGGTTAGTTAACACTCGGTCACAATTCTCATAAGTGTTTAAACTTAAATCCAATCATGCCTGTAGTCCTCGGACCAGATGATTTGGGTTAGTTAACACTCGTTCACGGTTCTCTCAAGTGTTTAAACTTAAATCCAATCATGCCTGTAGTCCTCGGACCAGATGATTTGGGTTAGTTAACACTCGTTTACAATTCTCCTAAGTGTTTAAACTTAAATCCAATCATGCCTGAAGTCCTCGGACCAGATGATTTGGGTTAGTTAACACTCGTTCACAGTCGTCTTAAATGTTTAAACTTAAATTCAATCACGCCTGCAGTCCTCGGACCAGATGATTTGGGTTAGTTTACATTGTCTTATAGTTATTATTAACGTATAAATTTAACAAATCATGCCTAAATAACCTCGTCTCATAGTCGTAAGTATTTGAATAATCTGACATCAATGCTTAGCAATAGTCTTTGTAGGTATTCAAGAAAAACTGTAATACCTTAACCTCATTCATTGCATTCAATATTTGATAACAATTCTTGTGTGACCTATTTCTTCCGGTATTTGAATAAGTTGTTTGCATCATTGGCACGACATCATTATTAAGTCTGCCTATATTACCATAATTACGATTTATAGCTATTTGCAATAATAATAAATCTCATAACATGTGCGCCGAAGACACTAAAGATAAAAGAGAGATGATTTCATTGATCAAAAGAAAGTAGTTTACAATCCCTTACATAAAAGAAAAACTAATACAAGTATGAAATAAAAACTCCTAAACGTCTAAGCCTTCATCTGAGGGGCCAAAGGGTCAGCAGCCTGACTGGACTGAGCAGCAGCAACTTTTGGGGCTTGGTCCTTGGATTCTAAAAGGGTTTTCTTTTTCCCCAAGTCTTTGCCCTTATCTTGGGGAGCCTTGGTTTGCTTGCCCTGATCACCAGGCTGACCAGATACCTTGGGATCCTCAGCTGGCTTGCCCTGATCACCAGGCTGACCAGACTCCTTGGAGGCCTCAAGGTTGGTAGGAGGGACTTGGCCGATCAGGGATTGCTCCGAAGCCTCTTGGAGTTGTGTGGGAGGAGAGGGATCAGACCCTGGGAGTTCTCGAATATCAGGGTCGTAGTATATACTCCCAGGTAGTCTCAAGTCGGATTCCACAGAGACTCCAGCAGCATCCAGCGCTTTTCCCCAAGTTACATCGCAGTACTCTCGGCTGACCGCGGCAAATTGCTCAGTAAGGTTGGCTTGGGTCTCCTCCACCCCAAGCGTATATGCTGCCTGTCTTTCGGCCTCCACTGCCTCCTTGGCCAACTGGGCATTTTTCTCGGCCAATTGAGCAGCTTCCTTGGCTTTTTTAAACTCAGCCTTAAGACCTTTCACCAACTCTCTCTCTGTCGCCAAGTTAATCTCCGCCATGTCCAGTTGTTTACATTGCTCTTCGGCCTGTTTCTCAGTAGTTTTAAGGCTAGCATCAAGGCTATTCCTCTGATTGGTCATGTCTTTTAATTGCTCAGACAGATGAGCATATTCCTCCTTCAGGCTGCCCAGAGATTTTTTTGCCTCAGACCGAGAGTGGGCATCTGCTTGGGATTCAATATAGGACTTCTTGTTCCACTCCTCGGCCACATAAACTTGCTGAGTAATCTACATAACAAAAAATTTCAATATAGAGCAAAGAAAAAGGGTAAGAAAAAGAGATCAGCACCTTAATTAAGCGGATCAATTCAGTTACCATGGCTAAATCCCTCTTAAGGGATAGGAAGAGCTCGTATTGGTTGAAGCGCCTATAAGACTCCATGCCCTTTGGAAGGAGAAGTGGCTGCTCCAAGGCCTCAGCAACGAGACCTGCCTTCCCCCCATTGTAATTTCTGAGGGAGGTCTCCTAGGGGATTGGAGCACCATCCAATTCCAGCCTTGGGGACCAGGTGCAAGGTCCTCGGCGCACATCAGCCACGAAGGCTTCATCTCGGCTCTCTGTAGACGAAGCCCTCTTACTCCGGTGATCTTTAACCACCTTTTGTTGTTTGGTCCCTTTCGGAGGCGCTACCTCCCTCCCTTCATTGTCAGTAAGGGGTCTCTTCTTCTTCGGATCTGGCAATTGCTTGGCGCCGAGATCCAGAGAAACCTGAGGAGGTGGTGGAGGAAGACTCACAGCTGGTTAGGACATACCAGTCCCATTGGGCTCGGCTTTTTTACCTCTATTCTTCATCAGGTCCCTTAAACTTGTCATGTCTTCTTCTTCCGAAGAGTCTTCTGGAAGAGTAGTTGTCAGAACAGGAGGGCGAACACTAGATTTCCTGTCGGTTTCCTCCTCGGCGTCCGAAACTTGTATCACCTGAACCCCTCTTGAAGCTTCTCCTTCGAACTTAAACTTATCAATCTGCTCGTCAAGCGAAGAGGTTGAAGAAGCAACTCTTTCACCTGCTGCTACTGGTCCGAGGGGAACCTGCTGAATTGGCTGGAGGAGCAATGGTACACCTTGTGGGTTTGAATGTGGCACGGGCGCAAGATCAAATGGAGCTAGAAAATCCTTCCGAGCAACGTCTATGCGGTTGATGCGATAGTCTCCCTGTCTTATCACGTTGCCAACCGGCTGAATATCCTTCGGTTTTGCCGTGTACCCAAGAATAAGCGGAACCGACCGGAGTTGCCCGTCTTCACTCACAAAAATTTCTGATCGTAGTAAATAATTGAGGGCGGCAACGTTTGTAAGGCTGAGCCGAGGAGAAACGTGCTCTTTATCTGTTAACGTCACAACAGAACTTAGTCAGAAACTTAAAAATAATGATACAAAAAAAAGGGACAAAATTGTTGAAAAACGGAGATCCTAAATCTACTGTTAGTAAACCTAAATCTAGGATATCCTACCTGGCTCTCCTGGTTTGGTTGGGCAATGAAGACCATCATGTCATGCGCCCGAGACGATCACATAGTCGTCTTTCACCCCCTTGTTAGATTTGGGAAGGCAGGAGATGAGCCTAACAACGTCGGATCGGGATTTAAGATAATATCCCGCTCTTTTCTGGCTGTGACACTCATACATGTGTACCACGTCGAGCCAGGTGAGTCCCAATCCTAGATGACGGTTCAAGTCATCAACTACTCCTAAAATTCTAAAGACGTTAGGCGCACATTGTTCAGGACTAAGCCTATGGTTTCGGAGGTAATTTCTGGTAATGAGGCCCATAGGGATAGTCATCCCCCCTTCTAGAAAGGTGATGATGGGGATTATAACTTCGCCCACCTTCCGATCTGTTAGTATTCTTTCTGGAGGACAATACCTCAAACCCACATCTTGAGGTATGCGATATGTTGTCTTAAATTCCTCCATCTAGGCGGGGCTATCCACCATATACTGAAATCTACCCATCTCAATTAAACAGAAAGAAGGAAATACTAAACGTAGCGACTAGGGAGTGACTATTCGAAGGCCGAGGAAGCTGGCCGAAGAGAAGACGAAAGTTTTGAGTAGAGGAGAACTTACACAAACTAAATCGAAGAATGATCTTTGAATTCACAGAAAGATCTTCGAATTCGCAGAAAGATTCTTACAGACTCTGGGAAAAACTAGGATTGATGTTTGGAAGAGCTTGGTGGATTCGAGTGCTTGAGTTCGCTAGGTAATCTAAGAATTTGCAAAGTTAAGAAGAAATAACCTCCTCTGAGGCTTTATATATGGGGACAGATGAAAAGGCAGGAGTCATCCCGCCCAAATTCTGAGGAAGAACCACGTCCGTTGGATCAATAGTCCACCATTGGATACCAGAGACAAAACGCCGCCTAGAGTAATTATTAGCGCTTTGGGAATACTGAAACGACAGCAGCAATGATGAATTGCCTGCATCTATGCCCACACACGTGTAAGTCCAAATATTTGTGTGTTTTGAGTTTTTATTTTGTGACAAGTCAAAATCCTATTTTTTTTCCTCGGATGCTAGGGAAAAATTAAAATTTTGAGGGGTTATTGTGGGGGGTAAAAGCCTAACCTTATATATTGGGCCTGGGGCCCTATTTGAAGATTACTGTGCATCCGAAGAAAAGAAAGTTGTTAAGAAGGAGTCCATGTGGAAGAAATATACCTGGAAATGAATGAGGAGTATAGTCCGAAGAGATCACCAGTGGTCCGAAAAGGTCATTCTCCTCGGATACAAAGAGCCTTGGTCAGGCAGATACCTGGGAGGTTCAAGTAATCTTTCTAACGATTTCAATGATAAGGATAGGCTTCAGGCACGTATGGAGATGATAGGAACGGAAAAATATCTAGAAGACAAGCTGCAACCACCACATTAAATACATTACAACTACTTTTCTGGCTGCATTAATGTGGAGAAGACCCCTAAACAGTATAATCACAACTACCACCACTCACAGAGAGCTAAAGAAGATACCTGATGGGGACATACACTCAAGTGGATGCTTAGATGAAAAACAAGTGGACGATGAAGATGACGGGAGGGGGTGCTATATAAAGAGGAGAGGTCTCTGATAAGAGGGAGGAAGAAAAAAGGAAGAAGCAGAAGAGAGTAACTTTACTGTAGCATTAAGAGTTGTAATCACCTTTCATTCAATAATACACTTCTTCAGACATCCATTTGTTGAGCTTTTCAAGTGTGTTTCTATGTTAATGCATCTCTTAATACCATAGCTGACGATTGTTTAATTCACAACCAGCCCAACTCTTTCATCCACTCTCTACAAATTCATTGTTTTTGGTTCATTGGGCTCATAATCCAAACCTTTTGGGCTTGGGCTACAAAAACTGACCCTACAATGGGCTTTTCAAATATTGCTAAGCATAAACATTCTTGGGCTTTAGAAAAGAATGAGATTTTAACTTGCTCAATAAAATAAATAATTTGGGATTAGGCTTTACAAAAATATTGGGTCTTATAGTGTTTTATATTTGTAGCCCAATTTTGTGATGGAAAGAAGAATGGTTGTGGGCTAGAACAATAATAGTCAAAAAATATTTAGGGAAACCCAATAATTTGTTGGTGATCTTTGAAAATAAATAGGTGTTATTTAAATAATATTAGGTGTAAAAAAAAAGGTACCCTAACACCATCTAGCTAAGATGTCAATGCATTTCTAAGATCCTTTATGTGTTCAACTGTTTCTAACCAACCAAGAAGGCAAGTGAAAACAATTAAACCAAACTGAAAAAGTTGATAACTACCTGATACGTTTAGAAAATGTTGAAATTACCATGACTAAATGACAAGTAAAGTTGGCTATTCCAAAATAAGGGGAAAATAGAATTGAAAGTTACTGATGTTGGGTTACACTGCAAGCAAGGCTAAATGGGTGAATGCGAGTATTGAATTATGAAATTAGTGATTGAGAGTATGGTATTTTGAAATTGGTGAAGTTGATGTTTGTTGTGGACATTGATTTATTGGCCAAGACGGAGAAGGTGCTTATAGATGTCATTAGTTATATGGATGCCTGGCAACAACCTTGATTAGGCTCGAGTTTATTTCAAAAGGGCTTCCGTGTTTGTTTTGGGAGTGAATAAATGTTAAAAGACATGATAATATGCGTGTACTTGCGCCAAAATAGCAAAATACCCATTTCTCATAAACTTTCTAGCAAAATACCCCCTACCTGAAACTATTTAGGGATATGCCCCTGTTTTGAAACTGGATTTTCTAAAAATCGAGTTTCAAATGTAAAACTCAATTTTTGGACAATCGAGTTATAGCAAAATGAAACTTAAAAAATAAAAAATTGTGGAACTCGATTTTCTAAAAATCGAGATTCAAAACAAAGGCATATCTCTAAATAGTTTCAGACAGGAGGCATTTTGCTAGAAAGTTTGTGAGAAAATGGTAAAATCCCATTTTGGCCCGTGTACTTGTTTTTGTGTTTGGACAATAAATGCAAATAATCTGTTTTGTTTATTGAGATCATCTTAGAAGTTGATATTCATTGGAAGTTGAGTTTTATCTATAGATATTTAATAGTAGATTTATTTGCAATATAGAATTAGAAAGCTCTTTAACTCATTGAGTATTCGATAATTTAAAATATATAGTTCTTTCAAATTCTGGATTTATACTGTATGATTTATTTTTATTTTTTTTGAATTTTTTTTAATTTCAACTTCAGAATCAACTTAAAGCTTTTTAATAGCAAAATCAATGGGGTCCTTTATGGTGTCTTATATAAAAATAAATAGATTCTCAAAAAAAAAAAATATATATATATATATATAAATAAATAAATAATTTAAAATTTTTTTTAAAAAAAAAAAAAAAAAAAAAAAAGGAATTGACAATTGTATGTCAATTCTAGCTAAAACGGTCCCTATGGACAAATACGGCCAAAATGGGCAAATGCCCTTTTCGCGCAAACAATCCAGCATTTTGCCCCATTCCCCAAACTAATTAGGGAAATACCCCTGTTTTGAAACTCGATTTTCTCAAAATCGAATTAAGCCCTAAAGTGGCGTTTTTAAGGAGCTTATAGTGACGTTTTAAGGACTTATAGTGGTGTTTTGGAACTCAGTTCCATGAACTTGAGTTATAGGTAAAAAAAAAAAAATTACCTATAACTCAAGTTCATAGAGCTCGAGTTCCAAAACGTCACTATAGGTCCTTAAAGCATCACTATAGGCTCCTTAAAATGCCACTATAGGGCTCCAAAAATTTTTCCTTTTAAAACTCGATTTTTAAGAAGTCGAGTTATAAAAGAGAGACATTTCCCTAATGGCGTAAATGCACTTTTAGTCCCTACATTTTGACCCGATTTCTATTTTGGTCCCTACATTTTATTTTTACCACTTTTAGTCCCTAAACCAATTAGCGCGTGACATTTAAGTCCTTGAAGCACTATTCCGTTAGCCAACTAACGGAGAAACTAACATGGGTATTAAAATATTATTAAAATTTTTAACCTTCTTATTTTTTTTTTTTAAAAGAAAAGATTTTCAATAATTTTTTTTTTCTTTTTCTGGGAAGAACATGTGTTCTTCTCGTTAATCATGTTCTCTATTTTCTTCCTAGCAAACCTTGCCCAAAAATTTAAAAAATCAATATTTTTTTTTCCTCTTTTCTTGTATTTCCCAACGAAACCCATAAAATCAGTCAAATTTACAAACACAAAGAGATCGGGTTGAGAAGAAAGAGATCGGGTTTAAGAATTTATGGGTTTGGAGGATATTGTGGATCAGAATCGGAGTGAGGCTGATCTCCAGTCCATTGACACCAATCTCCAAACCACCACTCCATCAACGCCGATCTCCAGTCCACACTGTCGACGTCGGTCTCCAAACCACCACACCGAAATCCCAAATCCAAACCCACCAAACTTTGATCATCCAACCAAACCCAAACCCAGATCACAAACCCAAACCCGACCACCATCTATTTCTCTCTTCCACAAACCCAGCCCACCCTCAGCCCTTCTCTCTCAATCATCACTGGTTCCAGCGTCTTCATCACCACCCATCACCAGTTCCACCCTATTCGGAACCACCCATCACCGGCTCCCTTCACCGTTGCTACCCATCACTAGCTCCATGTTATCGGCGCCACCACCAGTTCTCAAGTTCTCTTAGCGCCACTGTCAATCTTGTTCCTTCTTCAATATTATTTAGCTGGGTTTCTAGAGGTTGGGTTGTGGTGGGACTTGCTTTTAGTGGGTCGGAGATGGATCTGGTGATCAAGATTGTACAGTTTTTGGTTGATGGATTTTGGGTCTCAGTTGTTTGAAGGATTTTGGGTCTCAGTTGTTTGATCTGGTGGCTTGATGGACGGCATGGGTGGGGTTGTTTTTCATGGGTCTTAATCTTTCTTTTTAGTGGCAGATTTCATGGTTTGATCTTCATATTCTTTGATTCGGTGGTGGTGATTTGGGGTTTTTTTTTTTAAGTGGTTTTTTTTTTTTTTTTTGTGTTTGTTTGCCAATAAAATTTATGGGTTTGGGGTTTGGTTAGGATTTGGGTTTAGGGTTTGTTTTTTGCTGGAGATTGATTATAGGGAAGAACACTAGTGAAGACCACAATTAACATGAAGATGTTCTTCTGGAAAAAATAATGAAAAAAAAAAAAAAAAAAGACAAGAAAGACATTTAATTAATTAAATTTATTTTGTTTTGATGTGTTTGGTTATAAAGAAAGTACAAGAAAGGAAAAGAAAATGATAAGAAAATAAGGATTAATTTGGTAAGAATATGGATGGAGAAGAATTTTTGTTTGAAAGAAAATAATTTTTTTTGTTTGTTTTTTATTTTTTTAATTAAATTTGAGTAATTAATTTTTTTTATTTAATTTTGGTATTTAAAAAATATCAAATAATTTTTTTAATAATATTTTAATGCTCACGTTAGTTTCCTTGTTAGTTGGCTGACGGAATAGTGTTTGAAGGACTTAAATGTTCCATGTTAATTGGTTTAGGGACTAAAAGTGGTAAAAATAAAATGTAGAGACCAAAATAGAAATCGGGTCAAAATGTAGGGACTAAAAGTGCATTTACGCCACTTTTTTGCACAAAAATGGCATTTGCCCATTTTAGCCAGACAAATACCTTTAAATTATAAGATTTTATGACAGTGTTTTCCCTCTATAGCTCTTGTAGTGGTTTTGTTTAGTCTTTATTTGGGTTTTTGACTCCCAACTCCCAAGTCCTAACATGAAGGGTGCAATGGTGCATATATTGGAATGGCGTTTCCTTAGTGCATTTAGGTCCTCAATTTTCTAAAGTTGTTTTGATTTCTTATACTTGTTATTACATTCTGTAAGAATCATTTTTTTTGGTTTTCTCATAGAATTTGAGGACCAACTTGCAAATTGATTCCAACCTTTTGGGCTTCTTGAGATCTATTTTGTTATGATTTTGATCATTGACATTAACTAACTATCTAGAAAGCCATATGTCCCTTAAATACTAGAGTTTTACCGTTTTAATTCAATTAATGTATTTTCTAAATAATCATATTTTTAGATGTTGAAAGTTGAAAGTTAGTAGTTTTATTTGAAATTTACATGAGAAGGTAGGGTTTGTGATATCTTCTTTCGGAGATGAACTTATTATTAATCGACGTTAATATTAGTGTTCTCACTAAATGCTTTTCTTTGTTGCAACATGTTGAAAAGTCTATATAATTTTTTTTTTTTTTGAATAAACAATAATACTTATTAGAAGAAAAAAAAAAACAATAATACGAGTGTTTTAAAGTCTATATAAATTAATGAACCTAGGCTTGTGCTTGATGGCTCCAAATTCCATTTTTCTTCCCTCCATTTTGCTCTCTTAAAATGTATAATTTATGTTGAATTTCCAACATGGTAATGTAATTTTATGCTTGCTTAATTTTGTGTGGTTAAAAACAGTTATTGGTTGCCTTTTAAAATGAAAAGCCTACATTTTACCTTGCATAATGACATCTTGGGGTATTTTTAGAGTTGGGGTCCTTTTTTTTCCTTTTCTTTTCTCTCATATATTGAGTGTATGCTTCTTTTACAGTTTATTATACATTTGATTGACATTTTTGAAGTCAACGTGAATTCTTTGCATACTAAAGTGTTGTTGGTACTTTATCTATATATATTTTAATAGTCAAAGTAGAGAGAAAATTCAATTAAATTCTAAATTAGAGTCTAATTGACGTCACGTATCTCATCTATTTACTAAATTTTAGTGTCAAATGAATTATTGGGTGCAAAAATCAATGAGTCTAAATTTAATTAAATTTTAAATTGAATTTTAATTGGAGTTCAATTTTGTCAAGTGGTGCATCCCTTGCAATATTCTTTCATTTTTCATTTTTAATTAATTTTTTGAAGTTTATTTTCAATACCCATGCCCACCTTCCATATTCTGCTTGCTGTTATAGTTCCCTAGGCACTTTGAACCAAGAGAACAATGAATTTATGTATAAATAAATAAAAACAATGAATCAGAGTAATGGTTCTCTCGAAAACAACTCCAAATCCTATTATATTCTTCTGATTCTTTTCTTTATTACTCAAGCGCTTTATTAACATTCTATCTCATTCTCGCAACTGGTTTGGTCACTTTGATTTCACGGATTTTGTATTCTCTGAAGTTTAATTTGTATGTGTCTATCTCTACTAATCACCCATTTTTCAACCCAAAAAAAAAAAAAAAAGTTGGTGCTTTTTATTAAATGCACAAAAATGTCTGCCTCTTCTTTTTCTATAATCTGACTTTGTAAAATGTCCATTTTAAGGTTTTAATGTCCTTTGGATAAGTTATCACGGTACTATTTCTCAATATATAAGAGAATCTATTATTGTTGCCATTGATTGCATTACTAAAACTTTACTCCAGATGTCAATTTTTGTTTCTAGATAATTTTTTATAGGGTGCTAAATTGAGGCATTGTGACATTTGTTTTACATAAAAGCCTCCTAGAGCTCGTCATTTTTGGGTTTGCAAAAGATGTGTTTTGACTTTTGAGGATGGCAGGCAGTTATATTAACTTTAACCAAGAAACATATACTGCATTTTTTCACAATTCAACCCTGATTCAGCGGAGAAGGAATTGCATTACTAGTATGAGAGACCGGATGGGAAATTGGTTAAATGGGGAACATGAAATTGCCAACTTCATTAGGCAAGGCTTTCTGGATCTCTTCACTGCCTCACAATGCAGTTCTTCTCTGAAGGATTGGCAACCTCCATTTTGGAAAAGTAGGCTAAATATTGAAGATATAGCTAAGCTTGAGTTCCCGGTCACTGATGATGAAATCTTTGCTGCTTTACAGTCTCTCAAACCTTACAAAGCACCAAGGCAAGATGGGCTTCATGCGGGATTCTTTCAACGTTTCTATCTTGTTGTGGGTCCCTTTGTAAAAGTTGAAGTTAACCAAGTTTTCTACTCTGGTGATGAAATCTTTGCTGCTTTACGGTCTCTCAAACCTTACAAAGCACCAAGGCCAGATGGGCTTCATGCGGGATTCTTTCAATGTTTCTGGCTTGTTGTGGGTCCCTCTGTAAAAGCTGAAGTTAACCAAATTTTCTACTCTGGAAAAATCCCTGAGTAGCTCAACAGAACCTTGATCACCCTCATTTCAAAATGCAATAGCCCGGAGTCTCTCAACAACTTCCGTCCCATTGGCCTTGTAATACAGTATACAAGGTCATCACTAAGCTCCTTGTGACCCGCATTCGAGCTGTCTTGGACTATTAGTCTCTCCACTCCAAATAGCGTTTGTGCCTAAGAGAAAGGGTGTGGACAATGCCATCATTGTGCAAGAGTTAATTCACTCCATGTCCAAAAAGAAAGGTAAATAAGGGTTTATGGCAATTAAGATTGATCTGGAAAAAGCTTATGACCGCCTTAAGTGGAGTTTCATAAGGGATATTTTTGCTCCCTTTAAGTTCTCGAGCCACCTGAGTTCCCTAATCATGAATTGTGTCTCATCCTCCTCCATATCTGTGCTCTTTAATGGAAGAGCTCTGGACCCATTCCAACATTCCAGGGGCATAAGGCAAGGGGACCCTCTTTCTCCCTATCTGTTCATTTTATGCATGGAAATTCTGGGGACTTACATCACAAAAAAATGTGAACCTAAGTTGTGGGATCCAATCTTGGCTTCTAGAGGTGGTGCAACTTTCTCCCATTTGTTTTTTTATAGATGACCTTGTACTCTTCGCGAAGGCTAATGTTAAAAACTGTAAAGCTGTCAGGGATGTTCTAGACACTTTCTGCGAGCTATCCGGTCAAAAGGTTCAGTGCAGAAAAATCTCGTGTATGTTTCTCCCCTAATTTAGCCCCCACACACAAGAGAGGGCTCTATAGTATATTAGAATTTCGATCAACCCCTGTTGGAAAAATAATAATGAATAAACAAGTTTGATACAACAATCAATATCCCAAATAATTAGCAAGAACATAAAATAAAAAGGAGTTTAGAACAATCTCACAATGCTATAGAATCAAGCTGCGAAAGCGTTGTCCTTAAAAGTTGATTCGTGCCACCCGGAGTAAAACTCGGTGTGACTAGTTCTCTTGGCCAAACAACCCCTCAGGATTAGACTATAGCGTCAACCTTCGTGATGGACGCACTTCTACTCACGAAAGTTCAAGAACAACCCTCTATTACTTTCCTTAGAACAAATATAAAATGTAGAAAAATATGTGGGAGGAACATATAATAGGATTTTGTGTATCTCTAAATATAGAATAGTAAACTATGACATAAGAAAGGGTGTGATGATGGGTGTTATATAGGCTATTCATGACAATAATAACATATAGTTATTGGTAACTAATACCCATAAAAGTCCAACGGCTATATTATCCATTATTGTCCAACAACTATTTTTCTCATAATTACCAACAGCTATTTTATTCATAAATTCCCAACTGCTAGAAATAAATAATAATAAAAGTGTTTAGAACACACACCCACACCAACAACCCCTACCTTGGGGAAGTATCTTGGCTTTCCTATTAAGCATACATCGGTTCCTCAAGATTTTGGGTCTATAGTTGAGCGTGTTCAAAATCGGTTAACAGGCTGGAAAACTCACCTTTTATCCTTTGCTGGGAGGGTTGTTTTGACCTAGGAAACTCTCTCCACTATCCTAAATTATGCCATGCAATTTGCAGCTCTCCCTGTCAAGGTGCAAGTCATGTTTTTTATGAAGATTTGAACTCCTAGTCTTTGATTTGTATAGTGAGTTTTGTCCCTGTTTGTTACCATGACAGTCATGCAATTTGCATACATTTCTTTACTAGTGTGATTTTCATGTTGCTCAACCACCGAGACTATCTATTAATGCCAGCTTTAAGCACTAGCTTGTACAGTCAATAAAGCAAATAATCCAATTCTTTCTAACAGTCTAATATATTTTCTCTACTAGTGCATTTTATTTGGTTTCTTGCAAATAAGCCAATTCAATAAAGCAAATAAGCCAACTGTTGACTGCTGTCTATTTGGTTTCCTCCAACAAAGTAAATTAAACAATTCCAAGGAATAACAATATATCTAAACAATTGATCAATTTTAAAATAAAGACTAGCCAACTGCATAATCTGACAAGGTTTCCAATAAACATCATATTAATTGCACCGATTAACATGTTCAAAATAGTAAGATTAAATAACCTATACTTCAAATTGTTCCAAATAGTAGTAATCCTCGAACTATTTCAAACAATAACAAAAAAAAAATATCTAAGTGTTCCATCCACTTCAAAATACACATTTATCTCCACAAGCACCTTCACTTCTACACATTTAACCACAAGAAATGTCATTCACTTTCGCACTTGCGCATTCTTATAAAATTTAGTAATTCTTCTAGATGTCTCACTTGCAACAGCCATTGTCTCTATTGACACTCCAAAACTGTAACTTCGTTGGGTTCAACCTGAAAAGGTGCACAAGGATATTAATCTACTAGAAACAACATAGGCAATTTTGTTGTAACATAATGTAATAATAATAATCTAAGATGCAGGTTGACTTCGATGTACTCCTTCACATTGTGGTGTTGGCTGACTCTGTGTTGTGACATTTCTTTTCCTAACTTGAAAATGCATTATAGTTTCATTTTAGTACATTAACTATAAATTTGTGATTTTTTCATTGGAGACTAACCAATATAAATATGTATTTAAAATCACTCACAGGTATTTTTTGACTGTGCTGACTTGCATATACTTCCTGGCTTGTTTGCAATGGAGGTGCTGCCCCATTAGTAGGTTCTACATGGCTTGAAGATGTCCCATGTTCTTGGTTTTCCAAACTCTGTGCTGTTACATTTGGCTCTTTCACCTATAAATGTTACATCACAACTTAGTAGTGCATTATCAACAAGGGGAAAAAAATCTAACTATTACAAGCCTTACTCGTAGTTGTTTGCTAGCCTGAGTAGCGGGATTACACCTCCTATTATTATGGCCTACTATCCCACATTGGCTACATTTAACATGGCCAATTCTCCTCTTCATCTTATATGGATTGTTTAGCTCACCAAGTTCCTTCTTTCTCTTCTTTTTAGGCCTTTCCCCTTGTCTTATTTTTTTAGGAGGGAGTATGATTTCTCTATCACTTGTGGCCACAACTTGGGACCATTAATAGGGTATATACAAGACCCATAAGTCTAGGTTAAGGACTCCATACTATAGCAATGATGCACATAATCTTCAATTGTGTGACCCATATATCCCAATGTAGCATTAGAATGTGCACAAGGAATCCCAATTAGGTCCTATGATCCACATGAGCATATACGCTGCTTTATGCCAGCTACATACTTGTCAGGCAATTTTGATACTTCAAACTTTGATTCATTGCTATCCCCACAACAATCTAAAACCCAATCTATACTATTAATTTTTTTCAATCTCTAACTTGTTCTAGATTCTAGGGCATATAGGACCATGATACCTTGCAATTTTCTCCTTCTTCTTAATATAATAAGCTATCAGATGCAATCTAATCTCCTCCAACATAGTGATTATTGGTTTATCCCTATACTTCAAAATTTGAGTTTTAAAATTTTCACATCCATTGTTGGTTAGTGCATCACACAGGGGGAAAAAAAATCTTTCATGGACCTAAATTGATGTGAGATACCATAGGAAAAAATGTAATACTTGAGATGGGAGGACGAAGGCGGGTCAATGGTTGTGCGAGAGAAGTGGTTGTGCGAGAGGAGGAGGGAGGTGGGTTAGCAGTTATGCGAGAGAAGCAGGGAGGCAGTAGCGGATTAGTGGTAGAGAAGTAGGGAGGGAGGCAAGTCATTGGTTGTGCGAGAGAAGCAGTGTTGTTGCCGACGGCAGCTAGGGTTTGGGTCTCCACTAACAGCAGCTAGCTTGGGTTTTTCTTCACTCTCTCCCCTTCTCTCTCTCTCGTGGGTGGGTTTGTACAATAGGTAGAAAATGCTTCTTCTTTTTTTAAATTTGGTTGGTATTGGGTTGTAAATATTGTTTCTAAGGAAGAAAATTTTTTAATTAAAAACATGTCACGCCATTAAAAAAAAAATGTCAAATTATTGTTTCGCTAGCCACGTAAGTAACACTACTAACTACAGTTAGTAAAAAGACTAATACAACTTAGTTTTAAAACTTGAGGGACCAATTATGCACACTTCAAACTTAAGGGACCAATTGTGCACAAAGGGCAAACTTCAGGAACCATTAGTGTAATTTCGCCATTAAAAAATATAAACAATTTAAATCTTAAAACATAAAATATAAACTCAATAATACAACATCAAAAAAAAATCATGAATTTAAAGTTTGAATACTAAAAACACATATACATATGCCTTATAAAAAAAACTATAAAAATAGTTTTTTAATTATTTAAATATAAACAGAGTAGGTATGGAGGAAAGAATTCGCATATTTACAATGCAAAGATGCGCATTAAAATACATTTAAAGTTTGAATACTAAAAACACATACACACATGCCTTTTTAAGAATAAAATCCTATAAAAAAAATATTTTTTAATTATTTAAATACAAACGGATAGGTATGAGAGAAAATATTCGCATATTTAGATTGCAAAGACGTGGGTAAAAATACAAATTTACCTTTTACAGGCGCGCACACACACGTATATATATATATATATATATATATTATCGGCCTTTGTTTTTTTTTAATTTTTCCTCAAAATATCATTTCCCGTTAGCTTTGCCCAAATCTCTCTCACTCCCGCACTCTCCTTTCAAACCCTAAATTCCACATTGTCCGGTTCCGACTACGACTAACCCCATTGTCTTCGTTTTCTCAGCGTTTCAGGTCACACTTTGATTTTCTCTTTGTTTTTGTTTATGTGATTTTTCTTCAATTACACAAGTGTCTTAATTGATTCATTTCTGCTTGCTTTACTGTATCAAATTCAAAATGCTAAAAAAAAAATTTGACTAATTTGTTGTTGTGAGTTTTCGAGTTATAGATTGTTGAATTACAAACTCATAGCTAAAACTGTTTTTGTTTTGTTACAAATTTTTCACAACTGATATTCATATAATATCCCCAGTGAATCAATCAAATTCAGTAGTGGACTTTTGATCTGATGGCCACCGAATCAAACTCGAAAAGATATGCAGAAGAGGTTGATCGGATTAGCAATCTACCAGAATGTCTTCTCTACGACATTCTTTCACTTCTCCCAACCAAACAAGCCGTTGCCACATCAGCATTGTCGAAAAGGTGGAAGCTGCTCTGGACTAAGCTCACCGTTCTTGATTTCCAGCACTCCGTAACTCGGAACCAAGACATTGGTAATAACAATGGCCGCATGACCTTTACCCATTTCGTATGCAATGTTTTGCTTCTCCGCAAGCCGCTTCCCGTGAAGAAATTCCGGCTGGCGCTCGATTCTTTTGATGATTCAATCCATTTCCACGTCTCTTCGTGGATTTGCTATGCGGTGGATCACGGCGTTGAAGAACTGGAACTCTTGCTCCTTTTTAGAAAACCATTTGAGTTGCCTCGTCGCTTTTTTGGCTGCAAATCACTGAAGATTGTGACACTATATGGCGATATTGTTCTCAATTGTCCTTCATCTGTACATCTTCCGAATCTCAAGGATCTTCGGCTTGGCAGTAAATTATGCTCGAATGAGGACTCTTTTCGTAGCCTCTTAACTGGTATCCCAAACCTCATAACATTTTTCATCGGGAGAGTTCGAAGAGATGATGTAACGGCTATTAATATCTGTCACCCTAGATTACTCTTTTTTTGCATCCAGAATAAAGTACCATTTCCTTTTAAAATTGAGATTGACGCGCCTAGTCTTAAGTGTCTTTCTTTCTTTGATGGATCTGGCCAAGATAGTTTAACCACCAACATTGTTAAAGCGACTTTTGATTTATCTGAGCACAAGCAACAAGCTGATGAACATGACAGTCGCGGTCACCTTCTTACAGAGCTCCCTAGTGTTCAAAGTTTGTTAGTTCGTCATACCAAGGTACTTTCCTTCGTTTTGACTCTTAGTAAATTAGCAATTCTTAGTAGGTTCTTCACTTTCATGCTTTATTTGATAGTTTATGCTAGTTTGTTTTTTACTTTATAAAGTTAAACAAACATTATGCATTAATAACATTTAAAATATTCAGCTAGCCAGTTTTTCTAGTTTGGTATAACTTTTTGGGTAGACAGATTTTTTTCCCCTAGTCAAAATAAGGCAATGAAAATATGGTATACCAAATGCACCACAACTCATTTATCATATTTTGATGGTAGCAGTTTGGGCAATCAGATTTCTAAGTCTTTCTTTTGTTATTTGCAATAATGTCATTTTGGTTTTTATCTTCCTGTAGGTGCAGTCTCTTAGATTTGGTTTTTCTCTTCCCATGCTTAATATTTTGAGGTCACTGCAATTTGATGTAAAATGCTGCAAATGGCATATACTACCAAGGTTGCTTGAAAGTGCTCCTAATCTTGAGAAACTTATTCTTCATAAGGTCAGTCTGGTTTTAAAGATTATTGTAGTTAATCTTCTCATATAGACTTGATTTTTTTATTAACTGGTGAGTCTGTTTTCATTAGGTGGATACTGATGGACCACATGAGTTGTGCTGTTGGACAGAGCCACCGCATGTTCCCAAATGTCTAGAATCATGCCTTCGGATAATTTCTTTAGTAAAATTTAAAAGCTGGGAACATGACTTGGAATTCGTACAATTTTTTCTGAAGAATGCAAAAGTCTTGGAAAAAATGGGAATTCTTACTGGTTTATTGGATTTGGCAGAAAATTCTCGAATTCTCAAGAAATTTTCAGAGTTACCAAGGGGTTCTTCTAAGTGTGAACTTTTTCTTCTCAATGGTATATTCTCTCTCTCTCATGAATGTTATCATGATTGCCTATGTTGATAATAACTTACTTGAACTTGAAAGAAAGAGAAGTTATTGAACTGGTCACGACCTGTGTATCTATGCTTTTGTTGATTTGCTGGGATTACTCTGTATCAATGACATTTGTGTTGACAACCTGACTTGTAGCTCAATGTATATAACATATAACAAATAAATAGTACTTCTAACAGAAGTATGGAACCTTAAATTTATAGATATTATAGGATTTGAAACCTATATTGTCCACTCCATTATGATTACTCTTTGTAATCAACGCAAGATGCCAACAGATCTATAAAATAATTTACGTGTTGAGCTAATTGGAGCTCACCAAGTAGGAAAGTGGAAACAATTAAACGAAACAGAAAAAGCACTCAATGTATGAAAAATTACTCCATGATTACTAAAGATGCCTATCCAGCAAACAAAACAAAATTTTGAAGTTGCCTATGTAAGGTTGCACTGTGCCAGGAAGGTACCACAGCTAAATTAGGCACCTCTTGAATCTTTAGGTATTTGACAATGGTGGAACCCGTCCATTTTAATCTGACAGGTGATGCAAGCAAAGGCCAAACAGGTTCTTGGAAATGAGAGCATGGAATTATGAAATTGGTGAAGTTGATGGTGGTTGAGGACATTGAATTGACCAAGATGGAGAAGGTGCCTGTAGATGTTGGTTACGTTCATGCTTGGCAACAACCTGGATTTAGCTCCAAACTTATTTCAAAAGGGCTTAATGTTAGAGAGGAGAGAGAATAAAATCATTGATATTTTTAAATTAAAATTATTTATTTAGTGAGAACTAGAAAAATAAAAACTAATATAGATGCATTTTGGAATGCTGTTTCTGATAAAATACCTGCAGTCAGTCAACATATCTAGTCAGCATCTTTCACCAAGTCTAGTCATCAACTCTGTTGTCCTAGTCAGCTTAGTTTAGCAAGTGTTTATTTTATTATTAAGCTGTTAAGAGTTTGTTGTAACATATTTAGTTGGAGTGGATTTCGTTGTTGTATCAGATTAGATCGTGCTTATTTACCTGTATAAATAGGATCTCTTTCTCTCCAGATTGTAAGCTGTATCATTTTTTCTTAGTGAATAATAGATCAAATCAAAGTCTTCTCTCTCAGCTTTTCTTTTCCCTTTCTCTGTTTCTCCATACTGACAACCCATCTAATAAGGTTCTAAAAAAAAGAATAACTTGAGATCAGGCAAAGAACACTCACTATCATCAAAGCATCTACTATTTCTTTCATTCCAAATATAGTACATCAAACAATGAGAAACAACGATCCATATATGTCCATTACAATGGCAACCAAACTGACCTTGCTGGCAAGCAAGAATCTCAACAGCAGACTTTGGCATAACCCAACTTTCTCCAAATAAACCCAAAACCATAGCCCACAGATCCATAGCAACGAGACAATGAATGAGGAGATGGTTAATAGTTTCACTATTACACGCACATATAACACCAATCCAAAATACATAAGGGAGCACGTTGAAATGTTGTTTCCTTTGCCATTTAGATCCTTCTCAATTTGCCAAAGCGGTGTTGATTTCTTTTTGTTGTTACTACATTTTGCAGGTTCTCTGTTTTGGGATTATCTTAAACTGAAATTAGTGATAATATTTTGGCATTGTGACAACCAACTGGCAAAATGATTCTAACCTTTTGAGCTTTCTTAAGATCTCTTTTGTAATGTTTAGGATCATTTCAAAAATTGATATCAATGAACTCTCTTAGAAGGCTTTATTCCCCATGAATTCTTGGATTTTTGGCCCATTAATTTTATTTTTTCTTATATGCTCACATTTTAGATGCTGATCGTTGAAACTTGAAAGTTAATAGCTTTATTTGGAGTTTACAGGAAAAGGTAGGGTTTGTGATATGCTCCTTCTAAAAGGAACTAATTAATAATTATTAATTAACTTCACTGGTGTTCTCACTGATAATCTTTCTTTGTTGCAACAGGTTGAAGAGTGTATAAATGGATCTGCTGTGCTCAACAGCCCCAAAAGCCATTTTTCTTCCCTCTATTTTCCCTTTCATTAAAATGTCTAATTTATGTAGAATTTCCAACAGATTATTGTGATTTCATGCTTGCTTTATTTTGTGCGGTTAAATTCAGTTATTGGTGGCCTCTTAAAATGAAAATCCTAGGTCTTATGTTTGCATATTGACATCTTGGAGTAATGTTTTTTTTAGGTAATCTTCTTTTACATTTTATGAAGAAATGACGACATTGACGAGGCCTATATTTTCGGTGAATTGAAATGAACTATTTAATATGCCTCTTTGAATCGAATATTACCCACGTAGAAATTGGTTGAACCTTGAACCAAGTGATTCAAAGAAGAGGAACTTGATTAGGCCAAGGACTTTAAATCAATTACTCGACACACCAAATCATGATTCCCAGCAATTGTTTGTTAAACTAACAATGAGTGCATATATATAAAACCAATACATTAGCATCTAGCTCTCAACTCTCAAGAACAAATGATATTTTTGGGGGGGGAGGGAAGTACATGGGTTTTCCAATGGGGATGCCTTTGGGTTCTTTGTTTAGGCACTCAGTGATGAGATTCGGCATTTGTGATATTGAATTTGGACTTTACTAATGTGGGCAGATTAGAGAAAGGAGGGTTTAAGGGGAATTTACAGGCAATGATGCGATGCAATTTTGTTGGGTTTTCAGACCTTGTGCCAATAATTGCACCTCAGTGGTCGGTCTTTCCGCCCAAAAAAAAAAGGCCCACCATCAACACCATCGAAGACCGGCAAAGTTTGCCTTGGATGCAAATTGTCAATATGCTTTGTAGATGCTACACATTCATGTAGGTTGTAGAATGTTGGTGAAACCTTGTAGTGAAATTTGTCAAATTTAACAATTCATTGTTGATATTTGATAATATGTGGAAGGTGACATCAAGTTCCTCGTTGGACAAAGTTCCGTTACAAATTTGGTTGTAGCCTGCGACTATAATTTCCACTAATAAATTAACATGACTACATTTTTTAAAATCTAATAGTTGAATTGCATATTTTTTATGTTCTTAACACACATGTCAAATTTTATGTCAATCGGCTGTTATTTACCAATGTTATTAATTCCATTTTGATGTTATTTAATATTTACCATACAATTTATAAATTTATTTTTTATACATCATTTTAGACTACAAAAACTTGAAATTTAAATATTTGATTAATTACATAGTTATTAATCTTTGATCTTCTGCAAAATTTGTAAGCATGGAGAATATAAGAAGAAAAAATAATCTAATGGTGGATTTGTTAAAATTCACATCCAATAAAATATTGAATGGAGTTGTAATCTTAAGCTACAACCAAGTTTGTTGCCAAACTTTATCCTCATTCATTTACCTACTACTAGGAAACCACCAAGAGAACGAAGGGAATCAACTTTGATATCAAGGATGGTGCAATTTGTTTGAATTAGGGACAAGATTATAGTCATGCTAGGCCAACATTTCAATATTTTCCGACCATAAAATATTTTCAAGTATTTAGTTGTATTTTTGAAAAAAACTCCGGAAAATGTTTTTATATCATAAAATATTTTTAAATGTTTAGTTGTGTTTTTGAAAAAATTCCAAAAAATATCTTCAAGAGTTTGGTTACATTCTGAAAATATTATAAAAAACATATTTTCTATTACTTACCCATATTTTTCTCATCTCCCAAGCACATATATAATATATAAATAAATAAATAAGAGAATTTTAGATTTAAAAAATTCGTGACTGACAGTGGTAGCGGCCGATGATAGTTGGCAACCAAAGATCAAGGACATTAGTGGGGGTGGTAGGTGGTGGTTGTACGTGGTAGTCTTGATCTAATAAGGCACTGAATTTCTATGACGACATTTACACACCAATTGAACTTGGTGCTTAATAATGAAAAAGTAGATTTGCAAAAATTAAAAGTGTAAGAGAAATATACACATGTTTTTAATGTGGAAACCTTTAGAAAATAGTTACAATAGGGGATTATATTTCAATGGAGAGAGAGAGATGAGAGAATTAATGAAGATAATAGAGAAAGAGAAGGTGGGAAGAGGCTTCTGCCAGAGAGAGAGAGAGAGAGCTTGTAATACATTCTCCTTTTCTTCCTTGTGTCCTTCACTCCTTCTCCGACACCTTCATTCTTTAATAGTAGTAGAGGCGGGCATGTGTCATTGTTTTATATGTAAGGTGTTGTCTTCTCATTAAAGAATGACAAGATAGAGTCTTGACAAAATAAGATAAGATGCATTTGGTGTTTCTTTGATAGGTGTGCTTGTACTTTTACTATACATAGTAACACAGTAATGCCGCTTTGACAAGTTGGCCTGCTACTGTAATATGGCCCAAACCTAGCATATGACTGATTGATGCAGTTGTAATAGTACTTGACTAATTTTGTCATTACGTTTGCCCACTATCTTGGATGCTTAGACAGTAGCTAAATTAATGTCTATATGCTTTCTCACTAGTACATAACTTCTATCTTTCTTTTCTTATCATTCTATTATGCATGGGACACGTAGCAATGGTGGATTGGCTCATTATTCTACAGGATAATACGATCAATTTTAATATCTCTCACCCTACACCGCAAGATATTCCCATTGATAATCAAGTACAATATCGTAAATTTAAACTACGATTAACAAACCGGGCAGTCTTAAGAAACATACTCTCTGGGATCAATATTGCCAAAATTATATGCTAGGCAACGCAACCAACGTTGTTACAGCATACCTTGATTTACTAGAACGCGAGCAACAAGATGACCTGCAAAATTATGGTCACTGCATATTCCAGCTTCATAGAGCACTTCCTAATGTTCAGACTTTGATATTGGATTGTGGCAAGGTGCTTTCCCTCCTTTTGATATTGCTTTCCTAAATTTCATACTTTATTATTAGATTTTTTGTACCTCAACTCCTATAGCATATTTTGTACTAATCAATATTTATATATATATATATATATATATATATAACCAGAGACCTCATGTCAAAGAGTGTAGGCTTGTGCCATGTGACGTATTTCTTAGAGTTCTCTTTATTTAAATCAACAAACTTTGCATTTATATCAAAGTACTAGTTTATTAAATTAGCCAACATAGTAAATGCATATATTAATTATCTATAATTGTGCATTAATTATTAATATTAAATGAATTTATATGATATTTTTATAAACTCTCCATAAGAGATAATTTTTAGTTGGAATAATAATAATAAATTTAGAATATGACATTCTTACTCATGTTTAGTTGCTTTAATGACAATTAACATAAAAGTCATAAAAAAATTAAATAATTGAGAATTCACTAAAATTAATCTTAATCCTTTAAGTTTCCTAACTCCTTTCTGTTATAGCATAATGAAATTTTAATATAATTTTTCTAAGATTTATATGAGAAACAAAGTTTTCTTTTTATGTAAGAAACAATTGAAACACTACATCATGCAACAATTGAAGCAATGTCCAACAAAAATGGGGGAAAAATTAGTAACACACAATCAAGAATGTAAAAAAATAATAATAATTGAAGGATATATGCATTTTTTTAGTAGGCATGAACATGCTTATCTATATCAACCATTATATCATGCAATTTTCAATTTGTAAACACATACATAGTGTGATCAAATCACTACACTACTCTTAGTGTCTTTCTATTTTGTCTATAAAATAACTAAAGATTATAATTTTTTACAAGGAAATTTATTGAATTTTTTTTAAAACATCGATAGTCAGGGGATCTGAATCATAAATGTCTATATTGGACATTGAGGTGCCAACTAATTAAGTTACAAGATTCTTGGTAATATTATTAAAATATTGGAGAAAACTAATAATAAGCACGAACACTTCATTTGGGGTGCCATGCCCATGTCGCATCGATGTCAAACTCATGTTCTACCGATATCTTATTAGCCGTGTTATGTTATAATTTTTCAGAAATTACCTATGTGGTAGTATCGTACCCATACCTGTACTCATATCAGTGGCTGTGTGTGTGCTTGATATTATCTCTCAGTACGTGCAGTCTCTCAGTCTTGCTGCTAGATATGATCTTCCCATGCTTAATAATTTGACAAGTTTGGAACTTAAATGCTACAAATGGCATATTCTACCAAATTTGCTTGAAAATGCTCATAAACTTGAGAACCTAGGTCAGTTTGGTTTAAATGAATATTTCAATTAATCTTCTCTTAGACTTGATTTTTTTACTGACTGATCGGTCTGTTTTCATCGGGTGGATTCTAAAGGACCACATGAGTTGTGCTGGATAAAGCCATTATTGTATGTTCCCAAATGTCTAGAATCATGTATTTGGGGAATTTCTTTATTACAAATTAAAAGCTTGGAACATGAAATGAAACTCATAAAATATATTCTAAAGAATGCCAAAGTCTTGGAAACAATGGGAATTCATGCTGATTTATTGAATTTAATGAAGAATTTCATATTTTCATGAAATTGTCAGCATTACCAGCAGGGGCGGAGCCAGGAATTTTGTTTGGGGCCAAGTTGCAGCACTAATATATTTATTAAAACAACCCTCCACACACACATATATTATACACACGCTTTTTTATTATATACACACATATATATACACACACTTTTTTATTTGATAAGTTATATATATACACACCCAACAAAAAAAAAAATTAGTATTTTCAACCAAAATTATGTTTGATGGCAATCTTTCATAAAATAAAATTCATTTTTACCATTTTCATAATAACTTTTTTAAAAAGTTTCATTTTCGATACAAATTATCAAATTTTATACTAAAATAAGTAAAAAATCTTTCAATTGAACTAATGAAATTTTCAAAAGTATGAATGATCCAAAACTTGGAGGAACAAGTTAGGCTCTAAACATATTTGAAGCTATCTTACTTTAACCTATTATGTGGCAATAACTAAAGAGACATTTCATGTGTAGTTTTAGTGACAAGATTTTTTTTAATGAGTTGGTGACTTATTAATTGCCACATAACGGGTTGAAAAAGATAGATTCAAACATGTTTAGTGCCAAACTTTATCAAATATTTAACAGATATAAGAGTACATTTTACAATAAAAAATAGAATTGCGAAAAATAAAATTATGTCTCTATAACTATTAGACTAATTATTTTTTTTAAGAGCATTATTGGACTAATTCAAATACTTGGGATGGTAACTCTTATTTTTATAGACTAAATTTTGAAAATATTAAAATAACTATATATTTTTTCAAAATTTTGGGGGGCCATGGCCCCTCACCCTTGAACATAGGTCAGCCCCTTATTACCAGTGGTTCTTTGACATGTAAACTTATTCCTCTCCAAGGTACTCTTTTTCATGAATGTTATCAGGGAATTGGCCAAGTCAGAGAAGGTTCTTGTAGATGTTGGTTTCAGGAATGCTTGGCAACAATCTGGATTAGGCTCCAAATTTATTTCAAAAGGTCTTAGATGTTGGAAAGGAGAGAGCATAAAATTATTTGTATTTTTAAAAATTAACATTTAAATTTAATGAGAAATAGAAAAATATAAATTAATAGAGGAACTTTGGAATTGTGATTTATTTGTGCATTTATCAATTTAGATAAATTTGGTAATAGTACAAGTTAAAAGCAGTGATTATATAACTGTAGTTGTACTTGTTTTTGTGTTTTGACAACCAACTTCCTGTTCCAAATGTTGTCTTTCTTGAGATCAGTTTTGTTTGATTGTTTGTTTGTTTGTTTTTTGGAAACTGGAACTCCATAAATTAATAGAAAGAAAATACATCATTTGAGAGAGCATGTTTTAGAAAATAAGGACGCACTTCAATCCAAGTAAAATAAGGATTGGACTTGTATCCAAAAGCCTCCCTCGTAAAATAATGCTCAACACCCTGAGCATATTTTGCTAACAAATAAGTAGACTTATTGCCATTCCTACAAATATAACAAACTTCAAATCTTAAAATATATATGTGTGTGTGTGTGTGTGTGAAAGAGAAATAATTCCATACATAATGGAAGAAATTGATGATGGAGAGAGATTTCCCAATATTGGCATTAGATAATAGATACCACCAGGGAATCACCCTCCAAGATGATATCGTCCCAATATCCTTAGCAAACACCCTCTTCAACAGTTGAGAATTTGAGATCATCTCAAAAGTTGACATTTATTGTCTGTTTAAGTGCCTATTTAGCATTGATGTCAGAAGTAGAGCTTTACTTTTAGAGTTTTAATTAGTAGTAGTTTTGGGATATAGAACTAAAAAGCTTTTCAATATTGAGTATGATAAATATAATAGATACTAGATCGTGCTTTAATAATATGAATTTACATTTTACAAAGCATGAACAGTAAATTGTGATTCTTTTTTCCTAAAATTTCCAAATTTCAACAGTAAATTGTTAAACAGTAAATTTCAACATTGTTTAACAATTTCTTAAAGCTCTTCAATGAAATTGTCACAATGTGACAATTTCAGCTTTGAGTAAATTTCCAAAATTTCCTAAAATTTCCAAATTTCATTGAAGAGCTTTAAATTGTATAAATGAACCCCTTTCTTAGTTGCCACATGTATAAATGAACCACTTGGGCTCGATAGTGGATCCTATTTATTTTTCCTCTATTCTGCCTTTCCTTAAAATGTATAAATTATGTAGAATTTCCAACAAGGTATTGTGATTTCATGGTTGCTTAATTTGTGAGTGATGAAATACAGTTTTTGATGGCCTCTTAAAATGAAAAGGGCTAGGTTTTCCCTTATATATTGACATCTTGGAGTATTTTCAATTGTGGTGTTTTTTTTTTTTTTTCCCCCTCTTTTCTCATGTTAAGAAATGACGAAGCCCAAAATTTTGTGATGTTTACATTATTTGAATATGAGATATTCATTTTCTAACTTAAATGAATTATTTAACGTTCCTCTTTGTATATACCCACTTAAAAAAAAAGGTTGATCTTAATCCTTGAATCAAGGATATCTTGGGTTAAAGTCAGGAGCCTTGTAATTTAATTGACATCTCTTGGGATTTAGGAAAAAAAGGGTTCGAGTTACAAAAATAGCAACAAATTATAATTATATTAACCAAAAAAAAACAACTGAGTTAAAAAAACGCTTATATACCGCTAATCTTTAAGTTGACATGATGTGTTAGTAGTTTAATACTTTACTTTTTTCTATCCATAAAGATTTTGTTAATTGCATTTTCCCTAATTTCAAGTCCTTTTTGAGAACATTTTACTCTGTTTGTATTTTTTTAGATATGAATTTTTTTTGTTGGGGGGGGGGTTTGAAATTTGTTAATCTCCACATGCCAAATCATGATATCTGATGATGCAAGAAATCAGCAGCTAAGCTCCTCGTCTCTGCAGATGAACGAAGTTAGGTTGCTTACGGCATTGGTGCGAAACCTGCAATAAGACTTTAAACGGGGTGGAATACACCAATGTGATATTTGCCAAAAACACTCTGATGATTAAGTCAGAAAAAGAAAGGCTTTTGAGATAGAAATTGACTTGAGAGTAGCTTTTGGCTGAATTTTTTTTGTGTACCTTTGGATTCTGTTCCTCCTTTCTTTTATAGCTATTCCTTGCTTTAATGGATAATGAATCTCTGTATTTATGTTCAACAAGTGCGTTACCGATGGATGGTCTAATGTGCACAGCTCACTTGTTACCGTTGCTCTATCCGTTACTCTTTATCATCAATGTGCGTAATAAATGTGTAACGCTTGCTTGGGTCGTTATTATGGAGAACCACGATTCTAGTTTATTTTTTGACTCATCAATGTCCACTGTGGAAATTCAATTAAGCTTGCTTATTTAACCAATAATGATTGGAATTTTTAAGAACAATACATTAGCATCTAATTCACAACTCTCAAGCAAAATTGATATCTTGACATTTTGCATCCTAACTCACAACTATTGATTGATAATGTCCAATTACAAAGGGCAACACAATCAAACTGCTTTGTAATCCAAAGTAGAAGAAAGAGAACCTACTTCATTGCATATAGTAATGGCAATATTTGAGATTCTGGGATGTAGCGATGTTTTATGAGCGCAGTCGGCCAATTTTGGAAAAAATTTTGCAACACACAGATGACATCGTTTCTCCAAAATAGAAAAGCCATTGTCACACTGCAAAGGACACAAAGTTGAGGTCAGCAATAGCAATTTGTTAGAGTGGTCGATAGTTCAATGAATTTGAATTGGCTTTGAATGCAAATTGTCAATATGGTTGTAGAATGTCGATGAAAACATGTGTTAAGTTGTCAAATTTAACAATTCATAGTTGATATATGGAAGATGACATCTAGATCTCCATTTCCAAAATATGAAATTATCAAAAACATGTAGGGAATCAACTTTGATGATGGATGGTGCAATTTGGTTAAATTAAGGACTTGGTTATAGTCGTTCCTTGTCCACTTTTCAGTAAGCGCCTTAACCTTCGAAGGGTTTTTTTTTTTTTTTTTTACCGCAAGTCATGGATGCTATCTTGATGAATGAAATTAACATGAAAAAACTTTCTTCATTGATGAATGAGATGTTATCTTGTTCTGTTAATCATGGTATTAGTATACTCTCTCTCTCTCTCTCTCTCTCTCTCTCTCTTCACCTACACGATCCAAATATGACAAACCCATGACTGTTCAAACTATGGGAGATTATTACTGTGTAGGATTATTTTGAGTTGATTTTTTTTTTTTTTTTTTTTTTTGGCCAATAACAAATAATGCAAGACTTCTTTTTTCAAATCAAAAATTCATGTTTCTTAGCATGATGAGACGAACGCAGCATGATTATATTCAAACACACCCAAAAAGGCATTTTTGAAAGCAAAAACACTAACACAATAAAGAAGTTTGTGGAGAGGCAAAAAACATAACCGAATTTACAAGTCAAACAAGTTAAAAGTAATGCGAAAAAATCAAATGAGAACAAAAGGCCACAAGTAAAGTGAACACAATTACAAAGAGAAATAGTTGATTGAATTGAAGCTTTGGCTGTGATAGTTACATTCAGCTAGTTCTTGTCTTGCAAACTTTACATCTTAGCAAATTAATTCTCTGTTACAGTCTGATGATGTACTGGTTTAAGCTGAAGAAAAGTGACTATATTAACTGTAATACACGTCAGACATAAAAACCAGACATCCCTAGTTCTTAGATTCAACCTTACAAAAACAGGTTCGAGAGAACCCAACCCATGGTCACAGAGACTATCAACAAAGATTCAAAAAATTAGCCAAAATGAATATGAATAGAGATGAGGAAGAATTAAGATTAGATATCAAGTAGAACCTCGTGGAGTAAGTGACATATCCAGATTACACTTTCTTCTGGAAAGTATACGTATCTGTTAGTAGTCCCTTGCAATAAAGATCTAACAGCCATTTTATCCTCAGAATAGTGTTTCTAGCAGTTTTGGGGAAGACAAAGCCGCCACAGACTTAAACTGCTACAAAAACAATCTCATTAGTGAACTCAAGGTTATGTAAAACCAATCCTACATGATTGTCAATGGTAAGTTAAAAATACAAGTCCAAGGGAGCTCTATAATAAAGCAAGCATGAATTTTTCTGTGTATATTGTTCTATTTGTTACCTTCTGTTGCCTATACTTCATTCGTATAGAACTCAGAGGACATCCATTGGTGTTCAACTGTAGATCTTGTAAGGCAAGAACTGTGGTTTTCAAATCTGATGCCTTGTAAGAGGTATAGTGTTCTAGAGTTGGATTCTGCCAGATACACAGAAGAAGTCATATTTCTAGTATATAATTCAGTACATGGAAAGTAAATAAACAAATAAAGAAAGGAGAAAACTCAAACCCATGGGTGATTTGACTGATCTAACGTCCATCTGGCGAGAAATACAGCTGATGCAGCTATGACAGATGGAAGGTAATTCAAGAAGCCATAGTCAATTAAGGTTAGTTCAGCTAAAAAGTTGGCCAAGTACTCCAGTTCAACACTAGGGGTCTGCATTTTCCATATGTAAAAATTAGATTTGACAATCCAAAAGGTTCAAATCTAAAGAGATTGGCATTTCCCAAACCAAGGCCAGGAATGACTTAGGCCAACCATGTTACCTTGTATGAAGCTTGTGCTGCTCGAAGAAATCTCCTGGAAATAACGAATTTGTAAAATCAGATTAGGAACTTGAAAATACATACTGAAACTGTAAGCAGTATGAATGAAAATGACAGATAAGCTGAAGTACCTGAGAAAAGTTTTTGCAGTAGGTGCAACCAGTTGAAAGCCAAAATACTTCAATACTCGAATCTCCAGTTCCAATACCTGCCATCACTTTATTCAGGAAAGCAAACCCCCAAAAAAAAAGGATTTTGGCAGGTTGTGCCAATAGTCTGAATTCTAATACTTAAAAGAACATCTCTTTGTCAGTCAAATTGTATAATTGTTTAAAACTTTATGAAGTACAGGGCCTACAACCTGGCCATAAAAGTGAAGCACTAGACATCTTCATAAATTAAACAGATTAAAAATTGTGATTTAGGAGTTCTACAGTCACACTGCTGTGACAGATCATTTTCATACCTCCCATATTTCGGTGAAATGTAATTTTCATATACCTATTTAACTAGTGACCCCAAGCATGCCATAACTCATGCATATCCACATAGCTAAGTATTACAAAAATAACTCTAATAGCCAATTTTAATCATGTTACCATTTAAAAAATAAATCTAACCTCCAACAAGGTGTCATAAGAATTATATTATAACCAAAAAAGCACCAAATACGTATGGTGGGTGAAAATTTTGAGAAGATTACAAGGTTTTTCTTTTGTTTTTTTTTTTTTTTAATAATGTTTTTTATATCAATAAGTTTACGCATGCACCTAGTGGGTTTTGAACCCATGACCTTACCCTCCCATTATTTCTAATGGGAGAGGAGGTACTGTTTGAGCTAGAACTCATTGGTGAGAATTTTTTCAACTTCAAGTCGAAATGGAATCCATAATCTCTTTTCCCTTTTTCTCCCCTCCATTTTTTCTTCTTTTCTCCTAAGTTTCCAATCCTATCAAGCCATTGCAGCATATCAGCATCATATGGGGAATTTTCTTTAAAAAAAATGTTTTGGAGATCTCAAATGTTTTTATATGGTGAAGATAATCCACATGAGAGCAAAGAGACCAAGTGCACACTAACATCAATTTGTTTGGGACCTCTTAAGCTCATACTAATACCGAGGCAATAAACTGATTTTAGGTAAAGTTGAATAGATGGAAGATACAGATAACTCCAGATAATACATAAATTATATTGTAATTGGTCAACCGGGGATTGAAAAAATTTGTTTACTTCCTTATTAAGTTTATGAGTAAAACATTCTATGGGCTGGGAGAAAGAACCATGACATACCTCCTCTCTTGTGTAAGTGTTGTCTGTGATGAGGCAAAACTCTTCCACACGCGGTGCACATATTTCTTCATACTTCCTTTAAAGTAAACCACAAAGAGATGAACTTCATTCAGTACATACTAAGTGCAGGGGGGAAAAAGAGTTAATTTGATTAAATGGAACTTGCAAGTTTACAATCACTTAAAAGGAATGACATTTGACAATATAATTTTGTCGAATGTGGGTCATCCGTAAAGCAAAAGATGCTGAACAAGAAATTGTTTAAAAAGTTATTATAATTGTCTTTCAGCTTATAAACTTAACTTTTCCTCATTGGATATTTTGTAAATCATCCTTTATAATTAAAAGAACCACAAAGTTTAACAAAATATTCAACCTTTATATATATCACTGCATGTTAGACAAGATTGACAAAAAAAAATATCATTTTATTTCATTTGAATAAAAAATATTAGGAAAAAAGAAGTTAAAAAATTAGTACAGTTTAAGATTGTAGTCATGAAAAACCCGACCATGATCATGCAGTTAACTCTGCTACAGATAAGGAAGCTTACGAGGCAATTAGCATGCAAGTGATGCCAAGAAGTTGAAGTTTTTGTCTTTCCATGTAATTTTGAGCAAGAAACCAATCAATGAGATAAACTGTGAGATAAAGCGTGTCCGGCACCAACCTATATTCCTCAGATACCTGAAACAAAATTAAATTGATAAGAAAGAGTAATTTTATTTTATTCTTACTTTTTACATTCACACCACATTGAAAAAAAAATGCATAACAGAGCATTACACAACTGAATAGCCATCAAGAAGCCTAATATCCATTTAATTACACAAACTGAAGGAGACCCTTGAGAAAATTTGTTGCAGAATTGTATGAAATTCTTATCAATCAAATAGTGCACAGTTAATGTTAATTTACATTACAAAATAAATTACCAACAATGACAACATAACTTGTGTAGCAGTGGCTGGAGCAACAAAACGACAGTAATTTTTATTAGAAATAGATACACCTTGACAATGTTTGACACAACACAACAATATGGAGTTCAGCGTACCAAATTTTTCCATTTTACTCTATATTGAAGCTAAATGCAACAATTTCAAACTGATCAAATAAACATCATACTTTGTTGATGAACAATATTATAAGCATCATAATATGTTGCATTAAGTATTAAAGTCAAGCCAGAATCACAGATGATACACTTTCAACCTCAATTATGAAAGGTCACTTTTAATATAACTTCCTAAGTGGAGGAAGGAGCTTTGGAAAAAGTAATTTGGATATGTTGCCTAGAAAAAGCATAACTAAAAATTAGGTCAACATAGTTGGCTGAGGTAATTATTTAACAATATGAGAAATTTAATTTTAATGTGAAAGTTGAAACAGTATAAAATCATTTGGTTCTAATCAAACAAGTCCAAGGGTGCTCTAAATAGCCATCAAAATGTTATCGGCATTGAAGCTTTTTAAATAAAAGCACTTGGTTAGGCATAAGTGTGTGTTTGGAAAAAATTAAAAAGCCAGCTTATTTTTACTACTATTTAGCTTATTTTTACTACTATTCATGGGCCCCACTGCACTTTTTGGTACTATTCATGAGTTCCACTGAACTATTTTAGCTAAATTTTACCTTTATCTACAGTACTTTCGGCAAAAAGTTTTCAGTTTCAACAAAATAAGCGGATCCCCTAAGGCAATATTTATAAAAATTAAAAAGATTTATAGGAATCCTCACATATGCAACTATGCATCTCAATTCATGCTTCTCAATTTTTTTAAATAAAATCATCACTTAATAGATCAATAATAGGACATTTTGATGGGACATTCTTTCATTTCTCCACCATGTTATGACCCTTAAGTATTCATTGCATCAGCACATTCGTGTAGGTCAAATTGCAGTACAACTTAAGTGACAATTAATTAAAAATATATATAAACAGTAAAGGACAATCCTAATATACATGCATATGGTTTCTGTAAGCTTTTGAACAGGATTAACAAGCATCTGGTCAACAGGGATAAACTCAAAGTTAAAAATTAAAATAAACATAAAGAAAAGTTTAAGGCTGCCAAGATTGCCCAAGTATATAATACAGAAAGGCAGGTATCCCTTCAATGACGGACATCACTTGAGTGTGAGACACAGAAATCATCATCAATAGCTTCATAAAACACACCTACAGATGTGCACTTACCAAAAGCATGTGTAATTTGGACCACTTATGATGATGTCAGGCAGTTACATGATACTAACCTCAACAAGCCAATCAACCAGAATCCCCCGCATGCTTTGAGTTATATCTCTCTGTACTGTTTCCATGAAATTAGGACATGGTCTCCGGACAAGCTGTAGAAACAAAAGATTAACCCATTAGTAGGCATCATGTATACTTTTAATGACCTGAGGAACCATAATAATAAGTGGAAACGCATATATTTTCACCATTCTGAGTTGCATTAATTAGTTTTGATTTAAGGTTGCTACTGTTTTTTATCCTAGGTTTACCATGTCATATATTTCATAGTATATTTTCTTTATCCTCTCCCTTCTTAGTAGACAATTGCTGAACAACCAAAATAAACAAAATCTTGATCCAAAAGTTTGAAATATAATTAGTGGGGGCAATAAAAGGGAAAACTGAGTATTATACAAATAAAAGAAAGGTATCTATCTACAGCACAAACCTCAGCGACACGTAAATTGCTATATATTTCAGGGGCATAGACACTGCATAATTGAGGGTCCTTATGATCTGCATCAATGTCTGTAATGTCTGGCATGTTTGATATAAGCATGTCTCCAGAAAGGCCACCTTTGACTGGTGAAACCATTTAAACAAAAAAATGTCACTGTTTGCTGCACACATCTATATATGACAGAAAAAACAGAAATATCTCTTTTAGCAAACAATCGGCCATGATTCATGAGTTTGGATTTGAATTGTTCTTACTATATATTTGGTCTGTATTTTTGAAGTGTTTTCTGTACTTGGCAGCTACAATTGGCCAATACCACATTGCATATGGGGAGTACACAAACAAATTTTATAATCATGAAACCAGCTCAGTCAAACCTAAAGAGCCAATTTAGCCCTTTGAGCTCTCCACTTATTAACTACTACTGGATTACAGTCCCACATTCAGTTCTTATTCAGTATCATGATTTTGTTGTATACTTCATTACCAGGCTTTTTTGACACTTCAAAACAAAAAGACATCAACACACTTGAGTCTCCCGGAAATGGATTCCTTCTTGAACTTCATTTCTAAGTAGTAATAGTATGTATGTTATGGTTACCATGCATGGAGGTGTGAAATTAAAGTAGACAACAAACCTTTCTTTGGAGAACTTTGAGCCTGTAAAGAACTCTGATTTTCAAGACAATGGTCATCAATCCCATGCTTCCCTATGGTAGTTAACCAAAGAGGTACCTTTTCTTCCAAGTCAACTGAACATGTAACTTCTTCTGATCTAGGATTTTTTTTTCCTGCTTCTTGAAGAACATTTTCTTTTGAACCAGTTTGAAACTTTGGGGCTTCTACAGCATTTGATGGTGCCACTTTGCAGACCTTCACTTGACCGTTTTTAATTGACTTGCTGTTCTTAGCCTGAAATTCAGCAACACAAAAGGAAGCGAAACTCAGATTCTTGAGTAATCAGATCTTTTGGCAACAATACTAAGCTGCCTGCTAAATCTCTCAATTTGTTATACATTTTCCAGTAAATAGAATGTTAAAATTATAGTCATTTAAATTGTACTGATTACATGATTTTCAATCCTTCATAGGGGCAATTCTTTGTTTTCATTAATGGTTATTTTACCTATCAAAATAGTTGTACTTGTTACATGATCAATTACCAAAAGAATTCAAAACATGCATCATATTTTTTGGCATATATATATATGTAAGCTTGTCATTATTTCTTTCGAAAATTGACAAGAAGACAACCAAGATCATGAATAAATTAGATGGAATATTAACCTGAATTTTTGCTGCATTCAAGCAGCTCCTATATGAGCCATTGCAGCAAGAATTGGTGACATCCTGAAGTACAGCCCTCCTCTTACGCTTAAGACATGCATTACTGGGAGCATTGTTGTTCTCATCCAAGGCAGTTTTTTTTGGGTTTCCCTGCAGAGTCTGCTTCAGATTTTGTTGTGTAGGAGCTTTTAAAGGGGGCAATTGTCCAGATACACGAAAGGCGGCAGCTCTAGCACGTGTTAATGGAGCAGTAAGCTCTCCACCCTTAACAGTAACCAGATTTTCTTTTCTCATGTTTAGAAACCTCAGAGAAAAGAAAAGCTCAAACCCAAAGCATTAAATTTAAACTACACCTGCAACAAAATGAACAAACAAATGCGAAGTTAATTTAAGAACAAGCTGTTCTGGCAATAAGCCTGTAGAAATACAGCTACAGAAACAAGAATTTTTATTAAGCTTGGCAACACCAAGGTTAGTATGTAAAATATGTCCCATTAGCAATAACAACATTCAGTGAAGAAAATATTAGGTATGTTGTGAATACAACTTCAAAGAAAAACCATTTCTAGTCCTAGCTCACTATGAACAGTAAAAAAAAATTTGCAAATCACCAGTTCATGTTCCCTTGTAGTCATAATCCTAGAGTCAACCACATGAATCCATTTCTACTAAAACCCTCTCTAAGGCCATGTATCACTATCACCTTCATTACTACATTATGCCTTCAAGACATTTGACTACACCCCCAAATTTTTTTCTTCATAATCCAAACATTTTTTTTCTATTGAAACAAAGTAAACCAACAAAATCAAGATAGCTTCCATCAAGCAGGTTTTAGACACAATCTTAACAACATAGTAAATAAACAAATAAGAGCATCAAACAGCCTTTCACACACAATAAAGATAACATAGAATGCAAACGTATAATCTTAACCAAAATCTTTTAAAAAAATTCTTGCAGAATTGCAAATCACAGAGAAACCGTTCTAAGAGATATGCAAGAAAATCTTAGACACGAGCAGGTCAATGTTGGCAATAAATTATAATGCCTGATTTAAATGGTTAAACAAAATTAAAATAAATTTGCACCCTGAATTTTAAAAAAATTAAAAAGCCACAGAAAAAACTCTCAAATTTTGAAATAACCTTGGATCCAAGAAACAATACCCAGGACAATATACTTTAAAAAGTTTTTTTTTTTTTTTAATTCAGCTTCTTTTTCTTTAACCACAAATTCTCAGCATTCTTTAACCCAAAAGAAAAAGAAAAAAAAAAAACCAAGGAAATGCAAAGAAAACAACTTTCTTCTTGCAAATCCAGGTTCCAATAATTCAAGATTTACCATTTTCTGGGGCTCAGAAAATGAGGACTAGAAGAAAAGAAAAGTAAATCCTTACGTCTTGTTCTCTTTCATTTCAAATTTTGCTTCCGAAATGTTCCGAAGAAAATCGAATCATGAACAAATGGTTTCATAAATTTTGCACTTCTTTGGCCACAAATATTTCAAAAAGGCAATCCAACCTTCAAAACTTTTAAAAAAAATTCATTTCTTGTTCCCACATTTTCTCACCAACCAAACACCCACCCACAAAACTCCAAGAATCTGACAAATTAACACAAACCCACTAAGCCCTTTTCGATTTCTGACCAAATAAACCACAAATCACCCAATGTCCAAAATTCAAAAAAAAAAAAAAAAAAGGAACAAAAAAAGAAAAAACATAAATAAACATATAGTACATTTTACGAATCTACATTTGTTTATAAACTTATGCATGAAAATTGACCTGAATCTCTCTTCTAATAGCTCCTCCAACAAAACTCAGAGAGACTCTGAGAAAGAGAGTGAGAGAGTGAGAGAGAGAGAAACAATGGCAGTGAAAGTGAGCGGGATAGTCTTGGAGTTTAAATTCTATGAGAACCCCAAAAAAAAAAAAGAATAATAAGAAATAATTTTTAATAAATATTAAAAAATAATAATAATATTATTATTATTATTAAAATAATGGGGGGTTGACTATTTGACTTTGCAAAAATTAAAAGTAAAAGATAACTTCATTGATGAGTGTGAGCTGTTTCAATTTTCATTTGTTTGTTTGTTTTATTTATTTTGAGATTTGATTTATTCTACGTTAAGATCGCGCGTGGTCGTTTAACGTTGTTTTTAGTTTACGATTTTACCCCTATTGTTTGGCCCTTATTACATTGTCCTGTTGTTTTGGTATCTGGGATTTGATGGGTTGTTTGGTCATTAAAGAGGTTTAGTTATAGGTTCAGCCGTTCAGGTTCAATTTGTTATAGATTAGGTTAAGGTTGGAATCCCCTGCGGCTGGAACTACAAATGTATAAAAATTTGACGACTAGGAGCACGCCACGCTTATAGTGAACATTCTAGGTTAGTAGGTTAGTTTCAAAAGTGCTTTGGGATATTGGTTGCTCTGTTCAGTGTAACGGAGACCAGTATTATTGAATAGTCTCTGTCAAGAATTTTATTTCCATTGATTTTATAATTTTTTTTTTTTTAATATGCACTTGAAAAAGAACTGCAATAAATTACAGTCACTACAAGAATTTAATCTAATCCAAAGTTTTTGAGCTGAATTTAGACAGCTTATCCTTACAAGGAAATAATTTCTATCTTGATTTTTTTTTTTTGAGTTAATATCTTGAATTAGAATGGTTTCCGAATGTTAGTGGTGAAATGTAATAAATGTAAATTACTTTTCTATTTTATAATACACATTAGAGTATTTTCATTAGCTTCTTTAAAAATATACATTTTATCTATTTTACATTATCATTTTAAAAAAACACAACCTACATTTCATTCTTTATTTTATAATACAATACACTAAAATAAGTATATTTTTTCTTTCTTCCATATACTTTTTATTATTTTCTTCATTTTGGAAGTGAGAGAGAGAATAAAGAGCCAGATCCATAATATAATGGGAGAAAAGGCGACAAGTAGATAATTTTTGATAAGGTGGGGCACATCTTTTATACCTAGAATAGTAGAGGAAAAGAAATTAGCATTAAATAGCAAGACTAGAGGATAATCTTATATGAGTTTCAGCTAATTCAATTAGTAAAGTCTCTGATGGTTAAATAAGAGCATGGGCGGTGCTACGTTGATGGCAGGGGGTTCAAATGAACCCCCTGACCTGAAGGGAGAAAAAAAAAATTATATAGTGTATTTTTAAAATTTTTTTTGTTTTGACCCCCTAAAATATAAACTTGAACACCCTAACCCAAAAAAGAAAAAGAAAAAGATGAAGATGAAAATATAGAAAAATTCACAATGCAGGATTAGAGAAATGTTCATTTTGCAGTGGAGGAGATCATTTTTTCGCAGCTTTGCAGCAGAGGAGGTCCCTCTATCATGGTGGCTTCTAGTGGTGGCCATGCTAGTTGTAGACAGTAGAGGAAACACTCATGGGCTATGGTTTGCTGGCGATCTCCATAGACTTAGAGAGAGAGAGAGAGAGAGAAACTAGTTGGTCAACAGCAAAATAGAAAGAAAGAAGTATTGAGATAGGTGGGGAAATTGATTGGAATGACACGTTCTACTTTGCTACTAGTTAAGATTTATTTTTTTTAGAAAAATCAATATATTGATTGATTGCCATGTTGTGGCCATGCAACCATTTTTTTTACGGTCAAAGATATGCACAAAACAGTGAAACACTATCTAATAAATGACCAACTAAATTTATATTTGCAGATTTTTTTAGAAGGAAATATGTATGGTAAATATATAATTATAAATTATTAAATTACTAAATAACTATTATAATGTCATCTAACCAGGAATCACTCATTTTTTTTCAATTTTTTATCAACCAATCTAATTTTTAAAACCATTGATAGAAGTATTGAAAGACTTAAGGTAAAATAAGGAGGTATATTTTAAAACTTTTGATTAGATAATAAGTTTAATATATTAAAACGGTGTATCGGTATACACGATTACTCGAATATTCCATTCCATTAGTCAACTCAGAATATTCACTAGAACAAAATTCAAAACTTTGTGGTTAATATAATGATAAAGATCAATAAATTGTCAAAATTGACCCTCCTAAAAAAAATTCCTGAAGCCGCCACTGAATAAGAGATTTAGAATTCAATCCCTACCTATACAAAAAATTGATTAGTGTTTTGATTTAAAAGCAAACGTCACAAGTTGAAACTATCTTAAAAAATAAAATAAAATAAAATAAAGTGAAGGATACTCTTCTTTATACAAAAAAATTGATTAGTGTCTTGATCTAATGATAAAAATTTATCATTAAAAGCAAACGTCACAAGTTGAAGCTATCTTAAAAAATAAAATAAAATAAAGTGAAGGATACTCTTCTTTTAAATCATTGTTATAAATATGATTCATTTGAATAAAAAATAAATAAATATGATTAATTTAGACAAGACTAAATAAAAATAGAAAACAAAATAAACATCATAGAGGCTTCCATTCTTGGCATTAAGTCCTAGGAAGTGGGAAATATGGGAAATCCGCAAATAAGGAAATGTCAAAAGCAATGACATTCTAATATTTCTATAATAATCAATCAATATACCATGAAGAATTGGAGTTAACATTTTCAATCACTTTTAGTACTATGTTTGCATTACTAGATTGGCATGTAAAAAAGTATTATTTGTTACAGCTTGCATCTTTGTCTATGAATTCCAAATTTTGTGACATTATCATTAAAACATCGATTTGACATTATCTTATTTCTGCTTAATTGTTTTTGACGCCAAGATTTGAATAATAACACAAGGTTTCCCAAACCCAAGACAGTTTGGTACACATGATTTCATTTTGCAATTCAAAATACAAATTTCAAAAATATTGCTTTTGAGAGAGAGAGAGAGAAGGAAACAACACTCCATTTTGGTTTGCACTAAAAAGTTTGGGAACAAGTTAAAAGACGAAAGAACATAGCATACTGCATATACAAGGTGTTTGTTTATCAACATTAAAAAAAAAAAACAATTAAGGTTCACTTTTTATGTTCTCAATATCCCACACTATTTGTGGCATCCAGCATTGTTGTCACTGCAAACAATCATACCATAACCGCATTACTCAACCTTTAGTCACCAATGTTATCATTACAATCATTATCAGTTGCCGTTAATCTTAACTTTACTATGGTCACCATCCTCCCATCTTTCTTACTCTAAATATTAGTAGTGTCTATTGTCTAGGGCACTGCACTATCAGTAGCACCCTACCCATTCAACTTGTTTCCAATATCTAAGTCCTTATCATTATTTTAACTTGGTAAATAATTATTCAAAAATAAAAAACATTGTCAAAAAAAAAAAATTTCTGAGATTAAGAGTCCGTTTGAGAACAGCTTATTTAGCTGAAATTGAAAAAATTTTGCTGAAAGTATAGTAAATAAAGCTAAAAGGTAGCTGAAATAATACAATGAGACTCATGAATAGTATCAAAAACTGCAATGGAGCCCATAAATAATAGCAAAAATAAGCTAAATAATAAAAAAAAATATGACTTTTTAAGCTAATGGCAAACACAACCTAATATTTGAAAGTTATTTTGGGAAATACTTTTTTTTTTATATCCTTAACATTGAACTCGTCTCTTCAAGAGATTAGTTTCACATATTCAATACTGGAAATATTGTATTCTCTAAAATACTTTTAAAAAAATCTTAATTAATAAAACAATTTTTAAAAGAAAAGTGCTACGACTACAATATTTTCATAACAAATCTTTTAATAAAAGGTTTAGTTGGCTAAATAAATCTTTACTCTCTATTCAAAGAAAATGTCAATTTTCACCTTCTTCTTCTTTTTTCTTTTTTTTCTTTTTTTTGTTAAGAATGTCAATTTTAACTTAACACCAATCTAACTTGAATAAGGCTACGCATACAACGCTTTTACAATAAAGAATGGCAAATTATTAATAGTAGTTTAAAAAGTAATGTTAATGATAGTCATATGAGAACAAATTTCAAATAATAATTTGTCATTTATGCTTTATTATGAATTTGTTATGAAAGTGAAACCGTTGTATCAGTAGCAGTACTCGTTTAACTTTTATAAATCAACTCTTACAACAATCATCTTTTCCATCCCATACTATAATCCCAACTATGGCCACATATAGGAATACAAATACATTATTCATGTAATTTTTACAAAAACCACTACTAAAAAATTTAACCTAATTTTCATAAAAACCAGAAGATCGGTTCAAAAGGTAGATGTGGAAAACTGAAAATATCAAAAACAATGTCAAAATCTTTTGAAATTTGAAAGGAAAGTATTTGAACTGAAAGGAGGGAATTTATTACAATTATCAACACGTGATCTAGCAGCTTTGTTAAAGATTAATGTCTATAACTAACTCTAAGCTTATCTGGACCCCCCACATGAAAAGGAAACAGTCCCTCTCTGCAAGTCAAGACTCTAGAGTAAACCCTTTTTTAAAAAAACTTTGCCTTGCCAATAATTGAGTAATAAAATTTGTCATTTTCAGTTCAAGAATGTGGCCCCTCTTTCTTTGTATGTTCCTTTTCCTTCTTTTTTTATAAATCTGTATTTTATTTAGCCCAAAAAAAAATACTCCCTCCGTCCCACTTTGTTTGTCCTCTATTCCATTTTGAGATGTCCCAAAATATTGTCCTGTTTCTAAAAATAAAAGTCATTAATTTACTAATATTCCTATTATACCCCTATTAATTTACTAATTCAATTTTTTAATAAATTTATTTAAGGGTAGTTTTGGAAACTTATACATTTTTAAAAGGTAGACAAGACAATAAATGATATTCCCTTAAAAAGTTTGACTTTTCAAACAGGACAAACAAAATGGGACGGAGGGAGTATTCAAGAATGTGGCAATTTACTTGACTACTTTTATTTATGTATTTAAAAGAGAGAGAGAGAGAGAGAGTGAGAGTGTCAGTGTGTGTATGTTCTATTCTATTAAGTATTAACCACTCCACAGTGTTATCATAGCAAAGACAAATTCAAAATTATAATTATAGGTTATTATAAAGATGGATCAGCCTCCCTCTAATTGTTTTCTGCTTCAAATAATAGAAAGAATACATATATAGTATTATATTATACATCCATTTTTAGATGCCATCTAAGTATCTAACCAATGTGAATGACATATTTGAAATTTTTTTTTTTTATGAAAACATATTTGAAGTTTGAATTTCATGGCCTTCCCAGCTTGATTAATTCATGTTGATGGGTCAAAACTCAAAACCTGCTGTCAGTAACTTAAAAAATGGAGGATCCTTTGCATTGAGGATGACTGGTGTAGACAAAAAGTCTTTGAAAAAATAAAAGCTATTCGTTTGGTACTTTCAAAGGTGGCCTTAGAGCATTCTTATCAAACCTTTCAAATGCTAAAAATCTTTTTTTTTTAGCATTTTTGACCCAAAAGCTTGCTCCATCAAGAGTTTTAAATGCTATAATTTTATGCATTGATGAACAGTACAACCTCATATTTGAGACCGCACTGTTCACCAATTGCAAAATTTATATTGTTTTTTTATTCGGGTGGGGCCCACTTTCTTTTCTTCTTTGTCTTTCTCATTTCTCTGCTTCTTGCGTCTCACCATTTCTCTTCTCTCTCTCTCTCTCTCTCTCTCTCTCTCCAAACCCATGGTTGACAGAATGACCGTCCAAATCACAAACCCATGGCTGATTTGTGACTAACCCCAAATCAGCCACCAACCATCACCGCGGCGGCCCAAGGCGAGCGAATCGTGGCGGCCCACGGCGAGCAACGGCCCCACAGCCACACACGCGATCTGAACCAACCCACAACAATCCACAATGATCTGAACCCCACCCATGGCGAGCCACGACCACCACCGGCCCACGGCAATCTGAATCCCACGGCAATCTAAAGCCTACAAGCCGATCTTGAGAGAGAGGAGAAGCTTTCACTGTGAGAGGAAGAGAGGAGAGAGCGTGATGGGTCTGCTAATGGGTTTGCTGGTGGCGGCGATGGTGGAGTTTTTTTTTGTTGTGGTTGGTGGTGGTGAGTGGATGTGGTTGTGGATATGGAGGTTTCTTTCTGCTGTGATTTTTTTTTTCTTTTTTTGTTAGTGGTGGTTGTGGTATGGGTGGTGGGTTTTTGGTGTGTGGTTGGTAGGGTGGTGCCAGCGGTGCTGTGAGAAAGAGAGAGACAGAGGAGAGAGAGGAAAAAAATTATTGAAAAATAATAAAGAAACATTATTTAAATGAAATGGTAAAAAAAATAGAAGTTTTGATATAAGTTGTATTGTAAAATGGTGTGTTATATGTTATAAAAATAGGTTTTGAAAGGGTAAACGCTAAATTTTTTACAAGTCTTGATAAGGATGCTCTTAGGATTTGGGGTGCGAAATCAATTGTGCCCCATATAGATTCTTTAATAAATACTTCTTTCTCATCAAAATAAAATAAAATAAGTGTTTATTAAAAGTCGAAACAAATTGTAGAGGGGATTATTATGATATTATCACACTTGGACCAAAAGTGATAATTTTTATTTCTTTCATGTAATTTATTTTTGTCCATAAAGATGTACATCATGAATGGTTTTTTTTTTTTTTTCCCTTGATAAAATAAGTGGTAATTTTATACATATATACACACAATACATAAGGTTCAGTTTTTGTCGAAAAAGGAAATCCTCACCCCCAAGGTGTTGACTTGTCTATTAGAAGTTAAGAAGATGTGTTTGCATGAGGATTCCTAAAATTTTCAAATCAAATTTTGGATTTGGGTGCAATATACCTCCAAAGATACTTTTTTTATCCTTGTTAGATTTTATAAAAAATATAGAAAAAGAGAGAGGACACAAGGATTACATGGTCCGACCTATTGGCTTACGACCACAAAAGAAACTCTTGGCAACTACACTTGCATTATAATCTCAATTAATGTGTTAACATTGAAGCAAGATATATCTAAGGATTAGGCTTTAGAGTTAGGCATACATGATGAGTTGGGTCCCTTGGCCAATACAGATAAGCTCAATATCTTTAACAACCCCTTCTCAAAATCTACTGATCAAATATGTGTTCTGAATGGCAGGACCTGAAGATGATGCAGACACTTTATCATTAAAAAAATTAAAAAAAAATCGATATAAATGAGGCTACTGAACAATGTGGTCTCAGCCAATTGGCTGAGAACAATTAAGATGATTGAGCATGCTCGATCATAACTCATAAGGAAAGCCAAAAACTAGGTAGAAAAAAAATATATAAATGAGCACATTTAATGCATCCAAAATTTCCAAGATGCGTATGAGGTTTATCCAAATGCTGTCCACAGTAGAAAATAAATTATATAATGCACCTGTAGAGTGAGTGGCAGCAAATGCCAGCAATAGTGAAAAAGAAAACCTTGATCTAGCAATTAATAGAAGCCATAACAAAACCAATTTAAGCCTGTGAAGTTGGTTGTGGGCCTGCATAAAGCAAATATAAAGGCCGAATTATCCATGAGTCCCAAATTGATTTTTAAAGTTTGTAAATCAATTGGAAAGTCACGCTGCCAATGTCCACACCAAGATTATTACCTTTACCAAAAGTTGAAGGCCCAATTTCACTAGCCACCTAAATGTTCTAGCAGTGCCACAGGGAGCAATCTACAAGATTGAACAGGATAGGAACGAAAGAGACATCATCACTGGGCTAATGGGAGACCGATCCATGAGGAGGAGAGCTTTCTGGGCAACGAAGGTCGATATCTCTAGGTTAATATTGTTGGTGATAAATGGTACGTGTTGCTTGATTTGATGGTTCTTGTCTTGCGGCTTAATTGGTACGTTGTTGGTGGCAGTGAGTCGTTGGAAAGGAGGCTTTGTGACGGTAGGAACGCCGAGGAAGACAAGAGCTGCGTTTGAACGGATTATATCATTTTTATGTGTTAGGATTATATTAGTATTGGCAAAATTCCATGTCAAAAGTTTCAATTGTAATTTTCTAAAATAAAAAAAAAAAAGTTTCAATTGTAATTGCAAAATTTCTTTGTATTCAACTTATGAGTTATTTCAATTGTAATTGGGTTGGATGTAAAACTAAGAAATGCTAGAATTTTTTGTTTAGTATACCCGTAAGTTGAGTTGAGCGAGAGTTCGTTGGAAAGGTTCGCTTATCTTTTGTCAGTCATTTTAGTTGAGCTAGTTTTGTAGAAAGTTGCCAACTTAAACCTCAAATCTACACATATAAAACTAGTTTTGAAACCCTAATTTAGATAAGAAGATGGCCACAAAGAAAAGACTGTGTTATGGATTGCTGGAAAACACATAATTACAAACTAAGGCTAAGCATGTATGAGTTGAGTAATATAATTAGGTTTCTTGGACCAATACACATAAACCTAATATCTTTAACAGTCCTGAAATACCCATTGATCTGTTTTATGACTAAGTTTGAATAAGTTTTTACCTAAATTCTAATGATGCTAAGGTTGAGGGTGATCAGCAAGCAAGAGTCATGCACTCATATTTGATTTTGTTATTTTTGCATGTGAAACAATGCTATTGATAGATTTTCCCCTTTTGTATTTATTAATATAAGGATACAAATTATTACACATACCCTGTTGTATACTCATTTTTTGAACTAAAATTGTGAGTTGAAGACAATATTTTAAAACTAAAATCATGTCTTTAACTCATAATTTCAATTAAAAAAAATGTGTATATTGGGGGTGTGTGAAACAAACACTACACATAGTGCCTCCCTCATGTTATATATGAATGAAAATAATAAACCATCAAATTAAGGGACCCATAAACCCTCTTTGTAGATGGCTACACCTTGTAGTTCCTTAGGAAGCTCCTTGTTAATGGGTTCAAGTTTCTCCGGAAGGAAAGAGTACCAAGAGGTCGGTGAAAGCCTGGCTTTTAATGGCATGAAGATTTAATGATATATCAATCTCGCATAACAAAAAGAACCATCAATTCATTTGTCCAGAGATAGCTGGCTTGGCTAACAAAAACTTAATAAGGTCTGCCTTGGTCACCAGTATTCGTGTATATGCCAATAAATAATGTCTAAATTAAATTTATGTGTAGGTGCAAGATAATGTTTGTCCCAAAAAATATATATATATGTGTGTGTGTGCGCGCGCGCACGTGTGCGTGAGTGAGAGAGAGAGAGAGAGAAGCTCTTTAGTGTTTTGAGTGTTTAACAAATTATAGTAAATAATACTTTAAAGTTCTGAATTTATAAAAAGGATGACAACGAATTGTAGAGTTTCTTTTATCCTTTTTTTTTTCACCTAAAAGCTTCAAATTTCAATTTTAGTCTTAAGAGATGTTTTCAACTTCTTTTTTTTGCTAAATAAAAGATGTTTTCAACTTTAAAAAGGAGAAGTAAGAGTTGGAAATTTATCAAACAAACTACATGTTTTTACAAAAGTTCATTAAAGGCCTTAAAGTTCTTTTAGGGAGTAGTCTAGTAACACAATATATCATACATGCCCACAAAGTCAAAGCCCGTAAAGACTTTCCATTCCTCACAAATAGGAGGCACATTGAAACAACCCACTATTTTTTTGGGTTCGGCTATATGACACTTTTATTAATAGCCGACAAAGTACAAAGAGACTCAAGGTGAGGGCCTTGGGCCTCTACTAAGGGCCTGCTACAGAATTAAGGCAATAAAAGAGATGGGCAGAGACTCAGACCAATTACAAAAAGTGCATATGGACTGCCGAGATAGAGTTACAACCATTCATCTAGTCATCTTCATCATGAGTGTAAAGTAGCATCACAAAATTATTGTGATCCTGTAAACTTATTTTATTATCAAACTAAATGCCCACTATAGTGATACTAGAATCTTCTTGTCCTATGCATACAGCTCTAAGTTGGAATAGCACATAGCACGTAAAGGTGTTGATTTCTCCAAAACAATCCCAAGATTTTCTGAAGAGTTCAGCTCTGTTCCATTTGGCAACTTTCACTCCAAGAGATGCAACAATGAAGCCAACACATGCATTAACATTCTCTCACATAAATTCTCCAATATGATTGCATCACCCAAAAACCTCTCTGCTCTAAATTCAGAAGGATTGTTCCAAAAATCTGGGTCTCTATGCATGGCCCAAACATTAAAAAAAAAAAAAAAAAAAATCCTTAGCATCTTTCGGTGTAGTGTAACCACCCACATTGCAAGATTGTGTTGGGCAACCAGGAAGTAATAGTGGGCTGCTGGGTGCAATCTTAAAACAACATGCCAAAATAGGTCGATACCGAAATATTCTGTTCCATTAAACGAACCGAAACAAGGTTCGGAACGGAATTAACAAGATTGGTACCTGGAATTCCTCAATAGTATTGTTAACACCCAGCACCCTTGGTAATTCTTCATGGAATTTTTTCATTACTTCTAGATTTAGCATCATTTCTGTCATCACCCACTCAACCGTAGTTGATGTTGGGCCGATACCACCAATCACAATGTCCTGTTGAGAAAAACTTTAAGGTATTATATCAAGATTGCCATTGGTGATCAAAGAAATAAAACTAAAAATATAAATTACAAAAGTTGAAGGTCTTATATATTTCTTTGATAGATACGATATAATTTAAATTTATGGTATCTATTTTATGATGATAGTTTTTTATCATCGAGTTTCGAATCCTAGATCTTTTATTCGACTACAAAAATCAATTAAACTAAATGGAATCCAATTGCAGGTCTTAAGTTTGAATTAAAAACTTGGAAGTCAAATAGCAAAGATACTAGCAATATTAGAAATGGAAAATTACCAAGGTATTTCGAAGTACAAAGACGTGGTGTTTTTAAAATATATATATTATTTGTCTCACTTTTTATATTCCACTTTATGCTCCACTAATAACAACTTGACATGTATTCTTTTTTTATTTTTATTATAAAATAATCAAAAGTTTACGGTGGGAAAAAAAAAATTAGACATATAAGATGCCATAATCAATGGAGTATAAAGTAAAATACAAAATGTGATATATAAAATTTCTATTTATATACTCTCTTAAATTGAAACATAAATCTCATTTCAAAATTAATTAGTAGGATCTATCATCACGTGAGAAGATAGATTATCTTATCGTTTTACTTTCAAAGTATCGAATAATTGATGTTCGAGTACCCTGCTCTTTGATCAAGTTAGAAGATTTTATTTTTTATATTTTACAGAGAACAAGGTAGCAGTCAGTGTCTTATCTTAATTTGGCCCCACGTCTTAAGCATGAAAACGCAGAACATCAATTGTTTGGCCCCACGTATTTTGAAATTGCAATCTCAGAAAGTCGCGTTTAGAAACTGGAGGTAAATACTAATGTAATCTCATTTTGTTCTTTTTTTCATCTTATCTTATCAGTCACAGACATCAATGGCTGGCTTTTGTTCCTAGTTATTGCCCCTATGGTTAGCCAGAAACAAACTACTGTTTTAGGGGATTTATGACATGGGGAAGATGAAATTGCTGCAAGATTTGCAAACTGCAATATGTTGTATTTATTGTACTTCATAAGCTGAGTAACCATGGTGTGAGGCAATCTGAGAATCAAAAACAATTTGATCCAACAAATCCTACTAAATGATAGTATGTTCCAACCATGATGTCTGACATGTAATTAAACTACTGTGAAAAAAAAAATTAGGAATCAGTTTCAACAAATCCTACTAAATAAGAGTATCTTCTAACTTCTAAGCACATTGAATCAAACACAATCTGATCAAAAACACAAAACTAATACAAACAAAATAAATAGGCTAAGATGTAGAAACACCCTTGGGGTATCAACTCTTTCTTACAACTCCATGAAGTTTTCATATCCGTTAAATTGACCACTGTGATTAACTTTTGTTAGCTTTTATGAACAGAACAATCACATGACCATCATGTAACCTTATTAAGAAGACTTATCAACTGATTTGTGTTACTGCTCACATGATAGTTAGGTAATTTTTTTTGTCCATAAGAACTAACAAAAGTTAGTCACATGGTCAATTTTGTGAATATGAAAACTTTAGGGACTTATAAAAAAGAATTGAAATCTCATAGGGTGTTTTAGCAACTAACCCAAACCCGTGGGGGGTATTTTTGCATGTTTAGGCCAAATAAATATACTGATATGTTTTAAGAGTGTAGGGGGCGGGGCAATTGCCTGCCTTACCCACCCAAGGTCACCCCTTTGTTAAGGTTCTTTTAAATAAATTATATTCCAATTTTTCAATAATATTCTAAACTCTTTTAATAAATTCCAAACTCAATTTTTTTTTATATTGAAAATTACCTTTAACTCTCCCAACGTCTTCAAGTAAAAAAAAAAAATTAACATATTATGTGCCAAATTTTATATGTTACTTTTTTATTTTAAAAAAAAACATTTACAATGCTATATATATATATATATATATATATATATATATATATTAAGGTCTTTTGCAATGAACTCACTCTTTGTCTTTGATTGTTTGGAATGAAACTTAAGATAAAAAATAATAATAATAAAAAATTGACACTTCTAAGTTAATTCAAAATAACTTATAAAACAAAGTTAATATAAAATGAAAATGAATGTCTAAGGGTTTTTTTTTCTTTGTTATTTGTAAGTATTCAAACGATTTTAATTTCATATATCAATGAATAGTTATCGATTATACCCACTCTAATACTAGGCTCAAAATTTTATTTTGAAACCAGTCTAAAAAATATTTATAAATTACATTTGCATTATATTTTTTTTATGTTAATGAAATATTTTGTTTAATAAATTAAGTATTTTATTATTATATTAATAATCTTTTTTGAATTAATTTTGTATTTAATATTTTTTTTCTTAATCTTTCCCCCCTCCTAAACTAAAATTCTAGATTTGCCAATAAGTGCAGATAACCAAGTATGCAACCAGTAACAAATTCTGGTGATGAGTTATGGTGGCTAATGTAGTGTTTGGACAGGGCTGTTTTCATCACCTATATCTCAGTTTTGTTAACTCATTATTCAAAACAAGTGGGCCTCATGCAACCAAATGTTGTTTGACAATATTTCCTTAACTCATTTCCCACTTTTTTGAGCTAAGAGTTACAAAATTGAGGTGCTGTTTGGATGGCCAATTTTTATGACTCAATTCTCTGTTTCTATAACTCATAACTCAAAAATGGTGGGACCCATAGCAAAAAAGTTGTTTGGCTGCACAATAACTCTATTTCCATAACTCTGTTTCCATCACTCAATTCTTTGATTTTTGAGTTATGAGTTATGGAAACAGAAAACACATTTTGGCTGTTTTCAGTTTCCATAACTCATAACTCAATGGTATTTTTGTAATTAAACACACATGGGACCCACTAATCATAACTCAGCCGCAGCTTTTGTCTATTTTTTTTTCTTTCTTCACCTAGGTTCACCGTCTCCCCTGTTCTTCCTTTTTTTTTTTTCCTTTCTTCATCTGGGTTCACGTCTCCCCTGTTCTTCCTTCTTTTCTTTTCTTTTTTTTCCTTTCTTCACCCAAGTTCACCGTCTCCCCTGTTCTTCCTTTTTCTTTTTTCTTTTTTCCCTTTCTTCTCCTGGGTTCGGTCTCCCCGGTGTTCTTCCCTCTTTTTTTTTTTTTCCTTTCTTCTTTCACTGGGTTCGAGTGATCTGAACTTTCCTTCTTTTTTTTTTTCTTTTTTCTTTCACTGGGTTCAGGTTTGTGGGTACTAAAAAAAAAAAAAAAAAAAAAAAAAAACTGCACTAGTGACAAGTATGAGGCCCACAAATAGTGTGAAAAATATTGAGTGATGGCAAATGAGTGATGGTGCCAAACAGCCTTGATATTTTAGAGTGATGAGTGATGGAAATTGAGTGATGAAAAAAATTGAACCAAACAGCCTCTGAGTGATGAGGAAAACTTATTTTCAAAACACCAAAACCGAGTTCTTATGGCAAAGTTGTAAATACCCTCACCAGCGTGGGCCCCACGGCAGTGTGTGGTCACATCACCTGCTCAGTCACACACTCCTCCCAACAGTCACATGTAGCCCATCTCAACCAACTCTCTTCACTCTCTCATCAGTGGGTCCCACAACAAGGTGAGTTTTTTTTTTTTTATATAGTTTTTAGGCAAAAAAACTAAACCGAGTTTAGTTTCCAAACAAGGGTGGAAGTGTTTTGGGGATTTTTAAATTATGAGAAATGAGTGATAGGATGATGAGTAATGAGTTACCTATCACTCAGCAACCAAACAAGGCCTAAGTTTTCCTCCACATGGATGGTGGCTTGGAGCCTTGGAGCTATCAAGCCTCTTGTAGTCTTTCTTTTAGCAATATAAAGAATTATTCATCCAAGAAAAAAAAATATGAAAAAGTAACTCCACAATATATTGTATTGTTGTGATATGATTATGATATGATCACAGTAATTCATTATTTTAACTCTTTTTTAGTTATTGAACTATTGTTCTATGCAATATTTTATTACTTTTTTTATTTATTGAGATCGAGAGAGAGAGAGCAATTGATTAAAGACCTACACGGTCACACCAATATTGTAAAACTTTAAACATTTATTTTTAAACATTTTGTGATACCAAAACGTGTGGTATTAATAGAGGGTTTGTGCTAATAAATTTGTTACTCAACTGATATTTCTTAGAGTTTTTAATAGAGATGTTTTTTTTAGAATCACAATTTTCTGTTTAAATACTGAAAACTATTGTTTGGAATTTTATACCAAATATACCCCTTACACCCCCCCCCCCCCCCCCCCCCCCCCCCCCCCCCCCCCAATTGTACCATCAAGTTTATAAATTTCGTTAAGTTTATAAATTTCGTTTTTCTTTTTCGAAAGTTATATTCTTACCAACAAAACAACAAAATCATATCAAGGACACCAGCAAGCCAATTGGGTCCAAGATTGAAAAAGTGGGATGAAAACAAGTCACAATAATGAATAACCTTTGGTTTATTTATTTGTTAAAAAAAAAAAAAAAAAAAACTTAATTTGTCGAGGATAGAGAAAAAGACCTTTTGCTTTTTTGACATCAATGATAGAAATATATTAATAAAGAAAAGAGAAAACAGTATACAAAAAGAGGCTTGGCTTAGGAGCTGTAAAACAAAAGGCCATGCAAGCCATGCAGCGTGGTCTACAGCTTCTACGAAAAAGTAAAAACCAACCAAAAAAACAATAAAATAACGTATAAACTAAATAAGACACATTGTGTTTCGCCAATGGTCTTATTAGCAAGGAAACTAAAAGAAGCATCAAGCTTTCTGCCTTTGAACAAGATCTTTAACAAGCTTCTGGTAATCCCCCATCAGGTCATTTGCTTGCTTGAGGATCTCCATTGGATGGGGCTGTGTCCTGTGTGTGTTGGAACTTGGAAGTGGATACGGTATCGCCCACGACCTTTTGCTTTTAAAGTTTAAATAATTGATGTAGTTGTTTGGGCCAAGATGAATGGACTTCAGATATTCTAAGAATTGACACAGCCCAAAGCTTTCATTAAATATAATTGGACCAATATTAAATGAGTTTAGGATGAGGTCCACTACTTAGGCCCACCAATAATTTCATACTTTGACAGGGAAAAGAAAAAAGAAAACGTCTACTATAAAAGTCATTATCTTTACTCTTCAATATTTTATTTCTAAAAAAGTCAAAACATTTTATTTTTCTCAATATTTTAATTGAAAAAGAAAATAAGTGGAGGAAATTCACTAAACATAATCCCAAATAAAAAATACAATCCATTAAATCATTTTCTTTATTTTGGTCTCTAGGCTGTCATCGTATCACAAATTCTTTAAAAAGTTAATTTGACTTGTCTAAACAATTTTTTTTTTTTTTTAAACCAACAATACAAATAAAATATAACACGTTATCCATTTAGTTTTTTTCACTTTTTTGAAAATTAAGGGTCTCTTTGGTAATGATATTTGAACAATAATTTTTGTTATTTAAACACCACAACACGTATTTTCACAACACTTTTTCACTCATATGTATTTTCATAACACTTAAACAACATTACTAGAAATCTCTTACTAAACACACCCTATATAATTGTGTTGTGAATGTTTTTTTTTTTAACGCTAAAATGCCAGTTGATTTTTTGTGTTGTGAAAAAATAATTAATACAAATCATCTGCACACAATATATTTCTTTTAATAAACAACAATAAGAATCTTAACTTCAAATTCTTTAGAAGCTTTTGTAATTCAATTGGTTATTCTTAGTATTTTCAGTCGTCCAGAATTCAAATTCTTATTATAATTATTGAAATTATAAATTTTTTTTTTTTTGAAATTCCAGACGACTCACCCATTACATTAAATTTAATGTTTAAAGTGTTTTAAATTCATACTTCTTTCAAAAATTATCTTATACTATTAAGCTCTATCCCTATACTCTCTTTATATAAAAAATAAAATAAAATAAAAAAAGCTCCGTCCCTAGATCCAGAACAAAAATTAAAACAATACTCTTTAAAAGTCACATTGTCTGCGAATCAATTCTGATTCTAAAGCATCTTGTTGTACTTCGCTTATTTCTTAAGGCAGCTAGTAGCTTTTTGCCTTTTTCAACTAGCATGAGTGGAATTCAAGTTTTATTAAGTTTTTTATATGCAGCAGCAGAACTCACACTATATAATAAAAGGCTCCTAGCCGTTCAGCCAAAAAAAGGTCAAAGACTCCCGCCGTCGCCGGTAACAAATGAAAATACTTAAATATCAAAAGGAAAAATGGGCAAACATCGGATTTGGGAAAATTTGTTGTCATTTATTTAAGTACACGTTGATATGAACAAACTATAAGTTAGAAGAATATTTTCACATTCATAACTGTTGAGGACAAAATTTTCACTTCACATGACTTTATTTCATTGGTAACCTGCACCACATCAATATTATCATGAATTTTAAGTAAATCTATTTCAAAGCCCAAAAGAGCCTATATTTACACAAAACGACGCCAAAGCTCATGGTCTGAAACCCATGGCGATATTATCTCATCAAAGCTCATCGTTCAAGTTCATGGCACATCATCTCATTTTCGGCTCATGGTCCAAGCTCATGAGTCTCATCGGAGGAATTTTGGGAGTTGTTGTTTAGAGGTCCAAAAAGTATGTTTAGTAAAATTCCAGCGGTTTAAAGTTGATAAATGAAACATGTTGCTTGACATGTCTTTCCCAATTCCCCGAATTCTAACGGGTCAATGTGTAATAGGTAACATTTGATAAGCCTCTATTATCACATAACATTTAAAATGATAAAACTCTTCATTGCTCTTTACCTAAAACTTAATATTCATCATATAATATAAATTTAAAAATATAATTATATAATTTCATATAAATTATATTATTATTTTCATTTAAATCAATCCCAAGCACATGACTAAATCTATATTAATATCTCATATCTAGCATTAAATGCTCTCTTTGCTCTCTAAGATTTGATCAAAACACAAAGAGACCATAATTACATCTCTAAAACTTCATCAAATATCAACCAACTAGTTTATTACATACTAAAAATGTATTGTATAAAACTATGGACTAAACAAATATTTTTCCAAAAGATAAAACTTAGCCAAAAGTATTAGCAGCAGCTCCAGTAGAAGTTGCCTTAACTCCAGTAGAAGCTGCAACAGCTCCAGCAACTGACACATGTCCAAAAGTGATATCATCAACCCATTAATGCCCAATCCCAGTAACTACCTGCTATACCAAAAGAAGTAAGGATACCATAAAAGAAATCCTACCATTTTAAGCCCAATCTTTAACCTCCAGCTACAATTCCAAAAATAGGAGAATCTCATAAAAGTTATCTTACCATTTTTAGCCAAAACCATGAATTTAATGCAAAATATTTTCTCCAGTAAAAGACCTCACACAGCTAACATCATCCAGCTGTGTCAAGACAGCTACTACTGTACAGCTGTCAGTTGCAGCAGCTACTGTTGTATTGCTGTGTCAGCTGCTGTACAGCTGCAGCAGCAGCCTTAAAGTTTCAAACTTTCTTCTTTTGACTAAAAAGCCAAAAACCCACTAAAGAAATAACTTACTTTGGCAAAAACTTTTCCTTATTTGCTAATTTTCCCTTCAACTAATTCTAATCTAGTTACACACTTGGCTCTATATAAAGAGGACCAAGCCACACACTAACACCATTACTACCCATCTCTCTCACACTCTATTATTCTGAAATTTCATCATGTTGCTGCCATATACACATTTCCATACTTCTCCATCTCTCTTACAAAATCTATATTCTTAAATAACAACACCATTACAACACACCATCACCCCATCATATTCTTACTCCCTCATCCACAATATTTTGAAACTTTATTAATTTTGCTGTCATATACACATTTCCATACTTCACCATCTCTCTTCTTAGACAACACTAACACACCATTGTCCATCTCTCCCACACTCTATTATTTTGAAACTTCATTCATTTTGCTGCCATATACACATTTCCATACTTCTCCATTTCTCTTACAAAATCTCTCTTCTTAGAAAGCAACATAATTCATGATATAACTTGAAAAACCCCTCCAGCAGCAACTATAAGCTCATGTATTTACTATATTTAACTTTCATATTATCTATCTCATACTTCCATATATTTTATAAACACATTCCTCACAAACTATCCATACATACTTCCCACATATATTTCTAATATATCTTACAAACACCATATCTCACAAAACATGTATATTTCTTACCATCTCCATACATCCTTAAAGATATCAAACACTCTTCCAAGAACATGTTACAATGCCCTTCTGAAGGAAGGCATATAATTATAATGCCAAAAAGTCCTCCTTATGAAAGGTACAAACTTATAATATTAAAAGTCTTTATCATGGAAGGCAATATCACTCATATTTGATTAAAAACTAAAAGAGCATTACATGGGGAAAATCATTTAAGTGCATGATAAAGGAGATAAACTTAACCAACCTATGCACACGGCTAGACATATTCTCTCTCTCTCTCTCTCTCTCCAGTTGAACCCATTTTTCCCCTTCAATTGTGAAGTCATCATGAAAGGACTTATAATATCATATTTGTACCGTTGGACTCCTTTTATTATGCTACTGAAATGTTATAAGTCCACTGATGTTATACGACTGGAGCCACAAACTATGAAGATAAGTCATCATATCTTTATCTCCAAAATTATACTATTAAGTATATTTTAATTCATTATCATTGTACCACTCGACTAATGTTACTATACCGTTGGAATGTTATCAGTTCATCGACGTTGTATGACTGGAGCCACAAACCATATAAAGTGATGCTATAGTTGGAACCACAAACCATACAAAGATAAGTCAATGTTTCTTTATCTTTGAAATCACATTATTAAGTATATATTAACTTATTATTACTGTACCGCTGGATGCAAACTACTTTAATATTATCTCACTATTTAATAAACATGGATTCACTAATGCTTCAGTAATAAACAAGTGAATTAATAAATTGAATCAATCTCACTACCGGACACATATTATTTGGACAAAAACCATTGCTGGACATATATCATTTGGACAAAAACCATCGTTGGACATATATCATTTGGACATGAGCCACTGCTGGATATGTAATATTTGGACATAAACCATAGCTAGATATGCATTACTTGGACATAAATCATCACTGGACACACAAGACATAGACCATTGCTGGACATACCTTATTATATTGAATATGAACTATACCACAGCCGGATATGAACTATTGGACGCATCCCATTATTGGAATATGATACTTAATTAATTACTCTCTAATATTAGACATCACTTAACACACATGATAAAAATGTTCAACTCATCATTTAATCAAAACTATTCAACTAAACATATTATTTATTTATTTCAACCATTATCATGATTTTAAAACTTTGGGTTTTATCTATTTTGTAGGCTTAAAAATGCACCGGAAGCCATTGGTCTATATGGCCTAATGTCGAGTTTCTGGATTGAACTCTCCAAAACAAATCCAGGTCTAGCAAAGTCACCCCTCCAGCGGAAGACACGTGGCTACGTGCAAAAACGGCCCCCGTCAATAACTCATCACAAGTTTCTATTCTATTTGTTATGGGTTCCAATTAATTCAACTGGAAGTCTCTTATCGTTGAATGAGAAATTTAGAGTTCAATTCCTGTCTACACCAAAAATTAATTGATATCTTTTTATTATTATTATTAGAGAGAGTTTCAACCTATGGTGTTCGCTCCTGATTAGAGTTCAATTCCTGCTTACACAAAAAACTAACTGATATATATATTTTTTAATAAATTTTTAGAGAGAGTTTCAACCTATGACGTCCGCTCTTGATAATAGCTCTTTATTATTAGATCAAGACATCAATCGGTTTTTGGTGTAAGCTAGGATTGAACCTTGTATCTCTTATTCAACCATCAGAGACTTTACTGATTGAGCTAATTGGAACCCACACCAATTGATATCTTGATCTAATAATAATAGCGCAATCATTAAGAACGGACGTCATAGGTTAAAAACTATCTCCAACAAAAAAATGTTTTATCTGTTCAGAGGATAACAACCATGGGCGGAGCTACATATAGGGCAAAGGGGTCGGGTCGTAGTCTTTAGCCTTTTAAATTATTATTTTTTAATATATGATATATGAAAATCTCAATTAAAAAATATCATACTTGCCCCCCCTAAAATTGAATGATATAAATTATCAAAAATATTTTTTGGAAAAAAAATTTAAAAAAAGAAGAAGATGATATTCTAAGATATTCATTGATTTTATGCATCAAAATTTAAATTGTAGTGAAATTTAGTACAAAATTGAACATTAAATTTCATTTTGATGTATCATAAATGATTAAGTTGAAATATATGAAAAACAATTATTTGTATCTTTTATTTTGTTAATGCTTCATTTCTTTTAGAATTAGAACTTGAACTCTGACCTATCCTATATATATATATATATATATATGTGTGTGTGTTTTGTTTCGGCTTGAGAGAATCACTCTCTTGTGGGTGCGGCAACCTTGGATCTTTTTGGTGCTATGTGGCTTTGTTTGGTGTGAAGTGTGGCAATTTGTATTTGTTACTAAAATTTTCTCCTTGTGACCATCCGTGAATGTAAATTATGGCCAGAAAACATAAATCATTGGTGTTCTCTTTCTATGTTTTTGTTTATTTTTCTTTCAGGCTGTTTCTTATTTCGTTCTTATTATTTGTTTTTGGATATCTTTCTAATGCCAATAATATTTTCACAATCAATTTTTATATTTTGAGCTTTAGCTTTTATAATATTTATAAAGTCAAATTATCCATCAAACCACAACTTTGAAATTTGAGATAAGGCATCGAACCATCCACAATTAAAACATACAACATTCACATTTTATATATATATATATATATATATATATATTTCGAATGAAACATTCATGTTAAAGGGAAAACAAGTTTATTTTTCAAATTGTTTTGTGCATTTAATCCGTGAAATTTCCTCCTAAGAAGTTAAATTTATTTAACTAAAAAAAAGCAGTTAAATTAAAAGGGAAAACAAATAAAATCCTAACTATTGTGTTTTGAAGATATAACCAAATAAAGCTTTCTAGGTTCGGAATAAAAGGATTGAGATTATTTATTATTATTTTTATATAAAAGCATAAGATATTTATAAACTTTATTATTGACACCAAGAAAAGGAGGAAAACCCTAAACATTGGTTTAGAGTAAATTAGGGTGGAGCTCAATCTCTACGTAACTTAGCTTTTGTGGTTTGCATCAGATTGCATTCTTCACTTCATAGTAAGAAGTGTATGGTAATGAATATATTTAATTGTTTAAATATGTTACATTTATTTGGCTTTAGAATCATTCACTTACCCATTTAAGTGGGTAATTTCAGCCATCTCTTTCCTTTTGTCTCCTATTCTCTCATTCTTTTTTTTTTCTTTTTTTTTTGGGGTAAAATTTAAAAACTACTCATGAAGTTTGGTTTAACTTAAGGAAGTCAATTTCATACCAAAGGTTGTTTCGGTTTGGCCAGAAGAACGAAATATTTCAGTTCTAGTTGAAATCAGTGTATCGTTTTGGCCGTTTTGGAATAACCGCTATTTATATAAGTATGAATTTATTAATTTTTATGTTTATCAACTAAAAAATAATAAAAATCCACATATTTGATAAGCCTAAATATTAGTCTCACTACATTAACCAATATATTAGCTTAAATAACATGTTTTTTTATATACAAAAAATCAAAAATTTTAACATTTTTTTTATTATGCCAGCCATAACGTCAATACCGGCCGAAACACCCAAATATGCTTGGTACAATCGGTTTAGGTTGGTACAAACCGATATTTTTTCAGATACATTTGAAGGAGTACTGATATCGGTTTAATGGCAGGTATGATATATTTCTATGATATGGCGGGTATCTGTACGGTATTGACTTTCTTGATCTAATTCCAAGTACTAAGACATTTTTTTCAAAAATATCGAATTTGTTCCTTAGGCACAAATGACACTTTAACATTGTTTGGAAGTTCCTTACTCCTCCAAGTCCTCTCATTCCTTTTAATAGCTTGTCTTGACAACACAAGTCTCACAGTGATTGTATTATGACCATTATATGCGCGAGGGAGTGTCTACGTGGCTAATGGTAGATAAATAACAGTAAGAGATGGAGAAAGAAGCAAGAGGAGTAGGAGAATTCAAACGATGTTAAGTGACGTTTATAATAAAGAAGCAAATTGGATGTATATATTTTTTTAAATTTTGTAGTTTTTGGCAATTTTTTAAATTAATATATTTCAAAAACACAAACTCCATATGCATCATCTTTTACAATTTCCATATGTAACAACTAAACTTATGAATATGAATTATTATTCTATTACAACATCTTTTGTTTTTAGTAATAAATATTACTATACGTAATGTAATGTTTATTCAGTATACCAATTGTGTCCTAGGTTCCATAATTAAATTCAAACTAGTCAATAACTCATGCAATGCACGAGCAAGTTTAACATTGTAAAATTTTGTTTATCTCTTTTATTTTATTGTCTTATATATAAAACTTGATAATATTGACAATGATTAAATATGTTTATTATAATTATGATTGTATATGGAACTATATATATATATATATATATATTTTTTTTTTTTTTTGAATAAGATATTTGTTATGATTTTATTTGTATATGAAATTATATACTAATTAGTATCTCATACAAAGCAAAAGTTCAATAAAATATGATTTTATCTTTAAAAAATGACTCTCTCTCTCTCTCTCTCTCATTTTGTATATAAATATGATATTGACATTATAATAATTAATAGAATTTTATTTATTTATTTTGAGAAACAATAAACATTTATTTAAAATTGTGTTAATTAATTTTGATACAAGATAGAAATCATACTTTAGCCTAATTTAAGTGTATATGTGTGTGAAGCTTCCTAGAGACTTGAACCCTGACCTTTGCCCCCTATACCCCACAATCACTTATATTTGTGGAGTGACACTTTAAATTTTTTTTAAAAAAATTGTGTTTGTATATTGAATATGAAAATTGATAATATATATATATATATATATATATATATTATAGACTATATATTCTACTATTTCAAGAAAGTATGATATGCTAGGATCCTAATAAGGGATTTAAATATAGAATATAATTGAAATTTAATTTAAAAAAAATTAGAATAATGACTTGTAAAATATTTGTGAGACCTCAAAAGCTAAATATTTCACAATATTATGAGTTCAACCTAAAGTTAAGCGTTTCGATTATATATATATATATTAGAGATATATGGTAAAGCACCAACAATATTATCTTTTTATATAAAAAAAATATGTTATCTTTCTTAAGTACAATTAAATTTAATACAAGGACATGTTTGACTCTAATTAAGTTTTATATTAGTTTATCAAAAAATTAAGTTTTGTACTAAAATTAAAAGGATCCAATTAATTGGATATTTGTTAATGGATTATTTTTTTTAAAATTTAATACAACTTTCATGAAAAATGTAAAATGTTATAAAATAAAAAAAGTTAGTTACTTTTTTCTTTTACTATAAATTTTTATTAAAGAATAGTTTTTTTTTAAAGTATTAAAAAATAGTTAATAAACTAATTCACTTAGGACATCTTTGACTTATTCTAACATAAAATAGCACACATAGATTACTTTGTAAAAACGAAGCGACATTGTCTTTTGTTTTTTTTGATAAAACACTATCTTCTATTTGGCCTCAATTGATAATGTCTCAGTGAGTTTTAATTAATTCAACTGGTAAAGTTTTTGATGATTAAATAAGATATCTGAAGTTTGTCTACACAAAAAATCGATTGGTGTCTCTACTATCAGAAAAGACGACATAAATTCAAACTATCTTAAAAAGAAAGAATTAAAAAAAGAAAAAAAGAAAAGAAAAGCACATATACAGTCAAACAGTCGTAAAATCTATATATATATATATATATATATATATATATATAGATTATATAGGGTAAATTCCACAAACCTCAAGGGAGGTTTAGGCTAATGCCAATTAAATTCACAACATTTAAAAAGTGACCACCCTAATCCAATGACTAAATTGTTATACAAACGCCGTTACTTTTTTTGTTTTCTTTCTTCTTTCTTCTTTCCTCTTTCTTCCTTTGACTCAGAATTGCCTCTCTCTCTCTCTCTCTCTCCCTCTGACCATCTTAGTCCATAAACTCTGACCAAACCGAGCAACCCCAGCCACTCGACCCGACCCGCTACCACTTCAAATTAACCATCATCCGCTCAAATCCGGTGACGATTAACCCTCCTTCGCTCAGATCCGGCGACGATTTTTCTCAGATCTACTTAGATCCGAAGATATTTTTAAAAACCCGCTTAAATCTAGTAACTTTGGCTTAGAGCTAGCGACGTTTCAATCTCCTTTGCTCAAATTTGGCGCTGTGGTGGTGGGTTTGCAATTTCTCCTCTCTTCCTCTTTGCGGTGGCGTTGTGGTGGTGGGTTTTGTAGTGGGTCGGTTTTGGTTTGGATTGGTGATAGAGAATTTGGTTTTTTGTGAGTGTGTTGGATTTTTGTGGGTTTTGGTTTGTGTTTTTGGTTCGGGGTTTGTTGTGGGGTGGGCGGTATTGCTGATGGGTTTGTGGGTTTTGTTGGTGGTCGGTGGTCGGCGATTCTGGGTTTGTGGGTTTTGTTGATGCCGTTGCTTTGCTGGTGGTTGATGGTTTTGTGGGTTTTGCTGGTGGTCGGTGGTCAAGTGTCGGTGGTCGTTGGCTTTGTGGGTTTTGTTCTTCAATTTTTTCTTTTTCTCGGAATTAGAGAAAGGGAAGAGAGAAGACTCAGGAGAGGGGTGAGAGAGATGATAGAGTGTATGTATTGGTGTTACAAACCGTTTGGGAATAGGGACCAAAATGACTACTTTTTAAATGTTGTGAACTTTATTGGCATTAGTCCCAAAATTTAGGAAAGGTTTATGGAATTTACCCTATTATATAAAGTCCAACAGGCCAAGTTGCTCAAAGTCGTACTCTTTTGTCTTCATCTGCTTTCAGTCACAAACTCTCTCTTAATATTTTTTCCGACATAATCCAAAACTAAAGACATTTTGTGAGGCTCTGATTTCATAGCAAATTACGAAAATAACAGAACAAGAAAAAGAAAGTAAAAGAGAGGAAAATCAAAAATCCCATTTCTCCCTCAAACACCGCGTTTTACAGCTTACATTTTCCAAGGGAATCTCTGTTCCTAAACTGACTTTAGCTCCAATAGATTTTGTTTTCTTCACAATTCCCAGGAATTCAATAAATCAGAATCCAATTCCAACAAAAGGGTATCCTTGGAATTTCAATTCCCTTGAAAAAAACAAAACTAAAAAAATCATGGATTATTCATTATTGCATCAACCCACGTTCTCAAATTCCAGCTCCTCTGTTTCTGATGCTCACTCTGTTCCTCACCACTCAATGCATTAAGACAAAATCCAGAAATAATAATAATAAAAGAAAAATTCAAAGTGTAATTCTTGGAGAATCCTAGTAAACTGTCAAAAACTCAAAAATCCTTAATTTTCTCATTTGTTTTTTCAAAATCTATAATAAAAATTGATAATTCAGGTTTGCTTGTATGTCAAAGGGTGAGATTGTTATTTGAGCTCAACTGGGTGTTTCTCAAGCTTCTTTTACTATTACTTTATTAATGTCATCATGTGCTTTTCGGTAGAGATTCCTGTCTATCCTAACTGATCCCACTAAAAGGTCAATTATTTTTTGGTGTCAACGTTAGCAAAAACAAAGGTTAGTACAGGTCAAATAAGTGCACAAAAAGCATAGTACCAGGACTTGGCTTTATAAGGAAAAAAAGAAAAGAAAGGAAAAAAAAAAAGTTGTGTGTCTTTTGTCTTTTTTTCTTTTATCATCTTTTTTTTTTAGTATTGCATTCTACAAGTAGTGGGGGTTGTTAAAGCCTTAAAAGAGTTAAAGGCGTGTGGAACTTGATCTATTCTTTTTGTAAGTTGAAAAAAAGTGCTTAAAAGATAATAACTTCAAAAATTTTGGGGACTTGGAAGCTTTTGGTGAGGTGGGTCTTCATCTATATTACTAAACAATTTCTGGGTAAGGTTTGAAATCTGAATTTGGGATTATAGGTAGGTGAGTCGTGTTGACAACTGGACGTTTTGCTATAAATTGGAACTCATTTTGAGTGGGTTTTTTTTGTGTGGCTGTGTGAAGGAGGGTGAGATGGGTTCGTTCGGAAGGCTTGCAACGAGGGTTGTGGAGACTCAGATGCCGGTCATGGTTCAGGTATAAAGGCTAAAATTCCAACTGGGTTTTGTTTTTTTCTTTCTGAATATGTGTGTTTTCTAGCTTCAATTTGCATTTGGATTTGTGTAATACTGTATTATGTTTATGTTTTTGGTGGTGAAGAAGTGGGGATGTTTTGGTTTTTGCAGGTACAGGAACTGCAACGAAGATACAAAAATGCTGTGTCTTTGGCCCAGGTTTGTGTTTTCTTTTTTGGATTCCAATGTTATGTTGTTGCAATTTGGTTTTAATTAAGGTGTTGCTGTTAGTGTTATCATTGAGTTATTGAGAAATGAGAGGAAAAACGTCATGTTTTAGTCTTCCAATGTTGAATTGTTACTATATTGGTTTGGTGCTGAGTTTGATGAGTATGGAGGTACCAAGAAATTAGACCAGTTTTGTTTATTCTATGAAATTAGGGTGTATGGTGCAAATTTTGAAAGGTATGTTCTTTGTTTTGAAAGTGGGAAACTGAGGACAGGACATGGAAAATGTGTTTGGAAATGCATATTTTGAAACTATTTTTCCTAGTTATTCTAGAAAAATGGGCTCTTTTTGAGAATTCCAAAGGTTTTATTATATTTTTTTTTTGGGGGGTATTTGTTTACTGAATTTGTATAAGAACATAAACGAAGAAAATGACATGATTAAGAAAATCTTTTCCCTTGTTAAATCCCAAAATTTCAAGGCCCCATTTTGTTATATTGCGACAAAACAACTTTAAGAAAATTTGGGGACGATCTATTTTTATTGTTGTCATATATGAAGCAAACATTCAACAGATTTCTGACTTGTTTGAGCAATTTTTTTTTTTTTTTTTTAATAAATTTTATTCCTGAAAAATTACAAGAATAATTTTAAGAAATTTTCATTTGGGAAGGTACGCTTAGTCCTGTTGTTTTGGTTATTCACGAGGCTTTGTTCATTGGTTGGAGAGTGTTAGATTTTTACTAGTGTTTATATCATTGGTTTATTTTTTGGTTGCAGCTTATACTATTAATTTAGAACTGTAATTTTAAGTGGCTTTTGTCCCTCGGTTGCATTTTTGTATGACTTGTTATGCTTGTGGTTGATATATGCTCTAGGGGGTAGTTTATTGGCTACCACCCCAACAGGCATTGGATAGGGCCAGAGAACTTGTATTCGAGCCTTCAATTAGTCGTTATGGTGCTGATGAAGGTATCCCTGAACTCAGGGAGGCATTGATAAAAAAGGTATTTATCTTTAAGAGCTGCATCTCAAGCACCCTTTTCAATTGTTCATCTTAATAAAAAAAATCAGACCAATATGGCTATCCAACTGAAAGTTGTAAGTTAATTTGATTTTGCAGATGCGTCTAGAAAATAAACTGAACAAATCTTCAGTGATGGTTACTGCAGGTGCAAATCAGGTAGGCAAGATCATTCTTATATTTTTTTTTCCTCAAAATTTTATTAAATGCTATTGCCAAAAAAAAAAAAAAAAAAAAAATCAGTATTTAGCTTTTGGAATGTGACAGAGTTAAGTTGGAAAGCCAATTGTTTGCTCTACATGTTTAATTGCACAGCAGCTGGGATAAGGGAAGGGGGTCCACTTGGTGCAATCCAGTGCCTGATTGTGCATAAATGCAATCCTTCTATTGGTTCCTTGTTCTAGTGTCATGCTTTATTCTTCTGCCTATTAGGTGCTCCTCTTGCCTGCTTATCTGCAATCTGATTTTTCAACATCACAATACAGCCTTAGCCTACCTGAGCAGCAAATTATAACATGTTGGCTAGGACCCAAAACAGAGGAGTAATATTTCTTTAAATGTGAAAATTCGAAGGTTGCCAATTTGCTTGTATCACAGAATTGACTTTTTATTGCTTTTAGAGCTAAAGTTGTTTGATTAGTTAGCCAAAAAACTCCTACATATTATGGAAGATGGTGGGATATGGTAATTATTTATGCCGCTCTAAAGATGCAAGAAGTTTTTCTCACAAAAGAGTTTGCGTATGTGTATTTTCCCTTGAATGCTATATTTCCATGCCAGATTTTGCATATTTGGCAAATTTGCAGATCATATACTGAACTTAAGATATGTCAAAAGTCATATAGTTTTTTTTTTATTTCCTTTCACATAGTTTTTCATCATTATATGTTTAGGCATTGTGTAAGAAACAAATTTCATGATACATGGTTACTCATTTTATCGGCTTGAAACAAAGCACTTTGAATTTTTCAACTGTTCTGTAGTACTCATTACATGAAATCTGATGCAACCTATTGCAATGCAGGCATTTGTAAATCTTGTTCTTACATTGTGTGATGCTGGGGATTCTGTCGTTATGTTTGCGCCATACTACTTCAATGCTTACATGTCCTTCCAAATGACTGGCATCACTAATATACTGGTGGGTCCTGGTAACCCTGAGACACTTCATCCAGATGCAGGTAAGATTAAGAAGCTTCACAACCTGCTTATTTTATATGAACTCTACTGCTTTTGACATTTCTGGGCTACCTCCTAATGGTTGTGCTGCTCCTTGTATGAAATTGGATATTAGCAATGTGAAGCAATTTATCAGAAAGGGAAATCTGGGTATTTAAGGTCTTAAACAATTATAACTGTAATAATAAATTCATGTCTGGAGTATTATCTTCCATTGCCATTGCATGACAGAAAAGAATCATTTTAATCTTCTGGTGCTTTGTTCTCATGTCTCATGACACACCTAGAGGTATATTGAGGGGTTTGTTTGCTTTACTAAGTGGGTTTGGTTGGTTGAAGGGTGGTGGTTTTGCTGTGGAAGATGAGTTTGGCCAGTGTTTTTGTAGTGATTATGTTTTGGGTTTAGATTAATAAAAAATCCCAAATGTTTTCCAAACAAAAAATGTTGTAAATGATGGGATTTTAAACCCCTACATCCTAATCCTTTTCAGAAGTTCATAGAATTTCCAAATTCCTTATTGAATGACATCCTTGAAGTGGCTGGTGGCTCTTATAAAGTGCTTCTGTAGTTCACTACTTTGTTTACTAGTTTGTATTATGTTGGTATTGAAAAGCTATGACAATAAGCGCAGGAGTATTTTATGGAAAAAGAAAACTATTCTGGTGGTGTCATTGTCTGGATATACTTGCATTTCTTCCTTATTTTTACCATCCTCTACTAAAAGACCACTTTTGAATATGTTTTCTACAGTTCAATTATCATTTTCTTCTTAGAAATGTTGGCTAATATTGGTTAAATTTGCATCATTCATGATTATGTTTAGTTGTTATACTTGTATTCAATGCTTCTGGAGAATTATATCCATAATACAACACAGCATGTTATTTTAAAAGAAGAATATTGGAGGATTGATGTGTATTTAAAATACGGAACATGCCAAAACAGTTAGTTTCTGCCTGTAGTTCTTTCTTCGGATCATCTATCTAATTTTAATCGATTTTCAGATTGGTTAGAAAGAACGTTGTTGGAAACTAATCCAGCCCCAAAGCTTGTTACTGTTGTTAATCCTGGCAACCCAACTGGGACTTATATTCCCGAGCCTCTTCTTAAGGTCTCTCTCTCTCTCTCTCTCTCTCTCTCTATACATTCATAACTATATATATGCACACATGTTCTTGCATATGCATGTACCCTTTTCAGACCAATGTTGCAATGCATAGAGTTTTTTTTTTTTTTTGGAGAAACGCAATGCATAGAGTTTGGTCAAGCCTTGAGAACAAACTGTTTTCTTGGTTCTTGCATTTGAATTCTCTGGAATCTTCTAACTATGTGCTTTCTCTTATTTTATGTAGAGGATTTCAGATCTCTGCAGAGATGCTGGAGCTTGGCTTCTTGTAGATAACACATATGAGTATGTTTGTAATTTCACAAGATGTGTAGTAAACAAAAATTATAATTTAAATCGTTCTTTTATTTTTTATATTTTGTGTTTTTTTTTGGGGGAGAGCCCGGGCGCGGGGGGGGGTGGGGGTTTAGAAGTCAACATATGACACAATTGTGTTTGTGTGAGTATTCTTTTATTTTGATAATAAATAACGAAAAACAGAGTTTTTGAAAAGTTGAGAACAGTGGACAAAAGAACTTGGAGTATTATTGTTTCATTTGAGGGATAATTACAATTACCACTCCTATGGGATGCCCTTAAAACATGGAGGTATTTTGTGGTTTGGTTTGTGAGATTTATAGCTCCCATGTGCTTAGATCCATTAGTCAATTTGGTGAACTTTAATGGGATTTGATGATATGGCAAGTGCTAATATCACCTACTGATGCAGCACTTTAGAAAAAGACATTTGATGATGTGCATAGCAGCCAAATATTGTACACATTAAGGTTTAAGTGCATCAATCTTAGACTAATGCATAGATGGCCTATCTAGAACATTAAATTTGGTCCGCCAAACATCACATAGAATATGCAAATTAAGGATGCCAATGGTGAAGTTATTGCTAGGATGTTTAGTTAGGGTACTTTATTGGTTTGTTTTCAAAGATAATTCTCCAATTGTATCTGGTCCTGTTGACTTGTGACTTGAGTTTATGTTTTTATTGTTTTTTAAGTGTTTACTCATGAAGCAGAGACTATAACGTGTGAGTCTTATGGAATTTATTCACAGGTACTTCATGTATGATGGTCTAAAACACTCATGCCTGGAGGGAAATCACATAGTCAACATTTTTTCCTTCTCAAAAGCATATGGGATGATGGGATGGCGTGTTGGATATGTAAGTTATGCTTTGATATCTCATGTTCATTGTTGTATTTAGATCAGCACAGGAAAGATACATATGAAATTTTGCAAAACTTTGAATGGAGCATTAGCTTGCTTAGAACAAATTGTGCTAGCATTGAGACTAAAATATAAAGTGTGACTAGTTAATGCATCTCTTACTTGGTGGTGGTTACTTTTTTATTCTTAGAAGTTAATTGAATCTGTATCTTTTAAAAATATTCATCTGGATTTTGTTATTATCCTCTCTGGCAACATGTTCTTCCTGTTCAAACAAAAAAAAGCCTTTGATGATTTCTTATTATGAGACCATCATAATTGAATCACAGAAATCAAATTACCTCTGACTGATCAATATAGGTTTACAATACTAGTAGCTTCATTCTTCTTTCTGCATTTTGGTTATCTATTTCAAGTATGGAGTGAGCTTGAAAACATTGAGTGACAAGAGAGTTGCTATTCCAAAAATGACATAATGGTTAGTCTATTTTGCTGACTGAATGTTTATGAAACACAAAGTTCTGTATATGCTGGATTTCCAATTTATTTTGGTTAATAAATAATCTCTCCCAAGTGCATATTTACAATTTTCTCTTTATATTATTGTCAAAAGTTTGCACTTCTTGTCTAAGCTAATTATTGAATGCATGCAGATAGCATACCCTACAGAAGTAGAGGGCTTGGCTGATCAACTCCTCAAAGTTCAAGACAACATTCCCATCTGTGCTTCAATAATTTCTCAACGTTTAGCCCTTTACTCCTTGGAATTGGGACCTGAGTGGGTCACTGAGAAAGTAAAAGGTCTTGTCAAGAACAGAGAAATAGTTTTAGAAGCACTCTCACCCCTTGGAGAAGATGGCGTGAGAGGAGGAGAAGGTGCAATATACCTATGGGCAAAGCTTCCAGATCAATATGTTGATGACTTCAAAGTTGTTCAATGGCTTGCTCGTAGGCATGAAGTGCTTGTGATCCCGGGAAGCTCATGTGGCTGTCCAGGGAACCTTAGGATCTCCTTTGGAGGCTTGATCGAGAATGAATGTAAAGCTGCTGCAGAAAGACTGAGGAGAGGGTTAGAAGAATTGGTCAGAGATGGCATGGTGGAGTAACTAAAATTTTTAAGGCTAATTCAAAACATCAAAATTGGAAGTACATTTTGCATTTGAATAATTGGACGCTTCATGAAATTAGAGCATTAATTCCAATATGTATATTCAGAAAGGTATTTCCAAATACATTCATGTAATTTCATATACGTGCCAAATGTTTTTTAGCTTGATACTGATAACATCATAGTAACATATTTGATTTCTTTCTCTTTTTTAGCCAAGAGTTTTGAAGCTCTAACTCTTAAGGGGTTGGTCTAGCCATTTCCATGATTAAAAACTCTTAGCCTGCATCTTTGGGTCACTCTAAAGGATTCCTTATACTACTTAGACGAGTTTTGGACACTCATGTTAGCCACAAAAAAGAAAAAAAAAAAAAAAGAGAGAAAGAAAGAAAGAAAGAAAAGAAATTGTTTGAAGCTCTGATATAGTAGATTTGGGAATCATGATCATGAGAGAGATTGTATCAAATCCCACATGGGTAATAAATAATAATTAATAAGTCGTTGGCAAGTTACTCTGTTAGCAACATGAAAGAAGAACCTCTCTAACAACAATTCAAAAAATCTAGTACCAAAAAAAAAGATGTACTACTTTCCATGTAGTTGATTGTGATTGGTAGAAAAAAACGTGGTAGGTTCATATAAAAATGATAACAGCCAATCACAGTTTGTCATATAAAAGTGTTGTGGCAAAAATTGTGAGTTTGTTTGGAGTAGTCTTAAGAACTCCAACAATTTTGTTCTAACTTTTGCTTTCTACTTTTCTGCGTGTGTATTCTGCATGTATGCGTGTCTATCACAAGACTTTTAGCTTGATATCTTAAAGGGCTTGTCATCAAAATGTGTCCACAAGAGTTTGTCAGGTACATAATGATGCATTGTTTCATGATCCATTTGTGCCCTATCATTATCACCACCACCACTATTATTGTTATAATTAAGTGGGGGTCAAGATGAATTAGTTACCCCCATACATCCCTCCAAAAAAAATGTTTAACCATTGTTTTTTGAATTAAAAGTGAGAATTTTTCTTAAGCAATATCTTTAGGTAAGAGAAAATCAAGGCTGTGGGGGTCAAAAATTCGAAAAAAGAAACAACAACAGAACAACTATGTTAAGAATGTTTTCATCCCTAGATAATTGACTTACACAATTTATTTGTCAAAAGAACGAGATAAAATTTCATATTGGGAAACTCAAATAATTGGTTCATCAAAGTAAGATTACAAAATATTACAAACCAAGCTTCACCACTCTTTTCCCGAGATACTGGGAGTTACAAAGAAACACAATGTCTTATATTTCTCTTTTTCTCTCTCTTCTCTCAGTGTTTTTCCTCCTCTTTTTTCCAACCACCTCTTTGTTGCAATATCCTCCCCTTTTATAGGCATTTTCCCTTCCTTTATCCCTCCAGCTAGCCTGTCCCTAGCTGGATCTTTTGGGGATATTTTCCCATTCTTTTATTGGTTCCCCCCCCCCCCCCCCCCGTTTTTATCCTGAAACAGGACTTTTGGGGGGTGTTTATACTATTCAGGTTGTCCTATATGTATTTAATGTAGAAGAGATTAGGTAGAGAACCTTTCATTAATGCAGAGATGACGACTTCTGTGATCTTTATCCTTTCAGGAGTTTTCCCGAGGTGGTATTGGTAAGAGCGCCACCTTGGCCAAGAATAGAAATGGTGGGGTCGATCTTCCGTGGTACTTCTTTCGTTTACTGAGGGTTCATCCATGCTTATGAGCTTGGAAAAGCGTTTCAGGGTTGGCAGGTATGCTCGGAACTCCACGGGAATAGTCCTGAGAGGTTTCCCGTTACTACTCGTTGAAATGGGCAAAGCCCATTTCCTCAAGTATGATCCTTTGAGCATTTGGGCTTCGGCCTTGAATCAAGTTCATCCCCCCCACAAAGGCAATCCTCTAATTATAAAGAGGGATACTCTCTCTCCTTAGCACCACCTGCTGACACTAGTGCAACACTATTACATTCTTAGGAATGGCACACATCTAACTTGAGCTACAACATAGCAACCAATTGTGTTAACCCTTATTAAACCCGAGAGCTCTAATTTTCTTGTGAAATTTATCTTATTTTATGGAGCGAGTCGCTCGCAAGTATGCGAATCTCATATCTCCTTCTTTTGACGTGCTCCCCATGCTCTAACTCAAGAGGCCATTAGAGGTTTGATTGTTTAATTACTAATTTAGGCACTAAAAAGGGGGAAAAAAGAAGAAGATAACAGAGAGACTTGTGTAAGTACTTGATATTATCCTAGAAAATTTAAATCGGTTAGGCATTAGTGAAAACAGCTTTCTTGTCATTGTTGTAATTTCTTCTCCAGAGGTACAACTCTGGTCCGAAGTGTTCACTTTGTTGCCATTAGAGATTTTGCTACCTTTATTACTCAACGGATATGCGAATAATGCTTTTATGATGCCTTGGGCTGTTGGGTTGGTGATAGTATAAGTTATAACACCATCACTATTTTTTATTTATCAATATCATACTCTTATATGATGTATATGAAAGGGTAAAAAATGAGAATTATTTCGTGTATTGTAAGATAATAACAACAATGATCTCAATACATTTCCATAAACCTAGTTTTTATTTCTTAGATACCAAAAGCATTTTTATTAATTTTAAAGTTTCTTTCATAAGAGCTTTGTTGTGGATTAGTCAGTACTCAACTATTTTTCAAAACTGGTTCAAAGTCAAGTTGAACCATTTTTTTAATCAAACACTTCACAATTCAAACTTCTCTTTGCTCTAAATCAAAACCCATCATTAAACTTTAGTTTAAAATAGATCTCTTAGTTTCCAAGGGATCTTTCTTTCTTGCTTGTTCCAACTAACATAATGATGGGGTTTAAAAATCATTGTTTAAATCTAACCAATAAATGAGTAAAAAACTCAATCATTTAAAAGAAAAATCCAGTAAAGAAACACTACACCATTTTGTGGGTTATTATTACACGAGCAATGCTGCAGGCATAAAGCTATTTTACAACATTTTTGCAAAACTGTTAATGTGGCTAATTCTTACTGGTTTTCATTTGGACATTCCATTAAATCACATTTTTACTTACCAATAACCAGCCACCACATCAGCAGTTTGTAAAAGAGTTTGTAGATCTAGCATTCTCTTTATTACACAATACACACAGATAGAAAGAGTAGAGTAGGGCATCCCCTCCAAAACAATAGGCAATGACTTGATTCTTTAAATAAAAAGAAAAAGAAAAAAGCAATGGCTTTAACTTTAAGTTAAAATGGGCCCACTTTTTTTGGGCCAAAACTTTAATAGTGATTTGAGTCCACAAAATGGGCCCTACCATATACTAATTACGAACATGCCGACAACCCCAAACGGCCATATTAAGAAGCCCACTAAAAAAAGCAAAAAACAAACCTAACCTACTTTAATACCAAAACCATAAAATAGTGAAAAGCCCAAGGACAATATAGTAATTTCACTCTCCTCCCCCCACCAGACTCTCTCTCTCCGTTCTTTTTTACCGTTAAAACGTCGCCGTTGAGGCCACACTGCTCCATCAACCTCTTCACTCACTGACAAAAAAAAAAAAAATCTAAGAGAGAGAGAAATTTCTTCTTCTTCTCCGAATTGAAATTTGAAACCCTAATTCTTCGAATTTTGAGAGAGAGAGAGAGAGAATGGGAGGAGCATCGCTGGGTGGGTTGCAGGAGCATTTGAAATTAGCGAGGGAGTACGCTCTGGAAGGACTCTACGACACATCCATTATCTTCTTCGATGGCGCCATTGCTCAGATCAACAAGTATTTCCTCTCTCTCTCTCTCTCTAGAATTCTCCCATTTCCTAGGGTTTTGGTTTGCTTATCTTGGATTTTCTTGGGAAATGTAGGTGTTTGGTAACCAGGAAATGTTCACATTTGATTTTGGGGTTTTGCTTGATTCTTGCGGTTAGTTTAAACATGAAATTTTTGAGGTTTTGTTTGTTTGGATTGGAAATATTTGTGATAGTGGAAGGAAAATTGAGGCATTTTAATTTTTTGGCTGAAAAAACTTGGTTACAGTTTTACTTAGGTTCACGAATTAAATTCAACATTGAAGTAAGTGTATCTTTTTTGTCACTGGGTATCTGGAAACAAAAGTATTTACTTACTAAAACAGCTACTGATTTCGGCTTAGATTTTTGGCTTTCTTTGTTATTTGGAGTTATGTTAACTGTATGAAATTGTTAGTTTTGCAACTTTGTTGAAGTATTTGTTTCTTTTACTTAATCTGCTTAGCAATTAAACTTTTTTAGATGGGACATGAAAATTTCTTCCCAAACATCATTGTCAAATTCCGAGTAAGATTTATATGGGGTAGATAGAAAAGAAAACCATATCAACAAATGGAATTTGATTTTTTTCAGTCACACTATTTTCCCTTTTTTTTTTTATGTCATTGATCTGTTTTTGTGCATAAGTTCACTTAGTAAAGCTTTTGAGCTTCTGTTGTGATTTCAGACACCTAAACACTCTTGATGACCCTTTAATTCGTGCAAAATGGATGAATGTAAAGAAAGCCATTTCTGAGGAAACAGAAGTTGTAAAGCAATTGGATGTGGAGAGAAAGGCATTCAAGGATGGTCCTGTTTCCAGACGCCCTTCTTCACCACCCATAAATACTAAATCGTCATTTGTATTTCAACCATTAGATGAGTACCCAACTTCCTCGGGTGCTCCATTTGATGATCCTGATGTATGGCGGCCACCTACTCGGGATACTTCAAGTAGACGGCCAGCAAGGGCTGGTCAAATGGGCATGAGGAAGTCGCCACAAGATGCGACTTGGGCTCGTGGTTCTACTAGAACAAATACAACTGGCCGTGGTGCAAAGACTGGTGCTTCAAGCAGGGTTAACTCCGGTGTCCGATCATCAGCTACTGGAAAGAAAGGCACTGGTTCTGGCAAGTCTAGCAAGGCTGATTCCATGGTAAGTTGTTATACGCAAGGTACTTGGGCAATAATTTTGGTTAATTAGGACTTATTGCTAGTACCAAATAGGTGGGTGGAGTTTTATCTTCAATGTGGGAATTTTACTATCTTACAATTGGCTTCTTTGAGTTCTTTTCCTCATAATGATGCTGGTGCCAAAATTTATCTCGTACATCTTGCACATTGTGCAGTTCTTTACTCTGTAATTACTAGTACCAAAATTTGAATATTTCTTTTCTGCATCTTATTTTCCTTCTATGAAAAGTAATTGAAACCCAAAATCTATGTTTATTTGGAAGTTTGATTGAAACTGAAATTTTGTCTAGGTTTAATAGATTCACATTCTGGAATGATTAAAACTAAAATGTGAAAACTGTCAGGGTTGTCCTTCAAGACCTCTGTATCAAGTTCTTGTGAGCTTGTGCGAAAAAAAAAATGTTGAAAGTTTGATTTGGTTTCTAAGTTAGCAACATGATGCTGGATTCAGTTATCCTAAAGTAGGGAAGGCCTTGACCACTTAGTTTTTACCTTCACTAACATGTAATTTGCCTTCTCAATCATTAAGTTGGTTTTACTGAAGTCCAACATAGGCCTTGACCACTTAGTTTTTTACTTTCACAAGCATGTAATTGCCTCATTGAGAGAATATGCTGTACTTTGGATTTTGTTGATTGCTAGGCAGGTAATGGTGTATGCAGGGTTGTTTTTTCACATGGCTTAATCTTCATATATGATATCAAAAGGAAATAGTGAATGGGAGGGATGAATTGATCTATCACATGTCTATATCGGACTTTTTCGTTACTTGAATTTGCCTAAACTTTTTGATTTTTGTCATGAAATCTTTGGGAATTAAAAAATCCATTGGCTGTAGCAACTTTTAGTTATTTTCATCAAGTTTTACATGGTATTTCTGATTGGAAACGCCTATAATGATTAGCTTCTTGTGTTTCCGGCCTCTGAAAAACATATTCCTTTTGCTTTTCCTAGTATGATGAGCTATATTAGATTGAGGTTGTATACCTATCAAAAAGAGAAAAAAGAAAAAGGATTCAGGTTGTCTATATTCTGCTAAATGTTTTGTATGTGGAATTATTAGAATAGTGATGCTGAAGATGGAAAGTCAAGGAAGGGACAATATGAGGGGCCTGATGCTGACTTGGCTGCAATGCTTGAAAGGGACGTATTGGAAACCAGTCCTGGAGTGAGATGGGATGATGTTGCAGGGCTGAGTGAAGCAAAAAGACTACTAGAAGAAGCTGTTGTGCTTCCTCTGTGGATGCCTGAATATTTCCAGGTACTCTTTGACTGGTTAAAGCTGATTTAGCTTAAAAGTATAATGCACAAGGTTTGAGTACAATTGAATTATATTATGTTAGTTAATTCATGGTATTAAGACATGATATCAGGTCATCTATCAATTTTGTATTTGTTTTTGTTCAGATGCAGATTTCTTTTTGCTTTATGACTGGTTTAACTTTTAATATTTAATATTTGCGATTTTCATGTCAAAATACAATGGATTATTTTGAATCCATTCAAATGAGCACAAAAGACATACCAATATACATGGCAGTTGTATTGGATGTGACCACCAAAACTTAATTCTCACATATTGATTGGGGTGTGAGGTTTTTACTGGTTCCCTCTCCCATTTTCTGCATCTCCTTAGAGTTAAATGAATTTCTCTTGTGCAATGAGGTTGGTTTAAGCATATTGCTTCTTTGCTTGTAGGGAATTAGGAGACCCTGGAAAGGTGTTCTCATGTTTGGTCCTCCTGGAACTGGGAAGACACTGCTAGCTAAGGCAGTTGCTACTGAGTGTGGTACTACATTTTTCAATGTTTCCTCAGCTACATTAGCTTCAAAATGGCGTGGGGAGAGTGAGCGCATGGTGCGGTGCTTGTTTGATCTTGCAAGAGCGTATGCACCAAGTACTATTTTCATTGATGAGATTGATTCTCTCTGCAATTCCCGAGGGTAATTCTTTCACCACATTTGGTTTAGGTTTGAAAAGCCTATTCACGTTTTCTCAGATGCTTTTAGTTTAAGATCTAAACAAGTTTTGTTCCCCCCACCAAAAAAAAAAAAAAAAAAAAAAAAAATCACTTATGTTTTATTCCATCATTTATTATGTTCTGCTCCTGTAGTTTTGTGCATTTATGTTATTTGTTCTTGTGTCATATATACCCTTTTGTTTTCAACCCTATATGTTGAATATATAAAAATGCATGTATGATGCTTTGAGCTAGTTCACTCTCTCTTCCCGCCTTCCCTCCTTCGTATGGCTTTATTTTCTGTATACATGTTGAACCTCGAACCAGATTCATGAATATGTTTATTTTGAACTAAAATGTGAATTGATTGTGAAAATAATTTGTCAAATATGTTTTGTACCTATATTGAACCCAAGTTCACAATAACTTCTTTTCTTCAGGGCATCAGGGGAGCATGAATCATCCAGAAGGGTGAAGTCTGAACTTCTAGTTCAGGTAGATGGCGTAAATAATAGTTCCACAAGTGAAGATGGTACCCGTAAAATAGTGATGGTTTTGGCAGCTACTAACTTTCCATGGGACATAGATGAGGCTTTGAGGTTGCTCCTCTCTCTCTTTTTTGGTATTTTTATACGGGTTTTCTTTACCCTGAGTTGTCAGTTATAATAACTATATTTTCTAGGTCTAAAAATGCCAAATTTTACTATTTGGATTTGTTTCTTTTCTGCATTTAATTTGGTGGTAATCTAATGCAGGAGACGGCTGGAAAAGCGTATTTATATTCCTCTTCCAAATTTTGAGAGTCGTAAGGAGCTTATCCGGATCAATTTGAAAACTGTAGAGGTAAATTAGTTGATACCAATATTTTCTGGCCATATTACAGGAGTGAGAGTTTATCACAATCTTGGATTTATCTTACTTTTTGTACCATCTTTTGAATTGGATTTGGTTAATTTCAGATATAAGGTTATTTTTCTCTGATCAATAACATAAATGTAACTTAATTGGCATAATGCACTTTTTACTTTAATTTCCTGATTAGAAAATGAGCACTAAAGAAGAAAAATCTGTGGGCATGTGAAAGGTTTGATCATTTGTCTTGTTTCTATGGCTTAAACCTAAGTGATATTTTGATGAAGATTAACTTTTAAGGAACAGGCCGCCTGGTCAATATAGCTAGCCAGATGGTTACATGAGTTTATTGACCTATTCATGGTTTTGTCTTTATTCACATGATTGCCAAATTCCTTACATTAGAATTAAATTCTTACAGAACTCATATGTTCTTGTGTGTGTGTGTCTTTTTTTTTTTAAAATTATTTAAATTATTTTTAGTGCTACTGCTTTGAATGGAGTCCGAATCCATCTTTTGGGGATTACAAATGATCTTTTCTCAGCTTTCACCGCAGTACATACAAACATAAATAATTGGACGTTGAAAGAAAGTTTCTACAACCCTCTATGTGGCCATTTAAATGAGCATGCACTTGTACTTTTAATCACATGACCTATTTAATTGTTATGTGAGTTATATAAATGATTTAATGAGTCATGATTAAAATACACATGCATGGTCTTATGAACTAATGCTACATAATGCGTTGGAGAAACCCAGTTTAAAGGAAAATTTTGTCCTAAATAATTTACAAAACAAAAAGACCTTATTAATATTCAGTACCTTGTTTTGATAAGAGTTTGCCAAATATGCGGGGGGTTCATAGAAGCAACTCCAACAAGGGGAGGAGGCTACTATTTGATCAGCCAGCCTAGCTCTATTAGTTGAAAGCTCTTTTGGTTCTTGTGCAAGAAAAAGTATCCTTGTGGACCTCTTGTAGCATTATCCGCTATTCCTGACAGCTCAAGTTTGTCTCCTTTGCCTGTGCCCTAATTCCTGCTCCTTTCTGCTTCTGATATTTCCTTGACAAAGTAGTGCTGTAATAGTTTCCAATAATATATGCTTGCATTTATCTTAATATTATTTTGAAGCATCTATGTGTACTTTTCAATATGTTTTCTGATTGATCATATTTGCCATGTATCAGGTGGCCCCTGATGTAGATATTGATGATGTTGCTCGCCGAACGGAGGGGTACAGTGGAGATGATCTGACAAACGTTTGCCGGGATGCTTCCTTGAATGGCATGAGGCGTAAAATAGCCGGAAAGACACGTGATGAGATTAAGAGCATGCCCAAGGATGAGATTTCGAAGGATCCTGTTGCCATGTGCGACTTCGAGGAAGCCATAACGAAGGTCCAGCGCAGTGTTTCGGCATCTGATATTGAAAAGCATGAGAAGTGGTTTTCAGAGTTTGGATCGGCATAAAGATCATGCCATACTGAAGCTAATAGATTAGGTGTTTTTTTTCCTAACTAGTCGGTTTGCGTGGTCTGTCTCCTAATTGTTCCTTCATATTTTTCATTTATTTTTCGTGCAGCCGATTAAATTCAAACCCCAGGTGTTGGAACTTGGAAGTGTAACCTATTGTTGTGCTATTTTGTATCTCTAATCACTCATGTAATGTAATTTGGTTATGATTGCAAATCCCTTGTTGATCAGCTTCACTTATATCTCTCTCAAATTTTATTCAATCAATCCCTGATTCCCTGAATCATGTAACCATCTAAGGAATGGAATGAAATATCTCTTTACGTTTAAGGCAATGGGGGCAGTCAGCAAGGCACAACATACAGGAAAAGAGGAAGGCAGTTTTGCGGATTAGGATTCTCCAGATTTTTTTGAACGACTTTAATTGTGCAGCTTCTGAAATCTTATCTATATATTTTGAAACAATTCATCTTGTCTATCTATCTATTTTGAAATAAGTGAATTGAATTTGGTTTGTTATCAATATTTAAATATATTTTGACTACTACGGTGGAGTAATATTTATTTAAAATATTGTTGACTTTCATAAAAAAATGGAATGACGTGATAAAATCTTACTGATAGAATTCCATAACTTATTTTGAAAGGTCCAGTTAATGTGTTAGGGCACACATTAAGCTTTTACTTTTGAAAACTTTTTTTCGGGAATTAAAAAAACATCTCGGGAATTGAAAAAATTATTAATACTTTTTCAATTCTCGAGAAATTTTTTTTCAAAAATGAAAATTAATGTGTGCCCTTAGGACACACATTAGTAAAATCCAATTTTGAAATAGATAGATAAGATTTTACGAATTTTTAATTTATATTATTCACTAGAAAAATGCTAGGTTAATAGTATTTTTACAATACTTTCAACAAATTCGAGGTGATAAGTTGTTAGTGATTTTAATTTGAATTTACTACTAAAATTACTTTTTTACCTACTAATAATAGACAATAACAACATGCTATCTAATACTAAATGTTTGTGAAAATATTAAGAAAACGACGTGGATAAAGCATTTTTCTTTAATTTTATTATGCTTAAGCATTGGTGGTAGATTATTGTACATTATACTCATGTTAATAAAAATTAAAACTCAATATATATATTTAGAAAAAGGGAAAGGTTAACAAATGCCCTAAGGGCATTGGTTTAGGAATTATTTTTAGAAAAAAATGATAAAATAAATAAAATTTTTGACAATTTTTTATATTTCCTATAAAAGTGGCGTTAAAAACTTTTATAATATAGATTAGTGTTAAACTTATGGTTAAGTGATTAAATTCACAATTTCCTAACAGTTTAAGTTTTTGGACAATCAGTAATTTAACAATTAGGGAAATGCTAACGGATGCCCTTAGGGTAATGGTTAACAATCTATTTGAATAAAGTTTTTATGGGAAAAGAAAAAAAATTAATGTTTTGACATCTTTTTTCATTTTCCATAAAAGTGATGTTAATGGCCATTTGGTAATGTTGTTTTAGTAGCGTTGTTTGTATTTTGTGGAAATACCTGTGGGTGAAAAAGTGTGAAAATATGTGTAATATTGTTTAAACATTGAAAACTGTTGTTTAAACAATGGTAACAATAAACTCCAAAACTTTCCTAAAATAAATTTTTAATCATTTGCTTAAGAGCACTCTTTATAATAACCTGTATATTATTAACTGCGGATTTGCCATAAACGCACAAAAAATAGTTCCAAAGAGTCTTTTGAGTGGGTGGACATTGCAACACCTTTGGCTTTGACCCTGCCGTTTTTTTTTGGGTTGGAAAATACGGCGCCGTTGAAAATACGAAAGCCCGAGAGGCATGTTTTAGAAAAAGCATATAGATTATTTTATTTATAGGGTCAGGAATTTGGTTGAACAATATTAAATTTAAGACGGCAAAAATATGGTTGGAACAACATTTACAGTTTTTGGCATTTTACAACCAATTGACAATTGCAATGTGAATTAAATCGGCAATACTCAATTTAATGTCTGTGTCTTTTTCATTTCCCTCCATTGCTTCGATCTCCCCATCTAACTTCTTGCTGAATCGCTAACTACATTAATTACTCACAATAAATAGCTAGAGTGGATATATCCCATTCCTCCCATAAAAGGTGTACTTTTCTTCGTACTCCTGCCCATATACTGGTCCACGTGGCAATTCACTTATGCTTTTCTCTTAAAATATTACTAAGAGAAATGTTAACGATTGTCATTGGGTATTGGTTAAGAATCCATTTTAAAAAAGTTTTGATATCACTTTTATGGCAAATGAAAAAAACTGTCAAAACATTAATTGTTTTTTTTTCTTTTCCCATAAAAACTTTCTTTAATTGAATTGTTAACTAATCCCTTATGACATTCGTTAACATGACCCTATCACTAATATACTACTCTGATTTAATAGATTCTTTGCTCAATTAATAAAAGGAAGCTTCATAAAAAAGAAAAATAAAAAGGAAATTGTTTTTATCTTAGCTTGTTTGATTTGAATTTTTTGCTTTGGTTGGTCGAGAAAAAAGAAGTGTTACGTTCATAATAATTTTGAAAAACTTTTAACAAAAAATTTTAAGTGATAAATTGTTATTAGTTATAATTTGAATTCACCGTTGATATTATGTTTCTCTCAACTAACTAATATTTAGTAACAACTTGTCAATTAAGATTTGTTGTGTTGAAAATATTGTGAATATACATCTCACACTCAGAAAATAATAGCCAAAAATTCAGGTGGAAATGGTGGGATAGATAAAAACAAATTAAAATGAAAATGAAATTTTAATAGGAAATTCAGTTGGAAATTTTAATTTAAAAATAAAATAAGAAGGGAAGCTGTACGGGTGAGATTATCATTACTGTTTAAATTTCATATAAATGCTCTTTCAATTTCTATGTCCCAACCATGCAAGCCCTTGCCCCGCACAGCCAAGACTAAATCATGGAAAACTTTAATTACAAAATTTTCACTCTCATTTCTTTGCATTTCCTTTTCTTCACTTTCTTCAGCTTCAACCAGGCAGCCAATTCATCAGAGTTGCTCGACTTACCCCCATCACTAAAAGGTAACAAATATTTGTCCTTGAACCGTTTGTTTCACCATATATTTTCTTTACAAAACAAATTTGGTGTTTGATAGTTTATTTTTTTTATTAAATTCTTTTGGTTTTATCTAAAAGGACTAAAATGAAATTTGGGTTTTGAATTTGATTAGCTTGGTTGATAGTTATGATGATTATAATGTGGGCGATGATGGTTTCTGTGTAGGCATTGCATGTGCAGTAATAGATTGTGTGCAAGGAACATGCAAGGACTCTAGTTCATTTCTTGGTTTTGAGTGTGAGTGTTACCCTGGTTGGAAGGCAACACAGATTGGTTCTTTGACCTTCCCCGCTTGTGTTATTCCTAACTGTGAGTCTCTCTCTCTAATCTCTGTATCTCTCACTCTCTCTCTCTCTCTCTCTCTCTGTTACAAGTTACAACACCAACGCATGTAGATATGAAGTGACTCTATGCATAGTTAATACATCTGTTTTTGTGATGCACATGTTTGGGTCTCTATCTGTTTACAAAGGAATGGAAAATGCTAAGAAAATGTCCTGAAGATAGTGGAATTCAATAGATTTTTTCATTTTCATCTCTCTCAAATTAAATAAAAGAAAAAAAAACCATGCTTTTATTTTCAATTCCTTTTCAGGAATACTTTTAAAATCATTGATTTTACCCATTATAGGAACATTTTTATTAATTTTAAGGAAGATTATTAACCTTTAGAAATTTGACCAACATGAAAAAAAAAGAGGGAAAAAGGAAAAGAAGAAGAAGAAGAAAGTCTATAAAGTTGAATTATGCCCGAAAGTAGATAGGGATGGCAATTGCCTGGGGTTGGGTTAGATCATAGGTGTCTTGTCTTCCCTTGGATTGTGGAAAATTCATAGCGATTCTAGAGGACATATCAGAGCGAGATGGGATGAAAACATTTTGTCATTCTTAATGATGTGACTTTGACATTGTGGAATTGAAATAAAAGAGAAAAGAGAGGGAATTATGCCCGAAAGTAGATAGGGATGGCAATTGCCTGGGGTTGGGTTAGATCATAGGTGTCTTGTCTTCCCTTGGATTGTGGAAAATCCATAGCGATTCTAGAGGACATATCAGAGCGAGATGGGATGAAAACATTTTGTCATTCTTAATGATGTGACTTTGACATTGTGGAATTGAAATAAAAGAGAAAAGAGAGGGGCATGACGAAAGTGTTTCGAGAGAAAGTATTTTTATTTAAATATATTCAATAAATTACATGCTTATAGGCCGGGGTAAGGTAGAATAGGACTAGGAAAACCGCATGAGGTAGAGCAATGTAGGGCAAGTTGAGCTAGGCAAAACATATTTGTCGTACCTAGTAAGCTCAAAGAAAACTAACACTAAGGCCCTTCTATCTCCTTACTCTCCCTTTAGCTCAAAGTAACTTAAGCTTCCAACCCCTCTCAACCAATTCTACAATAAGTCTAAAAACACAATAATTTTCACTATTTATTTTTTCAATATTGTTGAAGTGACAAATTGTAAATAGTGTATAATAAAAGTGATATCAATGATGGTTCCATGTGAAGGGATATTATACTAATTAGTCCATTACCTAAAAACTCAGTGAAAAAAGTTGTGAAATTTATTGGGTTTGTAGTATTGTTGTAATTCCCTCCACATTCCACAACCCATAATGTTGGAAAAATTGGGTTTTGTACAATAATTACAAAGCAAGTTCTTGGTTTAGGTATAAAAGACAATAGAAAACTATTTTTTGTTCTTATTCTCAAAAAATAGTATTTTTTTTTGTTTGTTTTTAAAATCAATTTCTAAAAAATGTTGTTCCAATCAGGCCCCTTTGACCTGAAATTTTCTTACAATAATTACAAAGCAAGTTCTTGGTTTAGGTATAAAAGACAATAGAAAACTATTTTTTGTTCTTATTCTCAAAAAATAGTATTTTTTTTGTTTGTTTTTAAAATCAATTTCTAAAAAACGTTGTTCCAATCAGGCCCCTTCGACCTGAAATTTTCTTAGTATTCTTCTCTGCTTTGTGTCATAAAATATGCAATTGCAACAAGATTGTGAAACATATATTTCTCATTACTGTATTAATCAATTTTTATTTCTCATTACTAATACGTTTGGCAATTGTCAGAGACTACCAGGGGCAGAGGCATGTACATGGGTGGAGGGGCCTTGGCCCCCCAAAATTTTGAAAATTTTCTTTATATATATATATATATATTGTGGGAATACAATCTATTTGTCCGCTTCTTCTATCCCCGCACGGCTTTATCCTCAAGTGACATGGGAAGTCTTTGAGACTTGTCCCACATCGACAAGAGAAGCGCCCCATCTATGCCTTATAAGCATGAGCTCAAGGCATAAGTGTAGTAGTGGTACACTTATGCCTTGAGCTCATGCTTATAAGGCATGCTTATAAGGCATAGGTGGGACGCTTCTCTTGTCGGTTGCGCTCTAAGCATGCCCGTGGCCTGCCCTCTAAAGCGGACAAATAGATTGTGTTCCCATATATATATATATATAATTATTTCAATATTTTCAAAATTTAGCCTACAAAAATAAGAATTGGCCTTCCCAAATATTTGAATTAGTCCAATAATGCTCTTGAAAAAAATAATTGGTCTAATAGTTATAGAGACATAATTTTATTTTTTATTATAAAATGTGCTCTTATATCTTGTATAACTTATCAAATAAAATAGTGTGTATATAATAAAAAAAGCGTGTGTATGCATGTGTGTGTATATGCGAGGGGGGTTGTTTTGGTAAATATATGGACAAAGTTTAGTTACAAAATTGGTGGTAGGCTAAGGCTACAACCTTACTCAATATTTTTTTTATTGGAGGTGAATTTTGGTAAATCCACCATTGGATTACATTTTCTTCTTATATTTTCCATGCTTGCAAAATTTCTAGAAAATTAAATATCAATAGTTATGTCATCAATCAATTGTTTAAATTGCAAGTTTTTGTAATTTAAAATTATGCATAAAATATGAGCTTATAGATCATATAGTAAATAATATCCGATTGGCATAAAATTTGACATGTGTATTAAGAGCGTAAAGAAATACAATCCAACATTTGGATTTTCAAAATATGTAGTTATTTTAATGATATTGAGTAAAGTTGTAGTCTTAGGTTACAACAAATTTTGTAGCTAAACTTTGTCCTAAATATATTAATGCCGCAACTTGGCTCCCCCCAAACAAAAATTCCTTGCTCCGCCCCCACAGACTACCCTCTTGGATTGCTAGTTTAATTTATAATTAATTATGTTTCTACTTCCTAGATTAAGGAAGAACAATTTTTAAGATGAGAATTATTATTTAATTGATGCTAAGGTTACTATTTATTACCTTGTCATTATTCATTACAAGCTGATGCGCCAGATTTTAAACACAAAACAAAAAAGTACTTAAAAATATTACTTTGACATTGCTGATATTGCACCAATTATATTTATTTTCTTTTGAGCACAAATAATTATATTTATTGTCATGTCTATTTATAAGCTTTTTGTCGTAAAATTAATAATAGCTATAATATTTTCCTTGTTATTTTACTTTCTTTGTTTTGAGCGAAATGATAAGCCATAAAATTGGGTAAGCTCTCTTACCAAAAGCTTCCCCCTGGATCTCCATTGAAGCAAAAAAATGAGAAACAATTTATGACTCAACCACTTTGATATTGATATGAAACAAACATTGGGCCCCTTCATAACTTATGGTGTCCATTAGGAACTCAACAAACTATATTTGGGTCCAACAATAAGTGAAAACAACTTCCTTTTTGCTATTTTTCAACATAAATGCTATGGGAGGGAAAAAAGATGCATGTAGGATTGGAGGATTATTAGTTTATTACTGCAATTTTTAATTTTTCATTTGCAATACAAAGACAGGACAAATATTTAATTGGATTATTGATGACATTTCAGGCTCAGTGAATTTCCAATGTGGGATAGGATCTCCAACACCATCCCCACCAGCAGTTCCAGTTTCACTCCTTGCAAATGATGGTACATTCACTAACCGTAGCATATTTTCGTTTCCAAAATGAAATGAATAGGGAAAATTATGCCAACTAAACTAAGCAATTGTTACAACTTGTATCTATGTATGTGTGAATTTTGTTATTACAGCTTGTGCCTTTGTTTGGTGCGGGGATGGAACATGTGTGACCAACGGAACAGGATACAAATGCCAGTGCAATGACGGTTCAACGAATTTGATGGACTCGCCAACCTTAGCTTGTTTTAAGGAATGTAAGTAGATCATTATAACTACAAGAATAAGCCCGAATAATTTATGTTTCCATTTAATTTGAAAAAAGAAGAAGCATGTTTAGCTCGTTTAACTAGCACCTATTAATAATAAAAATAAGGTTCAAATATATTTATCTTATATAAGTCTCTTTTCGTCAAATATGAGATTTGGGGTTAGATCCTCAATTACACTAAAAACCAATTGGTGTCTTTATCTTATATAGGTTAAAAACTCTTTCTAAAAAAAAAAAAAAAAAAAAAAAAAAACCTAGTATCGACTAATAATAAAAATAAGGTTTAAATATATTCATTTTCTTCCTTTCAAGTTTCAACAAAAAGATTGAGAATTTTGTTTTGTGTATAATTGGTCATTGCAAATCCTTTTTGATAGGTTACTTACGAGGAGATTGCAGGAATCTTCAGTTAGGCTCGATTCAATCGTCACCACCACCACCAAGTCCATCTGGTTCTTCAAGAAATGGTATGTCACCGCAACCAACACCACCTAGCACATCTAGTTCTTCAAGAAATGGTATATAAAATGGAGGTAAATTTATGCAACATAATTGAAAGTGCTTAATGTTGCCTTACCTTAAATAAAAGAAGGTTTCATTTTTGTTTTCTAATTTTATACAGTGCCTTTTTCTATCTATATGGTAATAAAAAAAATTCAAAAATATTGGGCAGAGTCCACAAATGATCAAATTTGGGCCTATGAGCTCTAGCCCCTTCTCTCCTGATTTGATTTGATTGGATTTTCTGTCTCTTTTTGGGTTGGAGTTTCTGAATTCTGCCTCAAAAGATTACTCATAATTGCTTGAACCTGTTAGTGGGCACTAGGCAGGGCTTATTTCTGGGCTGTACTTCTGCTCGTGGTCCACTGCCACTCCATGACAAGAAGTAATAAAAACGGACAAGAACGAAAAAGAACTAAATAATGGAAAACAAAAAAAAGAAAGAGGACAAAAGAACCGAAATTTTTGTTTGTTTTTGTTTTTGTTTTTTTGGAAACAACCAAAATTTAGTTGATAACTAAAATTGTAGAAGAATGGCATTGTGCTATGGCTAGGCCACTAGCAGATTGTCATTTTTTCCCCTTTGAAAATTGGTCCTCTTTGTTCTAGTTTTTGCACAATAAGATCATAAGAGCATTTACATTGGTCTTCTTAAAATTCTCCCCATATTTTAAGATAAGAATCTATTTTTCCTATTTTAGCTAACCACTTTACAAAACACCCACGTCAACTCTCCATTCTATATTCTATTTTATAAAATATTGTTTAATTATTTATATTATTTCTCACTTTTTAAAACCCTACTTTTCTTTATTTCAATTAAGAGTGTGTATGAGTCAGGTTGGAGGGTTTCAACCCAACCTTGTCAAGTTGGGTTGAGAAATTCCCCTATGGATTAAATTGGGTTGGGTTAGTGGGTTGGGCATGCATGTTTTATGCATTGTAAAAAATTAGGCGTTCATCAATTATTTTAAACATTTTTTTTCAATAAATTATTATAATTCATATAACATGTTTAAATTATATTCCAAATTCTCAAGTTTATCGAAACTAAATTTCAAAATCTCAAAATTTATCAAATTAGAAAATTAAAATAAGGGTAATAAAATAAACTTATATATATGGTGGGTTAGGTGAGTTGAAAATATTATTAACCTGAACCTGACTAGACCCAATTAAGGCTTAAAATAAAATTTCAAACCATCCGGGTTTGACGCACACTCTTAATTTCAATTGCCAAAACTCAAAATAATAAAATATAGGTTTGGGGAATGGAATGGGTAAGGAGCCCAATTTGGGGCTTTTGTTGGACCGCTCTACTTAAATTGGGGTCTTACCCTAGCTACTTTAGGGAGCCAAATGTGATTGCTCTAAATACTGGTTTCTTTTTCTCAAATTCAATTCACACTTATTAATTTATTATTGAAAAAAGTTAAATTTACTATATAGAAATAAGTCTATATAATAAAAATAAGAGATCAATCTAAGATCTGACTGTTGTTTTGAGTTCCACCAATTGGCTGCTTTTTTAGAGGGGTTATTTTTCTAAGTTGATGATTTTTTGGGTGAAATTGAGATTGCATGGAGATTATCGTGAATAGAATTATTTCTTTATGTTATTCTGTTGAGCTAAGTAGGCTCTAAAAAGTACTTCAATAGTTTATTTTATGTAATTTTAATTTTTAATCATTGGACAGTAGGGATTTGGGTTAAAAAGAGCTATTTCCTAAAACTTATTTATTTATTTATTTATTATAGAAGAAGCTATTTCCTAAACTTGGTATCGACCACCACGTTCCCTGATTTTTGTTTTTTCTGGAATGGATTTTCCTTCTAATAGACCTAATTCTGTGAACTTACCTGTTTATTCTTCTTCCCATTTTATATTTATATTTATTAATATGCTTAGCTAATTCATCATGTTCCATGTGCAGGAATTGGCGAAGTACCAAATTGCTCAAGGAGTTACTACGCACTAACCGCAATAATGTTAGCAGCAATCTTTCTAACTTGGGTGTAAAGCTGGGTGCAAAGGAGATCAAGACGATGAACACAATGATGACAGTGATAAATATAGTTTGATTAACACTCTTTTTTAGCCAATAATCATAAGATGTTTGCTATCAAGTTGCATATTAATTTGGGGGTAAAATTTTGTGTTTAAATTCCTTTTTGTAATGCACCCAAGTTAGAAAATGATCAATTTTAGTTTCTCCATATATTTGGTTCACAAATTTGAGTTTCTCTTTTGCTCAAAATCATCAAGGAAAAGAGGCCTGAAAAAAATGTTGCAGACAATCTACCTTGTTAAATTGCTAACAAAGATGGTACGAGGATGTTGGAAATTAGGCCATTTATCTTCTGATTGGCTAAGATGTGTTTAAAGCTCCCCAATTTCTTGCTTTTCACTGATTTCACATTGGGACTGCAAAAATTTTTTTGCTAAGGAAAAGTACTTTAAGTTTACACTGCCAAACTTAGTTGGAGTTTGGCATGTAGTACAAACCTAACTATTGAACTGACAAGATAAAGATCCTAAAATTTTTGATCAAAGTACAGGAAGAGTGATCACTTGAATCATGTGTGTTGCTTTACTTAGTAGAGGACAAGTCATGTGCCCAAGGGAGATTTCTCAATTTCTCTTATCATAGAAGCAGTTTTAAATGCCTTTGATTGCTTTGTTTTTATTCTTTCTGTTGTCCTTTTTTTCTGGTTCCTTCACTTATCTTCTGCGTGCTATAATGGTTTCATGGATTCAAGTGCCACTCAGCATGTGCTAAAATATGTACAATGTTTCAATCAAAATCGTTTATAAAATTACTATGGCTTTTTTTTTTTAAATTCTGTTTTATTGTTCACTTTTTTGCCTCCTTTTCACTGAACCTTTTCCTTTTATTTCTTATCTATTTATCATTTTTAATGTCCAAATGGATAGGTAAGTACAACTGAAGCATACTAAAAACTCTTTGAAGTAAAACAAAAATTTATAAAATGTTTGTTTTGTTATGCTCAAGGAATATTCATGAACCATATATTATTTAAAAAAAAAGAAGGAATCATAAACTGGAAAATAGAGTACAAGGGCCAGCGAGCATCAGTGACCAATATATCATTAGTGTTGGTAAAGGTTTACCAACTTGCTAGCTACAAGACAAGGCAAATTGTACCAAAAGTAGATTTCTCGTCCTAGTTTAAAATGGGTTGCTTTCTGTAATTTTTGTTCTTTCTATCATCTCCTTTCATCATGGTTCCAAGTTCCAACAATTATTTCCCTTTCATCTATGAACTGAATTTGATGAATACAACTGAAAAAGCTCATCACTTTGAATGAGAAGCAAGTTGGGGGGATGGACATGAAAGTGTGACATTGCAACCAGTTTCTTGATTGAGCAGGATGGGAAAGACTAAAAATGATATATTCCATGGTGTAGACTTAAAAAAGAAAAAGAAAAAAAAGTAGAGACTTTTATTTTTATAGGTAGATGGCAGGAAAAGAAGAGGTGAGATTTGATCGATAGAAGTGGGACATCATAAATGATATTATATCATTAGACTATTACTTAAATCTTAAAAATGAAAAAAAGGATAAATAAATTCAAGGGATTTCCACACTAGGGGATTTCACTTGTGACAAAGTTGGAATGGCAGATTTGCTCCATAAAAACATTATTAAATTTACTTGTTTCAGTTGATTTTGAGATCCAATGATACTTAAAAAAATTAATTAAAATAGAGAAGAAAAATGAAAGAATCCAATAATTCTATAGATACAAAATTTTTCATGACAATTAATTTGGTTAGATATGATTGAAGTATAATAAAAATAACATGAGTGGTGAACCAATGTAAAAGTAATGTTATTCCAATCATAGCTGCTTATCTTGATAAATTCTGAAAAATGTTAAATGGTTGTGTTCTTAGTATTACTCAAAATAAATACCATACATATAAGACAAATGGGTATTCAAATATCAGTCAATTTTTTAAAATTATATATTACGAAGAAAATTATATACCACATGATCCCCTCTCTCTCTCTTTCTCCATTGAATTTAATTTACCATTTTCTTTAAAAATGAGGTCAAGCAATATTATTGGGCCACAAACCTAGTCTTAAGCATATTAAGAAATTTTAACCAATCCCAAACAAAATTATTATAAAAAAAAAAAAAAAAAATACCAAGCCAAGAGATATTGAACTCATAAAAAAATGGATCAATCACACATAAGTACACAAAGATTACATGGAAAACTCTTTCTCATTTAAAGGAAAAATCAAAGGGACCATTCCAAACAAATTCACTATTATAAAACCAATAACAATATCTTCTTAAAGTTACATCCAAAATTTGAGTTCATATTAAATACAATAATATCTCATCTCTAGGAATTAATGAAAACTAACATAAGATCTTCACTTTGGATACTCCCCCAATGGTTTCAACATCCAAAATTCCCCTCCTCTAGAGAAAACCCAAAATGTTCTTCCCTTGTGTGTGTCTCATTGTAAAAGAAACTCTCAGTATTTTCTTTTCTCTCATAGGTATATAAATAGGACTCTTTCATCTCTCAATACGCTATGTTCCAAACCTCACAAATTTTCCTTCTTGCACTTTACAAAAGACTAAAACTTGCCGTATTTCTTCTTGTGCTATCTCATTTCCAAGTGAAAATCTTTTTTTTTACTCTGTCTTGGTGTTACGCTCAATTGTCTCTCTCCATGTGTAACCTTCCAATTGAAAATCCATAGAAGAGGACTTGCTTGAACAAAAACAATCAAATCCATTACAATATTATCTATATATAAAGATTCAATTCTTATTTCTTGATGGACAAGAAATATTAATTACTTCTGTAATAAAGAAAACATTTCCTTTTATATTAAGGAATAGGTTTTACTTCCACACCATGGAAGCTAACCGAGTCATAATAGTAATTGAGGCAATTTCCCCAAAATTTTCACATTCACAAAAACTCCATCAGGTAGTCTTCTTTTCCTTTCATGATATTTGCACCTTAGTTAAAGTAAAACTTTTATTGAACAAGATAATCACCGTTTCCATATCTAAATGAATATTTGCGAGAGCCTATATATATCAAATTCCAAACATAATTTTCTCTCGAACTTCACTAGGACCTGTGAATTTAATCATGGTTCTGAACTCATCATCCATCTTAATTCACGTCTAACAATACTCACTAAATCAGCCAAGTTCTACTACCACTTTGTTGGGTCACAATATAAGCTCATGTGAATTAAGAAATTTAACTAAGCATTTTTAACAAATCTCGAAAAAAACATTATAATTTAATATACCTAACCAATATCTTATACTAATAAAGAAATATATCAGCCACACGAAAGAACATAAAAATTTTTGTGGAAAACTCTTCCTCGAAGAAAAAAACCATATTTCCAACTCCAAACAATGTCACTATTATGAAACTAGTTATAGTATCTTCTTAAGTTTACATCTACAACTTGAGTTCAAACTCACTGGAAATTTTCACTATAGATATTACAACTCTTCATGGTTACAACACCCAAAAATCCCCTCCTTGAAGTAAACCAAAATTTTAATCCCTTGAGTGTGCCTCGTGACTAAAGAAACTCTCATTATTTTCTTTCCTCTTACACACTGTATGAGTCATTCCTTTTCTCAATTTGTTACACTAATCCAATACTCACAATTTCTCCTTGATTTATGCATTTTACAAAAAACCAAATCTTGACGTCTTTCTTCTCACAATTGAGGCTCTTGTAATTGTTTATAAACTCAAATGAACCCTATCTATGCTCGTTGTGGTACTTAGCACATACCCACAGAACACATACTCAATCACTATCCAATTAATTTGGGTAATCACAATCCCTCCACTTAAATCTCTGACGTACTATAGGGCTCACGAGGGTGGTGTTTCCAAACTTATATGAGATTACTAACTTGGCTTTGATACCATTTGTAATGGTCCAAAGAAAAACATTAGTCACATTTGTGATAATTCTAAAAGGACTAATTTAGTCATAATTGAGATTTTTTGTAATTATTTGTAAATGTTAAATCAACCTCTGTATATCTTGATGTGGGACTCAACGCGCGTGCACACGCGCGCACACACACACACTTAATAACTATCCAATCAATCTGGGGTATAACATTCACTACTCCCTAAGTGATTTTTTTTTCATCTCTCTCTCGCTCTCTCTTTGCCACGCTCAATTGTATCTCTCCACGCATTACCTCCCAAGCAAACATCCAAAATTTTCTCTCTCGATGATTTCTCATTCAATTGGCTTTTTCCTTGCACTATTTAGTAAAAATCCAATTTGTTCTTTCTTGGTTTCATGCTCAATTGTCTCTTTCCATACATTACCTCTTAAGCAAAAATCCAATATTTTTTTTTTCTCTCTCTTGATTTGATGCTCAATTGTCTATCTCCTTGCACTACCTTCCACGTAAAAATCCAATTTTCTGATATCTTGGTTTAATGCTCGATTGTCACTCTCTTTGAGCTATCTCTCAAGCAAATTTTATTATTATTAATTTTTTTATGCTTAATTTTAACATTCTTCAAACTTTTGTAATATTGTCTATACCTAGAGTTTAAACCTCTATTTTTTGGTAGATAGAGAATGCCAATTACTTCTCTTTAACAAGGAAAACTCTTTCTTTTCATGCCAACTTTTCTTCCATACAAAAAAAAAAAAAAAAAAAAAAAAAAAAATCCCAGTTAAGTAATCAAAGTCATGATAGAAATTTGAGGTAATTTTCCCAGTATGGTTCAGAATTTTCTTTGGTTTTGTAAAGTGCAGTCCAAGTCACAGATAAACTGGGTATGGCAGTTAAACCATACAAAACAAAACTGCACGTTCATGTGGCGACCATTACTTCCACACATTCAATTATTACACAACTTGTTCCCAGTGACCTTTTATCTGCAGCAAACTGAACGACAATAGTACAAAAATGATTTGAATATATGTATTTATTCACTTCTCTCCTGTTATTTATTTCAATCACTTGATTAATAATGTACTATTTTTTTGAAATGATAAAAGCTGCTGTTTTTAATTTTATTCTTTCCTCTTCTCTATGATGGATATGACCATGATTGGATCGCATTGTCTAAACTTAGCCCGTACTATTAACTTTATTACAGCCAAAATTATCAAATAATGACAACAAACACTTATATAAAAAATTCCGACCAGGGGTCCAGGACATACCTTGTGATATTTCAGTATTTTCTAACTTTATCAGGTTCTTGAGAATCTAGATACTATAAGCCTTACAAGAATATTATTGAATAACGGTCTGGTTAATATATGCCCTTGGGCATATATTAATTTAAAATTCTTTTTTAGCAATTTTTTTGCAACCATGCAAGTGATTAGCTAGGAAGTTGTTCTTTTAGTACTTCTTATGCCGTATATATGAGGATTGATTGCCCCATATAATACTTTCTCAACGGTCTAGATTAAAGAAGTTAAAAAGGTAAAAAAGTTAAAAACTAAAAAAAAAGTTAATAATTTTGAAAAAGTGAAAATGATGTTGTTAGGTTCTAAGAAATTAGGAACTAATGTATTAGAATTTTAATATGTATATGTTGGTAAACCATGATCAAAATGTTTAGTCTAGATTTAGGCTGCTCAAAGTGTGTATAAGTGTAAAGTTGGAATCGAGTAACTGCAGGAAATTACTATTCAATTTCTGCAAGGCTCGATTGATCGAAAATTAGACTTGATCGATCGAAGCTCATGCAGATTGTTTTTTTGCAGAATTTTCCAACTCAGCCCAAGCTCATATGACGTGTAGGGTTTTATGTTTTGTCTTAAGTATAAAAGGAAAAACTCTAGCCACGTTTTAGAGGTTGTTGATATGCTGTATGTGTGAATCTCTTATGAGATCTAGAGGTGTTTGCCTTCATATACACTTAGGTTATCAAGATCAAGATTGATGTTGAGAGCTTGATGATTGCTTTAGTTGCTGTTTTAAGAGCTTAAAGAAAACACAAGTAGGAGTACTTGTGGTTACTGTGGATCAAGGAAAAGAAGTAGTCGTGGACTCAGAGCTGTCACGTGGTTGTGGTAGTAAGTTTTTTACTCGAGGTAGAAATAGGATATTAGTGGTCTAAGTTGCTATTGTAAAACTTCAATTATTTCATAGTGGATCTGTTTTACCTTGAGGATAACTAGGTTAAATCATCCCCAAGTTTTTTACCGGTTTGGTTTTCCTGGGTTATCATATCGTTGTGTTCTTTATTTTCCGCATTGTTTACTTGATATGATTTACTTGTGTTAACCTAGATTTGAATAATTTACCTAAGTAATCACTTGGATAAATAATTAGGTTAAACAACTTATATTTTAAGGGGTCTAAAAACGTACAGATGTGAGAGAGATTGCATGGTGCACCAGATCTCAATTCATATACATGGTGTAAAAAATGAAAAGATCAAAAGCACACTAGTAAGCCAAGCATAGATAAAAGTTTTATTTTTATTTTTATTTTTTATACTAACTATTACACTGTATATGTCAAATTAGTGCCCATAAAATGTAAAATTAAAAGCATGGATTTAATAATTTTATTTTCAAAATTCTCAAAAAATGTAAAAATTGGATAAAATGTGCAAATGAGGTTTATTCTTTTTTAATTAACAATGGTTCTAATTTATTAAAAAAAACAATGGTACTATATAATAATATATGAAATATTTTTATATGAGCAATAAGTTATACTCTTATTTCTTCAGCTCAAAAAAGAAAAAGAAAAAAAAGAAGAAGTTATACTCTTATTTCTCTCTCTCTCTCTCTCTCTCTCTCTCTTTAACAAGTTAAGCACCTCACAATAAATATAGTCTTATGCTTACACGTATTTGTTTTGGGCATCATATGATACCAAACTTAATTTTGATGTGTTGACCATACATAAAATATGCAAATATCAAATTTATTTAAAATAATTGAAGAGTAAAACTGATTCATTGATCCAAATTTGTAGAGAAAGATTAGTGGATTAAGTTATATACATATTTTTCAGAAATGTACTTTGATGTTACACATGCGTATTTAGTATTACCTAACTATTATTTGAAGTGTATGTATAAATTCATTTTTCTATATAAATGTAATTATTTTTCTAGGTAGGTAGGCAATTTTTAAGCTATGAGAACTTTTAATAATTTAATTTTGGCTAATAGTTCAATTTTAATATTTATTCTTTTGAACAATTAACTTGTTAGGGTCTAGTATGTGGTTAACATATATGCAATGTTATAAATTAACCAAACTGTTTATGAGCAGCTCAAGTTTAGCTTGGAAAATATTGTTCATATTCGTTTGTTTAGTAAACAAGCCAAGTTTAAGCTTGAATATTAAACAAGCCAAGCTCAAATATAATAATATATTCGTGAACAAGCATGATCAATTTAACTATATATAATATTGTATTTTTATTTGTATACTTGTCCAAAAATATACTAATATAGCCTTGAGAATGGATTGTGTAAGTTTGTAACTAGATTCAAATAATATCAAATTCGTATGTGTAGTTTATTGATAATATAAGCAGTTCATTTGTAATAAAATTCAAACATTTGTGAAGGAGTAAGAAATTTTGCTCATGGTTTTATTATATATGTGAAAAGAATAATTTAATCAAGTAACTCATGAATAAGTTTAAGCTTGTTTGATAAGAAAATGAATCAAGCTTAAACAAGTAATCTTGTTTAGTAATGATGTCGAGCTCAGCTCATGCTCAAAATAATGAACAACCTTGAACTTTTAATACTCGACTTGGCTTGACTCGTTTACAATCCTACATATATGGTATGATGAGAGAGAGAGAGAGAGAGAGAGAGAGAGAGAGAGAGAGAGAGAGGAAACATATTGATATGATATAGGAATAATAGACGTAGTGAAAATGAAAAATGAATACAATGTGTTGAAAAAAAATTATTAATTACTTTGACACCTTTTTTTAATAAGTACAAATATTATAAATCAAGGAAAGAGGAGGGTCCAAAACCATCTCTAGATATTGGAGAGGAGACCCAATCAGAGAGAGAAGAGATATTTAGGGGCCCATCCCAATTACAGTGGACAGCCCAACATACAATATTATGAGCTAAACAATTGATGTTCATGTTTACAAAACAAATTAAAGTCCCAACAAGATAGGGAGTTGAAGGAATAAAAAATAGATAACAAATAAGGAGAAATAAAATCTGAGGTATTGACTGAATGATGCTGTAGGGCTTCAAGCACGTAGAGGGATTCCCCTTCAACAAATGGCTTTGACACCTAATGGTTTATCTTTTGTGTTTAAAAGATGGAAATTCGAGATTGGAATTGTGTGAATTTGTGATTGTAAAAGGTGTTATTTTAGCTAAAATCGAATATCTTTACTTCATAATCATAAAACTAAGCTGTGGAAGGTGAAAACGTTGTTGTTTTGTAAGAATAGTGGGCCTTATCTATATCATATTACGTACAAGATCAATAAATCAAGAGTAAAAATATTATTAACGTGTAACATGTTTTTTTTATAATCACACCGATCAATGATTTTATCACCCAATAGCTAATTTTTACGTTGAGCTGTAAATGAACTGAGCTTTATCGTGTAGTGAGTATTCAAGCTTGGCTCAACAACGAATGTAAAATGTTCAAATTTGGTTTGAGCTTGAACCAAGTCTATAATTGATGTTTGAGCTCGAATTTGTAAAATAATCTAAAGGTTTAAGCTTAACTTGGCTTGGCTTGATTCATTAATCAAGCCAAGATTGCACTCAATATCAAGCTCAAATTCAAGTTTAATATCAAGTTTTGAGTTTAAGGTTCAAGACAAGTATATCATCAAGCTCATATCAAGTTTATTAGTATCAAGCCTATTTGGTTTGGACAAATAATCCAACTCCCAATTACTTAAAGTCTTAGTAAAATATGGATTTAATTGTCAAGCTCATATCAAAACTTATTAGCAAATCTATAAACGAGTCTAGACTTAGCTTCTTTTGTATTTAGCCTTAATGGTCACGAGCAATTGTTAATGAACAATTTATTTATTTGCTCAAGCTTAGCTCGTTTATTAAACTAGTAGGTTGGAATTGTGTGAATTGGTGAGTGTAAAAGGTGGGCCAAAATGGGCATTTGCCTCTTTTGCCAAAAATTTTCAGCAAAATACCTATGTTTTGAAACTATCTAGCAAAACGCCCTTATTTTAAACTCGATTTTCTAAAAATCGAGTTTCAATGAAAAACTTGATTTTTAGAAAATCGAGTTATGTGAAATCAAACTAAAAAAAAAAAAAAAACATGGAACTCGAGTTCCATGTAAAATTTCTCGCATTACTTGATTTTCTATAAATTGAGTTTCAAGACAGGGGCATTTTGCTAGATAGTTTCAAAATATGAGTATTTTGCTACATCTTTTGGGCAAAATGGACAAATACCAATTTTGACCGTAAAGTTGCTTACAGCTCACATGATATCTCCTTCTTTACAAGTAACGTGGATGGTGAAATCATGATTGTATTGTTAGAATAGTGAGCCTTATCTGTATTCCATTTATTCAAGAAGGGTATATTAAGAGAGAAAATTTTGCTAACATGTAACATGGTTTTTAAATCATAAAGATCGATGACTTTGTCACTCAATAGTTAGTGTTTTTTATACTTCAATGACGAAAATTTGAGGTTGGATCACTATTACGAACAAAAAAGGTGTTATTTTTTCTTCGTACAAATGAGAATGAGATTCATGAGAAAGCAATCGTAGAAATTACTCAATGGAAGGAGGTATTAAAAAAAAAAAAAACCCTTAATGGATGTGTGTAACTCATGACCAATAAGTAGAAAAAAAGTGGTGTTAATCTGTTGTTTGACAAATAGAGAAAAAAATGTGTAGTGGTGAAGACTGAAGAAGATAATGTCTGATGTGTTAAATACTGTAACAAAAAAAATAATAAAATATAGCGAGGATAAGAAAAATGGGAACCCAACTGACCATATTTGTCTTAATAATTCCATACTGTCTTTCCTCCTACGGGGTTTCCATTGGTTTGCTGCTACGTCATGTGATTGGTTACAAGTATGAAAAAAAAGGAGAAGGAAATCCCAAGTGCATTAAACTATACACCACAATTCATGGCATAATGAGTCCAAAAGGTCTTCAACTTTAGATAATTTTATTATTTACTGATTTTTCGTCTTTTGTGGACCCTAGAAAAGATAGATATTGTTGCTTCAATTGAATATTCATTTAAGGAAACATGAGGGGTCGCATTTTTTATTTTATATATTATTATACTTAATCATCTTCATGATCTTATAGATCAAGAAGATGGGTATGTATCAGGCATTGATCGAACTTAGGATACTAATTAATTAAACCCTCCTCCTAATATTACTTCTTTTTATTTTTTATTTTTTAGATGTTTCAAGATAACCCACTCACTCGCTCAGATTGAATTAATAACTTTTGTCATCATTAAAAATGAAATGTCATTTGAACTACAAACTATTCATCACTATTACTTGTCTCCTTCAATTTAGTTCTTTATTATTTCTCCCATTATTGTTGTGCTAATGCAAATATGTTGATCCCCATGTTTAGGGAAGAAGAAGAAGTAAAGAGCAAGTAATGTCCCTAATTTGATTCTTACCGACTATAATTTTCCTATCAATTAGTGACATTACCTTTTCTTTTTTTCTCCATCAAAAACCAAAAGTAATGTCCCTAATTGATAGGAAAATTATAGTCGGTGACAAAATCTAATAACCAAAACTAAGGTAAAGAGAGCCATGGATCCTCGAAGTTGAAAACCCCCCAAAATGACAAAAGGAGTCATTGTACACATTTGCCAAAGTTGAAAAAGGGATTTGAGATGAGTGAACATGTACTACAGTGTCTATAGAGCTAAAATCCAAAGGACAATCTGACTTCTACCATCCTTTGCTTTGGCCAGGAGTAGGAGATGCAACAGTCATATGTCACAAGTTTATTCTTCTTACAAATTTTACTGTATATAGGTACTCTAAGGTTGTACATTTTACTGTATGTAGAAACCACCATACTCACCAATTATTCTGTAACAATATCTTGAAAGTAAGTATTCAATGTATTTTTTTTTAAAAATTATTCAATGTATTTAGGTATATTATGGCATAGGTGACTCAAATTTTTAATAGGTTTATGTACTTGTAGAATAAATATTTTAATCTTGACTTAGTCTATAATTAGTTTGGGATTAGTTAAGTATTATCTAGTATATAAATTTTACATTGAATTCATTATAATATAAGTATTTAATCTTAATGTGTAGTTGTTAATGATTTCTTACCCTTAACGTAAGCTGTCAGATTGAATCACGCAAATATTTGTGTACTCTCTCTTTCATATTTCTACTTATCATTCAATAATCGCACACAATAACATAACAACTTTAACGCGGTACATGGGTTTTTAGATCATAAAGAAAAACACTTTACTATATTTTTGGCTAAGAAGCCAAAATTTAGCATTAGTTTAAGGAGAATTTAGCATTAGTTTAGCATTATGTATTGTGAATCATCAAAGTATGCTTTGGATTTTGCATCATTGTCAAAACTCTTTGAGATAATTTATCAAAAAAGTCCTAAAAATCTTTATAGCTCAGAACATAACAAAGGGTAGGTTCGTAGAGAACATAACAAAAGAGAGTGTTGAAACTTTTAGAGGTTAGAAAGTGACTAGAAGAATCAACGGCCAAGTATCAGGTGACAATTAACAAGTGGTATGTAGAGTGACAGTGTTCTAATAGGGTAACACTTTGGTTTTTGGGTCAGGGGGAGGGTATATTCATGATATGAGACAGTGAAGGACCATGACTAGACCTGACCATAGAAACACTAATCCTCAAATATCCAAAAAAGATTTATTAAAATGAAAGTTTAAAGAAAGTTGAATCAATAATTCAAATTAAATTTTAATTTAACTATAAATTTGTACCAAGTGTCCTTCTAATTTTTATTTTTTATTTTATATATAATAATTTGATGCCAAATGTTTTTAGATTAATTTAGATGCACTCCAATTTGACATTAAGTATCATTTTGATTATACTCTCATTTTGTATTAGTTATATTTACATACAAATTTATTCATCTAAACTTCAAAAATATAAAAGGGTTTAATTCAAATTTATTAGCTTTTTAAGTAATATTATGAATGTATATATAATTGTGTGTGTAAGTGAAATTGTGATTGATCTTAATTGTACTTGTGCATATATACAAAGTTACAAACTAACATATGTAAAATTAAAGACGTTTGATTTTTGGTTGATCTTATAATATTTTACCACAAGCTTTTGAGGATTCACAATTTTACAAGTTAAATTCTAATATAATTTTTTTAAATTTGATTTAGATTATATATATATATATATATATGTAAGTATCTAAATAAATAAAATTATTTTTTATATTAAAACACTCAATTAGGAAATTTTCACATCATATATGTATAAAAAACAATCATAATAAATATCTATTAATAGTTATATATTTAATAGTTACCTAAGAAAAGACAATCATAATAAGTCTTCATTAATAATTACCATAATTATATATTTAATAGATCTATAGAAAGAGACAATCATAATAAATATCTATTAATAATGATCATAATTATATATTTAATAGTTTCATAAGAAAAGACAATCATAAAAAGTCTTCATTAATAATTACCATAATTATATATTTAATAGATCTGTAGAAAGAGACAATCATAATAAATATCTATTAATAGTTATCATAATTATATATTTAATATTTTCATAAGATAAGACAATCATAATAAGTCTTCATTAATAATTACCATAATTATATATTTAATAGATCTGTAGAAAGAGACAATCATAATAAATTAAAATTATATTCTATCTTTAAACTCTTTTGAAAAAAAATTCTATATTTAAAAACTCAATTAGAAATTTTCCACACCATATTTGCATACAAAAACAATCATAATAAATATCTATTAATACCACCGTGCACCTTTAGCGTGATAGTCACTCTACAAGTATAAAATTCTTATAGGGTGGGAGTGGAAGGGGGGGGGGTAAGGGCTGAAGTTCAAATCTCCAAGAAAAAGCTTTACACATATATATTTAGATTATACTAGAATATAATTTCTATCTTCTATCAAAATATTTATTAATAATTATCATAATTATATATTTAATAGTTTCATAAGAAAAGACAATCATAATAAGTCTTCATCAATAATTACCATAAATATATATTTTAATAGTTTTGTAGAAGGAGACAATCATAATAAATATCCATTAACAATTACCATAATTATAAATTGGGTCATGCTAACGAGTGCCTTTAGGGCATTGATTAACAATCCATTTTAGGAAAGTTTTGACACAATTTTTATGGAAAATGAAAAAAGTTGTCAAAGCATTAATTGCATTTTTTTTCCTTTTCCCAGAAAAATTTTCTTTAAATGGATTGTTAACCAATGCCCTAAGAGCATTCATTAGCATTTTCCTTATAAATTTAATAGTTTTGAAAAAAATGAAAATCGTAATAAATACCTATTAATAACTACCATAATTATCAAATTAAAATGATTGTATAAAAATAAAAATAAAATTATTTTTTATTAATAATTAACATAATTATCAAATCATATATATATATATATATATATATTGTTTCTTTTTTGATAAACATCATATTTAAAGTGGAAGTTGAGAGAAAGTTCAATCAAGAATCCAAATTAGATTCTAATTGAACTCCAATTTTGTGCAAAGTGTACTTTTAATTGTCCTATAATTTGATGTTAATTGTCTTTATAATTGTCTTATAATTTGATGCACTCCAATTTCATATTAAGTGTCTTTTCGATTATACTTTAATTTAGTATTAGTTATATTTACATGCAAATTCGTTCATTTAAACTTCGAAAATATAAAAGGAATTAATTTAAATTTATTAGCCTTTTACATAATACTATAAGTGTGTACAATTTGTTACTTACTAGGTACAAAAATATTGGTGTGAGTATAATTGTGATTGTTCTTAATTGTATCCATGCATATACATGATGTTATAGGAAAATTTTTAGGTACTCTCGGAGTACGAAGAAATGGTGCTCCTTCTTCTCACATTTATGACGGACCTTACCATGAATTTAATGAGTAGACTCTACCATGAATGTGAGAGGAGAAAGTACCATTCTCCTTACTTTGAGAATCCCTAAGAATTACTCGATGTTACAAACTAGTATATATAAATTTGAAGATGTTTAACTTTTGGTTAACCACATACTCCCTTCGTCCAAATTGTTGGTCATGTTTCAAAAACTCAATATTTTAAGAGAACATTATTTATTATCTTGTCTCTTATATAAAAAAGTATAAGTTTTCAAAACTAACTTAAATAAATTGTTGGTTGTGTTTAGAAAACCCAAATTGTAAATGTTCCTTAAAATAAAATAGGGGCATAATAGGAAAGTTAGTAAATTTGTGACTAAACCCAAATTTTAGAAACAAGGCAACAATTTTCGACATTCCAAAATGGAATATAAGACCAACAATTCGGAACAGATGCAGTATTATTTTATTAAATAAGTTTTTGAGTTCACGCAATTTTACACACCAACATTCTAATATATATATTTTAATTGATTTTAAATCTATTTTATATTTAAACTTTCAATTAAAATTTTGCCACATCATTTCCATATGCAAGAAAGATAATAATCAATATCTATAAAAATTACCATAATTATAAATTTAATAGTTCCATAAAAATACAATCATAATAAATATCTAATAATAATTACCATAATTATATATTTAATAGTTCCATATAAGAAGACAATTGTAATAAATACTTATTAATAATTATCATTATTATAAAATTTAATAGTTCATAACAAACAAAATCAAAATAAATTTTCATTAATAACTGTCATAATGATCAAATTTCACATTTATATATTATATAAAATAAAATAAATTAATCTTTTAGATAAAATTATATTTTATTGAGCTTTATATCTTTTTTGTGCATTAAATAGGTTGCTAACTATTTATTTTTTTGAGATTACTAGTTTTTTATTTTAAAAGAAAAATACATGTGTGCACGTGCACACACACACACAAGGAGAGGGATTAAAGTTATAACACAAAAATACATTACAAACTCTATACACACATGGTAAACTAGTTGAGTTTTTTATTTTATTTTATTTATTTTTTATAATTTATTTTATATTTTTTATGTTAAGTAATTTTTAATATTTTACATATGGGATCAACTCTCCAATGCCCAATTTTTTTTTGGGTGGGTGGGGGGGTGTTGTTTAATCACGAAATCTTAAAAGATCTGGTCAAAAGAAGTCAAGTAAAATAATAAAAAATAAAATTTTTTTTAGAAGATAATATCAGAAAATATCCTAAGTGATCACTCTAGGCTTTTGTTTAATTTTTTATATTTTTTAAAAAATGGGTGGTGGCAGTCTTTCTTGTACTATTGGGTGTGGGAGGTTGGGGGTTCAATTGCCCCACCGTGACCTCCTCTGTCCGCCACTGCATATAACATTAACAACTCAGCCAAATACTAGTAATGATCTCTTGAAGGAGGATTTAGTGTTAATAAAATTTTGGAAAACTTTATATTTTATTTTCTTGTGGATTCAAATTTTTTTAATAGGCTGATGAGTATTACTGATCCCACGCACTTTCCAGAATTCTTTTATTTATGTGAGTTTAATCACACTCTTCTAGAACTACTTACATTGATACCATAATAAAATATTACGGATTCAAAAACTAAATCTGATAAATAAATAAATAATAATTTAATGTTTATTCTAACATGAATCGATCACATCATTTTCTCAGTTATGTTTGATGTCAAATTTCATGCTTCCTTGAATCAGGCCAGGCTTTTAGTAGAGAGAATCTAACCCCACTTGACCAAATCTGTGGAACTGAAATACATAAAGCATATATAGGGGCATGACCAAAAATTGCCCTGATTGATTGAATGACTAATCACTTAATCTGAATCCTAATATGAAGAAACTTTGACAACTCGGTTTGTAGGTAGAAATCAAAAGTTTAGATATATGAGTTCATGCATCAAATACCTAGGCTTCTGATTCTCACAAAAAAGAAAGAAAAAAAGCATATAGGCATGATCAAAAATTGCCCTGATTGATTGAATGACCAATATCACTTAATCCAAGTCCTAAAATGGAGAAACTTTGACCACTCAGTTTGTAGATAGAAGTCAAAAGTTTAGATATATAAGTTCATACATCAAATACCTAGGCTTATGATTCTCTAAAAAAAAAATAAAAAACAACAACAACAACAACAACTAGGCTTGTAGTTGTACGTACTTTTGATTGATTTTACTTCAATGCTAAGACGGTCCAATTCAATGAAGACACGTGCAACTTGTACATGAGCTATCTTCCATGATAGCTCAGTTCGTGTCTTCTTTGTTGAGATATATATGGAAAAAGGAATCCATTGAATTATTTTTGAGATTTGCCATTCTTTACCAATACAAATTGTTACCGCGTGTAAGATTTGTTTGGCATTGCTGTTAATTTTGTGGTACAAGGGTTTTGGGAATGCTGAGTTATAAATAATCCCATATCATATATGCATAAGATTTCGAAATGCAATTTCAAATATTGCTGGTTTGTACAATCTCATCAAAATTTCTTTTATTTCTGTTGTTGTTATAAAAACAAATGTAATTATACAAGGATTGAGCTAATTGTTGTCAAGAGTTTGTAGCTTCATTGATAATTTAAATTTAGTGTTTCTAATGGAGGTATTCAAGATTTATTTGAATTATTTCATTAAAAAAATTGCATTCAAACTTAGTACAAGATTGGCACCTCAAAGTCTCAAACTTGTTTCGTTGGGAATATTCTTGAAATTATAATGCTTTGCTAACTTAGAAGCACTGATGACTTCCACTAATTCTATACCAACATGATAAGAATAAAAGTATCACGGTAACATGGCCATTGTTTTATTTCTTTGAAGCAACTGTTGTCTTATTGTCTATCTTACTTCTAGGACAGCACATGAAGCCTCATTGCATTACATTTTTTTTTTTAAGAAAAAAAAATTTCTATGCTTACAGTAAATTTCCCAATAAAATTAAATAATGTTAAATGTCAGTATCCAACATGCTAAAGAATAGCATACGCATTTTAGGAACGAAAATGATGCCACCCAATAAGGTTGAAACCGAAAGAATCTTGCTTTTAATGCAATAATGGTCTTAATTAAAATAATTCTTTGTGCAAGTCCAAAGTTAAAACAAAGTGGGATATTCCAAATTTGGATATGTCTACTATATTCAATACTTTAAGGAGTCTTATTTGGTGCTTAGGGTAAAGTATTCAATCAAACAAATGAGAGCATCTAGAATAGATGGTTTCATCTTCTAAAAAATAAATTAAAAAAAGAATAGATGGATTCAAACCAGAACCCTACTGTAATTGATCTGATGCTAGAATATTCCGACACAAACCCTCAGACCACATTTAGAACAATGGATTCAAAAAATCTGATTAAATAGGTTTAACAAATCTCTTGGAAATCAACATGCATAAATAGAGGCTAGGTTGCTGTGATTGGCTTGATTGATAGCGAGTCTGTTTGAGGACTCAATCTACAATGCATGGATGACGAGAAACATTAGATACATAGTTTGATGCATATGAGCAAATATATAAACACATATAAAAGGAGGTACATGCAACCACAATAATAACATAAATTTTTTTTATGAAATGCACAAGACTTCTGTTTTTGTGGGGTCTGAAGAGATGGTTAGTAAATAATTTTACTTCCGAATTGGTCATTTAATATATAGGATTTCTATCCCCAAGATTAAAACTTTGTAAAAGTTTTTACAGTGAAAGGAAGTGCCAATGTTAACAAAGAGTGGAATTAGCATCTCCTCTTCTTAGGAACAAAACAAATTAGCCTACTCTTTGTTGTTATAGAAAATTGTAGTAAAAAAAAAAAAAACAAGCTGTCCTAGCTAATACCAAAACAAAAACTTTGTAAATTGAAGTTCTGCTCATTATTAGGATTTAGGATCTCCTTTGGCTTGAAGTCATGTATACTGTATACCTTACCAAAAATAGAAGTAATGCACTCATAACCGAGGAAGTTTCCCTTAAGTTGTTCTAGGAAATGAGGAATTTTTAGGCAGGGATATTTGTATCACCATTAACCAAGATACACATGGCACACATAAATCCGGGAATTTGGACATACCAATTTATGAAAACACAGCATAAGGTCCATTTTTTCCTTTTAATGGATAAGTTACGTAACACCTTTGCAACCACAAATGATCACAATCATCCTCATACTATTTTTAGTAGACAAAAAGGTCTTGTTTGAGTATGAGTCTAATGAAACACATACAAAACCTATATATTCGATTGAATGAATGTGCTTAGATTTTTTTTGTTTTTTGTTTTTACAATTTAAGCTAATTGATAACTTATTTGTGGCAAAGGGTGTAGATTCTGTCGAATAGATAGGTGATTTGGCATTTTACAATGCAGCTAATAAAACTTCACCTTCTCCAAATCATTGTTTCTGGTAACCATCTTGTAAAGACCCGACCTTCCCATGTTTGTGTCACGTGAACAACATATATGCATGTAGAATGAGAATAATGCGCCTGTGTGAGGCGCATGCTCACGAGCCAATGTCCCATGTTTGATGGTCATCTTCATCAGAGAAGGGGTAGCCCATGTACCGTTTATCAAACAAAGGACGTGGGGCCATGCATGGTTGATATGTATATTTGTATTTGTATATGTGTATATATATATGGAATGACGTGATAATCTTGCTTAGGTTATTGTTAAGTGAGCATGGCAACCACACAAAAAGAGAGTTAGAAGCAATAAAACAACAAAGGAATTAATTGGATCATTCTAACTTCTTGTCTATGGATAAAAAGGAGAAATTGTAGGAGACAGTGGAAGGATTCTAAATCAAAGAACAAAATGACCCATTATGTAATGCTTTAGGACACCCCTAAAAATGTTGGAGTACTAAAGGATTGGTGGTTTTTGGGAGCCCACTTGGGGTCATATGGGACAAAAGGAAGAAAATCTAACCGCAAAATACCAAAGGGAACTTTACTACTTTTCTTTTGGATATGACCAAATATACAAGTGAAAAGCTTAGGAGCACTCATCCCACTTTTATTTTTGGTTGGAGGACAGAAATGCCCCTTGAATAGATTCCGAATTTGTCTTTCCAATTCATTCTTGACAAGAGGGATCCCCCACAGCTAGGTCAGAATGGATGCCATCCTTGAAAGTTGTAATTAATTAATTTGTGATTTTCTTTCTTCAAATAATGAAAATTTTCTCAACCAAAACCCAAAAGAGAAGAAAAGGAAAAAAAAAACTAATTGATGCTGATGGCCCCCAAGTGAACATAGAGTCAAGACAGAAGTTTCACCCATTTCGAAAGGGCAAGTTGGGAAGTCAATTAATAAATTTTGATGGATTTTAATTCAAGTGAAGGGTGGCATTGTCCTATAGTGAACAGAGATTAGGACCCAAAGTAAAGGTGGGTATTGTCCTATAGTTTAGAGAGATTAGGACCAAGATGGCCGGGGATGGTGATTTAGATGTTTTTCTACTTGAGGACAAGACAAAGGCACATGGAGAGAGAAAAGGGACCTCTCCTTCCGTGGGAACCCCTTTTGGTTTTTGAGAGGTTGAGAGATGCCTTTATTTGGTTCAGTTATATTGTTTGTAGAGGACAAGATGGTCCTTTCCATTTTTGTTCTTTCCCTTGTCCAATACAAAAACACTTGCTCTCCTTTCATTTCCTTGTCCCCTTCTATCTACACTCCCCAACACCACTCAAACCCCTCTATGAAAGAAAGCACCATTCCCTCCCAACACTCACTCACTCACTCACTAATTGATCTCACCCAACTTGTCAAACACCCAATATTATCCTTCCACCCAAACACACACACACACACACATAACCTCTCTCTATATATAGTCCCACTACACCCATCATACCTCTCATCTCAACTTCCTATCTATCTATCATCCTATGTTTTCCTTTGAACTAAGTACCACCACTATTATTCCCACTAGCTACAACAACTTGATTCTCATCCTCTAGTTACAAAACTTTGATAGTTTCTAAACTTCCAAGAAACCCATTTCTTCTATACACAAATTCTCTCTCTCTCTCTTCCTTTTTTCTCTTAACAAAACACAATCTCTCTCTCTACACACACACACACACACACGCACCAACATATAACTTTCACTATGCCTTCAAGACTCTCAGATGCCTTTAAAGCCCAGCCTGTTCAGCTACACCCCAAACACCAAGACTTTAACTCACTTCAAGAACTACCTGACTCGTACAAATGGACACAACTAGACGAGTACCCTTCTTGTGAATCATATAGCTCAGAGTCAGTGCCACTCATCGATGTTACTGACCCAAATGCCCATACACTCATAGGCCATGCATGCAAAACTTGGGGTGTGTTCCAAGTTACAAACCATGGCATCCCAACAAAACTTCTTGATGACATTGAGAGTGTTAGTAGATGCCTTTTCTCACTACCCCAACAGCAAAAGCTCAAAGCAGCTCGTTCCCCAGATGGTGTTTCAGGCTATGGACTAGCTCGGATTTCTTCCTTTTTCCCAAAGCTCATGTGGTCCGAGGGCTTCACTATTGTAGGGTCTCCACTTGAACATTTTCGCCAACTTTGGCCCCAAGAATACAGCAAATTCTGGTACTCACACATGCTCATGCACGTGTAAAAGCGCATTGCTTGTTTGCTTTTTATGGTCACAATTTTATGTGGGGAGGAAAGTACTAAAGCCAAAACATAAAAACCCATATTCTTTTCTTAATGCAATTAGCAAAGATTACAATGAGAGCTATGGACCCACAAAAAAGATTTGTAGTGATAATATCAACAAAACAAAACCCATTCTCTTACTGTTAAACTTGTTTATTATCTATAATGATAGCATCTTCAATTTGCTATTATACAGTGTTCTGATTTTGTTTTTGCTTTTATTTTTTCAGTGACATAATTGAAGAATATGAGAAAGAGATGAAAAAGCTTGCAGGGAGACTTATGTGGCTAATCTTGGGCTCATTGGGCATATGCAATGAAGATATCAAATGGGCTGGCCCAAAAGGTGAATTCAATGGAGCCAGTGCTGCTTTGCAATTGAATTCTTACCCCGCTTGTCCGGATCCGGATCAGGCCATGGGTCTAGCAGCCCACACTGACTCAACCTTGCTCACAATTCTCCACCAAAACAACACCAGTGGCTTGCAGGTCCTCCGGGAGGGAACTGGGTGGGTCACGGTGGAACCTGTTCAGGGTGCACTGGTGGTCAACATAGGTGACCTTCTTCACATATTATCAAACGGGTTGTACCCAAGTGTGCTCCACCGGGCGATGGTGAACCGGACCCGTTATCGTTTATCAATGGCCTACCTTTATGGGCCCCCAGCCAGTGTCCAAATCTCACCACTCTCAAAACTATTAGGCCCAAGTCACCCTCCACTCTATAGGCCAGTCACTTGGAATGAGTACCTTGGCACCAAGGCAAAGCATTTCAATAAGGCACTTTCATGTGTCCGGCTTTTTGTTCCTCTTAATGGATTGGTTGATGTAAATGATCACAATAGAGTGCAAGTTGGCTAGAACTTAATTTTCAATTATTTAGTATTTTATTCATTTTGGTCTTCCATTTTTGTTTTTCCTATTCTTTAATTAATTTGGACGTGTTATTGGTAATCTCATTTGTTGAAGGTTCATGAGGTTAGGAAACAAAATGAAAAAAGAAAAGAAAAAAAGACGAAGACTTGTTAATTGCCAATGAAAAAAGTTCCATATGGGATAAGTTATATCAAATCATAAAGGGATGCAAACAAAGAGCCTGTGCTATCTTTTGTCTTTGTGGTGAAAGAGAGATAGAGGGAAAATTGCCTAATTTGAATATTCAAGGAAATGACACATAAGCCGACATCTTTTTGCCCCAGATATGAAGGAAGATCTCCCCTCCAATAAAATAACACATTGTTTTACATGAAAATGATTACATCATTGATAAAGGTTGGAGACAAAAAAAATTTTACAACCTTTTTTCACATGATAATAAGATCATAAGTTGTAATTAGAGTAACATCACTTTTAGATGGTTTTAATACTAACACTACTTTTATTATACTTCAATTAAAACAGACCACGTTAATAGTTGTGAAAATAAATTTTAAAAATTTGGTGTTCAAATAAATTCAGGACACATAAGCCAGCGTCTTTTTATCCCGGATACGAAGGAGGATCCTCTCCCCAATTGAATAACACATTGGTTTACACAAAAATGGTTACATCACTGTGTAAGGTTAGAGATGTAAAAGTCTTAATTTACAACCTACTTCATCTTGCTAAAGTGATAGGTTGCACTTTCGCTTTTAGACATGCCTAACACTAATACTATTTTATTATGCACTAATTAAAATAGGCCACCTTAGTAGTTGTGAAAAAAAATTATGTACAAGTGAAAAATACAGAAGTCGGCATCTTTTTGCCCTGGATATGAAGAAAGATCTTCTCAATAATTAAAGAACACATTGTTCTACATGAAAATACTTAAATTATTGATCAAAGTTAGGGACAAAATCTATCATAAAAAAATTTACAACTTACTTAAACGGCAAGATGTGATTGAAATAACATCATGTCTAAATTGACTTACCATTAATAACATTTTTATCATGCCCAACAAAAAAGAACGTTACCTTTTAAAAGTTCTCGTAAATCAATAGATTTTATGTCCCAATCCCAAATATTGTAAATCATTAGATGAAGTTTGTACAAAGCACAATAGTGAAATATACAATATTACAAAAAAAGAAAAAAGAAAAAAAAAAGAGACACCAATTATTCCTCACAAATCGATGGCTCAAAAATCGATAGTTAGTTAAAAGACAAAAACAGGAGGCCATGATTGTTCCAAGAAACTATGTTATATAGATAGAAATGACTAAAAAATTAAAAGAAGTTGATGATGATGAAGGAGAAAAAAAGAAAAAGAAAAAGAGCAAAATAAGAGAACAACTGAACAAAGAACAAACACGGCAATTATTCCTCACAAACCAATAACTCAAAAAAAGAAATGAATAATTTAAGAGATATAATTTTGAGGCTATGATTGTTCCATGATTGTTGAGTTAAAGCAAACCCTTTCTTCTTGATTTTCAATGTGGATTTTCGGCGTCATTGTAACGACACAAGTGTCAGTCATTTCGTTGCTTTTTAAAAAATTTATGTCCTGTAAGCTGAAGATGATGTTGCCTCTGGAACCACGTGCACCTTGACATTGGACGGCCTAGCCCTCAGAATCCAGCCTTGCCTTATCGTATATGAGGATGGGGCGATAAGGCCTTTTTTACCTTTTTGACTTTGTTTCTTTCTATATTTTTTTTCACCTAAGAGTAATTCTAGATACCCATCTAATCGACTCACTAAATTTCACAAGTTTATAACTTGTGTGATTATGAATATCCAATATAAATATATAATATTGGGTTGTACGGAACATAATAGATCAATTATTTACAATGGTATAAGTCAAGAAATTATGAAATTAAGTGACCGTTTGGATAGTGCTGAAAAGTACTGCATTTGGCGTTTCATATTTTTTTTGTTTTTTTTTTTTTTGTTTTGAGAAGAGTGTTTTTGTGGCAATAAGCGGTATCTAGTGGGTCCCATTTCATTAAAACTATGTCTCACGGCACTAATCATACATTTAAAAATTATTTTGTTACAATGTTTTCAATTTTCAGCAATAAACGATATCCAAACAGATCCTAAGTATGATTTATTGTGTTCGTAGGCAAATTCATTTCGCTTTACTAGCGACTTTCATGATTATGAATATCCAATATAAATATAAAATATTGGGTTGTACAAGATAGAAAAGATCGACCACTCGTAATTGTATAAGTCAACAAACTATGAAATTAAATGTGATTTATTATGTCGGTAGGCAAATTCATTTCACTTTTCTAGCTACTTTCATAAAAAATCTCAATGCCAAAAAAAAAAAAAAAAAAAAAAACCTCCTTTCCTGTCTTACTATCGGTAGGATTTTACCTCAGACAACAAATAGCAAAAATTCTTCATTGATAATGGAAAAGAAGGTGTTTACCAATTTTTTTTAATAAAAAAATATGTGAGAATGAGTAGTGTTATATATTATATCATATCCCCTCTCCTTTTTTATTCGTTAAGTTTGAAATGACACCCTATTGGAAAGATAAACAAATATTGTATATATTTTCAAAATGTTCTTCACTTTAATATTAAAATTGATGAGATTTAAAATTTAGGTAAATGTTCTTATTTCATGCAAGGCAGATTTTCGCAGGCCGTTTTTCCTGTTTTATTTTTTGGCCGTACCAGCATCTATATGTCACAATCTTATAAGCCAATGGATCTTTGTGGCACAAACAACATGAACTACAAGTTTTGCAGCCAAAGTCTTCTCCTTAATTGTTATACTATAACTTCTAGGGTACATGATGGTTACCCTAAAGAGAGGGCCAAATAAAGGATGGTATATTTTAGGCGAAATTACGGTACTATTGTTCACTTAAGTTGGACAAAGTTTAGTTAAAAAATTGGTTGTAATATAAGATTACAATCTAACTCAATAAAATAAATATTACTACATATTTTAAAAATCTAACCGTTGAATTGCATGTTCTTTACACTTTTAATACACATGTCAAATTTTCTGTCAATTGGATATTATTTACTAAATGATCTATAAGCTTATATTTTATGCATAATTTTAAACTACTAAAACTCTCAATTTAAACAATTTATTGATGACATAACTATTGATCTTGAATTTTCTAGAAATTTTGCAAGCATGGAGGATTTAAGAAGAAGATGTAATCCAATGATGAATTTGTCAAAATTCACCCCCAATAAAAAGATATTGAGTAAGGTTATAGCCTTAGCCTACAACCAATTTTGTAGCTAAATTTTGTCCTCTCAAATTTATTTACAAAGCACTATTAGTCCCTTAAATTTGAAGTGAGTGCTATTGGTCTCTCAAGTTTAAAAAATGAGCACAATTAGTCCTTTTGTTAATAATCGTTAGTCTAATGCTTACATGGGTAATGGAACTATGACATGGAAAATTTTTAAGTGACGTCGCATCAAATTTAATATTAAAAATCAAAACACAAAATCTGACTCATTAAAAAAACCCTTCTACCCATTACTAACCCATTTTAAGTGATTCATTAATAAACATATATGAGAGAGAGAGAGAGAGAGAGAGAGAGAGAGAGAGAGAGAGAGAGAGAGAGAGAGAGAGAGAGATCCCAGCATCGTCGTCCTCTTCCTCCCTTCCTCTCACATATGCAACTGGTGCGTCACACAGATCTTAAGCTTGAAAAATCCTATCAGTCTCTGAACATTACACCCTGAACTAAATTCACATACTCGCTTATAAACGCTTTAGAGTTTAGAATCACATCAAATGTACTCCGAATGTGTTTAAGATCCAAAGCGAATAACAAAACAAATCATAGCACATAATGTCTCATTTACAATGCTTAAATTATCTTTATAACCATATTGATGTACCATTTGGAAGAACTATTTGAACTGGGACCAAATAGTTAGTTATTAGGTTCCATTGATCCAACCGATTGAAATGCATCTGAGTTGTTCGTTGCACTAGTGGCTATAAGTGTCAGAGGAATGGGTTGTGAGAGAAAAAAATGGCAGTGCTAGCGATGGACCGCGGCATTGTTAAGGATTTTTTTTTCTCTCTCTAGATAAGTGTAACGTGATATCAAATTGGGAAGACCCGTTTAATTTTTCTGCCTATAATGGCCTTAAGTCCCTGACTTAGTCTTAGCTAACACACACACACACACACAGCGGGAACACTTAGAACATATTATTAGGAACACACACACACACACACACACACACACACACACACACACACTATGTTTATAGGGAACCAACCCCAACCTTTATTACTCAAATTCAAGTACAAAGGAAACCTTTACAAAGCCTGGAGAAATACACAGAATTCTCTCTGTAAGGCAAATACACACTCTGCTGCTGACACCCCCAACAACATAAGGGTTAAATATACAAAAATAACTGCCATGAACCTTGGACAATCTGCCACTTGAGTCTGACTTAGGACACTATCAACTATTGCTGTCTTGCCTCATTTTCCACGTTTTCAGTCCCTACACAGAAGGCCAGAACATCAAGAACATCAGGAACTACTTATAACTGCCACTGCACATCAGCACATGTCACAACCTATGTCTTAGCAGATCATGGGGCTTCTGCCCATCACCCAGCAGCCCATGTAACATGTCCATCAATGTTTTGGGAGGCTTGGCTCATGCTTAAGCCATCCCCCACCAGTCACACAACCCACATAGCCTGCCCACATGTAGCACACACATAAGGTAACTGCCCATCAGCCTACTAGCATCTATCCATGAACTAGGCTAGCACCCGCCAGCCCATGCCTTGCATATAACATTTGATTGCACATCATCATGGCAGTCTAGCCTTGCCTTGCACACAAGCCACCCAACTCACACACAAGCAACAAGCCACCAATGCCATGCACCACCACATAGGGTCGACACCACCTGCTACCGCCCATGATGAAATCAACTCTGCCCACCATGGCCCTCCTATGCCATGGCCTTAGGGAATCATATGGAGTAAGGTACCTCCACATGTTGCCCCCATACACTGCTCATTGATCCAACTCGAGTTGGGGAACCGGGCATGTCCCCTTTAAAGAGAACTTAGGAGCATTTAGAATTTGGCATGAGGAGACATTGGTTTGTTAAGAAGACATAAAGCCATATGACTGGCCCAATGCTGCCCAAGCACCATTCTTCCTCATGCCATCATTATCAACCACTAAAGCTCATTTTTTAATGGGTCACCTGAAATGGGTTGGGTTGTAATGGGAGGATGAGTTTTTTAATGAGTTAGATTTTGTATTTTGATTTTTTTAATATTAAATTTGATGCCACGTCACTTAGAAATTTGTCATGTCATAATTCTGTTAGCCACGTAGGCATTAGACTAATGGTTATTAACAGAAGAACCAATTATGCTCATTTTTTAAACTTGAGGAACCAATAGCACTCGCTTCAAACTTGAGGGACTAATAGCGCTCAGTAGGCAAATTTCAAAGACCAATAGTGTAGTTTCGCCTATATTTTAAGTAGAATCAAAGTGGTAAATACTATAGCTAAATCTTAGTAACGATTTAGTCTCCCCACTTCTTTATGTGACGTTGGTTTAAACCATTAGGAGTAGTGATGGGATAGAATTAATTAGCGTCTACGTGTTAGAACATTGGTCTCTCTTTATTGTTTATGTGTATGTGTTTGTTTCTATATATATATATATATATATATATATATATATATACCCACATACTTATTTATTTATCATCTTTCTAAATTTTAGAGAGGATACAAAATTTATCTAGTTTTCTTTGAACATGTAAAAAGAAAATGTCCAAAGTAATAATAATATTTCTCTATTTTTAATAAAACAAAACATAATAGTTGATTCTTGTGTACTTAAAGATAATATCAATTATGATAAAAGGATAATTATATTTGAAAGATTTTTTTTAGTTAAAAATCTCTTTTAGAGGGCTAACTACTAGGTTTTTGAAGGTCACTATTTCATATACTCATTTTAGAGGGCCATTAGACTAGGTGAGATATTTTTTGAGGGGCCAAGTCAAAATTATGAATAGTGAAAAAAAAAAACTTCACAAATAACATATATTATACAATATTTTCAAATTTTTCTAACAGTTTATAATAAGAATCTTGTTTATTTTTTTTTAATTATTTTAAATTATGCTTGCGGAAGTATAATTTCCTAAGAGACAAAGAAAGTATAAATTAAGATGAAGTATAATGGTCATCTTAATTCGTTAATAAAAAACAAAAATGTGATATTTGTAATTTGAGCATTTTTCTTTTCACCTCAAAATATATCTTATATAAAGGTAAAAAGATTTAGATTTTACACTAAATTGTAGGTAAAATGTAATAGGTTGAAAATTGTCTCAAATTCCTATTTGGACTTAATTATTTACTTGGCTTTTCTTTGTATATTTGGGAATGCTATTGCATCGGTAGCGGTAAGAGAAAGTTTTGTACTAGTTTGCAATTGGTCGATATAGGCGTGCATGAATTTGACTATGTAAACAATTACCATCTTACTTGAAAAAGAATGGCTTTGATTAAGGCGGAATTGTTGTGACTATGAAGGAAAATTGTTCAATGAAATTTGAGATAAGGTAGAGATTTTTTAGATATTGTCTCAAATTCATATTTGGATTTGGTTATCTCTTTGGCTTTTCTTCGTATAGGAAAGTTGTCTTGGTTTCCTTTTTGTGGTTGTATTTATGTGCAAGGAATGTCTATTTATTATCAAGCAGCAAATAATGTTCTCGTCCACCAATGAATAGGATCTGAAAGCTTATATTAACGAAAGAAAGCCAATAATGGAGGAATATTATTTTAGGACAAAGATTAGCTCCAAACCAAGTTAGTAGAATCTCATCTAATCTATTATGTAGCGATTTATAAGACTATTCGTACGTAATATTTAAACATGTCACATGAATAATTAAAAAAGTCATATGACTAAATTACACATGGATAGTCTCTTTTATCGCTATATAATGGGTTGGTGGAAGATAGTTGTAAACTAGTTTGGAGCTAAACCTTTTCCATTATTTTATATTTCCTTGAGTGTATGATATGATTACATCCCGTTTTACAATTCAAAAGTCTTAAGTCTCTATGTATCAAGAATTGTAAAAATATACAGTTAAGGCGAAAAACCCATTTTCACGCGATTCTTACTTTGGTCCCTAACTTTTTTTTCCATCGCTTTTAGTCCCTATTTAGAAAAACGCGTTCTATTTTAGTCCCTACAGTCAGTGCCCTAACGGCAAAGTCCTAAGTGGCAGACAGAACACCCTATTAGCTGACGTGGCACTGATGTGGCGATTAAGTGGCATTTTTATATGCCACGTTAGCATTTTAAAATAAAATAAAATTTTAGTTATTATTTAATTATTTAAATAATAATTAATAATTAACATAAAATTTTCTGGATATTTGTGGCTGGGGTGTAGTCTAGTTGTGTAAGTAAGGTTTGTTGGTTTGAATTTTGAAAAGAATTTAAAGCATGATCAATTTCTGTAATATGCGTACGGAAGAGAATCGGGTCAGAAAGAATTTCTTTATTTGTGGGCGTGGTTTCGGGATGCGTTGCGGAGATCACGGGATTATCATTTTTGGAAAGGGGAGGAGGATTTTCCGGCAAGTTGTGGGCCCTTTCCATTGCTGGTGAGGGGCGCGTAGTGGGGGATGGTGTTGGGCGATGTGTAGACGGCGATGCCGTGGGCGGTGGAGTTTTGGTGTGCACAACCTGAGTTTGCTGGGGATTTGCCGTGGTGGCTCGCAACCACGGTCCATACTGTTGGGACTCTTTTTCCAAAGTTTCGCCACTGTCCGTCCATAACTGGCAATCCCTCTCATCGTGATTCATGAGCCCACACCAGTAGCAGAATACCGGCATGCGCTCATATTGGAACGAGACCCATAGAGGTCCGGTTGCACCCATGTCCACGAAGCGACCACGACAGAGAGGTTGTTCAATATTTAGCGCAACCCGGACTCGCACACAGCGACCGCGACATTCACCGGTGGGTGAGGCGTCTACTTGTTCAACCTTACCAAGTGAGCTTCCAATAATCTCAGCGTTTGCTCTATTCATGCGACTGAGAGGGAGGTTGTGGATTTGGACCCAAAAGGAGGCAGTGTCAAATTTTGCGTCGTCCATGGACTCAGAGTCGCCTGGTTTGTACAGTCCAATCAGGTACTTATCGAAGGACCAAGGTCCCTGAGAGAGGATCTTCTTCGCGTCAACCACGTTGGAAAAAAGGATCAGAACAGTGTTTTAAGTGAGGTCACGAACCTCAAAATTCTGTATAGACCGCCACATAGTCTTCAGTGTACGAGATAGCGCTTCTATGTTGACACAGCGTTTTGTGAAGAGCTTGGATCACTGACGGGGGCACCAGAGGTCCAGACACTTGTGGATCACTGACGGGGACCGAAACACCTCCTTCTTTCACCAAAAAGCCTTAAACCGTAAAGACAGAAACCTCATCCGAGGAATTACGGACTCAAATGGGGTATGGTAGGAGGATGCTCAGGCTGTGGAAAGTGTTGTTCTAGACTACTTCAACACCATTTTTCAGTCCAACGTCCCTACAGATACTACTCCAATAACTGCAGCCATTTGGCCTGTGGTCACTGCCCAAATGAATGAGTACCTTTGTCAGCCATTCCAAGCAGATGAGATACACAAAGCACTGAAGCAAATGCATCCGAAGAAATCCCCGGGCCCAGATGGTATGCCCCCACTCTTCTATCAACATTTTTGGTCACTATCGGGTGAGTGTGTTACAAAAGCTATACTTGACTTTTTAAATTTGGGAATCATCCAAAATTTAATGACACTCATGTCATCCTCATCCCGAAATTGAAAAACCCTACCAAGATAACAGAATATAGACCCATAAGCCTAAGCAATGTCATCTCTAGATTAGCTTCCAAAGTTATTGCAAATAGGCTTAAACGCTTTCTCCCGGATATTATTAGTGAAAACCAGAGTGCGTTTATGTCTACTCGGCTTATTACTGATAATGTATTAGTGGCTTTTGAGACCATGCATCACCTAAATCAAAAACGAAGTGGGCGGGTTGGGGAGATGGCTTTAAAGCTTGATATGAGTAAAGCTTTTGATAGAGTTGAATGGAGCTGCCTTCATGATATAATGTTAAAAATGAGTTTTCATACTAAATGGGTTAACCTTATGATGCTTTGTGTTACCTCTGTCACATATTCAATTAGGATCAATGGCGAGCCTCGTGGCCATATCACCCCTACGAGAGGCTTGCGACAAGGGGATCCCATATCTCATTTTCTTTTCTTGTTTTGTGCAGAAGGACTATCCGCCCTCCTCAATCAAGCCTCTAGAAGTGGGGCAATCCATGGTGTTGCTGCATGCCCACGAGGTCCACGAATCTCCCACCTTTTTTTCGCAGATGATAGTATAATCTTCTGTAGAGCCACTAGTGCTGAATGCGCCCACCTGGAACATATCTTGGAGACCTACGAACAAGCATCTGGCCAACAACACAACCGTGACAAGACTGCCTTATTCTTCAGTCAAAACACAGCACTTGAGGTTTAGGAGGACATTAAACATCGTTTTGGGGCAGAAGTTATCAGACAACATGAAACTTACTTGGGTTTACCCTCCCTGGTAGGTCGATAAAAAAGAAATACCTTTCGAGTGCTTAAGGAAAGACTGGATAACAAGCTCTCGGGGTGGAAGGAAAAGTTACTCTCACAGGCCGGAAAGGAAGTCCTCATTAAGGCAGTGGCTCAAGCCATCCCCACCTATACAATGAGTGTCTTTAAGCTTCCAAACTCCCTTTGTGACGAGATGACAAGTACGGTTCGTAATTTCTGGTGGGGTCAAAAGGAAGGAAGAAACAAAATGGCTTGGTTAAGCTGGGAAAAAATGTGTGCACCCAAAAAAGATGGAGGTTTGGGCTTTCGCGATCTCAAAGCTTTTAACATGGCACTCTTGGCAAAGCAAGGCTGGCGCCTTCAAAGCAACACACGCTCCCTAGTTCATCGTGTTCTCAAGGCACGTTACTTCCCTAACCGTGACTTCCTCCATGCTGAATTGGGCCGAACACCCTCCTATGCTTGGAGCAGCATAATGGCTGCCCAAGATGTTGTTAAGGCTGGTCACCGATGGCAAGTGGGTGATGGCACTTCCATACAGATTTGGAGAGATAAATGGATGCCAAAGCCCTCTACTTTCCGAGTCATCTCTACGCCAAACACCTTAAATGAGACTGCAACTGTTTCTGAGCTCATTGATGAAGTTACAGGAGAGTGGAATGTCGATTTGGTTAAGCATGTTTTTCTACCTGATGATGCACACACCATTCTTGGCATTCCACGTAGTAGCAAACGTAACAGAGACCGCATGATTTGGGCCTACACGCCTAAAGGCACCTTTACTGTGAATAGTGCTTATAAAGTTGCCTTGTCTTTATCTCAATCCAAATCAAAAGAAGAAACATCAGATGCTAGCAGCCACAGTCAGTTTTGGCAGAAAATCTGGAGCCTCCGGATTCCAAACAAGCTGAAAACCTTCGCATGGAGAGCAAGCCAAAATATTCTCCCCACTAAGGCAAACCTCTGCTCTCGCGGAGTGATCGATGACCCTACCTATGATGCATGCGGCCTGACTGCCGAGACCAGCGGGCATCTCTTCTGGGACTGCAGACATGCACATGAAGTTTGGTCCGCTACAGGTATTCCTTTCGATAATATAGGTGTACACTATCGCAAATTCATCGACCTGCTCTGGTACCTCATCTTCAGGCAGCATGTGGGCCAAGATGTACTTGAACTCATTATCACTATCGCATGGTGCATGTGGTACAACCGGAACAGAGTACGGCATGGCTCCCCACGACAGTCTTCAAATGAAATCCTACACAAAGCTCGCACCGTCATGGAGGATTTCCAAGTGGCTCACTTCGCATGTCCTCAGCCCACGGATCCATCAGACACTTGCTGGGTTCCTCCTTCAAGTCCGTGGTTCAAGGTAAACACAGACGCTGCTATCTTCAAGAATCTCGGCTCAGTGGGCATCGGTACAATGATTCGGGACCACGCAGGAATGGTCATCGCAGCCCTCAGTCAGCATCTGCACTTGCCGTTGGGTCCCTTGGAGGTTGAAACAAAGGCGAAGGACGTAGCGGTTTCATTTGCATGGGATGTTGGCGTACAAGAAGTTATTCTTGAAACTGACTCCCACGTGATTTTCTCTGCTCTGTCGGGCTCCACCATTCCACCAGCTACAATGCTTCACGTCCTTGAGAGCATCCAGCAGAAGTTGCATGATTTTAGACGCGTCAAAGTCCAACATGTAAGGCGCCAGGGAAATAAATCTGCACATGCCTTGGCACAACATGCAAAGGGTATCCACGGTTTTATCACTTGGTTGGAGGAAAGTCCACCAATAATTGAATCTCTACTACTCCAAGATGCTATGTACTCCTCCTTTACGTAATAAAAAGTTTCAGTCTTCCTATCAAAAAAAAAAAAAAAACATAAAATTTTCTTTTCTTTTCATTATTTTGTTGGAAGATCATCTTTGTGTTCTTCATGTTCTTACAGTTCATATTCTTCATGATTTTAGTAAATTAATTCATTTTCTTTTCTTTGCCTTTCTAGTACTTTCTTTATAACCAAACAAATCGAAATTCAGAACTTAGATCAAACAATAATCAACATACACCAACCAAAATCCAGAAATCAACATACACCCACCAAAATTGAAAACCCAGAAATCAACATACACCAACAATCAAACTCAAAAACAGATTTGCATATTCAAAAATTTTAACCCAACATACACCCACTAAAATCAAAAGACCTGCATCCACTTTGTTCACAAAATCAACACCAATCTCTAAGTTGGAAACCCACCAATCCATCGAAACACAAAATTAGATCCAACTTGGAAACCCACCGATCTCCACCATCCTCCAAATCCCATCATTCTCTCAAACCCAGCCTTTGAATCATAACCCACAAATTCGCCACAGATCAGTGTACCAATCCGCCACAAACTCACAAACCCAGATCAACAAATCTCATAAACCCACGAACCCACAAATCCGCCACAGATCAGTGCACCAATCCGCCACAAATCTACAAACCCTGGTCAACAAAACTCACAAACCCACAACCCACAAACCCAGATCTACACCACTGAGCTGAGAGATAGAGAGATGAAAGAGAGAAACTTGCCTATCTGGGAGAGAGAGACAACGATTCGTGAGAGTGGATTGGTCAGATGTGGTGAGGCGATGAACCACTGCCGGTTTTAGTGGCGACGGCGGTGGAGATGAGCAGAGAGGCCGGCAATGGAGTTAGAAAGAGTTGTGAGAGTTTTGGAAGAGAGAGAGAGGAAAGTTTGAAAATATTAAGGGAGTCCGGTTTGAGTTTTGTGTTTGGTTTTTGTGTTTGGTTTCAAAGCATAAGTTTTGATTTTCTAGGCAAGCATAAGAATTAACTAATTTTCTGGGCAAGCTTAAGTTTTGATTTTTAATTTATTTTCTTTTTTGGTTTAAATTTTCTAGTGTGGCTCTTTATAAAAAAAATTAAAATGCTGACGTGGCATATAAAAATGCCACTTAATCGCCACATCAGCACCATGTCAGCGCCACGTCAGCTAATAGAGTGTTCCATCTGCCACTTAGGACTTTGCCGTTAGGGCACTGACAGTAGGGACTAAAACAGAACGTGTTTTTCTAAATAGGGACTAAAAGTGGTGGAAAAAAAAGTTAGGGACCAAAGTGGGAATCGCGTGAAAATGTAGGGACGAAAATGGGTTTTTCGCCTACAATTAATTATACAAGAGAGTGATTATTGGAAGAGGTTGTAAGACTGCTTCCTTAGAGGGCTCCAATAGAGATGGTGGTTGACAAATACCGAATTTGGTATCTTAAGAGTGATTGCTCGGTGGATATTGTCTGATTGTTTCATTAGAACATCCCAATATTAACAATGGTTGACTAAAGTTAGATATGGTAATATTGGGACTGACGTAATTTGGTATTTTACCTTAATTTTTGCTAATAATATAGACACTAGACTAAGGTTTGGTGGGCTTGACTGTAGAGTTTATATTTTTAGATTGGCAACCATGAACAAATGTAACCTCTTAGAATTTAGTTTGTTTAGTTGATTAGTGTTGAATTAATCCTTAGAACAAGAAAAATCAAGAATGCAGAAAATAGACTACTAGAAGATTGCATTTTGACTGCAGCTTGACATGTCGAAAATCACTTATCACGACCGATCAAACTGCAATTCTCGACCTATTGAGTTTTGTGCAGATTGAAAATTCAAGTAATTTTCTCAATCGTTTGATCTAGGGTTTTGATGGAATTTAAGTAAATATAAATACCAACCCTAGAACACGTTTTTGGATACACAAGAGGGTAGTATTATGTACACAGATTTGGAGTTTTTCCAAATCCTTTAAAATCTATAACTGGAGACTACGTGAAAACATCAGATCCAGTTAAAAAAAAAAAGTTGTTGTAGTTAGTTAACCATAGTTCCTGATCAAATCTTTGAGCAGAGATCTCAGAGTCACGAACAGGGGAGTTCATGTGCAACAGTCCATAATAGAAGAGTCTGAGGATTAAAATCTACATGTGGTCACACCAGTAAGTATTACATGAGGTAGTAGTATATTTAGAGTTAAGTCTATTGTACAAACTTCAATTCTATTAATGGATATGTTGCCTTGAGGATTGTTTAACTTAAATCATTCTCATATTTTTAACAGAGAAACGGGTAGTTTCATTGGTTTTCCTAGGTCATCATTTTTGTTGTCTATGTGATCTATTCTTGTGTGATATGTTAATTGATTTCTTCAAGGGCGTAATTGATTAATTAGTTATTTGGTTAAAAGTTGATTAATTTTGTGACAATCGTGGCCTAAAACTCTAACATTGACCAAGGTTTTGCTCATATTTATAGAAGAATAGTTTGATAGTTTTTTAAAGGTTGGAAAGATACCCATAAGTGAGAGTTATGCAAGAGAGGTTAAGTCTTGTAAGCCTTATTGAGTATAGTGGATTTGATTTGTGTGTGTGTGAAGGTAGGTTGTTTGTTGAATCACGTAAGTTCTTGTATTCTATATATTTGTATTTGTTTAATTATTTTTGTCTTTATTATTATTGATTTTGCATATTGGGAGAGTTGTTGCCAACAAGTAGTATTAAACCTTCCATTATTGCACAACAAATAGTAAAAGAACTTCCGCTGTTATACATCATGTTTAACTATAATTATAAAATGAGTAATACAGATGCGGGAGACACAAAATGATCTTTATTTTATTTTGCACATCAGTTGTATTTGTTAGGTTCTAAATGTTTAGTTTGTTGGCAAACCGTGTATATAAACTTGTCTAGGTATAGATCATAGTGTCTGTAGTTCATATTAGACATTGCTTAAAGTGTTGCATGTCAGAATTCAAGAATATAAAACCAGTAGGTTCAAGAATTCAAAATTAGACAAGTTCAACAGATTGAGAACAAGTTTCGACCGATCGAGATGCGATTTTACAGATTTTAAATAAAGCCCAACAGCTCATTAAATGTTTAGGGTTTTAGTTCAGATTTACTTCATATATAAAGAAAACCCTAAAACACATTTTTCAAGTCTTGGAGAGCTACTCTTTTGAGATTTGTGAGGTTCTGTGTCTTCTACTATTTCAAGCATCTACTAGAGATCATTCTTATACCATAAGTACTAGTGGAACAAAGTTGTAACCTAAGCTTCAGATATCAAGCGTATTGAAAAGCAAAACATGAACTGGAAGTTCATGTTGGAGTAGATTTATATCAAAGAAGTCTGAGGTTTTCAGAGTTAGGTTTGATAATCATAGTTAAGTTTACTACGAATTAAATATTCTTGATTGTAAACTTCTATTTGATAGTGGATTGTTCTTCTTGGGATTGGTTCCCCCAGATTTTTTACCTTCAAACTAATTTGTTTCATTGGTTTTCCCGAGTCATCATATCTTGTGTTATTTAGATATTCCTCTGCATGATATGTTTGATATATGTTTAACCTAAAGCTTGCATAATTGACTTAATTAATAACTTGGCCATAATATCAGGTTAAATATTGTTTGTTCAGGGGTTTAAAAACTAATAGTATATGTATTGGTCAATTATATTTTTTGCTTGTTTTTAGACCACTTAAAACACAACTGGATTAATCTAGTTAATTAGCCAAGTGATTACTTAGTCAAATTATGTAGTTCTAGGTTAACTCAATCATATAATCATATCAAGTATAGCAGCAGAAAAATAAATAACACAAAGATATGATCACCCAGGAAAACCAAACCGGTAAAAAACCTGGGGAGGATTTAATCTAGCTATTCTCAAGGTAAACTTGAATCCACTATAGAAAGAATTGAAGTTTTACAATAAGACTTAGACCACTAACATCTTATTGCTACCCACCAGTAGAAACTTACTGACACGACCACGTGCAACCTCCGAGACCACGGACTCCTTCTTTCTTGGATTTTCCAGCAAGTACAAGCACACCCGCTTGTGTATCTTTAAGCTCTTATGGCAGCAATTGAATGATCATCAAGTTCTTGAACGAATCTCTTTCTTGATAATCCTAAGCTTGTGTGAAGGAAAGCTCTTCACAGATCTCACAAGAGATTCACACAAACAGCAATATGAACAACCTAAAAACGTGGCTAGGGTTTCCTTTATATACTTAGGGCAAAAACATAAAATCCTAAACGTTTTAAGAGTTAGGGCTGAGTTGGAATTATGCAGTAAAAACACATTCTGCTCGAGATTCGATTGATCGAGCCTAAGCTTCGATCGATTGAGCAGGCCGAAATGCGCTATCAATTCTGCATCAACTCAAATCCAACTTTACATAAAATAACCAACTTTGAGCAAGTCTAAACATGACTAAACAACCTGTTTTGATCATGGTTTGCCAATATTACACATTAGAGTTCTAAATACATAAAATCCTAAATCTTTAGAACCTAACAATTTTATTTTAGGTTCTAGTAGTTTATTAGGCCATTAGTATTTTAATTTCTTGAAGTAAAACTATTTTTGTAGTAAGATAGTTAGGGTTTCTATACCAATTAGAATTTAATATTCCTATATAAGCAAACTATGTATACTCATCAGAATGGGAGATGATTTTGATGAATGAAAGTTCCTTTTGGTTTTATGGTCTAGTACCAAGTCCAGCAAACCCTAGGTGTCAATTTCTTGTGGTTTTTTCTTGCTTGGTGCTGACCCCCAAGTAAGCTTAGGTGCCAACTCTTGGGTTTCTATAAGTTCTTTTCTTGTCCTTAATTTTATTGATGAATTATTTTGGTTAACATCTATTCTAAATATCTAATAATTTGAACCACAAAAGAATGGCGCCGCTAAACTAAAAGAGTTTGTGATTACACGGTTAGCATGAATTCAACATGTATATATGATTTATTGAGCTGACACTTGAAAGATACACATTGTCAGCATCAAAGAAAATTGGATCTCTTTCTGATCTTTGGGTTCCCTTAATGAAGCAGATAAAATTTGCTCCCTGATATATCCACTAGATTTGATAATCAGGATAGATGCTTGATTTAATTGAACTTCAATTAGCTTATCGGCCCCATTATGGATATGATTGAAGTACTTTGAAATGAATGTATATGGTTTCCAACCCTTGTTTTTTTCTTGGTAGTTAGGCCTAGAATAATCGTGTGGGCTTGACAATAATTACTAGTATGGACTAGGGAAAATATGACAGCCAAAGCCCAAGTTTCTGGCTGTTACCTGGTGACTTGTGCAAAGCTGAGACTTTCATGCTAATGTGATAAAGTTTGGTGTCGTGTTCCAATATCTGCCAAAGTTTTCAGTTCCAAATCTTGCTTGAATTGACAGATTACGTGTTAATTATTACCTAATAATGCGATGATAGATGATTATTATTGGTTAATAATGCAATGATTATTATTATATGATGATGATTTTCTTCTTTAGGTAGCATTATGTTGCGTTGTGTTTGTCAAATATCAGAATCAAACTACCTTTATTTCAGGGAATATCAGAATCAATCTCAATCAAATCATATAAAGGCCAGTTTGAAGTTTGATTTTATGAATAAGATGTTCCACACGAACTAATTTGAATACCATCAACATATCATTATGATTATAATATAAGTTTCAACTTGCACATTTCACGATCACTTTGACACCAATCCAAATTGCATTTTAAAGTATTTTAAAGATTAATGGGTTGAATTGAGAACCATCTTTTGTCTGATCCAGCTTTCGCAAGTCCATTGAGATCATCTAACTATGCTGTTGCTCTTTTTTTTTTTTGAGTGCTATGCTGTTGCTCTTTTCACTTAAGAGAATCAAATGGCCCATACAGTGTACTAAGCACTCAATGCCTAAAATATCAATACAGTGGACTTGGATTCCTGAGGTCAGTGTCTTTTCAAATGATTGATGCACCTTTTTCACATAAAATCAGCTACATACTCTCCCATGAGTTTGACTGATATACCACTTCACCAAAAAGGCTCATCTAAATTCCTACACATTTCAAATGAAGAAAATTCTAGTCCAAAGCATAATGTTTGCTGTTTAAGTGACATTCATTTAAGAAATACCTTTGTTTACTTACCAAAGAAAAGACATTCCTTTGGTTTTTCGGTTTTTACTCTTTCAATATTTCCTCTCATCCTTTTGAATTTAGGCTGTATTTTCACATAATTGTTTACATATGTTTAGGCTGTATTTCCTCTCACCCTTTGTTTACTTACCAAAGAAAAGACATTCCTCATGGAGGGTTAAGTGTTAAAAAAATCAATTGTTTACATATAAAACAATAACATAGAGGCTTAAGTGTTATACTCTCAAAGTCTCAAGAAGTTTCGTGTTTTACAGGGGCCCCACATGGAGGGTTTTGAGTATTTTTCCAACTATTTTTATGCCTCAATTGTTTGATTTCTTCATCTTTAAACTTTGGGTAAATTATTCTTTTGGTCCTTTAAATTTGGGATAAGTTTTATTTGGTACTTGAATTTTTAAAGTGTCAAAATTGGTACATGAAATTTTAAAAAGGGAACAATTTCGTGTCCATTCATCTATGGGGTAACTTTGATTTTGGTCTATTAAATATGAGCTTAGTTCAGTTTGGTCCCTTAAAAATGGGATGCTTTAGCATTCCGTTCATCACATAAATACAAAAACAGATAAACTAATGAGAACCAAATTGCTCAATTTTTTAAAATTTCAAAACCAAATCCAAACCTTTTTAAATGATCAAAAATTGAATTACATCAAATTTCAAAGAAGAAAAATATAATTTACTCTTAAACATTCATGCAATCTATGCTTGAAACATCATTTATACTTTTTAATTAAAGAGAATGGAGCATTCCCAAATATCTATGCTTGTCTCATATTATGAAAGCATACCTTAAATTTCAATATTATTTTTATCTTGGGCATAATATCTATGCTAAATCTTTGCATTAGATGGCCTTTCACATCATCTATCTGACTAAATCCAAATTCTTGGATTTATTAAATCATTAGCGGGCCATTAATGATAACCACAAATTACTCATCCTCCATCGGATCATTGGTGTTAAACATAACGAGGGTTAGAGGTCTAGCCTACCATATAGACATTTTGGTTTGTCCTTCATGGACATTCCCTTTTCTTTGACAGATCTCACGCACAGAAAAACTAGTGGATTGACATGATATTTGATAAGATAGGATGTGGCAAGTTGAGGATAATTAACGAAAAAGTAGGTGATACTTTCTAGTGATGTAACCCTTCTCAACAAAGCAAATAGTATCTCATTTCTCGTATTATAAACTTTCACTAATAAAATTTTAGTGGCCGTGTGTGTGGTACATGTGTTTAAATACATGTTTTTAGTTTTTAAACAATATTACATGTATTTTTACATAATTTTTCACTCATACGTATTTTTTAAACAATAAAAACTGTTATTTAAACACACACATCAAACGACCCCAATTTCTGAAGTGACTAAAATTAAAACTTCATCACTTGAATTCATGACTTTTCTTTAATGATTTTCTTTGGTATTAGTCTAAATATGCCCACTCTTCAAATCAATTTGCTCCTCTATCTTAAAGTCCAAAGTAAAGGTTCAAAATGTTCAGCAAGTCTATGACACTTCAATGTCCAGAAGTCCTAAAGCTGTCACCGACATGGACTTGGGTGAGCAAAAAAAACCTAAGGTACAAGTTTGGATAAAAAAAAAGTATTTATGATAATGTGTTGATATCAAAATAAAAGATTATATAAAAAATGAAAATGAAAGGCATGATTAATGGACACGGTTGGCTTGGATACAAGTCATACAGAAAAGGAATATAAATACTGCAGAAATTACATTTTTTTAAGGGAAAATTTACAATTTTTAAGCATACTAGCCATCTTTCAGACGCTCTTTCTTCTCCAATGTTGGTGAAATCATTAGTTTTTGCAATATGAAGGGAATTTAAAAAAATAAAATTAAAAAATCATGTGGCCTTTTTGTTAGCATATTTAGTGCATTTTGTTTTTTAATTGATGTAATAAGACATAATTATATTTTGGGTATATATATATATATATATATATATGTGAATGGAAGTATTTTAAGAAGAAAAAGTGAAGATATAAAGAATAAATATAACATAATTGGACCTAAAATCATAGGTTAAAGTTTTTTGGTTAAGTCATGTCCCTATATAGCATATTAAGGTCTCAATTAGAGAGCTTCTACAAAAAGTGTCAAAAGTCTTATAATTCAACTGATACTTTATGACATTTTTAATAAAAACATCATGGGTTCAAGTCTCTCTTCCTTCAATTATTGAATTATCAAGGAAAAAAGTCTCCACAAAAGTAATCTCCTAGATATTATATTAGAAACAGCCAAACATAATTTGTGTCTATAATATTTTACTAATATACAAGTTTAGAAATTTAAAAATATATAAAGAGATAACGTAATGTAATGTAATTAATAGATTTAAAAATATTATAAAAGCAACATGAATTTCAACTCCACAAACATTCTTATTTTTGAGAACTAAACACATATTATCTTAACAAAGCACATCACAAACTTCAATTGAAAGCGATGATATCTGTGTATAATGTATTACTTATTCGCTATTTGTGAAAAAGGGGGGAAAAAAGGAGTTGACATGACAGTTAATAAAAGAATGGAATGAATGGAATCTCTACTAGTGAAGGTATCAAAAAAGAAAAAGAAAATTAAGAACGAAAAAGTAGAGTAGAGTAGAAGGAGATTCATTTTGGGTTAAGTTGTGTCTCAATATAGCATATTAAGGTCTCTATTAGAGAGCCTCTGCAAAAAGTGTCAAAAGTCTTATAATTCAACTAGTAGTTGCTCAAATCTTTATTCCTTCAATTATTGAATTATTAAGGAAAAAAAAGTCTACACAAAAAGTAATCTCCCAGATATTATATTAGAAACAACCATACATAATTTATGTCTAGAATATTTTATTAATATACAAGTTTAGAAATTTAAAAATATATAAAGAGATAATGTAATGTAATCTAATAATAGATTTAAAAATATGACTGTATAAAATCTACATGAATTTCAACTCAACATTCTATTTTTTGAGAAACAAACACACACTCGAGGAGTGAGAATATGGTTCTAACATGAAGATGAACTGAAAATTCCACTTAAAAGGTATGATAACTCAACGGACATTGAGTGTGTATAATAATGTCTAACTGATTAAAGACGGGTGAGAGAGTTACCAGACACGACAGTTGATGAAAGAATGGAATGTATGTAATCTTCAACAGTGAAGGAATCGCAGAGAAGAAAATTAAGAGCAGAAGGAGATTTCGTTTTCATTTACAAGAAAGGTAACCTACTTAGTACCTATACACAGCTACACTAGACAACACTAATAGAAGTCAATAATTAACTATTTCATAACATGTATATTCACTCATAAAAGGCTAAGGCAATTCCCACCGCTCCGTTGAAGGAATTGCCCAATCCTACTTCTTACATTTTCAAAAGTAATAGCCTATGAGGGCTGCATGGATATGGAGATCCTTTCTAGAATCGGGAAATGTTCAAAATTTTAAGGTCATATCAAGATTTTAATTTGAGATCAGAGCAGGGTTTGGTTGGAGGTCAAATCTTAATGACGTGATAATTAATTTGTTAAGTTGTGTATTTTTGTATTGGCTTTATTACATGATCAAATTTTGATTGTAATTTTTGCTTAATATCTTGCATTTGTGGGCGAGGTTGTATTTGGGTTGGGCTTTCAGTTCAAATTTGTTGATATTGAAAAATGGAATTTCACACCCACCAATGTCAGTTTGACATTCATGAATTTGACATATGACATATCTTCAAAAAGCAGTTGGGACTCTTTTCGTGAGTCCCCGGAAATTTCGCACCCACAAATTGCTCATACAAGAGAGAAATTAGTTATTTGGATTACCTGCTGTTCCAGCCTCTTCCCAATATAAATATTCATAATTCCCACGATTTATACAGTGAAGCACTCACTTGAGAGTGTTGAGAATTTTATTGTGAGAGCTAAACACCATTAATTCTTTACACTCTTCTCTCTCACCATAGCCAAATCCTTGAGAGGAGATTTGATCATTCACACCCATCATCGCCTAAGTGTTGTGATTATTGTTCAATTTGCTTGGATTGCTAGTAACAATTGGAGATTGCGCAATTTCAGCCTTGGAGGCTTGAAGGTGGAATCAGGCTTGGTTGTGGGATTCGGGAAATAGTTTTAAAAACGGACTTGACGTAGTTGGTTGCAAGTTGGAGCTTAGAAAGCTCAAGTACTTAGGTAGCTTAGACTTGGTGGGTCTATGGGGTAACCTTTGTACTAAAACTATTTATTTTAGTAGATTGTTTGACGGTCTATCCGCAAAGAAGTTTTTATAGTGGGTACTTCGATTTTCCTTTTGATAACACATCTAGTGTTATCTTTGGTTTGCTTATCTTTACTTATTGCAATTGCAGATTTAATTGCTTTAGTTTGTCTATCCATTCAATTGCAAGTACCCATAGTTAATTTAGTTAATCACATATATTCTGCATTAATTGTGAGATTAGCCTTAATTAACTTAGTTGTAATTAAAATTTGGGGACTAAAATATTGCCTAGAGAATTAGGTAGATTTCTCATAATTAAATCTAAATAAATAGATGAATTTGTAAAAATAGTAATTAAAATTGACTCAAAAAAGTAAATAATTTTAGATATTTGATATTTTTCAAATGTATTTTCACAGCTTTTATAACATGAAAAAAAGTTAATAAAACCTAAACAAGTATAAATAGATAGTGAGTTTATTAATGAGTGAATTCCACTCTTCTCCACAAAGTTTTTTTGTTATTACACTCATCTCCTTTCTAGTTTAGAATAAGACCCTCACCTCTTTTAGAATACAAACTATTTATACTAACCTACCCTGGATGATTGAAAAAGAGCTTTTAAAAATATTGAATTTCCTATTTTACATTACATTTAAATTATCATCCACACCTCATCTAATAGGAAATTTGGAATTAAATTTTTTTTTTCAATCATCCATGAGAGGTTAGTGTAAATAGTTTGTATTTTAAGGGAAGTAAATGTCTTATTACAAACTAGAAAGGAGATAAATGTAATAACAGAAAACCTTAGGAGAGGTCAGTGCAATTTTTCCGTTTATCAATCATTCAATAACGATGGCCATCTAGTAGTCATAGTCATAGATTTTTCCTTAATCCAACAAAATTAGGTCAATCAAAAATCAACTCAGTTTGTTGAAATAATTCTCTCTCACTAGTGGCATATTTTTTTTCCTCATGGTCATAGTCATGGATTTTGATTTTTCATCGAATTCATATATGAGAGCAACAACATGAAATAGGGCCAAAGTTTCAAAGGTAGAGTTGCTCAATATACTAGAAACACCCAAAAAGATAAGAGGATGAAAAAGAGGGGTTAAATTCAATACCAAATGGAATCGATAGGGTGGCGTGAGTCGATGGTAGTAGTAGAGTGGAGAAATAGTGATGGCACTGAAGGATAAAAGAAGCTGGAGAAGAAAATGAAATCATAAAGAAAAAATAAAAAAGAGATTGGCAGATTGGAAAAGGTATATTGTCTTAAGATGTTCTAAATGATTTCGTTTCAAACAAATGAGATAACATCAACAATGTCATCTTGGGTAAGGGAAAAGAAAAAGAAACAGAGAAATAACCCACTTGAACCATCAAAATTGCCCACGATTTTATGAACTTAATTGGTGGTTTAAGTGTAATTCAAACAGGTCACAATCAAAATTGCTGGTCCAGTCTAGGTTTAAAATCATGCTCGCTTTCTTTAAAAGCAAGAATGTCATTGGAATTTAACTCTAATAAGTAATAAGAAAAAAGAAAAGAAAAAAGAAAATACCCATTCAAACTTGTTTACATGTCACATTTGTGTAGCAAAACCTGATTTTGGTAAGACACTTTTTTTTAAAGATGGGAAGATAGTTAGTGAAGCAGGGGAAGATAAGATTCGAATGGCACACGAGGCACTATAATGATTCTATTACCACTGGATTTAAGGATGAAAATGAGACAAGACAAGGTCAGATCATGGGTATTTTATTCTTGCCTTGTGTTCTCTTTGAGGTGAGGAAAATCCACATGAAGTAGGTCGGGTTAAAAATGTTTTATTAATCCTAATAATATGCATTCAACTTTAATGAGATAAAGATGAAATGTATAAGGCAACTGTGGGAGTACTAAGAGAAAAATAGAGACAAGTGTTTTGAATATAATAATAAAATATGTCTGTGTGTGTATATATATATCATAACTGGAATATCTATAGAAAAAACTATATTATATGTATAAATAAGTTAAACAAATGTTAAATAAAATATCTACATATACATTCGAAGTAAGGTGGGGTAAGATAGGATGGGCCGCCTCTTCGTGGCAGAGAAAATCTGCATAAGGCAAAGTTAGGCATAGTGGTTGATGTAGGGCAGGTCGTTTTGCCATCCCTAATTGAGTTGTATAAGACGCTAATTTTTTATACAGAAACTAGGATAGAGAGAAAGGTACGTGAGTTAAATGAAAAAGAATAGAGGAAATTGACATCAGTCAACCATTCTTGCCAATATGGTCAAGATACACAAAGACCAAGCGGCTATGTCATTCGTGTTAACCTTAATTTACTCACAACATTCATAAACTATTATAACATTATTAGATTATGATAACAATGGTATTTCCAAAATCAAATCTAATAGGACAATAGTGGAGTGAAAGTATTAGTTTGTTCCTTTAATTTTATTAAAAAAAAAAAAAACCTTTTTGTTATCATATTAGTTTTTGAAAGCTCTGACTTCTCCATGTTTATATCTTAATTCTCAAACCATATAGAGTATTAAATTGTTTCTTTTTTTTCCTCAATAAATTCGATAGGTACGATTAATAGGGAACGAGAGATTTAAATTTTGGACGTCTCTGCTAGACACAAGAGGTGTTTATTGAGCTATAAAACTTTTGACCTAAATTGTTGCTTATTAGTTGAAACAAGAAATAACCTCTCATATTCGAACCCCACTCCCCCTCCCCCTTACAAAGAAAAATAGAAACCCAATTTATCATTATTACTTTATTATGTTAAAGCAACTCAACACTAATTAGGTTTGGTATTCTCTAAGAAAATATTTTTTTTAATAAATTCTAGTAATTAGATTTCATTTAGTTTTGTCTACAATCTACTTATGATCTCTCTCTCTCTCTCTCTCTCTACACACACAGATATATATATATATATATATATATATATATAAATATATAATGCAACCAAGAAAGGTTTATGACATAAAATTGTTGTTGCAAATACATTTTTTGGGATGGTATTTAACGATTTGTGATGGAGTGAAATTAATTTTGATGCTTTGGTAAAAGTCTAGGAAATGTATTGTAAAGTCCATATTTTTAGGTTGGCAACTATGAACAAATTGTAACCTTTAGAACTTAGTTTTGTCTAGTTTTTTAGTCTAGAAATATTCTAAAACAAGAAAAATGAAGTTAAGCACAGTTGAAGGCTCAAAGAAATCAGAAAAGCATGTGTAGATAAGTGTTACTTATCTCGACCAATCAAGATACAAGCCAGATTTCAAATCTTGCTTTTATCTCAGCTATTTGATCTAAGGTTTTGATGGAACTTAAGGATATATAAATACAAACCCTAGAGCATGTTTTTATAGATTCAAGAGGGAAGTGCTATGTACACAGATATGGAGATTTTCTATACCCTTATAGAGCTATAGTTGGAGACCTTATGTAAACAATAGATCCAGTCATAAAGCAAAGCTGCTGCATTCAGTCAACCACAGTTGCTGATTTAAATCTTTGAGTGGAGATCTCAAAGTCACAAACTGGAGAGTTTGTGTTGCTGATCCAAATCTTTGAGTGGAGATCTCAGAGTTATAAACAAGTGAGTTTGTGTGCAACAGTTTCATAGTAGAAGAGTCCGTGAATTCGGAGCTGTGTGTGGTCACGTGAGTAAGTACTAAATGAGGCAGCAGTAGATTTAGGGTTAAGTCTATTGTATAAACTTTTATTCTATTAGTGAAATGTTGCCTTGAGGATTGTTTAGGTTAAATCTCCTCAGATTTTTTACTTTGAAACTATAGTTTCAAAAGTTTTCTTGGGTCAAATCTACTGCATAATTGATATAATTAATTATTTGGTTAATATTTGATAAAATCTGAGACAACTGGGAGTTAAAACACTAACATGTATAGTGTATACAACAATAGTTCTTAAGGATGATGAAGGAAACTTTGCTAGGGCTGGACCAGTAAACTTTCAACTGGGTTTCCTGGGTGGGCTAAAGCCCAAGAAGCTTATATGGCCGGATCAAAATCTAAGAGATTGGGTGTAAATATGTCATCTCTTTGAAGTAGATTCTCAGGTAGTTGTTGAGGCTGTTTTGAGTTTGAAAGTTTCGTGATAATTCATTAGTTATAATAAGGGCAGAAGATTTGAATCTTGAAAGTTTTAATTGAAAATACCAGAAAGTGTTAATTGAAATGTTGAACTACTAAGAGTTAAGACCGTGCACTTATTTTAGAAATTGGCAAACCTTTCTTAGATAACAAAGCCCTCTTGGGCTTATTTGTTTTCTGATTGTTTGTTTATATTCCTAAATCAGCAAATGCAACGGCAGAGATACATAAGCCAAGCTGCATGGTTTTCTTAGCTAGATCTCTTGTGAGTTTTCATCATGAAGAAGATGAAGAGTCACGACCCAACAGGCTATAATAGAATGGTGCCAAATAGTGTCACTTCAAATTGGCGATGGCAGCAATACAAGGTGACTTTTAAAAAGTTTTATATTTTGATTGACACTTGACTTATCTATATATATAATAATAGGTGAAGCAGAGAGAGTGTGAAATTGAATTCCAAATTAGAACTCTAATTGTGTGCCACGTGTACACACCAAATTAGAATTTTTAATTAGAATTCTAATTTTGTGCCATGTGTCTAGAATCTGAAATTGAAGTTGAATTTTGCATTATGTGACTAAATGTATGTGGGCTCATTCTCATTAAAACCACTTCTATGTAACGGGTCAAGTGAGTTACTGTGCTAATTAAGTTTTTTCTTGATTTTGCAGTCAAACGTGAAAACCAAAGAGATTAATATCAGAGATAAGAACTTGGTTTGGGTACAATGCATAATTTCCAAAAAGATAAATGTATGTGGGCTCATTCTCATTAAAACCACTTCTATGTATCGGGTCAAGTGAGTTACTGTGCTAATTAAGTTTTTTCTTGATTTTGCAGTCAAACGTGAAAACCAAAGAGATTAATATCGGTGATAAGAACTTGGTTTGGGTACAATGCATAATTTCCAAAAAGATAAATGCATGTGAGCTCATTCTCATTAAAACCACTTCTATGTATCGGGTCAAGTGAGTTACTGTGCTAATTAAGTTTTTTCTTGATTTTGCAGTCAAACGTGAAAACCAAAGAGATTAATATCGGTAATAAGAACTTGGTTTGGGTACATTGCATAATTTCCAAAAAGATAGCAAAGCCAGAGTTTGCATCTTTGTTATAAATTGCTTACAAAGTTTGCATCTTTACATTTGCACTGAGTTTCGGATTAAAGTGCTTTCTTCTTGGTTCTGACACTAAGTTTTGTTTACTATTCACTTACAAAGTTTGCATCTTTACATTTGTTATAAATTGCTAATATGTGATTAGATGCACATTATGCCTAAAATTCACTATCCTTATATTTGGCTTTTTGTTTAGGTTTGGCACCTATAATAATGAAGAAAGCACTGCTGTGGACCGATGGATGATACTTTTTACAGGTTGCAAAGGAACTTAGTGATCAATGAAATCTCACGCGAATTGGAGAGGACCCGGCTGTAGATGTTTGGATGGCAGATGTGAGTCACTATGTTTTTAAAATTTTCAGTGAAGGTAAAGGTTATGAACAATGTAAATTTTCCGGAGAGAAATTTATTATTCTATATTTACGCAAGTTTGGTCGCCTTCTTGGAGTGGATCACTGCACCCTGTCTTTCTATTGGAATTTTTTATTCAGATTGTTACAATTTAATCCAAAATTTTATTTGAATTTTCCTATTGTTGTTACTATCATATATTATCATTCCAATTGTTCAATTAGAATCTGAAATTGGAGTCCAATTTTACTATACACGTGTACAATCTAATTATTTTTAATTTTGCTGTCATGTGTAGAAGCCAATGAGATGAAATTAATAACACATTAAACACTCATGCTTTAGGAATCGGTAGTACCAATCTAAATCCATTGGACCTGCTTCGTGATAATACAACCATGAAGGATGTATAAAAATACGCACAAACCCATCTCTCTATAAAAAGAGATTGGAGAGAATTTCTTTTATCAAACATGGAACTTCAGAGGTTTTTTCTTCACACAAATGCCCATCATGTTACAAAATGACCTATCGTAAAACTACAAAATGAGTACAACTCTGAGGGTTTTTTTTTTTTTTTTTTTTTTTTTTTTTTTTTTTAATTTTAAATTTTTTAAGCTACGAAAATTTCAATCACCAATAGAGATTGAAGATTCAAAAGCGTGAATGAATCTTTTGGATAAACATTGTCACCAAGGTTCATCTTTCTGTGTAAAATATATATATTTCTAAGTTTTGTTAATGAAATTTTCTGGTTAATAATATGAATTTAGACTTAACTGAGCCTTTTAAACATGAATAAACTCATGATTAATAATATATCAATTCCCGTGCGGTAGCACGGGGCTACATACTAGTATTTATAATGGAGATGTGCATACTTCATATAGATTTTCCCTCTCCAATTATCCAATTATGGAAAAAAAAAACCCATTTGACATGGCTCAATTTGTCATCAATTGCCAGATACCGTATTTTTCTTTTGATCTAACATTAGTTGTGAGATGTCCTAAAATGATTTGAAAAACCTAAATTATGAGATTTAACACACATCGGGGGCACACGCCTCTCTCTCTCTCTTAGAGCATGACATATTTACAATGTTGTCTATTTTCTCAATTTCTAATTTGTCATGCATTGGGGAGGAATATTCATAAATTAGCACATATAGATTATTATTATTTTTGCTTTATTTTGTTTTTTAGAATAGCACATCTAGTTTGTTGATATTTTCATGTTTGATCTCTCATACCCAAGGTTTTCAGACTCGGACCGTTCATTGAACCGTAAAAGGGAGAGGTTCAAAGTTTTTAAGGTCGAACTGAGGTTAAACCAGGATCGAACCACGATGACGTCATAATTAATTTAATAATTATTTAAATAAAAATAAATATATTAAATTAGTGTAAATAGAAAAATTAAATTAAATGACCCAATTAAATATAAGAATTATCTTTCAAATCTATTTTTTCATATCATAACTTTCCCGGGACAAAAATAAGAAATATTATATCCTAAGCATACATAGATATAATATTTCTTTATTTATTTATATGTTTGTTGAGGGTTATTTTTTGTGAAACCCGAATAGAATGAAGGAAGCCCAACCCAGCAACACAGGCAACAAAAAGAAATGGTAAGCATAGAATAAAACCATTAAGCCCAAGCGGCAGGAATAATGGATCACAGGTCCATAGAATAAATAAATGGGCCTTGAGGAAGCAAATGGGCTCAAAAGAGCCCGGAAAGAGAGAAATAGCAAATAGCAAACCCATGGGCAGTGTATGATGTGAAAAAGTAAGAATGGGCCGCGGCAGACTCAAAGTAATGTAAGCAAAGAGAGTATGGGATTGTTGGCAGACCCACAAACCCCAAGGATGAGTATGAAGTACTTGGGCTGGGGAAGCCTAATGAAGTTAGTAAAAGCCCATGGGAACACAAAGTTAGGAAAATGGCCGAGGAAGACCAAGACAAGCAAATGGGTCGAGGATGTCCAAGGGAAAATAAAAGGGACACAGGAGCCCATAAGTAAGAAAACCCATGGCCATGCTATGCCATTGGGTAAAGAATAAGCGGCAGGCCTGAAAAGGTCCGGCAGGATCAAGTCATTACAGCAGGAATGAAAGAGTAGTATGGCAGGACATGATGGCAATCAAGAAATAGGCTGAAAGAAATGTAAAGCCCAGTATTAAATAAAGCCCAGCTCCTAAGGGGAACAGGGAATTATAAAACAGCCTACATAAAAGGTCGAAAAAGGGCAGCAGACTGTGCAAGCAAGCCTCCAGACCGCGGCAAATGCATGAGCAGCAGGCAGATTTTGGACATACATGAAAGGGAAGCACACGCAAGGCCCAGGCACCCCCAACCTATACCCAGCCAATATGGGACTTGGTGGGATCATGGGTCAGAGGTAAGGGGGTATGGTTTGGTGGTGGGGAGAGGGGAAAAGACTTATTCTGCGGCTCCTGCCCAAGCTCTTTTGGGGGGTACATCCTGCTGGGATGACAGACCACCCAAAAGAAGCAAGGTTGAGGGGGGAACCGTTAAGTGCATGCCATGAGGGATAAAGAGAGAAAACACCTACACCGTGGCAGGAAAGGGTGCCACGGCAGACTAATGAATAAAACAACCTGCCTTTGTTTGGCAAGGGGGAGTGGCACACAGACGACCCCTTGGTGGTCGGCAAGTACACTCAGACCAGACAAAGGTGGTTAAGGGACAAAGTAGTAAAATCTAGTCACGGCAGGCACTATAAGAAGACCATTGTCGTGCCCAGAAAAGGGGATCAAAAAACAAGGGAAGATCACGAAAGGAAAAAGAAAGAAAGTAAAAAACAAAGGAAAGAAAAAGATAAGAGAGAAAACAGAAAACAAAGAGAGTTAATACGGTGGGCATGCACCGGTAGGTCGATTTCCCTCTCTCCCTCTCAAATCGTGCTCTCTTCCAAAAAGTAAAAGGATTCCTTTGGGCACTAACCATTCAGGTCCGGTTCCCTCAAAGCCATTAATCCCCACGTCAGGATCTTTCCTGGGAGATTAGCTGCATTGAGAGGAAACGTTCTTTCTCTTTGGTGGTTTGCTTCTGCGGACCAAACTTGACTTGATTCATATTTATTCTTGATTAGCTCATATTATTACTTACTCCTTTATCTTCTTTGTAAAAGTCATTATTATCATTGTGGTTATGTTTCATAAATAGAGATTATTTGGTCACTCTCTATTAAAAAGTCAGAGGACTCTGTTTTTGTTGTTATTATTATATCTGCCTGCCATAACTCATCTAAAACAGTTTTGCCTGCCATAAGCACATTCCTGGTAGACGAGGCATAGTTTGTGCACAAATCGGCCCAAATTGAGTTGCAGTTGGACCGGTCTCAACTTTCTTACTCAGAAACATTCGGGCCCACTACCGCAGGAGGCAGCCCAGCCCAACGCATAACACAAAAAAGGCCTCTACATTAAATTGGCGACTTCACTGGGGAGTTGAGAAACAAATTAGGGACAAGAGCCCTCGCAAACAAATGCCTCCAAAGTCTAGGACAACACAAAATATGAGTGCCGTGCCCTCACAAGCAGAATCTAGGCCAACGATGCCTCACCAACAGCAGCCTAACCAGGCGGAGGGTGCCAATGGAATGGGGGCTAGACCCCAACCTCCTCCAAGAATCCCCGCAGACAACGCCAACACCTTCGTTAAGGTGTTGCAGACTCTGTAGCACTCGCAACAGCAAATGATGGAAGAAATCTGTCAGCTAAAAACGGACAGAACGAAGGAAAAAGAAAGCCAACATGATCCAGAACATGCGGCAGACAAAGAAGAGACACCAGCAGGAGGTGTCCCACAGAATGCGGATCAATGTTTTATTACTATGGCTGAAGTAGCGGCTCTCCTATAGCAAGAGAGAGCCAGAGGACCTAAGGAGAGATTCTATGCACGAAGGCCTCCATACCCACTAAAGGTGCTCAGTAAACCATACCCCAAGAGGTACGAGTTGCGAGCTTTTGCGTAGTATGATGGCAAGAAGGGAAGTGCCGTTGAGCACGTGAGCAAGTTCATTGATACGCTTGGCCCTTACACCGCAGAAGAAGACTTGTGTCTTCGAGAATTTCTAAATCACTGTGTGACCGGGCTTACACCTGGTACATTGGTTTAAAGCCAGGATCGATCCCAACATGGGATGACATGGTGGATGTATTTTGTACTAAATACTTCCACGGAGAAGAAACGGTAACACTTGCGACTCTGCAAGCAACCAAGCAAAGGAATGGTGAAGACTTGATGGAGTACATCAAGAGATTCAGGGACATAGCACTTGATTGCTATGACCATTGCGAAGAAAGGACACTGGTAGAGATGTGTATGACGAATATGATCAAGGAGTACAGGGCAGTCCTGGAGAACTTAGAAATCTCCCAGTTTGCACAGTTGTTGCAAAAGGCAAGAAAAACTGCCTAGTCCGTAAAGCCAAGCACGGACAAGAGAAGTGCTCCGCAAGCCATGACAGTGTCTACTGGTGAACAGAGAAGGAAGACTAATGGGCGAGAGTACAATACTCCCCCATCGATACCATGCACTTCAAAGGAGCTAGATGTACTGCTAGACAAGTGGATAGTAGATGAGATCTTCAAGCCTAACCAAGTTTCTAGGGAGCCCACAGAAGAGGAGCGGAGGGACCCACACTTTTGTTGTTTACACAATTACGTACAACATCCTACCGCAGAATGTTGGGCGCTCCGCAGACTAGTGCACCGCAGGATCAAAGAAGGGACTCTAGAACTGTCTCAGCAAGAAGTCCAAAGAAATCCACTCCCAAACCACAAAGGGAAGGGTGTAGCGGCGGTGGTAATTTGCGCGGACCTAGGAGAGGACGAAGAAGAAAACCTAGCCTTGCCTGCAGCGGCCATTACCACTTTACAACAGAGCTCCAAGTTCAAAAATTTGTTCGACCACCTGGGACTCACAACAAAGGAGAGAAAGGTAGCCACGGAGGCTTTGGTGAGTATTGCCTTTGGTGCAAGAATAGAATGTCTATCGGCAGAAATCCCAAATGACAGGGCTCTTTTACAGGAGTCAACTGAAATCACTTTTAGTGATGAAGATATGGAGATGGGACACCCAGATCACGGGAGACCCCTATACTTAGCGGCGTCCATAAATCAAATCCCCATAAAGATAGCCTTGATAGATACATGTGCTTCTGTGAATCTCATTCCGTTGAGCACTTTACAAGCAGCAGGAATTTCAGAAAGAAGGATTTAGGGGTGCCCAATGGAAGTGACAGGGTTCGGCGGAAGGGGTGAGTACACCGCAGGCCATATTTAGCTGTGGTTGAAAGTAGGCCCCATAACTTCTTTAGCTCGGTTCCACATGGTGAAAACAGAAGTATCCTATCATGTGCTTTTGGGAAGGCCATGGTTGCACAAACACCGATTGGTCCTATCCACCTATCACCAGTGCGTGAAAGGAAGGTTGAATGGCAAGATGATACGCATAGCCGTAAACCCCTCACCGTTCGAGCAGGCAGATGCCCATTTAGTAGAAACTATGTTCTATGATCAATGGGCTCCATCTGGGGAAAGCTCAGTATTAAAGCCATGAGGTACCTTCATGCCTAAGTGGGAAGATGTCCAAGATGACCCAGAGCCTGATCTAAAGGAATTATTGGCAAGAAAGAGGAAAAGGAGAGAAGCACCCGCCGCAGAATCAGATGACACACCCCAATGTGTCAGGGTCCGAGGCCCTGATGGCAGGATTGTATACAAATTATGAAGGCACGTGGGGCCTGCGATTTAAATACAGACGGGTCCCACCCAGGAATGGCAGCACGAGAATTTGGTGTGTTACGTGGTTCAAGAAAGTTCAGAGGAAGAAAATAATAAGGAGGAAAGCAAAGGAGTTGTGGCAGAAAAAGAGGTACAGGTTACGGCAGAAGAAGAAATGGAGGAAGTTGACTTGGGGTCTGCTTCGCAAGGACCGAGGCCCATCTCAATTAGTGCAAGTTTGACAGAAAAAGAAAAATCAGAATTGGTACTACTGTTGAAAGAATTCAAAGACGTCTTCACATAGGACTATAGTGAAATGCCAGGGTTAGACCCTAGGCTAGTTGCACGTACGCTAAATGTGGACCCAGAGGCCAGGCCAGTGGCCCAGCTTGCCAGGATATTTCACACGAAAATAGAAGGGCAAATAGTCAAAGAAGTGCAGAAATTGCTAGCCGTAGGATTCATCAAGCCTATTCAACACCCTCGCTGGCTATCCAACATAGTGCCAGTAAAGAAGAAGAACGGCCAGATAAGATGTTATGTAGACTTCAGAAATCTCAACAAAGCCTGTCCAAAGGACGAGTTCCCATTGCCAAATATGGATTTACTGATAGATTCTGCTGCAGGAAGTGCCATGTTTTCATTCATGGATGGTTTTAATGGGTACAACCAGATTAGAATGGCACCAAAGGATGCGGAGAAGACTGCTTTCAGAACACCCATGGGAAATTTCTACTACACTGTGATGCCCTTTGGGTTGAAAAACGCAGGTGCAACTTATCAACGAGCAATGACGGCCATATTTCACGATATGATGCATCAGGAGTTAGAAGACTATGTGGATGACATAGTGGTTAAGTCAAAGAGGAGAGAAGAGCACTTCTATGTGTTGAAAAGGGTATTTGAAAGATGCAGAGCCTTTAAATTGAGAATGAACCCTCTCAAATGCGCATTTGGAGTATCCTCAAGGAAATTCTTGGGTTTCCTGGTTCACAGTAGGGGAATAGATGTAGACCCAGCCAAAGCCATGGCCATTGCAACTATGAGACCTCCAGCCACAGTAAGGAAACTAAAGAGCTTCTTAGGAAAAGTCTCGTATATCCGAAGATTCATCCCTGGGTTGGCATCAATCACTTCGGCTTTCACCAAGTTGCTCAGGAAATGGCAAAGTTTTGAATGGGGAGAAGCGCAGCAGACGGCCTTTAAGAGGCTGCGGCAGATCATGATGAATCTCCCCACGGTGCAAGCCCCAATCCACCAAAAACCATTGCTACTTTACATGGCCACCAATTTGTATGCCATTGGTGCATTAATCGCCCAAAAAGATGGAGGCGGCGTCGAGCAACCAGTGTACTACATCAGCTGCGCCTAAAAAGATGCAGAAAATCGTTACCCAAGGGCAGAAAGGGTGTGTTTGGCTATTGTGTATGCCTCACAGAGGTTATGTCATTATTTCTTGGCCTACGAAGTATGACTGATGACCAAGTCCCATACCATCAAAGCTTTGTTACAGCAACCAATCCTCTCTGGCAGGATATCCCAGTGGTTGTTACAATTGTCACAGTACGACTTGAGAATGGGGGCGCCTAGGGCGGTGAAAAGCCAGGCTATAGCAGACTTATTGGCACAGTTTTCAGGAGAGGAAGAATTCCTGCTGGGCGATGAAGTTCCAGGGGAAGTAGTCATGGCAGAAGAGGTCAGAGAACAACGGGTAATGAAATTTAATGGGTCTTCTACCGCCCAGTTTGGAGGAGTGGGAGTAGTTTTGTACCATGAAGAAGATAAAACAGTAGCACTATCATTCAAGCTGGAATTCCCCTGTTCAAACAACACGGCAGAATACGAAGCCTACCTAACCGGGCTGGCCACAGCTCTTGAAATGGGAGTCAAGCATTTGAGGGTACTGGGTGATTCGAACTTAGTGGTCTGCCAGACCAAAGGGAGTTTCTCCCTAAAAGAGCCCAGCCTAGCCCCGTATAGAGCAATGGCCCAGAAAATGGAAGAAAAGTTTTCAACTTTTGAAATAGAACATGCTCCAAGGAACGAGAATCGATTTGCTGATGCGTTGGTTGCACTAGGCTCGCGGATAATGTTCGAAGGGGATAGCACCAGAGTAGAGGTCAGCAAGAGAGAAGAATCCATAATTGAGATGTTGAAAAAAAGATTCCAGGAGGAACACTGCAAAGGGGATTGGCGGATCCCTATAAGGGAGGCTTTGATGGGGGAAGAAAACGCCATGGAGCTAAAAATACTAAAAGACTACGCCTTAGTGAGGGGAGAACTGTACCGCAGGATGCCGGGTGGGGTCTTGTCCAGATGTGTGGGGCAAGAGAAGGCCTAGAGAAAGTTGAAAGAAGTACATGACAAGACTTGCAGATCCTGCAGGGAGGTCAGCTTTTACCGCAGACTTCAAAGGGCAAGCTTTTATTGGCTAAACATGGGTAAAGATGCAGACCAAGTCCGAACCCAGTGTGGGAACTATCAACTTGCGGCAGACAGGGAGGAAAGTTACGCTATGTTCATTAGCGAAAACTGGAGAAGCCCATTCATACAGTACCTGACAGAAGGCATCCTGCTGCAAAAGTACACCGAAAAATATAAGCTTAAGAGGTTGGCAACGCGCTACTTTTTGCATAATACGATCCTTTTCAAAAAAGGGTATGATGGGGACCCCTTAAGGTGTTTAGGCCCTGAAAAAGCAAGAGAAATGGTGAAAGAAGTGCACTCAGGAGAGTGTGGGGAGCACCAGGGAAAGAAAAGACTCTACAGATGCCTGCTGCAAATGGGCTACTACTGGCCTACCATGAAAAAGGATACAACATAATTTGTGAAAAAGTGCCACAATTGCCAAGTACAGGCCAATTTGATTCACACTCATCTGCAGAATTTGCATAGCATGGTCACACCATGGCCCTTCCACACTTGGGGGCTTGACTTGGTTGGACCGGTGAACCCACCATCGCGTGGATACATATGGATACTAGTGGCTACAGAATATTTTACTAAGTGGGCAGAGGAAGTACCACTTCGTAAAGCCACAGGAGGAGCAGTGGCAAACTTTATCAAGGAAAACATAATTGTAAGGTTTGGAGTTCCCCACAGGATCATCAGTGACAACAACACACCTTTTGTCAACAGTGATGTGAGGAAGATGCTAGAATTCTACCAAGTCAAGCACCACCGGTCATCACCTTATTACCCTCAAGGAAATGGGCAAGCAGAGGCAACGAACAAGACTCTCATAAAGATTATTAGTAAAATGAGCCAAGAGTATATAGGAGGATGGGCAATGCACTTGTCAGATGCTCTTTGGGCTTATAGAAGTTCACCTAAGTCAGCCACAGGTTTTTCACCTTTTTCCTTGGTCTACGAAACTAAGGTGGTGAGCCCAGTAGAGATAATGACCCCATCCCTGAGAGTCATGCAGATGCAAGAAAAAGAGAAAGAAGAAGAAGTCTTTGCGGCAGAAAGGTGTGAAGACCTAGAAGGACTTGATGAAAAAAGAGAAAAGGCCCAAGAACGCAGCCGCAGATACAGGAAAAAAAATGACTGAGGCCTACGGTAGGATGACTAAAGAGAGAGTGTTCATGGAAGGACAACTTGTTCTAAAAGTGGCAAACTATGTTAGAAGAGGCCTGGCAGGACCATCGAAGTTTGCACCGAAATGGAAAGGACCCCTTGTGATAAGGGAGGCATGATAGGCCACAAACTGAATGACCCCTTGTGATTAAACCAATTAATTAATTAGCCAAGTTATTAATTAATCAATTTAACATGCAAATACGTGGAAGCACAAACAAATCACCAAATAACTAAATATGCAGCGAAAATTAAATGACACGGTGATTTGTTTACGAATGGGAAAAACCCTTACGGCAAAAACCCCACCGGGTGATTTTCAGGTCACCACTCCCGAAACTCCACTATTATCAAATCAAGCGGTTACAAGTAAAGGAATCCCAAATACCTTACCAACCTACAGTTGAACCCTTACCCCAATACCCAATTGGACTTGATCTGTAGTGACAGTTCTCCCTTTTGATGCATGGCTCCCAAGTACGTGACTAACCAATGCGCGGATCCCAGTACGCGACTTTAAACACCAACTTAGAAGGAGAGGTTGGCTGCAAAGTTCTTCAGTTCATCCTACACGATGAAGATCAGGAAGATGCTTGGTCACAAAACCCTTTAGCGCAAATACACAGCAACTTCTTCAGAGAAGATGAACTAGGTCAAGAACTTCGTCTTTGATCACAGATTGCTTGAACAGAGTTTTCTCAATGCTTGTGCAACTTGTGTACTATTTGACGGCTTTTAAAATAATCATTTTATATGTCTAGGGTTAGGAGAAAAGAAGGCCCAAAGACACATTCACGGATCCCAAGAAATCAGATCAGAAAATCTGATTTTATAAATCTCAACAGATAGCAGGTGTCGAGGAGCTATCGAGCAGGTGTCGAGCTTTAATGATTTTGCACTTCAGCTTGTTTTTCTTGGACAGACTTGATGACTTCAACACTTGATCTTGAAACCTTGTTTCTTGAAGTATTAAAAACACCTAGAACTACCCAATTACAAGTAGAGTGCGTTTTGTCAAAGGATTAACCAATTTACATAAATAAGTGACATATGTTCTTAATAAGTGAAAACACATATGTCCTAACAAGGCACATCCAAGTGGGTACTACCGTTTGACTTAGATGGATGGCAGAGACTTAATGGATCTCATCAACGGGAAATGGTTGAAACGTTACTATGCCTAAGGAGAAAAGTCATGTGATTATCCTTTTGTTTTGTTTTGTTGAAAAAACTCTTATGTTTCCTTTTACCTTTTCCATCTTTCAGGTGACTATGTCACAAGACAAAAAAAAAAAAAAAAAAAAAAATTGCAACTTGCTTTCATGAGGATGCAATGAAAAGCACGAAGTATTATCATCACATGTCATAGTAAAAGCAAAAAAAAAAAAAAAAAACAGTAGCAAAGTGTAGCATCATAAATTACAAACCCAAACTGTGGCAAACTAGCCAAATAAGTGCTATAGGAAATATAGTGTACTAAATAGAGTAATAAGGCGAAGGAAACAACAAAACAAAGAAGGTACTGCATCATCATCAATGAAGTCCAGAAATGAGTGGCTGATCTCCAAAACGACTGGACCCACCTATGCTAGAAAGAAGGCGCTCGCGACGGCCCTCCAAATCTACCACTTCCTTTCTCAAAACCTCGAGGCATGAGTCAATAGCATCAACAGTAGGCTGGACTCTCCTCATGAAAATGGCCCGGGCAATCTCTCGAAGGTGGTCCAAGATAAACTCCACAGCAAAACCAACACTCACAAGCTCCTGCATCACAGCCTTCCACTGCAGGATCCTTTCGGTGGAGACAGTGTCAACAAAGTTGTGCTCAATATCGTTCAGCACACTCCCCAACATCCTCAAGAAATGATCTCTGGTAGAGCGACCAAGTCGGAATTCCTGCATGAAGTCCCCGTGGTTGCTATAAACCGTCACCAAGTGAGAAGCGCAGTCCTCAGGGATTCTAAAGCCATGGAAATCTATATAAGGAGGTCCGGAACCCCAGAAATCCGCAGGTCCAAGATCATTGACTTCAGGTTGGTCAAAGCGTGCAAAAAAGGCTACAACCTCGCTCACAGAATCTGGAATGGTGGCGGAACTGCTGCCCACTTCAAACTGAGAAGGCACCATAAGAAGTGGACCTGTCAAGAAAGCACAAGGCATGAAATGAGAAACCTTGGTAAAAAAAAAAAAAAAAGAGGGAAGAAAGCACACACCCCCATGAATTCAGTCTCGGGTGGAGCACTCTCCTCTTCTTTGGATTCAGAAATCCTCCTCCCCAGGATGAGTTCATTGTCAGGATCCTCAAGAATGTCCTCAGACTCCTCAGAGGACAAATCAGCATCAGGCCCACGAGTGGCAGAAATAGGAATGGAGGAAGGAGTAACTACCAGAGAGGAATGGAGGAAAGAGTAACACCATGCGTAGCTGCAGAAGGGGCAGGTGTTGCAAACTTAGTCCCATAAAAAAAGCCCTCCATGGGTGTACCCATGGAGGCAGAGAGCTCCTCGGCAGTAGGGCGATATATAGAAAGAGGCTCGGGCTCATCCTAGAAGACAAAAAGAGGGAGATATGAAGATCAAAGTAACCTTTTGGGTGAATGAGGTGACCAAAAGCGTATGGCAGACTAAACACATGTAAATAAAAAAAATAAAAAAAAAGAGGGGAGAAGAAGAGAGAGGAAATGTACCTCCAATTCAAGTTCATCAAGCACAATGGGACGGGTGGCTGACGTATCCTCCTTATGCTTATACTGCAAAGGAAAAGGGGGACAAGAAACAGAGTCAAAGAAAGAAGTCAGCAAGCATGTCAGATTCAACCACAGGAAAAGTAAAAAAAAAAAAAAAAAGTATTTGAAGGACAAAGCAAAGTTAAAAGGACATACTCTCCGCTTAGCGGCAAACGCAGGATGGGGAGTTGTCTTCCTCTTACTGCCTCGTGTTCTGCTGGTAGGAGTAGCGCCTATGGGTGGCCGAGGAGTGGCAGACTTGGGCTTACAGGCAGATTTAAGTTTGGTAGGCACTTTCTTGACTGGTGTAGGAACATTTATCACTTTAACCTTCTTTTCCCAACCTGGAGGGTAATCACCTGTGTGCCAATACCATCTCTTTTTCTCCTCATCCCATTCAAAGATGGTGAACCCATTCTGTTTCCTGGCATATGCCAACACGGACTTGGAAGGCAGGAGCAACCGAGGATTAGGCGAGACAACCATACTAAACCCCTCAGGAGGAATGAGAGAGAAACCGCGACTACCTGCCAACTCTTGCTCAAACGAGGTCATTACTGCCTGCCAGTATCAATGCATAGCAGGGGTGCAAAGGCCCTCCCTCAGTGAGCCAGGAACCGTGACTGCACTAAAATGCTGTCTCCAAAAATCAAAAGCGGTATGTCGCAGAAAAGGTCTAACCGAAGTAGGGGACTCCGTGAGGAAGGAAAGGTCATCAGGAATGTCCTGATCTATCCCTAACTACATTCTTACCCAGTTGGCAGGATAATGGACAAACCTGACACCTTCATCTGCCAAATAGGGCAACCATCCGGCATTGGTGGCCGCCAAATAGGTGATACCAGTCTCATCAAAACCGGCTAAAGGAGTAGTAGTTCCAACAGTATCAACAAACGAACTCATTGCAGAATCTATGCATGTATAACCTATACTCAAATGTCTGTAAGCTCTCCAGGAGAAACCAACACCTTCATTAAAAACTCAACAACAGAATAATCAATAGGCTTCAAACCAGAACAACGGAAAGCCAGAGGAAAATCGGACTCAAATCTGCCGCAGAAGTCAGTAATTACCTTCGGGCAGGATTGGTACTTCTCTTTAGCAAAGTGAACGGGCCTACACTTCGCCAAGTATTGGGCATAACACTCAAATAATAACTGCTGTAGGATGGTGCTATGTACAGAGGAAGTGACTATGTGGCAGGAGCCAGCCTGACTCTTGTCACTTCACAGGATGTCCAGTTGAATATACAGATGCCCTAAGAACATAGGGGCCAGCGGCAGTCTCACCCCAGCAGATATTTTAATGGTCAAACGAAAATACAAAGGCTTTATGGCATAATGGGGGTGGGACCCAAAGACAAATTTGCAAAGCCAAAAGGCAACGAAAGCTGCACGGTGGGCAACTACAGAAAATTTGGAAGAAGAACTAACCCAATACGATAACTTAGCATTTCTGGTCATCCTTTTCTTCAACTCAACTTCAATGGCCTCTTCTTCCAGAGAAAGTTCTATGGTGGCAGGATCAACATCACCGAGAACTGGCAAAAGTAATTGATTAGCCATGTCTTCAAGAGTAACGGTGAGTTCGCCGCAGGAAAAGAAGAATGTGTGGGTGGTGGCACACCACCGGCGAACCAAATGGTGAAGGTTGTAGAGGTCTCGGAAATTGGATAGACTTCGGGATAGGACGACGGCCTTCAGAACACCGGCCCGCTAAAGCAAACCCATGAAGCCCCGTATCGGATAACTCGCTATCGACCCACTCCTTCCAACCCGAGGCAGTACCCGACCCAAATTCGAAATGGATAGGCACAGGGAGTGAAACAACTTGACGAATGACTAGATTGGAGATGGAGGAAGATACTGGGGCCCAAGAAACATTGAGGTTTTGCCGGCAAAGAGCGAGTCACACAGGGCCCGGCGACGGCGGCACGTAGTCACCGGGAATCTCGGGGAAGTGAGGACAGACATCATACCAAGGATCGATTAAAGGGGCACACTCACTGTTTGGGTTACGCCGCGCCTCTTCCTCATCGGAGTGGTCCGATTCGGAGTACACGGCCTCCTCGCTTATCTCTTGTCCGGCAGGAGGATCGAAAACAGACTATTTCCCTTTACGGCGGAAGAGCCTTGACTTTTCACTGGCACCATAGCGTGAGGGCTTGATCGGAGTAGAATGGGTATGGGTGTTCGAAAAGAAGAAAACGGTGGAGGAAGGGCAACAGATAGAATATTTTGGAAAAGAAGGAGTTTATGTCTGGATTGCAAAGGGACTCTTTTCTTAAATACTTGGGTCATTAATGTCGGCATGAAGAGAGGCTACTGGTCAGCCATCAAGAAGAGAATGAAATTAATGAAGTGGCGGTTATGTATTAAAATAACTACCATTTTAGGAAATTCGAAGAGTCACTACTGTTCACGGTAGGAAAAGAAATATATATATATATATATATGAGAAGGGGTCCATAGTTAAAAAAAAAAAAAAAAAAAAGCCCGCGAAGGAAAAGAAAGAAGAGAAGTGGAAAGGACAAGAAGATCTTTTATTCACATATGGACCGCAAGAATGCCCCATATGTTCAGGGGGCTAAATGTTGAGGGTCATTTTTTGTGAAACCCGAATAGAAGGAAGGAAGCCCAACCCAGCAACACAGGCAGCAAAAAGAAATGACAAGCATAGAATAAAACCATTAAGCCCAAGCGGCAGGAATAATGGATCACAGGTCCATAGAATAAATAAATGGGCCTTGAGGAAGAAATTGGGCTCAAAAGAGCCCGGAAAGAGAGAAATAGCAAATAGCAAACCCATGGGCAGTGTATGATGTGAAAAAGTAAGAATGGGCTACGGTAGACTCAAAGTAATGTAAGCAAAGAGAGTAGGGGATTGTTGGTAGGTCCACAAACCCCAAGGATAAGTATGAAGTAATTGGGCCGGGGAAGCCCAATGAAGTTAGTAAAAGCCCATGGGAACACAAAGTTAGGAAAAGGGCCGAGGAAGCCCAAGACAAGCAAATGGGCCGAGGATGCCCAAGGGAAAACAAAAGGGACACAGGAGCCCATAAGTAAGAAAACCTATGGGCATGCTAAGCCATTGGGGAAAGAATAAGCGGCAGGCCTGAAAATGTCCGGCAGGATCAAGTCATTACAGCAGGAATGACAGAGTAGTATGGTAGGACATGATGGCAATCAAGAAATAGGCTGAAAGAAATGTAAAGCCTAGTATTAACTAAAGCCCAGCTCCTAAGAGGAACAGGGAATTATAAAACAGCCTACATAAAAGGTCAAAGAAGGGCGGTAGACTGTGCAAGCAAGCCTCCAGACCGCGATAAACGCATGAGCAGCAGGCAGATTTTGGACATACATGAAAGGGAAGCACGTGCAAGGCCCAAGCACCACCAGCTTGTACCCAGCCAATATGGGACGTGGTGGGGTCATGGGTCAAAGGTAAGGGGGTATGGTTTGGTGGTGGGGAGAGGGGAAAAGACCTACTCTACGGCTCCTGCCCAAACTCTTTTGGGGGGTACGTCCTGCTGGGATGACAGACCACCCAAAAGAAGCAAGGTTGAGGGGGGAACCGTTAGGTGCATGCCATGAGGGATAGAGAGAGAAAACACCTACACCGTGACAGGAAAGGGTGCCACGGCATACTAATGAATAAAACAACCTGCTTTTGTCTGGCAAGGGGGAGTGGCACACAAACGACCAATTAGTGGTCGGCAAGTACACCCAGACCAGACAAAGGTAGTTAAGGGGCAAAGTAGTAAAATCTGGTCACGGCAGGCACTATAAGAAGACCTTTGTTATGCCCAGAAAAGGGGATCGAAAAACAAGGGAAGATCACGAAAGGAAAAAGAAAGAAAGTAAAAAACAAAGGAAAGAAAAAGATAAGAGAGAAAACAGAAAACAAAGAGAGAATACGGTGGGCATGCACCAGTAGGTCGATTTCCCTTTCTCCCTCTCAAATCCTGCTCTCTTCCAAAAAGTAAAAGGATTCCTTTGGGCACTAACCATTCAGGTCCGGTTCCCTCAAAGCCATTAATCCCCACGACAGGATCTTTCTTAGGAGATTAGCTGCATTGAGAGGAAGCGTTCTTCCTCTTTGGTGGTTTGCTTCTGCAGACCAAACTTGACTTGATTCATATTTATTCTTGATTAGCTCATATTATTACTTACTCATTTATCTTCTTTGTAAAAATCATTATTATCACTGTGGTTATGTTTCATAAATAGGGATTATTTGGTCACTCTCTATTAAAAAGTCAGAGGACTCTGTTTTTGTTGTTATTATTATATTTGCCTGCCATAACTCACCTGAAACAGCTCTGCCTGCCATAAGCACACTCCTGGCAGACGAGACATAGTTTGTGCACAAACTGGCCCAAATTGAGTTGTAGTTGGACCGGTCTCAACTCCCTTACTCAGAAACATTCGGCCCCACTACCGCAGGAGGCAGCTCAGCCCAACGCACAATACAAAAAAGGCCCCTACAATGTTGATTCGTTAAACTGGTGATAGTAATATTGTAATAATATAGGAAATTAAAAGGACACTTTGAAATTTTAAATTAAAATAATTATTTAATAAGTATTATATACTTAATTGTATATAATAATGAGTGCACCTGAGTTTGCCAAGTCCTCAATAACTAGTGGAGGCCTTATACGTTTTTTTTTTTGTTTTTTTTGTTTGTTTTTTTTTGTTTTACTCAATTTGATTTTTCTTTTGTATTCACTGGTGGGTTGGGTTGACAGTCATCAAATGCTTGTCACATATCAATCTATCAATAGTCACATCATGGGCTCAGCTGCAAAAATCTAATTGCTAAAACATTTTGCCATCTTTAATTCAAAAATTAAAAGTTTACTTTTTACCCTATGTAAGTCACGTGAAAGGGCCTTGGAAACATAAAAAAAGAATTCAAAAGAATCAACACAAACACAAATAGAGAGAAGGTGAGAAATGGAAACCACAGCAGTGGAGACGGAAAGAAGAAAGAGAAGGAGGAGAAAAAGAAGTAAGAAGAAGAAATAGAAGCAGAAGACGAAGATGAAGATGAAGATGAAGGCCGTGACTGGCGATCTGTGCTGGGTTGCTAGCTTGCTGCTTCAACTTCACACAACCCCTACTTTGTCAACTTCTTCTTCTCAGTTTGTTTTCTTTTTCTCTCACAAATCTTTTGATTTCAGATCTGAAAAAAGTCCAAAGTGCATGTCGGCCAAATCTTTAATTTCAGCCGGTATTTGCTAAAAAAAAAGGAACCGCGAGAACCATTCATGGTTCTCAGAACCGTGAGGTCCAACCGTGGTTCGCACGGGTCCCTGCTTTTTTCCCATAGAGCGGTTTTTAAGACTAAAAGAACCGCAAAAAATGAGCGGTTTAAGGTTTTTCCGGTCATACCGTATGGTCCGGTCTAGGTTTTAAAACCTTGCTCATACCATGCTATACTATAATTTATATATATATATATATATATATGTAAGAATATTTCTGAATTAAGATTATATTGAGTATTTACTTATATCTTTCTCAGGCATTTGGCTAAAATTGAGGTTATTTTTATTATTATTATTATTTAATTCGTGTTGTTTTTAGATCTAAATTAGGATAATGAAAGGTCTATTATGTACTGGCAGTGTCAGGCTGTCAGCTAACAGGGACAAGGTAAAGTTCTATACTAGTATAATGTATTGGCTAGTTGTAATCAATTATGACTAGCTTTCCTTTTGGCGGTTTGCGTTTGTTGTCTCATATTAATCTGATGCTTATTTAGAAGGGAATATGCCAAATTCACGACCAGTGATGTGATTGCCTATTAGCCTCACACCCCCAGTATCCAAAAAAAAAAGGAAAATAAAAAAAAGAAGAAAAAGAAATGGAAAATAAAAGGACGAAAAACTTTAAAAAACACTTACCTTGTCACATGCGCTTCATACGTGTGATGAATTTTTTTTTTTAGTAGTCCTATTTTGTAGAAAAAAAACTTGTTTTTTTATTTTATATATATATATATAATTTTTATTTTGAGAATTTAATTTATAAGCGGATAAAGCAATTTGAAAATTAATAGAAGAGTGACCCTATTTTTTAAGCTATATTTTAGTGGGAGTTAGAGTTGTATTTTTAATAGATTATCTTTTAGTTTTGTCTCTAATTAAACACAGAGGTGTATGGGCATTTTTGAACAAAAAAAAAAATGAAGATTCCAAACAAGTGAAGCTCCTTAAATAGTAGAAGTATAGAAAATTTGTTTCAAAGTACTTCAAATTTTCTCCCTCCAAAAAAAAAAAAAAAAGTACTTCAAAATTTTTATTTAGATTGAATTTATAAATTTTCGTCAAATTCTTTTACCTATAATGTGTAAATCCATTTAAATAGCAGAAAACTCTAAATGCTATTTTTTAGCACACCAAATAGTAAAAAACTCTCCCCATCTAGTGTGCCATTTGTGAAAAAATTTGCAAAAGTTTTACACTTTGCTACAATAATATGCTACTAGTAGCAAAACACAATAGACCTAAAAATTAAAACAGAACATTTTTTAAATCAGTCCGCCATCTCGCTTCTAAATAAAAAATCATTTTCTCTCTTCTCACTAATAAAGAAATAATCAAAAAAGAATATTTAAATAAAAAAATTTGAATAAACGGGTAAAATAATAAGCTATAGGATGTATGGTATATTATTAAATGATATCGTAAAATAGATAAAGTAACCCTCTAGTGTGCTAAAATAACATTTTTTTAGCATACCCAATTACTATCACTAAGCCATTTGATTTTTTTTTATTTTTTATTTTGTTGGATGTTCGGAGCTAATCTTTTAGTTTTTACTGAATAATCAATGACATTGTTCTTAAAAAAAACACATAAAACCAAGATTCAAGAAACAGACTTGTAAGATGCCGTGGCAAACGTTGAACTTGCAAATATCATAAACTGCAATAGCTTATCAACAAGTCGTTGTAGTATAGTGGTAAGTATTCCCGCCTGTCACGCGGGTGACCCGGGTTCGATCCCCGGCAACGGCGTTTATTTATTTTTCTTTTTTCTTTTTTGTCTTGACTTCGAATTCGCCCAAATTACTGATAACACCCTATCCATTTCAATAGTTTAATTATTTATAACCACAAATACTGAACTCAAAAGTCAAAAATTGCAATACGATTTGTAAACCAACAAGTATGGGGGCTATGATTAACAAATTAATATACAAATCCAAGAAGTCCATGGGGGCTATTATTAATAAATACGAGTATAATCCGTGCATCTGCACAATATAATTAAAAACAACACAATTACACATATATGAATTCAAATTATACATTGTTTAAGTTATAGATGTATACATTAGTTTTTTACTCTTCTTTTCTTCTTTATTTTTTATTTTATTTTATTTTATTCTTTGGATATACACATGGGGTTTTTATTTTATTTTATTTTTTATTGTTTATTTATATTAGTCTCTTCGTTTTTTGCATATCATTAACTCACCTAGAAATTTAAAAAATATATAGATAGGACATGTGGCGTAAAATTAGACTACAATTACAATCCAATTTGAAATTTAATTAGATTTTCTCTCAGTTTTACTTATTAATATATGAGAAATGCTAACGAATGACCTTAGAGCATTGGTTAATAATCCAGTTAAAGAAAGTTTTTATGGGAAGAAAAAAAATCAATTAATATTTTAACAGTTTTTTTTATTTTTCATAAAAGTAGTGTTAAAATTTTCCTAAAATAGATTGTTAACTAATACCTTAAAGATACTCGTTAGCATGACCCTTAATATATATATATATATATATATATATATATATATATAGATTGCTGAGCCATGCTGGTTTTGACATTACAACGGCAGCAAATTAAGCTCTAAATTGATCAAGGTGAAGTCCTTGAAAGCCTATGCTGGTTTTGAAGAGCCAAGTGACCCCTTGTGGGGAGGACCTACAGTACTGTTGCTTACAGTCAATATGGCCGTCCAAGCTGATCAGTTAGACTTTTATCATTTTTGTAGGTGATGTACGTAGCCTTTGCTATCCTTGCCAATCCTATTACTATACCTTGGCTGATGCACAGAAAAAGTTGAGCATTCCAGTGTTTCCATAATTCTTTCTATGCATGACTGACTAGAAGTTGTTAGATCTATATGTATTAGTGTTGACAAATCATGTTAAATTATGAGTTTTCTTGTGTTTTAGAGTTGTAATTCAAAAATAAAGACAAAGACCCAAAATCAGCTCAAGAAAAAGAAGTTTCTGTTAGCTCAATATCAATCTTCATAGCAACCTGATTTGTCAAGCTACTTCAATCCAGAATTGCACGACCAAATTTGGAAAGGCCCATTAAGTCATCAATTTTAGCCTTAATTTGTGCGTTACTTGAAAGATTATTAAGGATACATTAGCTCTTCTCTAAGGATCCAAACCGTAATTCTCTTAATTTTACCATATCGAATTTATCAAAGTAAATTTAAAGATCAATTGGTGAAATTTCTTGGTCTAGCCATATCAAATTTGACAAAATCTTTCATTCACTCAAATTCAAGGTACCTGAGATTAATAGGCTGTCTGTAATCTTTATTAATGAGCCCCAACTAATTTTTTTTTCCTTTCGTTTTACACTATATTTATGTCTCCTGTAAGGTTGAAATTTATCAACCATCTTGTTGGCTTTATTTTGTGCCAATTTGCGTGTAATTTAGCACTTAGTAACCCTGTATTTAAGTGGGAAACTTATAAGGGTAGTGAGTGAGAGAGTGTGAAGAAATGCTCAAGATTGTGCAAAGAAAACAGAGACTCGCGACTGGATCTTGCGGGTGACTCGCGGCTTGCAAGTCGCTAGAAGTTGCACACGTGCCAAGCATGTCAGAAGCTGAAGAGTCGCGCCAGCTGTTGCACTACAGGACGAAAGTCCCAGGCTGGCCAGGCCGTTAGCTCGCGGCTTGAACTCGCGACTCAACCTAGTCGCAAGGTCAAGTTGCCAAAATGCCCTATTTGGGAAAAACTGACGTTTTGCATTCCATTCTCATCCTAGTATAAATACCCCTCATTCCTACGAAATGAAGAGAGCTTCCAGAGAGAAAATTGAGAGAGAAACCCTAGAGAAAAACAAGATTGCCTCATCTCCAATCTTCACTAAGAGACTCCTCAAATTCCTCTACTCTCTTCCTCTCCATTGATACATCCTTGAGGGGTTCTTGACCAAATCCTTTTCACCACACCCACGTCTGTGAGAAGGTCTTTTGGTGCTAAGGGAAGCAGTTTGGAAGGAACCAATGGTTATTGGTTGATGCTATGAGCTATAGCGGAATCCGGTAAGCTAGAGAAGAAAAAGGTTCAGCTCAACCTCGTTGGAGCAAGAAGCTTGGAGGGCTTAGGTACTTGGGTAGATTAGGCTTGGAGGGTCTATTGCTGTTCATGTATCCCAACTACATTTTCTAGTGGATTATTGACCGCTTGGAGGGCGGCGGAGATGTTTTACACCGAGGGCTTCGGTTTCCTCTTCGATAACATATCGCGTGTTGTCCTTGTGTTTGCATCTCTCTTCCCTTTATCTTTGCCTTTTATTTTCTGTTGTGGATGTGATTATAATTGTCTTAGATTGTTTATCAATTCTGTGTTTGGCTTATGTTCATGTTCCGCACATTAATTGTTTGATAATAAGCTTGAATTGATAATTTGTAATTTGGGGTCTAAACGTTCAAGGGTGTTTTACACACATTTTGAACATTCAATTGGTATCAGAGTGGGTACACTTGTTGTGGTTTAAATACCTAAGTGTGGTCCTTGACCCCTTGTGTTATTTACCATGGATGTTGCATTGTATGCCTCTTTGTATGATTTGGTTGATGATAAATGTAGCATGTCATGTGTTTGTGAAAATGCCTCCATGAGTGATAATCCTCATAATTGTGATGCTATGTTACATGAATCTTTGGATGTTGTTGATATTCCTAACATCAAACTCTTGAAGAAAAAGGCTAAGAAGTTTAATAAGGATTTGAACAAGTTATTTTGTGAAAAGGATGATTTGATTGCTAAGCTCAATGAATCCAACAAATTGGTTGAAAAATATAAGAAACTTACTGAAAATTCTGTTGAAAAGCTGAAAGAGTTTGAATGTTTGAATATGGACTTGGATGCTAAACTTGTTTTGTCTAACAAACTTGTTGATGAGCTAAAATGTGAAAATGAATCTCTTAAGATGCATGCATGCCAAGTGTTTGATTGCTGAACCTATTATTAAAAGGGATGAAATTATTTGTTGCAATCATGTTGTGGTACCCGATTTTGTGCCTATTGTGTGTTCTACCCCAAAGGACAAATCGATGTACATTCCTCCACATAAAAGAAATCAAAAGGTGGAGAGAAAGGCTGTTAAGTCAAAGCCTCTGTTTAGGTCTCAACCTAAGGCTTTGGATGGATCTAAGTTTGTTCCAACTTGCCACCATTGTGATGTGATTGGTCATATAAGACCTCAATGTTATAAGTTGAAGAGAGAATAAAACCATGTTGCTAGATCCCTTCCCAAAAAGCCTAGTGGACCTAAACACATTGTTTGTCACCATTGTGGTGCCTTTGGTCATCTAAGACCTCAATGCTTTAAGTTTTATGCTTTTAAAAGAATCAAAAGAAAATAGAAACTTGAGCTTCTTGGAAGTTGTGCTAAAAAGAGTAAACTAGATTTGAGTGAAAATAACACGTTGTTAAAGAAAGTGTTTAATGCTCTTAACTCCTTGACTATATGCATCTTCGGTTCTTATTCTTCCAACCCTCGTCTCACTTCTCATGAGACACTCATTCCAAACAATTGTTCCGTTTGAATGAGGAAGGGTTCCTATGGTTGAGCTTTTGCTCTTTTGGTCATTGATCTAATTCTTTTGATCTTTGTGGGACCCTTCATGCATTGCATGTTATATCTTCATGCATTTTGTGCATCTTGCATTTATTCATATGCATTGTTTTTGTTTTGATCTTACTTTTTTGTTTTATTTTTGTGTCAGTAAAAAATCCAAAACCACATAAAAAGTGAAAAATTCAAAAAGTTTGATCGTATATGTTTGAGCACATATCACATGTGAGTTTTGCCTTGTACCTCCGTACTTTTGGCTTTGTGCATTTACGAGCTTAGCTTGTTCTTTATGCACTTATATCTTTGTGGAAAAAATCTTGACATCTTTGTGTGATTGTTGTAAATTGATCTTCAAACTTGTAATGAATGATTAGTCAATAGTCATGTTGGTTTTGATACATGCGTAGACTTGTGCCTATATATCTTCCCACTCTTTTATTTTTATTGCTTAAAGAGCTCAACAAATGTAAATCTCAAAATGAAAAGAGATAATGAGCTGCAAAAGCCGTCGCATATACTAGTATTTGACTAGGAAAAAAGGAAAGCGACTTTTATGAAAATGTATGATGCCCAAAAAGGCCAAAGGCTTGTTCATCAAATTGAAATATCAAAAATTTTAGGCATCAATCTCAAAATGAGATGTATTGATTCAAAATGATCAAATGTTATGATTTGTAAAGAAGCCAAATGAAAAGCTTTAAAGATATGTAATCATTTTCTTGTAGGAGGTCATATATGTTAATTTCTATAATTGAGATAGACCACTTGACTTAGTACTAGTTGTGTATGACTTGATTGAATTGATCATTGAAGCTTCACTCTAGACTATGGACTATTCCACACTTGATACACACACACAACACACATGCCTAGTGTTCAATGAATGCCTTATTCATTTGTTCGATTGTACTTGTTTAAATATGATGTGTGTGTGCTCAACTATATATGGATCAATCCAAAAAGATTTTTGATCATTTTATATGTTTTTGGAAGTGATTTTTATCACTCTTTGTGTTCATGTTTAGTGCTTACATTGTTTTTCAGTGTTTAAACATGTTTTGTGTTGAAAAACAGGTGTTAGAGTTTTTCGCGACTCACTCGCGACTCGCTAGCGGCTTACTCGCGACTCGCCAGTCGCCAACCCCAGTCGCGAGTTTCATCCAGAAGCTTTGGCGACTCACTCGCGACTCGCCCAGTCGCGAAATGCCCAAAAATAACTTTTTAAAGGACTTTTCGTGGGAAACCTGTTTTAAACCTCTTCCATCCTCTGTTAAACCCCTCTTTCACTATTTTTACATCAAAACTCAATCAATTTGAATAGTTTTTCATTCCATTAACATCTCTAAGGTAATTATGAACTATTTTCATTGTTTTTGATCCTTAGACTATATTTTGGAGAGTTTTGTGCTCTTGGTTGAGTTTTTCATCATAGGGGTTGGGAAAACTTATTTTTTGGTCAAATTTTTGTATGGGATTGGTTTCTTTTAATAATTTGCTTTGGATGTTGGCCCCTTGTGGCGAAAAGAGCATGTATTAAGGGTGGTTTTCATGATGTTCATGCATTGTTTCACATTGTTGTTCATAGTGTGCATGCTAGGTGTTTGATAAAATGTCTCTTAGGCATTTTCTTGCTTGTTTGGACTCTGATGAGTATCAAACTTTGGGGTTTCTCATGTTTTCTCATTAGGAACATGTTTGGTTCATTGGTTGTGTATTTAACACACCTTACCCCACATGTGCATTTTTCATGCATTGGTCATGCATTGCACTTTGCCACCTCTTGCACACATCTTGCTACCCTTGTCATGCATTGGTTCATACATTGTTTCTTCATCCTAGCATGTCATATTTGCCTTATGCTTTGTAGCATTTTGCTTTGTCTTAGGTTTTAGCTTCATTTTCTCATTCATCTCGCACCCCTCATGCATCATAATCATTGTTCATACCTTCATCTCTTGCCCTCGTTTCTCCTTGACCCTTTGTCTATTCTTGACAAAAAGTGGGAGAGTATACTCTAGAGAGTATACTGGAGAGTTTTTGTCATTTCTATATGACCCTTGTGCACATTCTTAAGGGGAGAAATTCTATTTCTCGTGCACATTTGTAGGGGGGGAGATATTCCATAGGGGAGATGCATATACCAAGGGGGAGAAGACATTGAGCTAATAAGAAAACTTTGTTTTGGTGTTTGGTATTTGGTTAAGTTGCTCACATGTTTCACATCATGTTTACTTGATCGCAATTTACTTGTTACATTATACTTGTCTGCTTATTACTTGCTTTACCTTGAGGGTCTAATGTGTTTTGTGCAAGTGTTTCAGGTTACAAGTATATATGTTCCAAGTTCATCACAGCTCTTATGATTTATGATAGGGGAAGTGATATGATAAGGGAAGTACTTTATTGTTTGTAAGCTTTTAGGGTTTGTTTCTATGCACTTTGTAGGCTTTATGGTTTGTACCTTGCTTTATGCAGCCTTTGTGCTTTGTTAAATCAGTACTTCTAACTAAATGTTATGCATTTCCTTTTAAGTATTGTCACTCTTGTGCCCTTGTAGGATTTTTCCTAGATGCACATACTTCATGTACTGTGCATTGGTTGAGTGTTGATTATTCAAGTGATTTGCCTTGTGTTTGTCAACTTGAATGTCCGGATGTTCATTCCAAGTGTGAATGAGCATTGTGATCACTTGGTTATAGTGATTACATTTTTTTTGGTCTTGCCATGGTTTATTGCCTTATTCCATTGTGCTTGCTCCATATGCTACAAGTTTTCTGCATACAATGAACTTATTGTGTTGTTGTGTTTCAGGAGTACTTGTTCTTATGGTTCAAAAACTTCACAGATTCTAGAGTTAGGTGTGAGTGAGTTTTCCAACTGTTCCCAACTCACGCGTTAAGTCTAGAGTTTGTTTTAGGGTTTTGTCACGGAATAGCCAAAGGGGGAGATTGTAAGGTTGAAATTTATCAACCATCTTGTTGGCTTTATTCCGTGCCAATTTGCATGTAATTTAACACTTAGTAATCCTGTATTTAGGTGGGAAACTTGTAAGGGTAGTGAGTGAGAGAGTGTGAAGAAATGCTCAAGATTGTGCAAAGAAAACAGAGACTCGCGACTGGATCTCGCGGGTGACTTGCAGCTTGCAAGTCGCCAGAAGTTGCACACATGCCAAGCATGTCAGAAGCTGAAGAGTCGCGCCAGTTGTTGCACTACAGGACAAAAGTCCCAGGTTGGCCAGGCCGTTAGCTCGCGGCTTGAACTCGCGACTCAACCCAGTCGCGAGGTCAAGTCGCCAAAATGCCCTGTTTGGGAAAAACTGACGTTTCACATTCCATTCTCATCTTAGTATAAATACCCCTCATTCCTACGAAATGAAGAGAGCTTCAAGAGAGAAAATTGAGAGAGAAACCCTAGAGAAAAACAAGATTACCTCATCCCCAATCTTCACTAAGAGACTCCTCAAATTCCTCTACTCTCTTCCTTTCCATTAATACATCCTTGAGAGGTTCTTGATCAAATCATTTTCTCACCACACCTACGTCTGTGAGAAGGTCTTTTGGTGCTAAAGGAAGCAGTTTGGAAGGGACCAATGGTTATTGGTTGATGCTATGGGCTATAGTGGAATCCGGTAAGTTAGAGAAGAAAAAGGTTCGACGCAACCTCGTTGGAGCAAGAAGCTTGGAGGGCTTAGGTACTTGGGTAGATTAGGTTTGGAGGGTCTATTGCTGTTCATGTATCCCAACTACATTTTCTAGTGGATTATTGACCGCTTGGAGGGCGGCGGAGAGGTTTTACGCCGAGGGTTTCGGTTTCCTCTTCGATAGCACATCACGTGTTGTCCTTGTGTTTGCATCTCTCTTCCCTTTATTTTTGCTTTTTATTTTCTGTTGTGGATGTGATTATAATTGACTTAGATTGTTTATCAATTATGTGTTTGGCTTATATTCATGTTCCGCACATTAATTGTTTGATAATAAGCTTGAATTGATAATTTGTAATTTGGGGTCTAAACGTTCAAGGGTGTTTTACACACATTTTGAACATTCATCTCCTATTATGACCAAATTACAAAATAAGAAATTCCGCAGGGAGCAAAAAATACAAAATAAGACTTTTGTTCAATGATAACAAACCCAAGCTTTGCTTAAATATATATTCTTTTATTCTGACCATTAAAAGTTAAAAAGAAAAACTTTATTTATTACAATTTACTAAGAAAAAGCTGTAGTACTCATTACCACACTCATACACAAAGCGATTTATTTAAAATTAAAAGGCAAAAGGTTCAGATTTTAAACAATAAAAGTTGCTACTAGTGCACAATACACACAAGCTTAAGGCATATTTATCATATTCCACAATAATTCCTCAAAGCAGACTTGGCTTTCTGACCAGCCTCAGTGTAGTAGTAGCCGAGGAACTGAACATGATCAAAGGGCTTATAGAGCAAAGGGTGTTCCTCATCAACTAGCTCCTTCGGGGCTTCAATGATGTAACCTGCTTTGGGGATTGAGAACAATCCAGTTGAGTACCTTGCCTCATCTCCGGTCATCATGACTCGATGATTTGGAGAGTGCAGCCTGCCGTTTGTCCATGCCTGCAAAATCAGCCACAATTTATTTATTTACATATATAATTAATTGCTTTGTTTATTGTTTTTTTCTTTTTGATAATTTGATGGTTGAGGTAGAGAGATTTGAACATTAAATATTTAGGTTGAAAATACTAATTGGTGTTAATTCAATTACAAGACTTTGGTTAAATAATTAATTGTTAATTTAATTGTTTTCAATGACTTTAATTTCATTCTTGGTTGCATGCATTTTATGTTAGAATAAAAAGAGTATTAGTGGGTTCCAGTTAGCTCAACTGGTAAAGTCTCTGATAGTTGTATAAGATATCTGGGGTTCAATTCCCGCCTACACCAAAAACTGACTGGTGTCTTGGTATGATGATAAAGAACTATCATCAAGAGCGGACGCCATAGGTTGAAACTCTCTCAAAAAAAGAAAAGAAAAAGAGTATTAGAGAAATGCAAGGTCCATAACATTTCAACTTCACTTATCAAAAAAAAAAAAAATTCAATTTACAAAATAGATTCTAAAAAGAAGAAGATAAAACAAAACTTTGAATTAAAAATAGATTTATGAATCCCATAAAAAAAAAGATTTATTAAATCAAATTTGGTGAAAGTACCATATTTTTAGATACAAAATTAGAATATTCTATTCTATACTCCAGCACTTATGATATGTCATATCATATGTGTAGGTTTTTATTTATTTATTTATTATTTATTTATAATGATTATTATTTTTAAATATTGTGGTAGTTGGCCCTTTATGCGCACCACCGAGGCTCAGACTTGCAATTTCCCAAAAAGCTAGGAAAGGTAGGTATCTGTGCCTGATCAGTATGGCATACAAAAAAATATTGGACTGTAAAATGCATCATTTGTAATATAACATTTTCATAGGACTTTATTTTTTATATATTCTACTAATGAAGAAATAGTAACTTTACCAGTAGAGAATCACCGATCATGACAGTGAAAGAGTCTGGAGAGGGTTTGACGTTGATCCATTCACCATCTTTGGTCTCTACCTCCAACCCCTCAACTTGATTTTGATACAATATGGTCACTATGTTTTTATCTGTGTGAGCGGTCAGTCCAAGCTTGGTCTCACTGGTTTGAGGCCCTTTATATTTCATGACCCGAAGGAGGTAATTGGTTGACCCCATGTGTTCCTCTAGGTATTTCTCAAGGTCCAAGCTCTCCAAAATCACCCTCCTGACTATTTGATCTAATTCTGATAGTCTCTCAGAGAATGATTGTATGGTATTGCTGCCCAAAAAGGAAAGAAAAGACAGATAAATGAGATTGTTATTTAGTCATAGATGCAAGTTTCAACTAAGTGTCGGTTTGGAAACTTATTTATTAATTTTCAAAAATGGATTAAAAGTATAGTTGTATCTAAATAAACAATAAATTAAACCAAACAAACAAGAACTAATATTTTATTATTTTTTTATAATAAATAAATTAAGGTTATAATTGATTATATTCCATGGCAGCTAAAATATAATACATGTTTCCACAATTTTATTTATCGCTAGAGGAAAAGAAGTTATACCTAAAACTTGGGTTTCCTTCAGGCCAGAAGATATTTGACAAGCTCTCAACTTTCTCAGAGATGTTTGAATCATCAATGCCCATGCTCTCATATAGTGGCACCATAGGGTATTGCCCAACATAGCCATGATAGGGTTTTTTAGAAATGTTACGCAGCTTTGTTTGTAAAGGGAGGTCAAACAGCTCTTCTGTTGCACCCAAAAGGGCCTTTCGAAGGTCTAGGGGGACTTTACTGAACAAAGCCTCGAAGCAACCATACTCTTGGAGTGCTTCCAGGACTTGGGTTCTCACCAAGTCCCACTCGGGAGTGTGTACTTTTTGATCAAGGTTGGAGAAATCTATGACAGGAAGTTTGAGAGTGGATTCGGACCCCATGTTCTTCTACTCTTTGGTGGATATAGAGGATGCTACTATGTGTTGTAGTTTGCTTGAGCTTTTGGGTGCATTTTGGCCTATTTATACAGTTCGACGGATGACAGTAAATTTTAAAATAAGACAGGAGGTGAAGGAAGAAAAAATGCTTTACAGTTTGCATTTGGGGTCAAACATATTACGTAGGTTGGTGGGTGGGTTTAGATTCCTCCTGAATGAGTGGACCACAAATTATCACTTATTAAAAAAAAAAAAAAAAAAAAACTTCAATGTAAAGAAAATGATTTATTTATTTATATATAAGGAAGTGATTTATTTATTTTTTATTTTTGAAAAACAATTCTATCTCACAGCAAGTTAAATAAAAGAAATTAGGATATTGATTTTCAACTCATTTTAAGTTGCTACAAAACATAGTAAAATTAAATAATTTTATGAAAAATACTCTTAGAAAGTGACTCATTTTCTAGAAAATATTTTTGCTAAAACAAGCAGAGTGTTAAGAGTCTAGAACATTTCACTTGCAAACTATGAGATATTTGAAAAATCCCATGTATCAATAATGTGCTGAATTGAATTAATTAATAATTGCAATTTATAAAAAAAAGAAAAAAAGAAAATGATTTAATTTCCATATACTTTTCTAATATATAGATATCTAGCATAAAATATTTTTATATCCTAAAGAAAAGAAATCAAGATTATATAGTCATGTAATACCCATACGGTAAAAAATAACAGAACCTAAAAAGTAAAATTGGTTAAAGTTCTGGTTTTGAAATTGACTAGGTAGTAATAAGGGTAGTTACACCTTATTTTTGAGAAACTGTTCATAGCTAATTATAAAGAATGATTGAAAATTTTATTTTTTATTATAAAAGAAAAACACCAAGCATTAAGCAATAGTAATCTCAATAATAAAAAAAAAATCAAGATTAAATTTCCATGAACCCAAAAATGCTATAAAGATAAATAGCTAATTAGTAAAGTTTGAAAAAAAAATTAAGGTTTAGTTGTTGTGTAATTTTTTTTAGAAGAGTTGTTTTGTAATTGTATGGTTTTGAAACTCAAACCATGCAAAGAACCGTAATAAGAAGATGTTCAAGATTTTTTAGGTTAGACTAGGGTTAAATCGAGGTTGAAGCATAATGAAGTTTAATTAATTTAATATGTAAATAAATATATTAAATTAGTAAAAATAGAAAAAAATTGACTAAAAAATATATCCAAACTCAATTACATAACTTTGAAATGAATTTTCATAAAGTCAATAAAAAATAATAAAGTATAAAAAGAATTAAAAAAAAAATCGTGTTTGGTAATTTTTCAAATAAAAGCATTTTAATTTAAAATAAAATTATAAATTCCACGTTTACATGTAAGGATGTAAACGCATAATTCTTGAACACAAATAATGTATGTTTTTAGACCCCTTAAACACAAGTTGTTTAACCTAATATTAAGCCAAGTTAATTAACAAGTTCATTAATAAGATCTAGGTTAAACACATTCAAATCATATCATGTAAATAATGCGAAAATATAAAGAACACATGATATGATAACCTAGAAAAACCAAATAGGTAAAAAATTTGGGGAAGATTTAACCTAACTATCCTCAAGGTAAAACAGATTCACTATAAAAGAATTGAAATTTGTACAATAAGACTTAGACCACTAACATCCTATTGCTACATCGAGTAGAAAACTTACTACCACAACCACATGACAGCTCCGAGTCCATGTACTTACTTCTTTCTTTGCCATAGCAACCACAAGTTCTCCTACTTGTGTTTTTCTTTAAGCTTTGGAAACAACAACTGAAGAGATCACCAAGTTCTTGACATTAATCTTGATCTTGATAACCCTAAGTGTGTATGAAGGTAAAAACCTTTAGATCTCACAGAAGATTCACACGCACAGCATATCAACAACATTTAACACGTGGCTAGGGTTTTTCTTTTTATACTTGAAGCAAAACATAAAACCCTACACGTCATATGAGTTTGGGCTGAGTTGAAAATTTTGCAGAAAAAACAATCTGCACGAGGTTCGATTGATCGAGTCTAATTTTTGATTGATCGAGCCTTGCAAATTTAGTCTAGTAAATTCTGTAATCACTTGATTTCAACTTTACACATAAACACACTTTGAGCAGCCTAAATCTAGACTCTAAGTATTGATCATGGTTTGCCAACACAATACACATTGAAGTTCTAATACATTTAGTTCCTAAAGTTTTAGAATCTAACAAATAAATTTAGCAAATAATAATTTATTAAGGGAAAAGTGATGCAATAAAATGGAAAACTGTGTGAAAGTAACTTAAGGATTTGTTTGAATACCACTTATTACTGGAAACTAACAATATTATAACAAAATAATTGTCTATTTGGATACCACTTATTACTAAAAATTGAAAACTGAAAACTAAAAACACTGTAACAAAATAATTTTTAAATTTGTGAATAATATCGTATAACTTAATTTTAAAGTTGTTTTTATAGAAAAAAGTACTTGTTTTATTTGAGTCACGTTGTTGTAGGACCCACTAAATAGTACTTACTTTATTCTTGCTAAATAGTATTTAGAACTCACTAAAAACAAAAACGTTGAGTATGATAAACGCAAAATGCGCTTCCCAAACCCAACCAAAAAACGCAACTTTAAAAAACATAAACGCAATAAACTTTACACAAACGTACCTTAAGTATAATACATCTTCAACTAAAGACACTTCAGCTGGTGTAGTGGTCAATGTGTAGTACATTCAGCCGTGTCATCCATCAAGGTATCCAAAAGCCGACCATGTACAGCTTGAGTAGTTACGAGGGACTGCAACATGTCTCCTTGAGTTGCTTGAATATAAGTGAAATGCCGGCCGGGGGTACAACGCTACTTGCCAGGTCAATTCGCTCTGTTATTTGCTGGTTTTGTGGCCAATGTCAGTTGGGGCTTTAAATTTTTTTTTAAGAGAATTATTAAGAAACTTAAATTAAATAAAAATTTAATTAAAAATAATTGAATACATTGAGTTATCGAAAAAAAACACATAAATACATAAAATTTTACAATTTTTTTTTTACGAGTTTTTATATATTGAAATCACCTCATGATAGTTTATTATCAGTTTTCATTATCTATTGTTAATGTAAATATGACTATTTTATTTTGTTAAGTTTATATAGTATTTTTGTTTTTATGAAATTGTGGTTATATATTTGTCATTTTTTTTTATAAAAATATTTTAAACTAAATGAAAAAACTCAACTCCACTTGCACTATATAATTATTAATTCACACAACCACACTCATCCATACATAAATAATACACTAAATTGTTGTTTGATTGTGAGATAAACTGATATTTGATCAGGGCATGCAAGATTTAAAACATAGTTTAAATTAGTAAAGCAATATATATATATATATATATATATATAAATTTTCAAGTTTGGGGTTCATTTGAACCCCTGAAATGTATGTGCAGCCGCCCCTGGCCTACGCAAGAAGGTGAAGCTGTAAGAGATAAGTACAGATAGGAAAGGTGTAGAATATTTAAACAAATAAATTATAAAGTGGTGTATGTTTTTTTTTTTTTTTTTTTTTTGAGAAAGATAAAGTGGTGTATGTTAATTGTGGAGGCAGTCACGTAATTAAATTTTAAAACATTAATGAGATGGCAAGGAGTGTCTTTCTCACCTTAAGATCTTATAAACGTCAAACCCAAAAAAATTAGTGTAACTTTTTTATGAAGTTATACTTAGTATAACATAAATCTATTTATATTTATATATCATTTTTGTCAAATTATTGTACACAAGTTAACCACTAATTTCACTTAAAAATAAATCAAGAGATAAATTGTCTTTTGTCCTAATATGTTTCGTTTCATGCACTCATCAACAACAACAACGTAAGAAATATGTATAGATAACATTGACTTGATAAGAAATATTTGGATATATTGTCCTAATATGTTTCCTCTATTTATTTTATTTAGTGTTTACCTTTTATTTACAACACTTTTTTATTCCTCATGCTGAAAATTTTGATTATTTGGGGCATATCTATCCGATTCTCTCACTTAAAAATTTGGTTTATGCCTTGTTGGATTGGCCGGACCGGTCCGAGTTTGATAATAAGAAGGAAAAGGTTTGTCTTGGCCAGAGTTTGATGATTTCAAAGCTTGGTTTGATAACTAGAAGGAAAATATTTGGCTTTAAAAATGTTTTAAAAGCACGTGGATGAGATCACATTATGGTTTCTTGTAATGAATTTTATTTTTATTAGAAAGCATGCGGAAAATGAATTGGCTAATTTATTATTATTATTTTTAGAATCTTAATTTATTTCATTATGATTTGAAAGCAAATTGAAAAACGTCCAAAGATGCTACATATGTATTTTTTTTTTCTTTTTGAAACTCTAGCATATGGTATTTCGAATACTTTGGTATAATAATATACTCCAATTCCCTTAAAAATTTAAAAAGAAATTTGTATAGGGTGTGTATGGGTTGGTTGGATTAGAGGGTTTTTTCAAGCCAACCTTTCTTGTTGGGTAGAGAAAGTTCTAATCTAACCCATCACATGTGTAGAAACTAACTCACCCCCCATCCATATGGGTCTTTGGACAAATTAATTAAGCATTTTTTTTTAAATAAATTATTATAATTCACGTAAAATAGCAATCCAAAATTTCAAATTCGTCTAAAATAATTCTCAAATACCCAAATTATTCAAACTAAAAATGAAAAAAAAGGTTAATAAAATAAAATTATATATATGGCAGGTCAAGTTAGGTTGGATGGGATAAAAAAACATTAACTTGAACTTTACCCAACCTAAGACTTAAAATAAAATTTCAATCCAAATCAACACATCAGCCCACAAAAACCGATCCAAGGCATTTGGTTGAGTTGAATCAGTACGTCAAGTTGGTAGGTTGGGTGTGCAAATGCATACTTTTATTCTCTTATGGCCTTCTCTTGTATGGAGTAATTCACTAATGTAAAAGAGAAATGTCAATTATTCAACTTTTTTCACAATATATTTTTACAATTTATTAAGGTAACAAGTTATAATTAGAAGTTTAGAACTGCATAGATTTGATTCCACATTTATCATGCACCAACCACAAAAAAAAAAAAAAAAAAAAAAAAAAAAAAAAAAAAAAAAAAAAAACACTATCTTGAAAATCTATTAACAATGATGAAAAATGCCATGTTATAAACTTTTTGAATATAAAAATTGTCCTTCCAAGATTTCCCGGATACTGCTTAGGTCAAAAGAGGTTGCAAATTTAGATGCCTCTTTCATAAAAGGCATCTAAATTTATTCTCATGTAATTCTTTCTGAGAGTTAAAAAAAAAAAAAAAATTATAATTATTTCTGAACTGACAAACTAGTCCCTCTCTTGTTTCCATCTAATTAGTAAGAACCAAAGTCAAGATTGTTCTTAACTACAAATCCATTTGTTTAATGCAAATTGGCACGGAAACAAGAAAGGAAAGAGTAATAGGGAAATAGATAATCTTCTCTGATCGATTGATTGGCCTGGTTTTAGATTTATGCATGCCTAGAACAGGACAACCAAGTCCCTGTAATCACAAGATAACAAAATGATATGTAACCTTTTATCAGAAAGAAAGAAAAAAAAAACACAAAATGATTACCTAGCAGCATAGATAGGTACCAAAAACCTTATTTCAAAAGCCGTACTAATTATAACTATTTTTTATAGGGATAAAAAAAATTGTAACTATTTTATAATTATAATTGTCACTATGAAAGTACAAATGATATATATACATATATATATATATATATTTTTTTTTTTTGGTTAAAAGGATGTATTATTATTATTAAGGGTTTGGTTAAAAGTTTTATTACTTAGGGCACACATTAACAAATTTATTTTTAAAAAAGTTTTATTGGAAATTGAAAAAAATTGTCAAAATTTTTTCAATTTTCGATAAACTTTTTTCAAAATTGGTTTACTATTGTGTGTTATTGAGACACATATTAGTAAAATCCTATTATTAAAACACAAATTAAGTAGTTACAGAAGCCAAGTTGGCAGTTACAAGTCTACGAAAATACAGGCCATTGCTATCCATAGCTAGAAGGGAATCAAAATCAGGATAATCAAAAAGCACAAAATCTTCCCGCGTAGAGCAGCCCTTCTTTGCCAAAAGGTCAGCGCATTTGTTAGCTTCCTTAAACAAGTGAGCCACCCTAACTTGTGGAATCCTGGCTAGAAGCAACCTGCAGTCGGATAGTACGAATGATATTGCTATTTCAAGTGTCGTGCAATAATTACAATAAAATTATTGGGTTTCCTCTCTCTCTCTCTCTCTCTATAGAATTATATATATATATATATATATATATATTAAAATGTAATATAAAGGACCACAGAGTTTATTAATGCAAGAAATGAGTTACATCATTCTGTAGGCCCTTTGTTAGAAAGTTAGGGCTTTCCTCAATCCATTCACTGACAATTTCAAATTTCAATCATCCTGACTTTCTAACTAACAAATTGTTCACTTGATTGAACTCTGATATGTGACTAATTATCCACCATTAAAAACAAGCCGATTGTAGACATCCATTTAGAAACCTTGAAAAAAGTCATTTTTGAGCAAATATGACCACCATAAAAATTAAGACAATTGTAGACATCCATTTAGCAACCTTGAAAAAATTAATTTTTTTGGAGCAAATATGATTAGAGGATAATATAGTAATTTCATATGACTATGAAATTTTATTTTTGACTTAGAATAGGAATTCACATTATAATGGGTCATTATCAAATTTAAGGATAAAGTGGTCCTTCTATTAAATAATTAAAAATAATTTTAAAATAATAATAACTGTCTGTTGAAAATTGATTGTAAAACAAATTTTTTTTTTTTAAATTTTAAAAATCACATTTGTTAGGATTTTAGAGGATGGATTACTTAAGGCACATTTGATACTCTAAATGACGAGTACATTAGGAATAGTAATTATTTAATTATTACTAGGGATAATAGATGTTATAATGGAATAATATTCAAATTCATAGCTTGGTTGTTACATATAAAAAGTTTGTAAAAAATGATACATATAGAAGTATTTTTTGGAAATATATTAATTGAAATATTGTCATATGTATTAATGAATAATTATTACAGTAATTTTAGAAGAGAATAGCTACTAATCAATTTAAGGAATAGTTCTTTCCAGGAAATAATTTGTTCCTGTAATAAAGATGCTAGCAAAAATAACTGAATAGTTATTACACAAGAATAAATAACTATCTAATTACAAAATCTATTATACCCTACCCAAACTTGCTCTTAGTGAATTAGCTAAGTTGATAATTCAATTAAATTATGCTAATATTAATTTTAATGTAAACAATATAAGCATTTAATGGCAAATTAAATAATATGTCACTAATCACACAAAGCCAAACATAATGGAGATAGTGATATGGTAACACAAGAAAAACTGATGGGAAAATTATTTTAAAAGAAAAACCACATTGGGGAAACCTTCTTCAATTAAACAAATTAACTATGATAAGAGAAAAATTAAAATCTCAGGAAATTTTTTTTTTCTAGACTTTACTAGCTAATAGGCAAATTACAAAAAAACCTTTTTACTGTACCAAAATATCTAGACTCTTCAAGCACATGAATTGCTTCCACAGATGACGCACCCATGATCCAGACCAAAACCTCCAACCAATTGTAAGAATCTCTTGAAAATTTTCTTCACAACAATTAGTCTGTGGTTGGTGTTATAGCTTTAGATTCTTCACCAGATGATCTTCAGATTTGCTTCAATATCTTTGGTATGGTGAAATTGAGAGAATCTTGGTTACAAAACTCTATCCACACAAACAATAATTTCTCTCCTGTAAAAGAAACATTTTTAATTAGGTCACCTTATAATGTCTTTATTTTATTTTTTATCCTAACAAGAAGGGCTCAAACTAGGGTTGAAACGGACAAGTTGTTGAGCCTTTTGGATTGCTAATTTGCGCAAGCTTAATATATCGAGAGGAATTGAGGTTGCTAACAATAAAATTTAACTAAAGAGAAATTGTGATTTGGTTGGTAAAGAAAAATTAAATAGAGGAAAAGACAGTATATAGTCTTAAAATACTAAGACTTAGGGATCCACATACAACACATTTAAATATAGTTTTAAAAATTTTATTTTATAACTCAATTAAAAGTCACATGAAGAATAATCATAGTTAAATGATTTAGCAATAAGATCACATAAATTAATTTTTAAAACTAAAATTTATGAATTTAATTGATTTTAGGTAAGATAAAATTTGTAAACTAATTCATAGGGAATTAATTCTAAGTGTTTAATATGCTCGAAGTCTAAGTTAAATAAAAGAATTATATAAAAAATTTGTAGAAAGATAAATAAATGAAAAACATAATAAATTATGCATTAAAAGTATGAACAAAAATATTAAGAACTAAGCAATAGAAGCTTTGGACTTCACCTCTTACCTTAGCACGCCTTTTAGCAAACCATTACACAGAAAAAAAAAAGTCAAAATTGAAAAATAGTTCACAGTTAAACCTAATTTTTTTTCTAAGGTTTCTGCCCCCTTGATGCTGACATAAATCATAATGAACCCCTAAATGAACTAAGAAACCCTAATACTCATAAAATTTTATAGTGGAAAAAATATCTAATTTTAGAGCTCTGTTTTACCTCATTTCCAGACCTTTAAACATCGGAATTGGAAGATCATTTTGAAATTCCAATTTGATTCCCTTTGAATCATATTTTCAACGCAATAATCATAATGAATTTATTTGTTGCGTGATGATCGATTTAACCTCAGAGGATTTTTCTTGTCAGGGTTTTTCCTATATAACCATATTGTTTGTGCTTTCTATTTTTCCGCTGCTCATTCTTTGCGATATGGTTGTATGCACACTTTATTGAATTGGAACTCCAGCTTACAATTCGTTAATTAATCAAGTTGGTTATATAAGTAAAATCGACTTGAGTTTAAACGTTTGTTCTTCATGTTTCATGTACCTACAAGACAGGCTTGAGGCAAGATTGAAGGGTTGGGGAAACTTCTTTCATGGGCTGGTAGATGTACATTCATCAAGTCTGTGGCCCTAATTATTCCAACCTAGCCCATGGCTAGCCTTGACATTCCATCTATAACCTATGATAATTTTTATGTTTTGTCTATAAGATTTTGGTGGAATCCAAAACACTCGTGTTAAATATCTAGTAAGGAAGACAACTAGTGTCAATCTAAATGCAAAGGAGGGATTGAATTCAAAAAATTCAAAGAGATCAATGCTGCGATTAAAATAATGTAAATTCAAGTACAAATTATCAAAAAAACTCTCTAGGGATAGCTTATGATGTCCTTTAAATAGCACAACAAACGGATCATGAATCAGGCTTGAAACGAACAAGTTACGGACTTTTTCGTATTTTAGATTTTTGCTGATATTGTAATCTTGATTGGTCGATCCAGGTGTTGAGCTTGCAATTGAAAATCTTGATTAGTCGAGCTAGGTGTTGAACTGACAGAAACTTGTTTTCTTGCTCTAAATTTATTATTTCTTGATCTGAACTTGGGTATTTGTCTTGGACTATAAAATACACATTTAATACCCTCAAGACTCATCAAAAACACTATAAATGGATTACATTTGGTCATGGTTTGCCAACCTACAAATATGGACTCTACAATACCGATATATTTTACCAATCAACACTAATCATCCCAATAAATTGTGAAAAGAGTTGTGCTCCTAGTATGGCTCAAAATTTTATTTTTTCATATAAAATCTGTAAAAGGTAGATACAAATTACCAGAAATAGTTATTTCCGGTAAGCCACATTAGATTTGTGAAACTTTGAATTAGAGTTGTGAGATTTTGAGGTCTTTCCAGAGTTGATGCATTGTCAATGCCCACGCTTTGAAAAAGAGGTCTATCAGGTTGTCTTCCTAGATAACCAAGTAAAATTGATCGGAACTGGTTTTAGCTTTGACATCGACAGGCAGATCCAACAACTCTTTTGCAGCACCGAACATTGCATCATGAAGTTCAAGTGTGTTAGGTTCTAAATATTTAGGCATAAATGTTTAGGAACTAAATTTGTTGTGTGTTGGCAAACTGAAAACAAAAACATGTCTAGTATGAGATCTTAGGGTCTTTGAAGTGTTTTAGACGTTGCTGAAGTTGATACAAGTTAAGATTCAAGAACATTCAAGTTGCTGAAAGAAGAATTGAAAATCTGTCAAGCTCAATCGATCGAAGAGAAGCCTCAATCTATCGAACTGTGGTTTGTAGAATTTTAATTAAAGCCCAACAGCTAGCGAAAACGTTTAGGGTTTGAGTTCAACACTTCTAAGTATAAAAAGAAAACCCTAATACATGTTTTGAGAGTTACTCCTATGAGATTTGTGGGGTTCTGTACCTTCTAACTCTACAAGCACCTACTGGAGCTCAAATCCATATTGTTAGTATCAGTGGAGTGAAGTTGTAGCCAAGTCTTCAACTATCAAGCATATTGAAGATCAAGGCATAAATAGGTGGTTTATATGAGAACAGATCCAGATTAAGGAAGTCTATGGAGTTCAGAGCCTAGTTTGTTGACTGTGCATTAGATTTACTACAAATTGGTATTCTTGATTATAAATCTCAACTTGATATAGTGGATTATTCTCTTGGGATAGTTCCCTCGGATTTTTTGCTTTGAAATGAGTTGTTTAATTGGTTTTTCTAGGTCATCACATCTTGTGTTATTTGCTTTTCTACTGTGTTTGTTACATGTAATGATTGTTTAACCTAGATCTGAATAATCAATCTAAGTAACAACTTAGCTAATAAATTAGGTTTAACATCTTGTACTTTTCAGGGGTCTAAAACTTTACAAAGTGAAACCTTGTCATACATTGGGTAACTTTTTTTTTTTTTTTTCCTTTGTTTCTTTGGAGCTGCTGATTTTTTTTCTTTCTTTCTTTCTTTCATTTTTTCTTCATCTCAAGCACACTGATTTGTCAATAGATCTAGTTTTTTTTTTTGGTTATTTTATGTTTAGTTAGTAAGAAAATGGAGGAGATGCTGAAAATTTTGAATGAAGTGGATATTCTAGGAATATTTGATTTTGAATTTTTTGGATCTGTGCTTAAATTTGTTTGTGTTGCTGATATTGTGATTACGTTTAAATGGGTTTGCGTTCTTATATTTTGGAGCACGTTGTGTTTGATTTTGAATTTCTGGGTTTATGTTTGATTTTAAATTTTTTGGGTTTGTTTGTATTGTGAATATGTTGTGTTTGATTTTGAATTTTCTGGGTTTGTGTTTGATTTTGAATTTTTTGGGTTTGTTTGTATTGTGAGTATGTTGGGTTTGATTTTGAATTGTCTGGTTTGTGTTTTATTTTGAATTTTTTGGATTTGTGATTAATTTTGAATTTTCTGGGGAAAAAAAAAAACCCAGATTTTTTTTTTTAGAAAAACCTATAGCCGCGTTTTAAACACAGCTCAAAGCGGCGCTATAGCCGCATTTTTTTAAAAACGCACCTATAGGCCCCAATAGGTATTACCTTTAGCCGCATTTTTGGAAAATGCGGCCATAGGCCTATTGCTGCGCTGTTTAGGCCGTGTTTGTAAACGCGGCTATAGGAAACGCGGCTCTATCCTATAGCCGCGTTTTTGGGGTCTATAGCTACGTTTTTTAAACGCGGCTAAAGACCCTTTTTTTTTGTAGTGGTACACAACGGACAATTAATACACTAATGATAATAGGCCAGTACAGTGGTATAGTACACTTAAGCCTAATTAGGCCTTTAAAAAAGTAATATAGGAACACTCTCAAATGTAAGCTTTTAAGGAAACCAATTCGAGTTCATCAAAACTTCCTAATAGGTTATGTTAAATTATGCTTTTCCTTGTATATGTGTTGGTTTTATTTTGTGTCAAATTTGCGCTTAATTCTCTAGATTCTAATGAAGTTTCTAGGGGGATTACATGTAGTTTGTTAGTGTACTTGAGCCCAATCAAAGCCTGTCAAAGTTGCAGAGAGAGTGGTGTAGCAACTTGCTTGCAACCTATCTGCGACATGGTTGCCCACGAAGATGCCATGCGTCACATAAACGAGGAAGCTTTCTCAATGTGAATCATGAGAAGCTCGACTTTGCATCGTGGACAGATTCTAACTACTTGATCCAAAGATCGACTAATTAACCAACCAACCTTATAGACTAAAAATGAAACTATGTAAGTTCTTAATTGTATAGATTGACTGTCCTTTGGCCCAAGCAGGGGGGGGGGGGGGGGGGGGGGGGGGGGGGGTGTTAGATATTGGAATAGAAAAAAGTTTCTTCTAGTGTGTATCAAGGGGCTACACTTGATTCTAGACCTAGCTAGTCTCATATATGTAGCGTGACCATAGTTATAAAAGAATGAAGTTTGTTAAGAATTTGAAATTTTATTGTATATGGTCATTGTTTCAAGTCTAAAGAAATTCTTTGAAGTTATGGAACTCATTGCAAATTATAGTTTTTGAAGCCTTGGGAACTCTTTGCAATTTAAAGTTTTATTTATTTCTTATAGTATTTTCATTTCATATGTCAATTTTTCCATTTGAACTCAACAATAATTTCTAAGCTTATTAAGTTTCATCTTGTGTAAGGTTTATTTATTCTTCTAAATATAGTTGATCTAGTCAATTAGGACTTGGTTATTTACTGAATTGCCAAACTTGCCCCATTTTCTCCTACTTTCAAATTCAGATATTGGGGAATAGCAAGTATTAGAGCTTTTGCTAGAGTGTGTGCATGAAAGGAGTTTAGGAATTTTTTTTGAAATTAGATTGTATTTTAGTATTTAGTAATTTCTTGTTGTTTAGTATTTTAAGCAATTGAGATTTGGACTTTATTTTGACTAATGCTTTGGAGACTTTGGATATTAAATTATCAATGATAATTGAATTTAATTTTTCATATTAATTATTTGAGGATAGTACTACTCTTTATGTATACCTTGCATGCTTGTAAGGTGAAAACTTTGCAAGGCCAATATCACATGTCTAACCTATTGGTTGGATTTGGGATGTAATATATATAGCCCGCTTAGAAGAGACATAGTAATCTCGTTTGGACTAAAATGCCCTAAATACAATTGTTCTTAGGACTAAGAAATGATACATGGAATTTATGACTCTTTTCTAAAATGCAATGGGCTATTACAACATGTTTCTTTTTGCACAAGTTTACATTTTGGCTTAGTTAGGTTTGTCATATACCTTTATCGTACATCAAAGACATGTACCTAGGAAAGAGTGACCATACATGAAAGACATACATACCTAGGGTTGGTTCTAATGCACAATTTTTCATAAAAAAAATTTGTGAATTAGAACCAACCCTAGTCTTGTGGTATCCGACCTTATAAGGGTGTATTTGTACATCAATTCCATAAATAATAAATGGAGGCAAGAAGCCGAAGATTTTGCAAAATTAAGTTATAAAGAAAAACCATTTATTCACAACATAAATTTTGAGTCAAATTTTGAATTTTTAGATATTCATTTTGTAGGGATTGGATTTGAGCACTACTGTTTTTGAATGAGTGGACTCAGACCCAACTAGTCCAATACAATAAATATATAGAGAATGTGTTTAAGAACTAGGCCATAGTGAGGATTACAACAACTAAACATGGTTGCATATGGATTGGATAACAAGAACACTGACTGAAGTCTGGAGTTCTGTTCCTCGACCCTCTTTTTTAGGGGCTGATAATTCTTATTACTTCTTCAATGATTGGTTGCAAAGGTTTTAGTTGCTATAGTATTCTATGCTTTAGATTTTCGGTCCCTCCTTTCTGGAGGATCTCTTACATTATATACCATCTTTCAGTTGATCTTGACCTTCCATTTGTTGATCATGCAGGTCACTACTTGAGTGCTTGTCCCATCAGCTGCCCTCTCCAACTTTCTGTGGGTTGCAGCAACCAAGACAGCACTGTTCAGGGGTCACTTCCTCATTAATGCAGCCAAAATGTTAGTTATGGGCATTTAATGTGGAGGTGACAGTTCCTCCCTAAATTGCTCCTCCATCATGCTTCCATGGCTGACCCATTGTACATGTCTTTTTCTTGGGATGCTTAGGGAGGCTGCCTTCGGTGGCATGCTACTCTTCCCTTCTATGATCTCGGCAGGCCGAGGACAGGATCGTCCTCGGTGATGTTTCTTGGCAACTTGGGCTTTCTACGTTCATCCTCGGACTTTTCTTCATCCTCGGCGTGGGCCTTGGGCTTAATATAAAGTGGGCTGGGGTTGCCAGATTCTTAGGCCCCACAATAGCCCCTTAAAATCCTGTTGTCCGGATTCTCGGACAGGGAGGAGGATTTTGATGTCCTCGGGCCTTTGTCATGGCTTGTCCAGTCTTGTCCTACGTCAGCGCTAGAGTCTTTTTACTTGTCCAAGGCACGTTTCTTGCGCTTCAGTATATGGCGCGCGCCCTCAATAAATTCTGGCGGTTCTATGCTCCCCACGTTCAACGGTGTGATGGTAATCTAACGGCGGAGATTTTTTCGCCTTTATGGGCAGGAAACCCGCACGGTCCATTTTAATTGGGGGTATAAATACCCATCTGGACTGATTTGCCTCTTTACTTTTGCACTCAAGAATTCTTGCGCACATATCCTGAATTCGGTCAAACCTCCAATCAAACTCGTGTCTCTTTTCAGCATAGAAAGTCTGTCCGAGGAGCTTTTCCTCATTTCTGTAAGTTTTCTTCTCACTCTATCTCGTGTTTTCTCCCTTGTAATTTTCTTTTCCCCTTATTCCTTTCTTTCTTTCGTTCTTCCCTGAGTCTTTTAGCCGTTCTTTAGGATGGGTAGGTTTAAGAAGTTGGTTGAGTCTGAGGAGGCAATGGAAAAATTCATCGCCGATTATATGATACCCAGTAATGTGGGTTTGAGGTACCATGAAGAAGGGGAGTGGCATATTAGGAGAAAGGAGGGTGAAGTAGTGATTCCCATAATCGCCTTCCTAGAAGGTGGTATGAGAATCCCTTTGGGGCCAGTGATGAGGGGCTACCTTAGTCATTTTAGATTGACTCCCACCCAGTGCGCCACCAACGTGTTCAGGATCCTGGGTTGTGAGGATGCCTTAAACGAGAAGATGGGGTTGATGTTAACCCATCACAATGTAAATTGGTGCTACAACCTCCAACACTTAAAGGGTAAGTCCTACTAAATGAAGACGAGGAACGATAAGGTTCGGCTTCTTTAGTGCCTCCTCGAGTCCAGCAACGGGTTAAATAAGGACTTTCTCATAGTGTCCGGGGAATGGCATGACGACCTTCATTGTCCAACAGAGGAGGGGACACCAGGTGGGGTGCTTAGAGTAGGAGAGGGCTTGATCTTTTGTGTTATTGTAGTTTGCATTGTTTGGTTGCTAATACGAAAGTACTTTCTTTTTTGCAGATCCACACGCTTTTGGATGACACTTCCATTTTGTCAACAAGGAAGACTTGGAAACCGTACTTAGGGCGGAGATCTTTATGAACAAAGCTGACAATCAAGTTAGGGATGCTCACAAGATCCTCGGGTACGATTCGATCCAGAAGTCATTCTCAGCTCCGAAATACGTGATCAGAGCCCAAGATCCTCGGCTTCACAAAATCACTATAGTGGAGCACGGGTTCTTTCTTCCTGAAGGGTCTCCTATCCCAAAGGGTATTTCGTTGGTAGACCCTTCTTCATCCCACAAAGTTGCAGAGGCTGAGGGAGGAAGTCTAGAAAAAGAAGAAGAAGTTGCTGATCTAGGTCCGTCCGTGGACGAATTTGGTGTGTTCGACCAAGTCCATTTATCCGAGGATCCTTCTGGTGACTTGGGTGACCCCTATTTGGCTTAAGCAGACCTCTTATCAACAGGAACTTCTTTTCCAGCCGAGATGGGTTTCAAGAGACAACCTCAGACTAGTCTGCTTGATCTAATTGAAGGCCAACCGGGGAGGGATACGCTGGGGAAGTCTCAATCCAAGCTTCCTCCTCCTCCACCAAAGTCCCAACTGGTTCAGACCAGGTCATCTTTCGCCTAGTCTAAGCTTCCATCTCATCCACCTCAGCCAAGTTTGCCACTGAGGCCCAAGCTCACTGATCCCAAACATAAGAAGGACAAAGGCAAATGACCCATGGGAGTAGATAAATCTCGTACCTCCCAGGAGGAGGGCGAAGCTCGTCGGCCTTCTAAGCAACAAAAGACTGGGCACCAGGGCAAAGAGGTCGCCACACTGTCTGAGCCCCAGGCCTGGCTCCCTGCCCCAATGCTCCATGGGGAGCCTCTGATGGATGACGCCTTCCTCAGGGACTTCCGGGGGGGAGAAGGCACCTATGTGGCTGACTCGCTGGAAAGGCCTTGCTGCTTCCTGACTATATGGCCGAGTTGGGGAACTTGAGGAGGCAAGAGGTCTTCCTCAGCCTCAAAAGGTATTTGGGCATGGTAAGATATCTAACATTTATGACTTTGCTGACTTTTGTTCCTTGGTTTCCAACTTATCGTGTGCTTGTTTCGATTGGCAAGCTATCCAAGCCACCTATAGGTTGGAAGAGGAGGCCAACAACTAGAGTAGGGCCTTTGACCTCGAGCGCGACAGACGTCTGGACGCTGCTCGGACTCTTAAAATCTCCAAGGCCGATCTCTCAAAAGCAAGGGAGGAGCTGAAGGAGATGACAAGGGCCCGAGACAGCGTTGAGTCAGGCCTTGCTAACGCTCAAAAGCAAGTCCAAGATCAGACGAGGCGCCTGCTCGATGTAGAGGATCAGCTGAAGATCGCTAAGGAGTAGATCGTTGAGCTGAAGAAGAAGATGGCCGAGGCGAAGGGGGCTAAGAATGTTGCAGAATGGGCCAGGGATGAGGCTTTGAAGGCCAAGGAAGAGGCAGAGTTTGCCAAGGCCGAGGCTGAAAGCTCAAGGAGCAAGCCCAGGAAGAGGCTTTTGCCTTAGGAGTGGCTAAGACCGAGGCTACTCTTAAGGCTCAAGTACCTGGGGTATGCAGGCTCTACTATTCCCAGACTTGGAATGAAGCCCTTAAGCAAGCTGGAGTTGAGGCTTCATCTGACCTGTGGAAGGCGGAGCATGTATACTACCCTCCTGCCATCCGTGAGGTTGCTCCCTCTAGCTCTGAGGCTGAGGTGGCTCATGAGGAAGTTGGTATTGCTCTTAATGAAGCTGCTTTGGCCACTGCCACTTCTGATGAGCCTGCCAAGGAAGCTTAGCCTGCTGGGGTGACCGAAACAAACAAAGGTCCAAACAAGGAGGCACCCCAGGATGCTACAAAGTCCTCCGCTGGTTCCCAAGCCCCTGATGCCGAGGAGGCGCCTCTCCTAGTTGATCCTTTGCAGGTTTCTCCCCCAACTGAGGGCCCCAAGGATCCTGAGACCCTTTCTACTCAGCTCCCCAAGGAAGGGATCAAAATAAAGCTGAAGATATAGGCCTCTTTGGCTAGCTCCAGTTGTATTTCTGCTTTATTGTATTTATTATTATTATTATTATTATTATTATTATTTTGAAGATGTAACGTGACTTTTAGATTGAATGTATGACATTTATTTTTTACATTATGTGTTTATTGTTATTGTGATAGGCTTTGCCATTTATATAACCTGTGCTTTGATTGTTAGCCAAACAATCTCAATAGTTCAACTTGTTTTCTATTTTGAATCAGTAGCCAAAAAAATGTAAAGTTCATAGTGATAGTTTCCACCTAGACTTTGGTTAATAATTGAGTCACCTTAATACTATAACTTGCTTTTGCTGAATTGAATACTGAGGGAATAACTTTGCAAGATTAATCCTGTATCTCATGAATTGGTTACCATAAATGGTAAAAAATGCTAAGCACATAGCATCCACAAAGATAAGCCTTTAAATCCTAAGATCAAATACCACAACACAAGGTACAAAGGTACTCATAAGCATGTTCTAAAAATTTACTAACCTTAAGAAAACAGTTAGCTGTCGATTATGCTGGGAAGCTAAGTTCAAGATACTTCAAAATGTCTTAAGTGATGCTCATGGGCGTGTGTTTGTTCACGTCTTTGTTGACTGTAGCTAGTTTCCCCATAGGTTTGAGTCCGAGGACCATGCAAGACCTTGGTTCTGTCTAGTACTTAGATTCTTCTTGAAGTAACTAGTTTCCCCATAGGTTTGAGTCCGAGGACCATGCAAGACCATGGTTTTGTCTAGTACTTAGATGTTTGTCAAAACACAAGACATACAATTATAATGGACTTAGAATTCGAAATAGAGAAATGCTTTCATTAATAATAATACATTCTCAAGTTATTTACATTCCATGAACGTGGTATAGCTTTTTCATCTAAGTCTTCTAAGTAGTATGCACCTACCCCTACTACTGAAGTAATTCGGTATGGCCCCTCCCAATTGGGTCCCAGCTTTCCCCAGGAAGGATTCTTGGTAGCCCCTACAACTTTCCTCAACACTAGGTCCCCCGGTGCTAGTGGTCTTAGCTTCACATTGGCGTCATATCCCTACTTGAGCTTCTGGTGGTAGTAGGCCAGCTGGATCATTGCCTTTTCCCTTCGCTCATCAATCAGGTCTAGGCTCTTCCCTAGTAGTTCATCATTACCGCTTGGACTGAAGGAGCTCGTCCTTAGCGTTGGGAAGTTTTCCTCTAGAGGGATAACAGCCTCAACCCCATAGGTCATGGCAAAAGGTGTTTCCCTTGTTGGCCGTCGTGGTGTAGTCCGGTAAGTCCATAGGACGTGGGGCAGCTCCTCTACCCATCTTCCCTTGGCGTCATCCAGCCTCTTCTTAAGCTCATTGACTATGACCTTGTTGACAGCCTCGGCCTGTCCATTTCCTTAAGGGTAAGCTAGAGTTGAGTACCTATTTGTGATCCCCAGTTCACAACAATATCTTCTGAAAGCTTTGTTGTCAAATTGGAGTCCATTATCTGAAATGAGGGTATGAGGGTATGAGGGACCCCGAATCGTGTAACAATGTTCCTTTAGATGAACTTCTTAGCATCCATGTCCCTAATGTTGGCCAATGGCTCAGCCTCGACCCATTTGGTGAAATAATTTGTGCCGACCAACAGATATCTTTTATTTCCTGGCGCCTTGGGGAAAGGACTTATAATATCCAGGCCCTACTGGGTAAATGACCATGGACTAGACAAGGGATTGAGGACCCCTCCTGGCTGATGAATATTTGGGGCAAACCTTTGGCATTGGTCACATTTCTTAGCGTATTCCAGGGCTTTCTTTTGCATCCCCGGCCACCAATATCCCTAGGTAATGGCTCGGTGTGACAGAGATCTTCCTCTTATGTGGCTTCCACAGACCCCTTCATGCAGCTCCTCCAGCAGTAATTCTGATGCCTCAAGGTGAATACACAGCAAATATGGCCCGAAAAAGGAGCGCTTATACAATTTGTGGTCCTCGGACAGCCAGAACCGAGAAGCGTTCCTTCGTATTTTTTCGACCTCTGACTTTTCCTTGGGCAGAACATCATCCTTGAGGAATCTCACTATAGGGTCCATCCAGTTGGAACCCACTCCAACTTGATGGATATGAACCATGCATTTTGCCCCATCATTTGCTTTTTCTAGATGCTCAACCAGAATAATCCGAGGTAGATCTCCTGTCGAGGATGTAGCAAGTGTGGCCAATGAATCTGCATGGGTGTTTCCACTTCTGGAGACATGTGACAAGCTAAAAAGGTCGAAGTCTGATTGCAAGCATTTGACCTGGCTTAAGTACTCTTGCATCCTCGCATCTTTGGCTTCTAACTCTCCTTTTACCTGGCCCATTACCAATCTCGAGTCCGAGAACATCTTTATTGCTTTTCCTCTCATTTTCTGCACCGTGATCATCCCTTGCAACAATGCTTCATACCCGGCCTCGTTATTTGTGGCCAAGAACCCTAGTCTTAGGGATTTCTCTATGATAGCCTTCTCAAGGGATACTAGAACCAGCCCCACTCCGAACCCCCTTTGATTTGCTGCGCCATCAACGTACACCTTCCAACATGGGGGCTCTGGAATAGAGATTGCCCCAACTGATTTTTCATCCATGCTTCACTTCTCTACTACCATCTCTACTAGTGGTTCAGCAAATTCGGCCACCAAGTCAGCCAGGACCTGGCCCTTTATGGAGGTCCGAGGCAGATACTTGATGTCAAAAGCCCCCAAAATTGTGTTTCATTTAGCGATCTTCCAGTGTAATCAGTAGTCCGAAGTACAAACCTCAAGGGTAGTTGAGTTAGAACAACTATTGTGTGGGCCTAGAAATAGTGGGGAAGCTTTCGTGTAGCGTGGACCACAGCTAGTATGGCTTTCTCCAAGGGTAGGTACTTGGCCTCAACTTCATGTAGTGACTTGCTCACGTAATAGACTGGCTTTTGAATACCATTGTCGTCCCGTATTAGCACCAAGCTTACAGCATGAAGTGCCACGGTAATGTATGCGTATAGGACTTCATCGGCTTCAGGACTGGACATGATGGGTGGCCGAGATAGGTATTCCTTGAGCTGCTGGAAGGCCATGACACAATCCTCGGACCACTCAAATCCTTTCCACTTGTTGATCAGGAGATAGAAAGGTCTGCATCTATCAACTGACCTGAAAATGAATCGATTCAGGGCCGCGATCATTCCAGTGAGCTTTTGGACCTCCTTGGCATTTTTCGGTGGTTTTAAATCCTTAATAGCCTTGATTTGGCCAGGATTAACCTCAATTCCCCTGTGAGTAATAACGTTACCTAAAAACTTGCCAGATCCCATGCCAAATGAGCATTTGGAAGCGTTCAGGCGCAGCTTGTGCTTCCTCAAGACATCAAAGGTGCAGCCAAGGTCTTCTAAGTGCTCGGATACCACTTTACTCTTCACCACCATATCATCAACATAGATTTCAATGCTCTTGCCCAACTGCGGCTCGAACATTCTCGTCATCATCCTTTGATAAGTAGACCCTGCGTTCTTCAGACCAAACGGCATCACCTTGTAATGGTAGTTTCCAATACGTGTCACGAAAGCTGTCTTCTCCTGATCCTTCGGAGCTAGCGGTATTTGAGATAGCCTTGAAGACATCTAAGAAACTCATCTGAGGATGGCCTGCAGTTACGTCCACTAGCTGCTCTATCCGAGGCATGGGGAACGGGTCTTTTGGGCATGCCCTATTTAGGTCCGTGAAGTCTACACAAACCTGCCATTTTCCACTTTTCTTCTTGACCACCACAGTGTTGGCCAACCATTCAGGGTAAAAAACCTCTTTGTTAACCACTCGAACATTCTTGTCATCATTCTTTGATAAGTAGACCCTGCGTTCTTCAGACCAAACGACATCACCTTGTAGTGGTAGTTTCTAATAGGTGTCACGAAGGCTGTCTTCTCCTGATCCTCCGGGGCTAGCGGTATTTGATGATAGCCTTGAAAGGCATCTAAGAAACTCATCCGAGGATGGCCTGCAGTTGCGTCCACCAGCTGGTCTATCCGAGGCATGGGGAACAGGTCTTTTAGGCATACCCTATTTAGGTCTGTGAAGTCTACAAAAACCCGCCATTTTCCACTTTTTTTCTTGACCACCACAGTGTTGGCCAATCATTCAGGGTAAAAACCTCTTTGATAGCCCCTGCATGCTTAAGCTTTTTCACTTCTTCCCTAATTGCATTAGTAGTCTCCTTTAACGGGCACCGGGGTGGCTGTTTCTTGGGAGTGATGGACGGATTGACATTGAGATGGTGACAGATGAAGGCTGGGTCAATCCCTGGAGCATCGCAGGCATCCCATGCAAACACGTCAATATTTCTTTTGAGGAACTCAATCAGCTCTTCCTTCTCCTGAAGAGGCAGCTGAGTCTCGACCTGAAAGAACTTTTCTGGGTCATTACCAATGATCACCTTCTCTAGATCTTTGTATTTTGCCTCCTCTGCAGCTGTATCAGGACACACCACCGGGGCCTTTGATTGCTATAAGCTCTTTTCAACAGACGCCGAGGACTCTGCATCAAGCCGATGTGAAATGGCAGCCGCCATGCACTGCCTTGATATGGATTGGCAACCACGGATTTCGAGAACCTGGTCCCCTGATGGGAATTTCACCTTCTGGTGTAAGGAGGAGGCAACAAATCCCAAGGTGTGGAGCTAGGGTTTGCCGACGATGGCCGTGTATGGAGAGTAGGTGTCCACCACGATAAATTTCACCTCCACTATCTCTGGGCCGGTCTAGATGGGCAGCCTAATCATGCCCTTTGGAATAACGAGCTTCTTGTCAAAGCTCATCAAAGGAGAATTATAGGGCATCAAATCTTTCGGTTTCAACCTCAGCCCCTTGTAGAGGTCGGGGTACATGACCTCAGCCACACTGCCATCATCCAATATCACTCTTTTCACATCATAGTCCCCAATTCTGAGGGTAATCACCAGCGCATTATCATGGGGCTGGGTGGTCCCAACCTTGTCTTCTTCTGAAAAACTCAAGATTGGGTGGAAATTCTTTCTAGCCCTCTTCAGTTCGGGCTGGGGCTCGTCAGCGGGCATTTGAGCCATAGATAACACTCGTGAAGGGCGCGTGCCTGTTCTTCCTGGTGCGGCCAAGATTACATTGATCGTCCCTGCGGGTGGTCTTAGTGCAGTGTCTCTCTGGGGCTCCTGATGGGTCTGGCCTTGATGACCACTGGACTGGTGCAGAAGGTGCTTCAGCTTTCCTTCTCGGACCAATTGGTCCAGATAATTCCAGAGGTTCCTGCAGTTCTTTGTGGTATGCCTGTGATCCTGGTGGTATTGGCAATAAAGGTTCTGATTGCGCCTCGTGGGCTCTCCTGCCATCTTATTCGGCCATCTAAAGTATGGCTCGTTCTTGATTTTCTCCAACACCCGGTGTATTGGTTCTCGGAACATAGCATTGACAGTCTGTTTATTGGTTACTCCAGATCGCCCTACAAAATCTCTCCTCGAGCGGTTGCTGTTATATCGATCCGACCTGAAATCCCTCCTCTCTTGAGGGATAACCTTCTCTTTTCCCTTACCCTGCAGCTAGTCTTCCTCTACTCGCTTATACTTATCGATCTGATCCATTAGTTGGCGCACATTGGTGGCAGGCTTGCTAGTCAGAGACTTCCTCAAGCCATGCTCGGCGGGGAGGCTATTTTTGAAGGTGCTGATGGCGACATCGTCAAAATTGCAGTCCATTTCGTTATACATCTCCTAATATCTGTTCGAGTAGGCCTTTAGAGTTTCCCCATCACGCATGGATAAAGACAATAACGCACTCAAGGGCCGAGGAGCTCTGCTGTTTGTAACGAAACGAGATCCAAAGGCTTGGGTTAGCTGCCCATACGAATCTATGGAATTCGTCTTTAGGCCATTGAACCATCTCATCGCCACCGGTCCCAAGCTGGATGGGAAAACCTTGCACATCAGCGCCTCGTTTTTAGAATGGATGGTCATCCTTTGGTTAAACTGGCTCACATGCTCCACGGGGTCTGTTTTGCCGTTATAAATGGTGAAGGTTGGCTGCTAGAATCGTCGAGGAAGTGTAGCCCCTTCTATGTGATGTGTGAAAGGTGACTTAGAGAGTTGATCCAGTACCCTGCTGATGGCATCGTGTCCCAAGCCTCTAGGGGATGGGCTTTTACGTTTACGCCTACGGTAGTACTCTTCTTCATGAGAGAAGGTCTCGCTTGGAGGGATTCTCGATCTTTGCCTATAGTCATCGTCGCTTTCGTCATCAGAGGTCATGTCAGGACTAGAGTGAGACCGCCTTCGTCGTGCATGGCGCAGCTTTTTCTTCAAATCGTCTATCTCCCGCTGCATGGCTTGCTTATCATTCTATCTCTGGGATACGTGACTCTTAACTTCTTCTGACTACATGGCCCGGTTGTTATTTTGTCTCTGGAGCACGTGGCTGCCCCCGCGAGAGTGGTTTTTGCTGGTTTGAGTGGTGTGTACACTTCCCTCTCGAAACCTTTCATTCTCTTCATTTCGATCACGCTCAGGGTTGTGAAAGTTACCCTGCTGTTGGGATCTAACCGGTTCAGGCTGATGGGAGCCTGCTTGGCGGGGGCCTGATCCTACCATGCTTGAGTGTTGCCCTTACTAACGCACAAGTTCTTCCCACAGACGGTGCCAATTGTAGGGACTGGATTTAAGCACTACTCCTTTTGAATGAGTGGACTCAGAACCAACTAGCCCAATACAATAAATTTATAGAGAGTGGGTTTAAGAACTAGGCCCTAGTGAGGATTACAACAACTAAACATGGTTACATATGGATTAGATAACAAGAACACAGACTGAAGTGTGGAATTCTGTTCCTTGGCCCTCTTTTTTAGGGGCTGATAATTCTTATTACTTCTTCAATGATTGGTTGCAAAGGTTTTAGTTGCTACAGTATTCTATACTTTAGATTTTCGGTCCCTCCTTTCTGGAGGATCTTTTACATTATATACCCCATTTCAGTTGATCTTGGCTCTCCATTTGTTGATCATGCAGGTCACTACTTGAGTGCTTGTCCCATCAGCTGCCCTCCCCAACTTTTGGTGGGTTGTAGCAACCAAGGCAGCACTGTTCAGGGGTCACTTCCTCATTAATGCGGCCAGAATGTTAGTTGTGGGCATTTAATGTGGAGGTGACAGTTCCTCCCTAAATTGCTCCTCCATCATGCTTCCATGGCTGATCCATTGTACCTGTCTTTTTCTTGAGATGCTTAGGGAGGCTGCCTTCGGTGGCGTGCTGCTCTTCCCTTCTATGATCTTGGCAGGTTGATGACAAGATCATCATCGGCAATGTTTCTTGGCAACTTGGGCATTCTACGTTCATCCTCGGACGTTTCTTCATCCTTGGCGTGGGCCTTGGCCTTAATATAAAGTGGGCTGGGGATGCCAGATTCTTAGGCCCTGCACATTTTATAAAAGAGTTTTGATTTTTTTACCTCCAATGGTATTCACACTCTTTCACTATATCATATCTATAGTTTTCATATCACGTGTAACCATTCACTTCATTTTGATGAAGTATTGATAAGGAGTTCTTGTCCGTATGATTCTCAACACCAACGTGTGCTTCATCCATCTCTGGTACTCTATATTTGAGAAGCCTAAGATTGTAGAATTGAACACAAGGATCTAAGTACTTCACACCATAGCGGTCAAACACCATTCTCTTCACCAGTTGCTCTAACTCCACAATTTGTTTTGCGTATGAGAGAGCATTTTCACTGAAGAAATAGCGCACACAGATATCAGAAAAGATCAAGAAAAATAAACAATAAAAAGTTCCATATCAACCACAATATGTGTATTCCTAGATTTGCTCCAAGATGAATATATAAAATTTTTAGTGGAGAAGTAGACACAAATTACCAGAACTGGTTATTTCCCGCAGGCCACATTTGATTTGTGAAAGTTTGAGTTAGATTTGTGAAACTTTGAGGTCCTTCGAGTGTTGATGCATGGTTGATTCCCATGCTTTGAAAGAGAGACCGATCGGGTTCTTCCCCGGTATAACCAAAGTAAGATATATCGGAAGAGCTTTTGGCTTTGACCTCTGTGGGTAGATCCAATAACTCTTTTGCACAACCAAAGATTTCATTGTGAAGTTCAAGAGAAATCTTGTCATACACTGCCTCAAAGCAGCCATATTCTTCGAGTGCACTCTAGACCTTGTTGCGTGTGAAGAGCCAAGAACTTGTTCCTGGCTTCAAATCTTCTATTGAAAAATCAATAATGGGTAATCTACACATTGCTTGAACAGCCATACTTACAGCCATACTTAATTTGATTTTGAGAAGCTCTTTACTTATTGTTCATTTTCCTAATGCATTTATAATGTTCCATGGAGGCACACCTTTGGAAGAACATTTCTTGCTGGCTTGGAGTTTATATTCTGAGTCAAATTTTGCATGCGACTTTTGGTTTCGACTCAAATAAATTGCTTTATGCATTGAAAGCGTGGTTTGCATAAAATGCTTATAGTTTATCCAATATATGAAATCATTAGATATATCATATATTAAAAGCGGAGCTTATGGCTAAGAGTCCCGTAAGTCATTCTTAACTAATTTGTAACTTATGTATATGTATGGATAAATTTAAAAATAAACTTAATAATTTCTTAAAAAAACACCCTTTTAAGGCTGTTAAAACACTTCTGTGGTAGTGCTCCAACTCATCCTTTATTATTAATCATATAAGAAAATTTATTACTATTTATCAATTTTAATTACTTCTGGTTTAGTAAGACTTCAGGCTTGTGAAGTTGAGGTACCAAACACTCAAAAAGTTAGATACGAGTAGGAAGAAACGACTATTAAGAATTTTTTAAAGTGGAGCTAAATTTGGTGTATTATATTTGAAATAGCAATTAATCATGAGTAAGAAGTCAGTTTCATACTAAATTAGACTAATCAATACATTTTTTTTTTAATTTCACTTTTATACAATATTTATAAAAATTATTTGTCAAAAACAAAAATGATATTTTAATAAATTCTCATGTTGCCATCCTACTTCATGAAATCGATCAACGAAGATAATAAAAATATAAGATTATAGATATTTAAAAGTTTACAAGAACGAATCCCAAAACAATGATTAAATGTGTATTAGTATTGCAATCCATGTTGCTTTTGTGTTTGGCACCAAAAATTTAAGAAAATTAAAATGGACATATGATATAAAATCAAACTATAATTAGAAGCTAATTTGGATTTGACAATAATTTTAATTTTGTTTCGACTTTAATATAATACTATATATGATGTATAATAATACTATATATGATGCATAATTTTATTTATTCAACGATTATAATTAGATAAAGATATTCAGCACTAATATGTGTAATAAAAAGTCATTTATTTGCATAAAGCTTTCAAGAGGCTTAGTCAAAACTTATTTGAACTACTCAACATAAAATAAGATTTTGTTTTCAAGTTATCATGTGATAAATGTAGGAAAAATACATTTTTTTGTGCCCTCCCTTGAAGACACCATTCTTGCCATTGAAAAATGTTGAGAGGTGGTTAAAAATCACTATAATTTGATTGGATCTAAAGCGCGACACCCAACCTACTTTCACTCCAATTTTTTAAGACTAAATAAATTTTTTTGTCCAAAAATTTTAATACAGGAATAATTTGGAAAATATTTTTTAAAATGAATATTTATTGACCTGTTCAGTCCCTAACCAAAGAGGGAAAAAAAGTGAAATTAATGTTTTTTCCATTTAGCAAAGATACCGATTTTCAATTAAAAATTAATAAATGGAGTAACAAATATTTTATTGAGTTTAATGGAGTGATTATGAGTTGATCTTATCTATGTAGGTGAGTGTTATTATTGTGGCCCCACCTTTAGCACCAAAATTGATGAAATTTTTTGAGATACATAGTCCAGAATTAGAATCTAATTGAAATTTAATTTGGATTCAATTGTATTTTCTCTCGGCTTCAACTTTATAATATACTAGTATTTAACTCATACAAATGCATGGATGCATTTAAAATTAAACACAATTTTTATTATAAAAATATAAATAATTAGTCAAATTATTTAATAAAAAAACATGTAACATATGCATACGTATAGATACATTTAAAATTAAACACAATTTATATTATAAAAATATAAATAATTAGTCAATTTTTTAAGTAAATGTAATTAGTCACATATTAAAATTCTTACCTAAATTTAATACTACTTATGATCATTTTTTTTCTAATTTTTAATAAGATAGAACATGTGGTGATCTTTGTTGTGTGATGATTTTTACTGAGTATATGCGATTGGTTTTTATTTTATTTTATAGTTTATTAATATTAAATTCTTAGTATTTTGCATATATGGGGGGTGAAAAGCCCAACCTGACGTATTGGGCCCAAGACCCTATTTGAAGACCACTGTTTTTCCGAAGAGATGAAAACACTCGAGCAGAGGGCCCTGTGAAAGGAGCATGTCTGGAAAGGAGCATGGTCATGATCCGAGGAGATGTTCAATTGTCTGAGGAGTTCAATATCCTCGGATCCGAAGAAGCTTGGTCTGACAGGTGTCCGGGAAGCTCAAGTGATCCTCTTGACAAATGTAATGATGAAAATGAATCTCAGGCACGCATGAGGATAGTAGGAACGGAGAAATATCTAGGAGACAGACTTCAACCACCGCATTAAATGCACTGCACCTACTTCTCTGGCCGCATTAATGTGGAGAAGACACCTGAACAGTGCACTCTTAGCTACCGCCACTCACACAATACTAAAGAGGGTGCATGATGGGACATGCACTCAAGTGAGCGTCTAGATGATGAACAAGTGGACGGTGAAGATGTAGGAAGGGAGTACTATAAAAGAGAGGAAAAGCCCTCTGATAAGGGGGATCGAAAAACAAAAAGTGAAGAAGGAGAGAACTCCATTGCTGTAGCCCTAAAAACTGTAACCCAAGTTTATTCAATACAAACTAGCACCAAAATTGATGAAAATTTTTGAGATACATAGTCCAGAATTAGAATCTAATTGAAATTTAATTTGGATTCAATTGTATTTTCTCTCGGCTTCAACTTTATAATATACTAGTATTTAACTCATACAAATGCATGGATGCATTTAAAATTAAACACAATTTTTATTATAAAAATATAAATAATTAGTCAAATTATTTAATAAAAAAACATGTAACATATGCATACGTATAGATACATTTAAAATTAAACACAATTTATATTATAAAAATATAAATAATTAGTCAATTTTTTAAGTAAATGTAATTAGTCACATATTAAAATTCTTACCTAAATTTAATACTACTTATGATCATTTTTTTTCTAATTTTTAATAAGATAGAACATGTGGTGATCTTTGTTGTGTGATGATTTTTACTGAGTATATGCGATTGGTTTTTATTTTATTTTATAGTTTATTAATATTAAATTCTTAGTATTTTGCATATATGGGGGGTGAAAAGCCCAACCTGACGTATTGGGCCCAAGACCCTATTTGAAGACCACTGTTTTTCCGAAGAGATGAAAACACTCGAGCAGAGGGCCCTGTGAAAGGAGCATGTCTGGAAAGGAGCATGTCTGGAAAGGAGCATGGTCATGATCCGAGGAGATGTTCAATTGTCCGAGGAGTTAAATATCCTCGGATCCGAAGAAGCTTGGTCTGACAGGTGTCCGGAAAGCTCAAGTGATCCTCTTGACAAATGTAATGATGAAAATGAATCTCAGGCACGCATGAGGATAGTAGGAACGGAGAAATATCTAGGAGACAAACTTCAACCACCGCATTAAATGCACTGCACCTACTTCTCTGGCCGCATTAATGTGGAGAAGACACCTGAACAGTGCACTCTTAGCTACCGCCACTCACACAAGACTAAAGAGGGTGCATGATGGGACATGCACTCAAGTGAGCGTCTAGATGATGAACAAGTGGACGGTGAAGATGTAAGAAGGGAGTACTATAAAAGAGAGGAAAAGCCCTCTGATAAGGGGGATCGAAAAACAAAAAGTGAAGAAGGAGAGAACTCCATTGCTGTAGCCCTAAAAACTGTAACCCAAGTTTATTCAATACAAACTCCTCTTCGGACGTTTATATTTGCACTTGTCCGAGCACGATTGAATGCCAATTTATTCACAAACATAGCAGCCCAATACTGTTATTTCATTGCTAGCCTAGCTCTTTCACCCACTCTCTACAAATTTATTGTCTTGGGTTCGTTGAGCTCACAATCCAAACCTTTTTGGGCTTGGGCTACGAAAATTGACCCTACAGCATACATTAACTCACTTGGCACAAAGATTAAAAAACTTAAATAGACGCATGACACAAACTTAAGTAGATAATTATGGTGTGGTTTGCACATAAATTTAGACACATGACGCAAAATTGAATCTAATTTCAAATTCTAATTAACTTTCTCTAAGTTTTACCTATTAATTAATATATATATATATATATATCTGTATGTGTGTGTGTGTGTGTATGTATATATGATTAGATTGATTAGTAACATTGTCTGGTTCTCTCATATTAAAAAAACTAGGTTGAAATTTTCTTTTCCCTACTTGTTATAACTTGTAAACAAAGAATAAGAATTAAAAAAATAAAACACATAGGAGTCAACACTTAAATTGGCCATAATCGATACCAAAAAATTAAAATTAACAACAAAGAAATTTTATCCCTCATATTTGTTCCCCTTTTATAGGAGTATAATATTTTGCACATATATAGAGTAGTAAATATTAAGAAAAAAAAAACCCTTGACTTTAAATAAAAATACTAATATACCTAATTAAATATTAAAATCTAAAATATAATCACTTGTTGTAAGCAAAATAAGAAAAATAATAAACGGAGCTTACATAGTGAATTTATGCCAAATAGTTTAAGGTGGCTTTTATTTTATATGCCGTTATCTTACAACTTGGTTCAAAGCATTGTTTTCCTTCCTTTAAAAAATAAAATAAAAATAATCTATTAAAAATGAAAGAAAAAAGTACATTTTGTAGATTTCAATGATTGTACTTGGGAGCCTTTATATAGGCTTTGCCCCAACTCATAACATGACCAGATATAGGAGGTATGTAAGAATGCAAATTGTCTAAGCATTTTTGCTATCTCTACAAGACTACAACAATGCATGGTAGAAGGTGTGATTTGAAATAATGGTGTTTTAATAAGCTACATTTTCCATTGCTTTCAAAGAAGCCAATAGGTTTGTGGATCCTTATCAACCTGTTTCTTTTATTAACTTCAATTTTACCCATGACGTATCTCATTTTCTTACTTTGATTTTATCTGGTGTCTACTACTATATATTGTTTTGTGTGGGTTTAGCATCCTTTTTGTGGACAAAATTGCTAAATGCCCTGTTTGGGCAAAAATAGCGGCTGTTTACCCAATTTTCCAAACTATATAGGGAAATGCCCCTGTTTTGTAACTCGACAATAGAGAAGTCGAGTTTTGTAAATAACTCGCTCATATCATAGTTGATTTATCCTCAACTTTGTCCCACGCAGGCATGCCAGCCTGGCATTTATTTTTTTATAATCCCTAAATAACTCGATTATTGGGAAATCGAGTTATGTTAAATTCAGACTATTTTATTCAATATGTAGCGATGCTAAAGCTATTTTCAGACTGTCTGGTGTCAAGTGTACGGATTCAGTTGTATTAACGTAACTCGATTACTGGCGTGGCGAGTTATAAAGAAAACTCGAACTACTTAAAATCGAGTTATACATATATAATTACAGCTCATCCCCTCCCATTCACAGTGTCTTGCTTTCGTCTGAAGTTCTACTCTGCTCCACAGGTCCACAGCTGCTTCCAGTGTCAAATTGAAATTTATATTACCTCAGGTAAAAAACTCACACCAGAATTTTATGGCAATTGTACTTTTAGTTGATATTGTACTGAATTTTTATTGTTTTGGTAGAGTGAGTGTGAAGTACATTGGTGTAATTTTGGTTGTTTGTTGTAATAAACGTTGGTCACAAGGGAATGAAATATTTACTATAGCAACATTTTGTATTGCACATAATCATCATTGGTCTGACATTAAAAACAAAATTTTGTATTGCACACAATGTGTAGACATTAACAACAACATCTACTGTTTATGGTCAAATGTTAGTGTTAGTATTTCGTTTTTAGCATGTAATATAGTACACAAATTTATACAGCATTACATTATTTACCAACAGTTGATGCACACTGTTAACTTGATCATTTAATATTATTGTATTCAGCGTCAATGTCTGGTTCTGGCAACCCACTACTGTATAGGCCTCACGATGTGTTCACTGCCATGGGTCGTTGCTAGGTATTAGAAGTTTAGCTATCCAATCAATCTGAATCTACGAAATAGTGTTTACATTCACAATACCATGAGACAAGAGTGGGCTTGGTTATTTCGTGAACAGCAAATGTTTTATGATGAGTTGGTTGGTTATAAGTTACCAGTGCCTCGGCGACTCGCATCGCAAATGCCCAGAGACACGATCGACGAACTTCGTAAAGCATTGAACCGCATAAGAGAAGAAAATAATCGAATGAAGATACGTCTTAATCGATATCAGACCCAAGTCGAGATTCGAGAGTCAGTGGAGGGAGGGTGGTATGAGCATGCACAATTCATGCAATCACTTCTTGCTGATCCCATTTATCAGTCAGACGTGGAGATGTCAGATGAAGAGTAATCGTGGTGTGGTGTAATTAGACTCCATTCCAATCAATGCTTAATTATGTTTTATATGTACGTGTGTCACTATTGTTGCATTTGTACTATGTAAACCTTATTATTGATTATGAGGAGCATGCATGTTATTCGTAATCTAAATTATTCCCACATAACGCATAAAAATTTAATATTTCTACATATGATGTTTTTCAATAAGCACCCACGACACAGAAAACATAAAATAACTTACACGATGTCTCCAATATGCATTCATTGCATATTGAACACTAACGCTACTATCATTATTAACTTAACTCGTAGACATAAGACATACACCACATAGGCATTTATTCTGATAGGTAGTCCTCGTAGTTGAGGACATTGTTACGTTTCGCGAGAGTGAGTTGCCTGTTCGTTACGGCGGCCAGCTCTTCTGCCAATTGTAGCATGTGATACCTGGACCTACAAAGTATCATCAAATTGTTTTCTTTTTTTATTTTTGTCACTGCACGCTCATATTGGTGCATGTTTTGTCATGGCTGTGTGAGCGATATACGGTCCACAAGAGGCGCTCCGAGTCGCACGAGATCATTGTGCAGAGTGTTGGACTCGTTCACGTGAAAGTCCCACTCCCGCCGTAGTCCGGCATAGTATTCCATCTCGTCGAAATCTCTCTCCCTCTTATAGTCATTTGGAAAACGAGGAAGCATCCAATTGCGCATTGACATTGGAAAATGTGACTCTAGATCGGTATGTGTAGATGTTTTGCAAGGGTAGATGTAAATGTATAGATGTAAATGGGACTTTATATAGGAGTTTTGCAAGGGCAATTATTCACGTGAATCAAGATGATATGACTTGACAAAATAATAGTTCAGTGGTGAGGTTATCAGGAGCATATGCAGAATTGCAAATATGACTTGACTGTACAGTGGCGTTTGCTGGTGCATGTGGTTCACTGAGGCACTGTTTGATATGACTATAGCTTGTGCTACAGCAGCAGGTTGGTGATGTGTGCTGCAAAAGAGGTTGTGTATTTATTCACGTGAAGACTATTTAGCATTCCTGTGCTTCATTTGGCGTGACTTGACGAGACAATGCCGAACTGTGTTAAATGTATCATAAACTTTTCAGGGATGCTCTGCATCCTTGAAAATGGTGCATTGCAAAATGATGCATATCTATGTATTGACGTGTGTGTAGGTGATATGGACTAGACAGGGTTCAACAGTGCGAAGCTATTGATCAGCAGCACTGCGAATATCAGTGTAGCAGTGGAGGATAGCTCACCCCCAAAATTGATGCGTAAACATGGGGATGGGATGCTCTGTGTATTCACGCGAGTGTGGATGGGTGTTTGTGGTTAGGGTTCAATAGTGTTGAGCAACACATGCAGAACTGTGAACATCAGTGTAGCAATGGTAGACAGCTCACTTCCAAAATTTTGCTTAAACTTTTGAGGGATCCTCTACATATCTGTGTATTCATGTGAGCGTGGATGATACGACTGGTCAAGGTTCTACAGTGGCGAGTTGTTGAGCAGCAGTTACAGAACTGTGAACCTGACTTGGCTGAACAGTGGCGTCTGTTGGTGCATGTGGTTCGTTTAGGCAGCTGTTTGACTATGGCTACAGCTTGTGCTACAGCAGCGGGCTCTTCTATTGTGTACTACAACAGATGTTGCATATTTATTCACGTGAAGACTATTTAGCATTCCTGTGCTTCATCTGACCTGATTTGACGAGACAGTGTGGAGGTGTGTTAAATGTATCATAAACTTTTCAGGGATGCTCTGCATCTTTGAAAACGGTGCATTGCAAAAAGATGCATATCTGTGTATTGACGTGCGTGTAGGTCATATGACTGGACAGGGTTCAACAGTGTTAAGCTGTTGAGCAGCACATGTAGCACTGCTCAACAAAGGTGCAACAATGGTGGACCGCTCACCCCCAAAATTTGGCTTAAACTTTTGAGGGATCCTCTACATATCTGTTTTTTCACGTGAGCGTGGATGAAATGACTTGACAAGGTTCTACAGTGGCGAGCTGTTGAGCAGCAAATGCAGAACTGTGAACTTGACTTGGTTGAACAGTGGCGCCTGTTGGTGCATGTGGTTCGTTCAGGCAGCTGTTTGACTATGGCTACAGCTTGTGCTACAGCAGCAGGCTCTTCTATTGTGTACTGCAACAGATGTTGCATATTTATTCACGTGAAGACTATTCAGCATTCTTGTGCTTCATCTAACCTGATTTGACAAGACAGTGTGGAGGTGTGTTAAATGTATCATAAACTTTTCAGCCTTGCTCTGCATCTTTGAAAATGGTGCATTGCAAAAGGATGCATATTTGTGTATTGACGTGCGTGTAGGTCATATGACTAGACAGGGCTCAACAGTACGAAGCTCTCGAGCAGCACATGCAGCATTGCGAACATCAGTGTAGCAATGGTGGACCGCTCACCCGCAAAATTTTGCTTAAACTTTTGAGGGATCCTCTACATTTTGAAAACAGTGCATTGCAAAAGGTTGCATGTCCGTGTATTCACGTGAGCGTGGATGATATGACTGGACACGGTTCAACAGTGCCAAGCTATTAAGCAGCAGATGCAGAATTGCGAACATGACTTGGCTGAACAATTCATACGCTTTGTTAGCCTTCTCCAACCGCACTTGCCAAATACTAGTATTACGAGCAGTGTATCTTTGCGGGTTAAAAATTTATCCCTATATTCCCTTACAAACTTTTAAGAGAGTCTTTGCGGGTACAAAATTTAGTTACATTTTTTAAACATCAATGTAAACTTACATTAAGAAAACTATGCTTCCAAGGTTTACATCAATGGCTTCCGATCATCACAATTGCAACATTAGGGAGGTTTTGGAGCAATGCTACGTCAAACCAATAACCAAAACATGAAACATTTTAGAGGCTGTTCAGGATTTTAGGCTTTTATCCTATTTCTAAGTAAACCAAATCTCATTGTGACAGTGTGTTGTGTGAGCCATATGGATTTTCAGTGAATGAGTGGTTAGTATGATTTGGATGAGTCTATATATAATGTATCTATATACAGTAGTACACTAGCAGAACTAAGATACACGGATACGGGTAAATGATATAGCTACACAAATCATAACAATATAAATGATTTGTATTATTAAATCATATGTGTGGTTGGTTTGTGTGGTTTGGATGAGTCTGTATGTATTGAATCTATTAAATTTTCTTATAAGTAATGTGCAATAAATCTAATTTGGACGATTAGTGTTATGTGTGTAACGTTTCAGAATTGAACACAGACACAATATTGGAAACATTAACATATCTAACTGGGGGCATTTCACTTCTTAAGGTTTTTCCTACATTACAAAGCACAGGAAAAACTCTAACCAAAGCTTTTGAATCATATATAGCAACAAAGAACAGTAGGGACAAAATGAGAACATAATCATCATTTCTCAGACATTAACAACAACATTCTGTATTACACAGAATGTGTAGACATTAACAACAGCGTCTAATGTTCGTAGGTAGAAATTTTTGGAAATCATCATTGCTTGAATCTGAGAAGTCTAAAATATCTATTTCATCATCTAACGCAGTAATTTCATTAATATACTAGATGGCTCGCTTTTGCGCCTTCCCCTTTAGATGCTTCCTATCTTTTTGGATTGCGTGAAAACGGTCTAATCGCCTTTGCATTTGATTGTTCTCTTGTTCAAGACGAGCAAGTATGTTGGCAGGTTCATCTCTAGGTAACTCGGCTGAGCGTGCGTTAGTAACTCGTAACTCGTGCCATCGACAATACACCTCCAACTCACACCTCTTCTCATATAGGGTTGACCATGGTGGTTCTGCTATGGTGAACTCTATTGCGGTGGTCTCTGTACTTAGTTTTGTAGGTTTGCCGACCATGATGTGTTCGACGCTTCCAAGACTCTCGTACGTGTATATTGGCATATTAACGAAATCTCTCTTTTTTCCAACCCATTTCCCTCCATAGTGGTCTGTGTATGTTTGTAGTTGTTGATCTGTTGGAACTTGTGATGATCCATTTGTTGAAGTAGATCCAAACTTGTTTCGCATTGTACGATTTGATGTTGAGGCGTTGCGACTCATACCTTAGTCAATCTATGAAGTTAGTGGGTAGAAAGAAGATCAGTATCACTGATGCATTTATAACCTCATTCCATGGTCCAAGCATTAGAATTTTAGTTATTAGGGCTTGTCATGTCAATACAAGCTGGAAAAACACTATATTTTAAATTTTTTAAATTTTCCTAATGTCACATGAAAGGTAGGCAGTAGTTGCACCATTAGATGTAAATGGGACAACTGTGCATCCAATTGCACAACTGTGTATTCATTTTAGTGTGGGTGTGAATCAGTGTCGAGCTGTTGATATGCACGTGCAGATATAAAATGAGACCAACACCCAACATCCTATTTTCACCACTTAAAGCTTAATCTTGTTAATTGAAGAGGTCAACTAGATTTCCCCCTTTGTCATGTAAAGCTCAAGGGATCCTGTTTTTGTAGGTTTCAATAAGAGGTCAATTTTGAATTTAGAATTTAAATAAAATGCACAGCCGAGTATATTGGAAACTTGGAAATTACCTTGTGACAACTCTGGTGCCGGATATAGTAAGATGCACATATAGGAATGTTTAACCTACTATTACTGAAATATGAGGAACTGAAACTTTTTAGTTTCTCACATCATAATTTATCCCAATTAACATATTTCTTAACTATGATTGGATATATAACTTTTAAGAGTGATAAAATTAGCCCATGCTGTAAAAATGAGGGTGACGAATAACCTTCCGAATCTCTCTCTGTTTCACATACTGGCCAATACCATAAAGGTAAACATGAAGTATTTTGTACTTGACAGATTTGGTGTCCACAGAATTGCACTCTCTTTTTCTGCCACATAATAGTTGCAGGCTGCTGGAATACCATGCATTATAAATGTGATGACTACATTATTTTCTTTCTTTTCAATTAAGGAAATCTTATCCTTATTTTTTGATAAGAAAAGTGATGACTACATTAGGATCTTTTCCGGAGCATTTATTTTAACAAAGAGCACCTTCAATTGACTACTCCATAATTGTGCCAACGTACCTTATAAAATACAATATAAGTATTGATAAGTCTGTCAATTTTAAAGTCATTGGATACTCACTATTGTGTTTAACGTTAGTAGAAGCATCCAAATCCCAATCCAAAAATGCAAGCCATGTATCAGTATGTCCCATAATTAGGCTGTGTCAACTATTAATTTGATCACCCCCAAAATATAGAAGAGCCTCTGAGCATGTGCATGCTCTGAGGGTGGTATCTGTTTAATCTACTTTTATGATCTCTTTTTATTTTTTTGGTATAGCCATTGTAGAGGTAATCGATAATGCATTTGATGAGGTAGGCTCCTTTCTATTATCATTTCAATGACTATAGTTTTTCTTGAAATATGCATATGTTATTAGTGAGGTTACCTTATCCACATTCTAGTTGAAGGGAAAAAAAAAATAAAGAAAAGGATCATTCAATATAAAAGTCATCACACGTTGTGAATATGGTCATATTTATCATAAAATTAAAACCATGTTTGTGGACCTTGAAGAGTACGTATAATAATATACAAATACTTGAAAATCACTTTAAATAACTTTCATATAATCTACGAAAGCTACAAAAACTACTCTCCCCCTAAGCTACAATCCCTACTTCCCCTGTTTGTTATGTATTGCCAAAGGCAATCATCAAGACTCAGAGGGTGGAGGAGGTGGAGAAGCACTCCTATACTCTGAAAATTCCGCTCTCAAAGCAGCAACCTCAGCAATAAGCCCATCTAAAAGCTGTCCATGAGCTGCTTGAGTCATCATAAAGGTTTCCATCATAGCACGAAGTGAGGGAGGAGGAGGGCCTGTAAGCACTGTAGCAGCAGTGTCAACATCTACCTCATCATCACCATCCTGGCCCACATCAGCTGTGGGATCCCCATGCATGTCCTCATCTGGAACATCTCCAGTAGTAGACTGTACTCGTGGTCTCTTGGATGACCCAACACTAGGGTCGACAAACTTCTTTTGGGCACTTCGCTGTTTCAGAAATCTGGCTCCTATAGGGGCTTGGATGTGGACCAACTCTTGGGAAGGAAAGTTCTCTAATCCTAAGTATTTGAAGATCCTATGGATGAAAACTGGAAAGAACAGACAATGCCTCTTATACTTACTCCTATGCACATCTACAATGGTTTCAATGAAAAGTGAAGGAAAACAGATGGAACAATTGGTGACGAGGGCGTAAAGAAATAAACACCTGTCTATAGGGATTGTATGGACATGAGAGATAGGGAAGATGTTGTGACAAGCTATCCTAAAGAAGATATAATTAAGCTCAGTTAACTCACTTGAGCTAATACTTGTCTCAAAACCTCAAGCGACTGATTTTCCACAAAGAACATCCATAACATCATCAATACAAGGAGACTGGGAGTATGGATAAGTAGGTCTACAAACATTCGATACATCAAGAGCATTGGATACTACATCCCTATTTATTGTAACTATTACACCACGTATCCACGATGTCAAGAAATAACCATTGCGAACATCCTCAGACACCGCGAGATTCGAATAAAATTCTCTAATCAAGTCAGTTGGAGGGGGTTGTATGTTTGTTTACAGAGACAGCCAATGCCTAGACTGTAGATTCTCACGGATAGAAGGATGCAATTCATGTAGATTGATTTGCCTTTCTCCCCAAATATGCCTATTACTCAAGGTTTGAAAGGTTTGCTCAGTTACGTGCGTGAGGAATCTTAATCGATCAAACACCACTTCAGGTTTGGATGCAGCTTTGGATTTTCCCCCTTAGCCCTCCTCGGAGCCATAACTAAATGATGCGACATAGTGGATACATGATTAGCTCACAAAAAACAGAACCAAATTACAACATTACGTTTGTCCAAAAAACACAACATTCATACTACCTAGCCCATTGATATTTTCATAGCCAAACAAATCATTTCATCGCAATCTACATAGACAATGAATGGCACTTGAAGCAGAGAACAATGTATTGCCTAGACCAGTTTACAACAATACAATGAAAAAACAATATTCCGATTCACAGGCACCTCCTGAAATAATTGTAATGCATTTTGGTCCGAGTCAATAATTTGAAGATATAGATGATTATAAACTGTAGTTGAGAGTCAAAGAGCGAACATGCAATTTGTTAACATATTGAATTTTGTCAAAATGATTACATCATGTGACGCGCCAATAGCTTCTCGCATTATATTAGCATTAATTTTGAAACACATTTTCACAATTCCTAGTTACATGTAGTATGTTTCACCAACTTGTACAGAAATCATTAAATTGCATAATATACAGTTCAGACATTCAAACAGTAACACACACATATGAAGCCCAGCAAGTTCATTTTGTGAAACGAGACTAGTTGAAGACAACCTATCATAGTAGCAAGTAACCTTACTAACAACAAAGCATTTGACTAGCGAAACATCCAATTTCGTAGCAATCTACATACATAGACAATGACATTTGAAGCATATAGCAAAAACAGGAGAGTAATGCATCACCAAGTGTAAATTTCATTATGGCTACAATTAAAAGAGTCTTACAACATAAAATCCTTGAAGAGTTTGTGCAGGAAATTCTCGATTCTAGCAGGATGCGTCGAGAGCAATCGAAGAGGTGAATTTCAGATTCCACAGCTGATGTCTGCAGAATAGGGAAATTTATAAAAGTGGGTACAACAAACTCGATTACTTAGAAAGCGAGTTAATAAGAAACTTGATAATCTAAAAATTGAGTGACGTGCACCGTCTACAATACAGTCCAGATATTTTTGGAAACCAGCCATGTCGAACGGGTTGTCCATATAACTCGATTTTCAAATAATCGAGTTATGTGTATTCTAACTCAATTTCCTGAAAATCGAGTTATGCACGTCCAAGCCCATCAGCAACTTGTTTTGGACTTGTCCAGGTGCAATCTAGGAGGAGTCTTGCTGTCTAGGTTGGGCTTCCACGTAACTTGATTTCCAAATAATCGAGTTATGTGTTATGAACATCCATCACAAATGTAAAAATATTTTGGACTGGTCCAAGTGCAATCCAGGAGGAATCATGGTGTCCAGAATGGGCTTCCACGTAACTCGATTTCCAAATAATCGAGTTATGTGTTATGCACATCCATCACAAGTTGTAGCTTTATTTTGGACTGGTCCAAGTGCAATCCAGGAGGAATCCTGGTGTCCAGAATGGGCTTCCACGTAACTTGATTTCCAAATAATTGAGCTACGTGTTATGCACATCCATCACAAGTTGCAGCTTTATTTTGGATTGGTCCAAGTGCAATCCAAGAGGAATCCTGGTGTCTAGAATGGGCTTCCACGTAACTCGATTTCTAAATAATCGAGTTATGTGTTATGCACATCCATCACAAGTGTAAAAATATTTTGGACTGGTCCAAGTGCAATCCAGGAGGATTCCTGGTGTCCAGAATGGGCTTCCAAATAACTCAATTTTCAAATAATCAAGTTATGTGTTATGCACACCCATCACAAGTTGCATCTTACTTTGGACTAGTCCAGGTGCAATCTAGGAGGGATCCAGTTGTCCAGGTTGGGCTTCCACGTAACTCGATTTCTTGAAAATCGAGTTATGAGTCCGTCCCACAGAATCAAATCATTAATGTTACTCGATTAGCTAAATGTTGAGTTACGTGAAAATGCCACTACACATGCAGCCCACATTTTTCGACTGATCCAAGTAAGCTCATTGAGGAATGTGTCCAGAAGTGTGCTATACATAACTCGATATATTAATCATTGAGTTACATGCAATGTAATAATAAAATGGCCAATATAACTCAATCACTTTATCATCGGGTTACTATCTCAATAACTCAATTACTGAAACATCGAGTTATGTTGATATCTTCATTTACATCTCGTCCACAACTCTGGACTGGTCTAGGTGTGATCCAGGATGAATCCAAGTGTCTAGAAGTGTGCTTCAAATAACTCGACATATTACTAATCGAGTTACTTGGGAATGAAGTTTCAAATAACTCGATGAATAAGATGTCGAGTTATGTGCTGCCTTGTACCCCATACACACTGAATGTTAAACTAACTCATGTAGTGACTATTCACCCCCATGCACGATTTCCCCTGGTTATATATTCATCAGTATACTGAACCTGATCACAAACACAACCATCTGCTCATCAATATAGTTCCATAAACTTCCATGATCAAATCATCCATACAATGCCATAAACATATGCTAAATCATCCCTTCTTTAAATTTGGACTGAATATCTAAAAACATCCATATAATCTACAAAGGACATAAAGAGCATTTTACATTTAAAACCAGTAGGTTAAGTTGTTCACAACATAAGTAAAACCAGTTGAGAATGAATGATGTTTTCCCATAGTTTACGAACACAAATTTGAGTTCAACTAGCACCACAATTGAAACGTCTCTATCCAGCTGTGAATCCCATATCTGCACAAGTACAACGAAAAATACATCAATACCGCATCTTTTATTCATTGTTTAAAACCATCTTTTAGTATCATGGTTCCAATATACACATTACTACAGTAATCTTAATACACAAAGAGGTTGGCAATACATGAGTTGTAAGAATAATTGACAAACTTGATTACAATAAGTTATGACACAGTGACACTTGTTACTATGACTAGTAATTGTTACCTGCTATGTAGCATCACGGCTTGTGGAGTCCACAGTTCGAGTCGGACATCTACGACGGTTATGACCCTCTTGGCGACACAGCCCACACTTCGACTTTGGTCCGTTCTCAATCCACAACGAGGTTGTCAACTCCCTATCCTCGTCATCCATCTCATTGCGGATTCTTGTGGACTTAGGGCGCCCTTTCTCTCGAATCAACCGCGGGTTCGGCATCACTTTTCTCCTTTCTGCCGACTTCGGCCATTCTAACCTATCTTTCAAGTGTTATAAACTACTTTAAAGACTTCCTTCACTATCTTTTATTAAACTGCAACTATGGGGATGGTCTTATACGTTCTATCACCAATATAATGAATTTTTAGTTCAAATCACAAAACTCAACCTTAAGCCATTCGCCTCTGTACCAAACTGCTACCTCTCCCACTTTAAATCAATCAATTGAAGAGAAAAGAAGGGAAGAGATGGGGGGCGGGGGGGGGGGGGGGGGGGTGTTTGATTTAAGGCAACTCACACAAGTATCAATATATTGGTCACAGAACACAAACCCTTGATGACATATTCATGATACCAAGGTAAAGTAGATCATCTCAAGATAACAAAAATGGAAATTACAAGCTTTTATATATATGCACATATGCACATCCTTCTTAAAAAAATCTCAACCCAAACTGACTTATAAAAAACCAATTGCATTTGACAATAAAATGAAAAATGGTAATAATTTCAAAGACAACCAATTGTTCACACACAGTGAGTCTTTGTGAATTATCTTTTTCAAACTCTTTCTTTAATATCTCATTTTATTACACTTCATTGTATGAACCATGGGCTAGTACCAAAGACAAGTAGCTTAATCAGAACGAATATGTCCATCCATTGTCGCCTAATTAGATAGGCTAGGCATTGGAATCACTTGTGCACAAATCAGATTTCACATGACAATATGTAGTTCAATGCAAACAACTACAAAAACAGATGAAAACCAATTCTGAATTATCAGTTTCTTTCATGTTGATTGCAAGGTAGATTTGACATGTCACAGGAGAGAGATTTGACAATATGGTTGACCATGAGGTTAACAACTGATTTGATGAAATGGTTAAGTTGGTGATAGCACCAAATTTATTGTCATGAAAACAAGCAATTGCTTTATTTTCTCACCTAGGATGTCTTGATTTTTATGATGTTTCACCATGGCATGTCTATAAAAATGTTAACTACAATTTTAATTAAATGCTTATGTTATCCCATGCAAACATCTCTACTGTGAGGGATTAAGATCCTTTAGAGTTCTTAGGATAACTGCAGGAGATCCTAATCCCTCATGTAGAGTAATAACATTCTTGTTTAATTACTTAAGAGCAGTTCATCCAAGAAAGATGCACAACACAATTATAAATGAAACTGGTGCTCAACATAAAATCACAAATAAAGCAGCATAACCTTTTTTGTTTCGGTTGGAAGTAGCAACTATGCCTGGATGCTCATTTAATTATCACAATTCAAATAGTTGCTCAACAACTCTGTATCATCTTTTATTTTTTTTATTTTTTTTTTTCTTTGAGAAATCCTACCCAAAGGTCATTTATTGAAGGGAAAAGAGGATTACAACATATCACGGGCCACAAGAGGAGCTATAGATTAGTAATGGATTCCATCCAAACTTGAAGCTCCTCACCAAGTTTTGCTTGTCTAGTGAGATAATGAGCAACTAAGCTGCCTAATCTTTTCACATGAAGGAAAGAAAAAAAAAAAAAAAAACAGCAACCTAAGGCCAGAGAAATAGTATCCTCTAAGATATGACCATAAACTGGATGCTTCACATCTCTCTTATTCAAAGCCTTGGTAATGAACTTCACATCTCCTTCGAAAATGGTTAGTCAAAAATATTGATCTCCTTAGCAAAAAGAGCTGCCTACAATTAGCTAACTACAGTACAGGTTATAGCAATGCATTAGGATGTGATGGAAACAATTAACAATAAGTATTTATCTGCAGAATTCACTGTTGATTTTGGGCGTTTGAGAAACATTCAGCCAGCAAAATGGGAATTCAATTCAAATTTGTATAATGATTCAATAACATATATAATAACTTTCCAAAAAAAAAAAAAAAAAAACACATATAATAAGGTGTTTGACTATAATAGATGACTATTACATCATTGTTTTAATTGTAGCCTTTTAAGGTTTAACAACCCTCTCAAATGAGCTTTATGTTATTTCTTTGCTGCAAAAACACAAGCACAACTATGGAGGCTTAAAACCAATAATATTAAAAATCATTTGTTATGTTTTTAGTTTCTTTGTACTTTGTACTTTTTTCTTCTTCTTCTATTTTTTTTTTTTTTTTAATTGGTAAGTTATACACTTATATATGCAACATGCCATGGGTTCGAGTTCAGAAATCAGTGGTAAGGTTACCAACCAACTACCTTTTCCAGATCCTATAGAAGTAGGAGCTTATGCATTGGATACAACGTTTTAGGTAAGTAACATATGCACATTCTGGGTCACGAAATTAAGGGAGGAGAAAGTATCGTATGAGCTAGAGCTCATTGCCTTTAAAAATAATAATAAGTGGTATGTTATACACACATTTATTCTTGTAGGAGGAAGTACCATATGAGCCAGAGCTATATGGCTAGTTCCTTTTGTTCTAATAACTTGATTCTAAGAAAGAATTGCAACAAAATGCTAGAGAAATCAAGCTGTTTCCACATAGTATATAATGAATTCAAATAAAAGGCCAGCACACATATAATAGAAATATAAGGCTTTTCTTTATCTCAGCACTGAGGCTAGTAGGGTTGTTAAGCAACAAAATGAATGAATATTTTCGTAGGTAGGTGATTCTTATCAAGTTTTAAGACTTCTAGATGTTGAACACATGCTTACCCAAAGTTTAAGTTCAAAGCTGAGGCAATAGCTAAGCCATTTTAGGCAGGCAGTTACCTATCCTATTGTGGACTCAGCTGAATTAACCATCGTAACATAATTAAAATATTCTGTTAGCAAGTATCAATATATTGGTCACAGAACACAAACTCTTGATGACAAATTTCATCTCAAGCTATATTGACATATCATCTCAATAGTTTATTTATTAACAAATCAGACTAACAGTTATTTAAACCCAAGATGCCAAGATGAAGAAAAAATTGAGGCACTAGGATTCAGTGTATACATTATGCATTCAGCACAAAAGGAGCAGTCAAATTTGTACAGCTTCATCAAAATATGAAATCGTATAATGCATAGAGGTGAATTATATGAAAACTATGACAACTGTTCAGAAAGGCTTAATTAAAAAACAAAAGGACAATAACAAGCAAAGATAACTTTTTTCATAATAGGGATTGAATATACAATTATACACTTCCTCTTCTAACAATAGAGATAGAGGTGATGCATGCTTTTAGACTGCTGTAACTTCACTCTAACACAAAACAAGAATTGTGACAACTTTAATTTAATGAATCTGATACAGGACAAAAGCCTTAATGGATCTGATACAAATTTTGATGCAGGAATTTTAAAACTCAGCATTCAGTTAAGGTTCTTGAATAGGGTTTTGATGTTTAAGGGTTTACGTAGGTTAGGTAATAAAATTTTTGGATCTTGAACGAGTCTGATGATTGTTTGCCTGTTTGGTGTTAAAACAGTGACTAGAACAAGATACAAATAAGGATAAAGTATAGGCACTCACACCTAGGTTCCCTAAGCAGTTAGATTTAGGAATGAGAAGCGCATTTTTACAAGTTAATTTTTACAACTAAATTTTTACACACTATGCAAAGTATTTAAACAAAACAATCACATTACATTTATAATGTCATCATTGAAGCATATAAAACACAACAAAATTCTCATCTTTATTATTAAATTTACTACTTTTGAGTAAGTTTCAAAGAATGCACTTTGCCAACAGACACGGACAAAAATCATCTTTCACCATCGTCATCCAAATATCTCTACTTGAAGCTAAAATTCATGAACCCAGAAACACAGAGATCACAGGAAACTGTAAATGAGCACGACCCATATAAACAGGAAACTGTAAATGAATCAGGAAGACATAGGTAGCCATTGATTGGAGTTGTTTATATGGTCTCTACACGTGTGCACACACACAAGATTGATTGAAAGCCCAAAATACCCACACACAACAAAAAATTGCTCCGTATGTGTGAAAAAGAGATTTCCAGATGACTTTTTCTAAACCAACAAGATGCATGCAAGGCTAATTATAGTCAGTTGTGATACACAAAACAAGAGAAAGAGAAGAGCAACGTACCTGTAATCAACGGCGGCGGTGAGGGTTCGACGGAAGCACCACGAAGAGTGAGAGGGTCAGGGAAAGTGTAGAGGGAGAGTGAGACTAACGGAGAGTGAAACGTTGAGGCAGAGTACAGGAGTGTACAGGAGAGAGTGATGGCAGAGCGAGGGAGAGTATACAGGAGAGAGTGAACAGTTCTGAGACGTTGGGGTTTGAAATGGTTAAGGAAAACAGGTTCAAAAAACTCGATTTACAAGTTACCGAGTTATGTATGCATACATAATTGGAAAAAGCCACGTCTGTTTTGCCAGTGTGGTACAAAGTTCATACCAAACTCGATTATAGTAACATCGAGTTTTTCAATATATATCGACTTCTCTATTGTCGAGTTACAAAACATGGGCATTTCCCTAAATAGTTTGGGAAAGGGAGTAAAAAGCCGCTATTTTTGCCCAAATAGGGCATTTAGCAATTTTGTCCTCCTTTTTGTTTTATAATATGTAAATTTCCTATTTACCCCAAAACTCATATGGGCTCATTTTTGTAAGAGAAGCTATTAATTATGGTATTTCATAGGATGGGTTTTTTGGTCATGAATTTGGAAGAGTTCCTCCTCGTATAAGTTTTTCATCAAAATTATCTCTCTCTCTCTCTCAATTGAAGAGGGAATAAAAATTAACAGTAACTGGATATTTCTTCGTTTTCTAATTTGCTTATTTATTTGTTTCTTCCCTCTTCCACAGCATTCCCTTTTCTTTTCTTTTCTTTTTACTCTTTTTTTTTTTAAAAAGATATATTTTCTCTCTATTTCTCTCCACAATGATCCTCTCTGGTCTCCAAATGTTCGAACTTTGAACCCTCAAAATTCAGCCCACGCGAGCTCTCTTATCAACATTGCTGTCTTTATCTCCCATACCTCCGAATTTTTTTTTTTACAAAAATAATTCTTTTATAAATTTTTACAAACACCACAACAAAATAAAAGTGGGTGAACTGCATATGTTATATGTACAACAAACCCAACATGGTGAAAAGCATTGTGGACGAGTGACATACAAAGCACTGTTGACAAGATAAGCTCAAACTATTAACCAATCACATATTTAAATTTGCACAACACAACAAATTACCTGACCCCATAAATTAGTCAATAATTTATGCAATAATCAACCATTAGCCCTACAATAATCCCATCATGCGATAAAATCACTAACCCCACAAGCTTCCATCAACAAAAAACCAAAAAATAATTTTTTATATATATATATATATATATATATATATATATAAACAAACACCCATACCTGTCACGCAACATGAGCTAGTTAACTCCTCTACAAAGTCCCAAACACCGAATCTTTATTTAGTAATAGAGAAGGGGTATTGTATATATGGGATGATTCCAACAAAAGGAAAGGAGTCAAACTCTATGAAAAGATAAAAAATAAAGTAATAACTCTCTCATTTTAAAGGTTGTGACCACAAAAGATTGTGGTCCTAAATTTTCTCCATCTCAAAATGGGATCTAGCAGACGAAAACTTGGGTTTGCTATACTATATTATAATCCCATTTTTATTGATGAACTTTTAAGCGACGTCATTTTGGTTAATGGTGAAGCCATGATTTTGCTTAGAGGGGTACAATAGAATGAAATATTGAAGACAAACTTAATTCTAAATATATTTATATATAATAACAAAGATTACTTAATTTACTAAACAAAAAAATAATGTAAAGGTAAGTTATATTTTTCTTTCATACTTTGTTTCAAAATATTTTTTAAAGCCTAGTATTAGATAGAGTTAGTATAATCATGTGACCATATCACTCACTAATGGCAATATTGTCATTAATTATTAAGTCACTCAATAAATAAGAAGGAAAAACAATATCATAGAAAGATAAGGAATCAAAGAAAAAACTCCCTGGGCCAGCGATTTACCCCGCTATGGGCCCACCCGTCGTGAACAGTGATTAGTCTCTGGTTGAAAGCTTTGAGGAAACACTGTGGGAAACCAAAAAAAAAAAAAAATCAAACTATGATATTGTTTTTCCTTCTTATTTATTTGAGTGACTTAATAATTAATGACAATATTGCTATTAGTGAGTGAAATGGTCACATGACTAGGAACAGCACGTGTTTGGTGTTTATCTGGCACTTTAAGGCCACATTATTCAAGAAGAAGGAAAAAATGACCATTTGGGGAAAAATCAAACTTAGCGGAATAAAATAAAAAAGAATTCAAACTTAAGGGCTAAAATGATAATTGATGATGCCGAAAATCTCACCAGTGAGTTGCACAATGCTTGTACGCTCGGAACTACACCTGCACAACAAAAAGGAGAAGACCTAACAGAGAGCACCGGTGTGGTGCCGGCCAAATACCCTCCGAAGGTCAAGTTAGGACTTGTTTCAACTCTAGAGTCCTAGAGAGGGGTTAATTGTGCGTACCTTGATTTGTGAGGGTATTGGGGCTTTTATAGTAGTAGAGGGTTGACCTCTCTTCCTTGGAGTAGAAGTCTTTTCCATATAGGAATTCATGTGAGCGTAGATTACGGAACCCTTTCCTTATAGGACTCTATCATTGGGCGTGATGTCCAAGTAAAGGATTTTCTTGAACCGCCGGCCTCATGATCCGTCGGCCTGACCAGGGATGTCATTCCCGTCAGCTTCTAGAGTTTAACCTTCGCCACATGAACCGTCAGCATAAATGTATGCTGACGGGTTAAGCATGTGGGGATGTATAACCGTCAGCCTGACGTAAGCTGACGGGTTAAGCCTAAGGCGATGTCAAACCGTCAGCCTTAGTACACGCTGACGGACTAAGACTACCATGCTGCTATTATTTATTCCTTATCAGTTGCCCCCTACTCCATATCTCCGTCGGCTATAACTGACGGGTTATGGAGTTTTCATCCTTTCCTACCAACTGCTTTAACCGGGAGAGAGAATAATTATAAGCTGTCATACCAACATTAAATGCTAGGACACGTGGCGTGCTCTGGTTGGCTCGGTGCCTGGTTTGAGGGCGTCGCTTCGTCTTCCGTGCATTTCCCTTATATATATAGATGGCCCACCTCTCCTCATTTTCACTATTTCACTTTCCCTGATTCCTGGAGAGCTATCCGTCGCTTATCTTCCGTCAGCACCTGCCAATATTGTTTCCGTCACCTCTTCGGCTGTTACTTTCGAGGAACTGGTAAGTTCTCTTCTCCTTTTGTTCCTGCTTTATCTTTTTTAAGCCGAGTCGTCATCCTAGGTGCTTAGATTACACCCGTCACTTGTAGGTAGTCAAATGTCGAGTGACGCGTCGAGTGACCGGTCGTCGGTCCGCGATGGAGCGGGCTACGACGAGGTGTTTGGTTCAGGTAGTGAGTCAGGGAGCTCGTCCTGGTCTTCAGAGAGGGAGACGTCAGCCCAAACTCCCATCGAGGAGGTAGGAGGTCACGGAGACAATGGCCCGGAGAGGGAAGTAGGTGAGGGGTGTGACGGAGTGGAAGGAGAGAGATATAGTGACGGGGATGAAAGTGATGACGGGTCTAGTGAAGGGGATGAAGGTGATGACGGGTCCAGTGAAGGGACTCCTGTGAGTCCTGGAGGCAACCGTCCCTTCATCCTTCCCCAAGAGTGGGCTGTAAATAAGTTTCTCCCCAAGATGACTCTTAAAATTTTTAATGAGTTACGGACCCGTTTCCAAATCCCCGACCATATTCCCATCCGTCTGCTGAAGATGGTGAAAAATGTTACACGGGAAGAACTGCAGACGTCGGTATGTACGACGCCATGTTTGCCGCTGGTCTTAGACTACCCCTGACGGCATTACACCGTCAGTTAGTTGACTTTCTTGGCTTATCCGTCAGCCAAGTTGCTCCGAATGCGTGGAGGATTTTTATAGGTGCCGAGGTGTTGTGGGGTCGTCTGAGTGGAGGAAACCGTCAGCTTACCTTGGACGAATTCTTTTACTGTTATAGACCTCGGCACCTTTCTTCTTCCAAAGGGATGTACCATTTTGCCGTCAGGGAGAGAGATCTCAGGTTGGTGTCTGAGACGCCGGATTCGAATAGAGCCTGGAAGAGCAGGTTCTTTTTCGTTGAAGGGACGGACTGGGTGTGTCGTCAGGAAGAATGGGAAACGATACCTCACGGCTATTTTGACAACACTTGGGCGTTTATAAAAGAGTCAGGTCTTAGTCGTCAGCTTTTGTCTTTAGTTTATGCAAGTAATAATTTTTGGTCTTTTAATGGTTCTAACGCCGTCGGTTTATTTGCACTCTTCAGCCCTCATTCGCCCCTCCATCACTGGTGAGCAAGAGGATTTAATCCGTCGGGTTTTGGAGATTCCCTTAGAGGAGCGGTCGTGTCGGGACTTAATCACCCTCGACTATCTTCACGCTTACTGTGGTGGTCCTGTACCGACGCCTGAGGCTCGCAGGCTGGAAGAACTCTCCCGTCACCGTGAGTACCTTACCCTTATCTTTGAATTCATCCTTTTATTACCGTCGGTTTTTACTAACGTGTTTCTTTCGTAGAGATGGACGTGGCCAAGCAACGGATAAGGGCTGCAGCTGCCCGTTTGAAGGAAGAGAAGAAGGCACAGGAGGAGACGGCACCCTCCTCGACCCCCAAGATCGTCAAGGGTTCCTCCAAGAGGAAGACTGACGGGGATAACAGCCGTCCACCTAAGAAAGCAGCCGTCGGTTCCGGGAGTGAGCCCCCAAAGAGGCCGTCACCTAAGTCCAGTCATGGGGCAGGGAAAGGTGTAATGACCTCTTCTGGTCCCGTCCTGCAGGGGCCCCGTTGCCTGCTAACTCACAAGGATTTTGCTGTTGAGGCAGTGGAGTCTTTCATCAAGCCTGCTGACATAGATCCTTGTGACTTGTTGGCGACGGATGAGTTGGGGTCGTCAGCTTTGTTTGACCTCACCCGGGTAAGCCATCTCTCTTGGATGTTTCTTCTTTTATTATTACTATTATTTAACATGACTGACGGTTGTATCCTTTTCTAGGCCCTGGTTCGTGTAAAGGCACTTCAGGACAGGTGCGTGGCTAAGGAGGGAGTCGTCGCTCGCGTTCATAAACACAATGCCAACATGCGAAACCAGCAGGCTCAATATAAGGAGGCAATGCGTGTCCTTAACGTCGAGCTGAAGGAAGTGAGGGAGAAGCTGGAGGAGGAGGGTCGTCAGAAGGGTGAGCTTGAGAAGGAGCTGACGGCTCTTCGTGCACAGATGGAGACAGCAGGGGTTGACGCGGTAAATAATTTCAAGGCGTCGGACTCCTTTATTGATTCCTGTGGCGGATACTATGGCACGGGATTTGATGATTGCCTCAGACAGGTGGCGTCAGCTTTTCCCGAGTTGGATCTTTCTGGTATCTCCCTGGATGACGCCCAGCCTATGACGCCTGCTACTGGTTCCGTCACCGTAGGTACAGATGACTTAGCGGATTCTCCTCATGGAGGTAGTGGAGTCGTCCTGGCCCAGCCTGCTGTGATCCTTCCAACAACTACCTCGACCCCTCCTGTGGTGCTGCTCGACGGAGAGGACCCTTCTGTTAAAAAGTAGAATTTTTTGGAGTGACGACTTGTAATTCATTTTTTTTTTCCTTCTTTTTATCTGTCTAGCAAACAGCTTTATCGAGTGCCCTTTGGGCCCCTATTTGTAATATTTTAACAGTTTTTTAAATGCCTTTTTGGGCTTTTGATTTGTTTACAGCGTCGCTTGCTCTTGATTGTATGTAATCACTTTTGCTTGGCTTGTTTTACTCGTATGTTTTGATTTGGAAGATTGAAATCAGGGTTGTGGACCCTTTTAGTTTAGTGTACCGTCAGTTTTACTGCTTTGTCCGTTTTGTGGACTTCATTTTGAACCGTCGTTTTTAACCGTCAGCCATTTGGCTCGTCACTTTTGTGGACTTGGTCATATTAGACCGTTCATTTATTTGGCTTGTCCATTTTATGGATTTGGTCATTTTTAGGCCGTCAGCCTTTTGGCTCGTCCACTTTGTGGGGTGTTGTTTTCAGGCCGTCAGCCTTTTGGTTTGTCAACTTTGTGGATTTGGTCGTTTTTCGTTAGCCTTCTATTCAGGCCGTCAGCTTAGTTGCTGATTTGTGGACTTAGCCACTTTTCGTCTGCTTTCTATTTAGGCCGTCAGCTTAATTGCTGATTTGTGGATTTAGCCACTTTTCGTCAGCCTTTTATTTAGGCCGTCAGCTTAATTGCTGATTTGTGGACTTAGCCACTTTCCGTCAGCCTTTTATTTAGGCCGTCAGCTTAATTGCTGATTTGTGGACTTAGCCACTTTTCGTCAGCCTTTTATTTAGGCCGTCAGCTTAGTTGCTGATTTGTGGACTTAGCCACTTTTCGTCAGCCTTTTATTTAGGCCGTCAGCTTAATTGCTGATTTGTGGACTTAGCCACTTTTCGTCGGTCTTTTACTAATTTTGATTTGCAAGTAGAAACTTCAGTCGTTCTGAATAAATCCCTCTTATTGTTATGCATCTGCATAAAAAATACTTAAAAAAGGAAAAACCTGCCCTTTTGGGCTTATTGTAGCAAAACCAAAGTAAAAGACATGCCCGTTGGGCTTATTGTAGCGAATACTTAAAAGCAAACAGTAAATCTAAAAAATAAAAAGATAGGTGTTGTTCTTCATGTCATCGCCTCTACTGGTAGTACTTTCGCAGGTGTTCAGTATTCCAAGGGTGCGGTAGCTTCCGTCCGTCCAGTGTCTCCAGATGATAGGTGCCCTTCCTCTGCCACGCCGTGACTCGGTAGGGTCCTTCCCAATTCGGGCCGAGTTTTCCTTGAGTTGGGTCTCTTGCTGCGCCCATGACTTTTCTTAGAACGAGGTCTCCAACCTGGAAGTCTCTGTGCTTGACCCGGGAGTTGTAGTGCTTGGCCATGCGGTCCTGGTATCGCGCGAGCCTTTGCTCTGCTGCTGTCCTGACTTCGTCCACTAGATCGAGCTGTAGACGTAGGGCTTCGTCATTTTTCCCTTCGTTATGATTGTGCACCCTGTAGCTGGTGAGGCCGACTTCGGCTGGGATGACTGCCTCACTCCCGTATGTTAGCCGAAATGGTGTCTCTTGTGTCGGTGTCCTTGCCGTTGTCCTGTAGGCCCAAAGTATGCTTGGTAACTCTTCAGCCCATATACCCTTTGCCCCCTCGAGCCGAGTCTTGATAATCTTCAACAAGGATCGGTTCGTGACTTCGACCTGTCCGTTGGCTTGAGGGTGGGCGGGGGAGAAGTAGTGGTTCTGTATCCCTAATTGTGAGCAGAAGTCCCGAAAGGCCTCGTTGTCGAATTGCCTCCCGTTATCCGAGACTAAGACTCTAGGGATGCCAAATCTGCATACGATACATCGCCAGACGAAGCTGCGTACGTTCTTCTCCGTAATGGTGGCCAAGGCTTCAGCTTCGACCCACTTCGTAAAGTAGTCGATGCCCACAACCAGAAACTTTAGTTGTCGTATTGCCGTAGGAAACGGTCCCATGATGTCCAGTCCCCATTGAGCGAACGGCCATGGCGCCGTCATCGGGGTAAGTTCTTCAGATGGTTGTCTGATAACATTGCTGAACCTTTGGCACTTGTCGCATTTCTTTACATAGGCCTCGGCATCCTTCTGCATAGTTGGCCAAAAGTACCCTGTTTGTACTAGCTTGTGGATTAACGACCTCGATCCTGAGTGGTTTCCGCAGATTCCCTCGTGCACTTCCCTCATGACGTAATCTGCCTCTTCAGGACCTAAGCATCGTAGGTAGGGGCGGGAGAAACCTCTTTTGTACAAGATGTCTCTTATTAGGACGAACCTTGCTGCTTGAACCTTCAGCTTTCTTGCAGCCTCCTTTCCATCCGGTAGTACGCCGTTCTTCAGGTAGGAAACTAATGGCGTAGTCCAATTGCTTTCGGAACCAAGCTCCTGTACATCGACAGAATTTATAAGCGGAGAGAGCTGAACGAAAGAGAGTACGTTACCAAGGGTGGCCATATGCTCGGCTGAAGCGGCTTTGGCTAGGCGATCGGCTTGCTCGTTTTCTCCTCGCGGTATCTATGTGATTTCGGCCTTCAGCTCGCTGACCCTCCATCTTGCTTGGTCCAGATATTTTTTCATCCGTTCGCCTTTGCACTCATAATCCCCATTTATCTGGTTGACCACGACTTGAGAATCGCAGTGAATGATCGCTCTTTCAGCTCCTGCAGCTTTGGCGAGGTCAAGTCCTGCTATCAGAGCTTCGTACTCTGCCTCGTTGTTGGTGGTAGGGAACTCAAGGCGGATCATACACTCGACCATGTCTCCTTCGGGTGAGTGTAGTACGATGCCGGCTCCCCCAGCCTGCCTGTTGGAGGACCCGTCTACATGTATGCTCCATTGGGGAGACTCTTCTGCCCCCTTGTCTTCGCCATTTGTAAACTCAGCTATGAAGTCTGCAACGACCTGTCCTTTAATGGCGGTCCGTGGACGGTACTGGATGTCAAACTCGCTTAATTCTATAGCCCATAGTGCCAATCGCCCAGCGGCTTCAGGGTTGCCCATTGCCCGTCGCAAAGGCTTGTCGGTTAGGACGATCATCGTGTGGGCTTGAAAGTACGGTTTTAGCTTGCGTGCGGCTGTAACTAGCGCAAATGCGAGTTTTTCCATGGGCGGATATCTTTCTTCAGCTCCGCGTAGCGCTCGACTGGTGTAGTACACAGGTTTCTGCACTTTCTCGTCTTCTCTGATCAAGGCAGCGCTGACAGCGGCTGGGGAGACAGCAAGATAGAGAAAGAGTTCTTCACCCGGTTGTGAGGGACTCAGCAACGGGGGGGAGGAGAGATAAGCTTTCAACTCTTCGAACGCTTGCTGGCACTCGGCAGTCCATTCGAAAGATCTCTTCAATGTTCGAAAGAATGGTAGGCACTTGTCCGTTGCCCTTGACACGAACCTATTTAGCGCTGCTATCTTGCCGTTAAGGCTCTGCACTTCCTTCACATTTTTTGGTGGTGCCATCTCTATTATAGCCCGGATCTTGTCCGGGTTGGCTTCGATGCCCCTCTGGGAAACCATGAATCCTAGGAATTTTCCTGCCGTCACCCCGAAGGCGCACTTTCCTGGATTCAGCTTCATATTGTAGGAGCGAAGGGTGTCGAATGTTTCCCTAAGGTCTTCCAAGTGATTTTCCTCCCTTCGGCTTTTTACCAGCATATCATCTACGTAGACTTGGACGTTTCTCCCGATTTGCGGTGCGAACATTTTGTTCATAAGCCTCTGGTATGTCGCGCCCGCATTTTTTAGACCAAACGGCATTACCTTGTAACAGAAGAGGCCTTGGCTGGTCACGAACGAAGTTTTCTCTTGATCGGCTTCGTTCATCTTGATTTGGTTGTAGCCGGAGAAAGCGTCCATGAAGCTTAAAAGCTGGTGCTGAGCTGTGGAGTCTACTAGAGTGTCGATCCTCGGGAGGGGGTAGCTGTCTTTGGGGCATGCTTTGTTTAGATCGGTGAAGTCTACGCACATCCTCCACTTCCCGCTAGCTTTCTTGACCATCACTACGTTGGCCAGCCAGTCGGGGTAGTAAACTTCTCTGATAAAGTTTGCTTCCTGTAACTTGCAAATTTCTTCAGCTATGGCTCGATCCCGTTCGGGGGCAAACACCCGCTTCTTCTGCCGAACGGGTGGAAAGGATGGTGATATATTCAGCTTGTGCACCATGACTGAAGGGTCTATTCCTGGCATGTCCTCGTGACTCCAAGCGAACACGTCCCAATTTTCTCTGAGAAAGGCTGCAAGCGTCTGTCGGATCATGGGACTTGCAAGGGTGCCAACCTTTGTTGTTCGGTCAGGTCTGGAGTCGTCAAGGGATATTTCTTCAAGCTTTTCGACGGGTTCCGTCGTATTTCGATGCTCTTCTATGCTCATGGCTTGGAGTTGATCATCCATTTCCATCATAGCCACGTAGCATTCGCGCGCGGCCACCTGATTTCCACGCAGTTCACCTGTTCCATATTCGGTGGGGAACTTGATCATTAAGTGATAAGTTGAGGTTGCCGCTTTCCATGAATTGAGGGTGGGTCGTCCCAAGATGGCATTGTAGGCCGACGAACAGTCGACTACAAGGAACGTTACGTCCTTTGTGATCTGCTGCGGATAGTTGCCTGCCGTTACAGACAGTGTGACTGCACCCAGGGGAAACACCCTCGTTCCTCCGAAACCGACGAGGGGGGCATTCGTCGGAATCAACTGTTCTCTGCTGATTCCCATCTGCTGGAATGCGGGGTAATATAGGATGTCTGCTGAGCTCCCATTGTCAACCAACACTCGGTGCAAGTTGTAGTCCCCCACTTGCAAACTGATAACGAGCGCGTCGTCGTGCGGGTGGTGAAGACGTCGTGCATCTTCTTCGGAGAACCCAATGACGGGACTTTCTCTTCGTGCTACTTTTGGTACTGAGCCCGTCAGCTGCACATTTTGAACCATCCTGAGGTACGTCTTCCGAGCCTTCTTGGATGACCCGGCAGGCGTCCCTCCTACAATCATCCTGATGTCGCCAATGGGCGGTCTTGGGCGGTCATTGTCCCGTCTTGGGGGCTGTTCCTGAGGTTGTGGATCCGTTCTTTCTTTGCTTACAAACTTCTGCAATTTCCCTTGTCTTATAAGGGCCTCGATTTGCTGCTTCAGGTCGTAACAGTCGGCCGTGTCATGGCCGTGATCTCGGTGGAAGCGGCAGTATTTATCTCTAAAACGCCTGCTAGGGTCCCCCTTCAGCTTTCCAGGGAAGGCCAGAGTCCCTTCGTCCTTGATCTGCATTAGGACTTGATCTATCGGGGTGGTTAGCGGGGTGAAGCTTGTAAACCTTCCTCCCGGAGGTTTAGAACGCCTCTCGTCCCTACGATCTCCCGTTCTTGGCCTCTTCCGCCCTTGATCCTGTCGAGCGTCTTCCTGCCTTTCCCTCTTCCTTGGCTTTTCTTCTCGAGCCTGCAGCGCGTCCTCAGCGTTCATATACTTAGTGGCCCTGTAGAGTACTTCCGACATGGTCTTTGGGTCGTTTTTGTATAATGAGAACAAAAACTTGCCCTTTCGCAACCCATTTGTGAAGGCTGCTACAAGTATTTTGTCGTCGGCTTCGTCAATTGATAGCGCTTCCTTGTTGAAGCGTGTGATGTAGGATCTCAGTGTCTCGTCCTCTCGCTGCTTGATACTCATTAGGCATGCCGTGGACTTCTTATACCTGTGGCCTCCAATGAAGTGTGTGGTGAACTGAGCGCTTAGTTCCTTGAAGGTGTTGATGGAGTTGGGAGTCAGCCGGCTGAACCATACCCTCGTGGAGCCTTTGAGTGTTGTGGGGAAGGCCCTGCACATGATCTCGTCTGCTACACCCTGAAGATGCATTAGGGTTTTGAAGGTTTCTAGATGGTCTAGAGGATCCTTTACTCCATCATAGCTGTCGATATGCGGCATGCGAAATTTGTGGGGTAAGGGGAAAGAGTTCACAGCCACAATGAAGGGCGAGTCAGTGCGGTTGACTAGGTCGTCAAGATCGCTGGACACCCGTCCTTTAAGTGCGTTCATCATAACCTCCATCTGTTCCCTCATTGCCTGCATCTCTGCAACAACATGCGGTGGAGTTACATCCGTGAGGGATGGCATGCTCAAGTTCTGCCTCTCTGGTTTGCTTGGGGCGTGGCTGCCTTCCGGTTTCTCCTGATTTTTCTTGGGAGTGCTGTTCCCCTCTTGATCCCCTTGTTGGTCGTTCAGTGCTGCATTCTTCTAGCACAGCTGCTCCTCCAAGTCGTGGTTTTGTTTGGTGAGGCGCTCCACGGCGGCACCAAGAGTCCGTACTTGTCTCTCGAGGGCAGTCGTGGGTTGCTCCTCTTCTTGAACGTCGTTAGTAGTTGCCATTGAGCGAGTGAGTACCATGCAACTCTTTAGTCCGGGAAACGGTAATATGGCTTACAGCGTTGTCTTTCCCACAGACGGCGCCAACTGATGATGCCGAAAATCTCACCAGTGAGTTGCACAATGCTTGTACGCTCGGAACTACACCTGCACAACAAAAAGGAGAAGACCTAACAGAGAGCACCGGTGTGGTGCCGGCCAAATACCCTCCGAAGGTCAAGTTAGGACTTGTTTCAACTCTAGAGTCCTAGAGAGGGGTTAATTGTGCGTACCTTGATTTGTGAGGGTATTGGGGCTTTTATAGTAGTAGAGGGTTGACCTCTCTTCCTTGGAGTAGAAGTCTTTTCCATATAGGAATTCATGTGAGCGTAGATTACGGAACCCTTTCCTTATAGGACTCTATCATTGGGCGTGATGTCCAAGTAAAGGATTTTCTTGAACCGTCGGCCTCATGATCCGTCGGCCTGACCAGGGATGTCATTCCCGTCAGCTTCTAGAGTTTAACCTTCGCCACATGAACCGTCAGCATAAGTGTATGCTGACGGGTTAAGCATGTGGGGATGTATAACCGTCAGCCTGACGTAAGCTGACGGGTTAAGCCTAAGGCGATGTCAAACCGTCAGCCTTAGTACACGCTGACGGACTAAGACTACCATGCTGCTATTATTTATTCCTTATCAATAATAATTATAATCTTCATGCGTCAAAAGTTCAATTTAGTCTGTCTTCATTTTTGCATTGAATTCTTTTCTTTTCTTTTCTTTTTTTGGTATATTACACCAACATCGAGGTTTCATAAATTGATAATTCCCCTAAACTTTTCAAAAAACTAGACCTTGAAGTTTTTATAATTGTAATAGATAAGTCTATACTGGGAAAATGCCAGACGTGCAGGTAGGGAAGGAAAAGAGATGAATTGTGAGTTCTTTGAGCGCGAGAGGTCTAGAGAAGAAGATGCGAAACTTCAACGTAGCACGAAGAAAGTTAAAGAGGCGGTTGGTGTCCTTGTGTTTAGGGCTCCCCGGTCTTACAAGGACAAGCTGGTGGGGGAGATACCAGGAACATTTGCTTAAGCTTTCAACCTCAGTGTAAGAGGTGAGGATACCTCAGAGCCTGTTGTGGGTATTGGTGAGTTGAGTAAGGGGATGGTAGTAGTTAGTCTAACTCTGGAGAAACGGAAACACATCTGAGCAAAGTGGACACATGCCTTGATAGTGAAAGTTTTTGGGCGGTCAATGGGGTATCACTTCCTGCACTCCAGAATAATGACTATGTGGAAGCCAGCGGGCCAGTTAGACTATGTGGACTTGGGTAAGGACTTTTTCCTTATGTGGTTTGGTTTAGTTGAGGATTATGATAATGTCCTAAAGGGAGGCCTTGATTCATAGATGAACATTATCTAACCATCAAACTATAGGAACCCAACTTCAAACCTTCTACCACCATATGTAGTAAGGTAGCTGTGTTGATAAGGCTTCTAGAACTCGCCATTGAGTTCTATGAAATAGAGGTGCTCAAGGATATCGGCAGTGCTATTGGGCCAGTTCTGAGGATTGATTCCAACACTACGACTGAAGTGAGAGGGCGCTGCGCTAGGATATGTGTTCAGGTTGACCTCAGCCAACCCTTAACACGCCAAATCCTCCTTGAAGGGGTGGTGCAAGAAGTGCAGTATGAAGGCATCAGCTCGCTATGCTTTTCTTGTAAGCGTGTGGGTCACCGAAGGGAGGGTTGTCCTTATACAATCAAGGAGCCCATGGCTAATCGGAGAATGGTGGTAGAGGATGCTCCTATGGACGAGAGTGGGGTTGAAGCGGAGGGGAGCAAATCCCAAGAGGTGGGAAATTTGACTGATGAGCCTAAAGAATATTATGGGTCATGGTTGCTTATGAGACGTAGGAAAGCAGGACCCATAAATAAAGGATCACGTGCTCCCAATTCCAAAATGGGCCTAGTCCAAGGGTCTAGTCCTAACCTTGATGGAAAGCCTCGATTTAACCTAACACAAACCCACTCTCTGAAATCCGGCTTTAGCATGGCCCGAGGTGCAGGTGAGGGCAAAAGGGGGAAAGGGCGACATGACCCTTCTAGTATGGCCTTGAAAAAGGGAGAAGAAGCTTCCCACAGCACGACATCTGTCCCATCTTGACAGATGTGATAGAATCCCTTTGATCAGAGCCCTTCATCATCCCAACCTTTTGCTTTTAGGTCTGGTAACCCCTTTAGGCTGTTGGATCTCGCTGGGCAAGTGTCTTCCATTGGTATAGGAACCAAAGCTAAGGGAAATCTCTTGTGAGTGCAAAAGGGAAGCCAAAATGAGGTTCCAATGGAAGAAATTCCCAAATACTAGTGGGCTATTCTGTGACAAGGGAAGATCCTAACCCTATCACCGTCAATGCTAGCCCAGATTAAGGCTAATCTGACGATGATATGGGGGTGGTTCGACCGAGAAGAAATGGAGGCTTGAAGACATATTCTTGCTGACACCAGAGAGCAGGAAACTAGGGTTCCTTCCCCTAAAAGACCCAGCTTGGATGGAATGTGCAAACCCCTCGTGGATATTCCCCTCAGACATTCCAATGAAAGCAAAGGCAAATATATTCTGGTGATGAGCTTTATCACTGCTATTGCTGGAGCAAAGTTTGAGAGAATCAGAATATGAGGAAAAGGTTGGGGAAAGGAGAATATGGATATCCAATACAATGACAATGAACTGTTGGAGAAACTAGATATCTATGACTTTGATTCGAGTGAGCCTCTCATGGTTAAGCTTTAGTCTGTTGATAAACTCAAGGGAACAGCCGATGGGGATTCTAGAACATGAAATCATCCTTGTGAAAGGGGAAGAATGGCCCAAGAAGAGTCTAAAGGAGTTGGGATGGAAATTGTTAAGCAAGATGGATGCTTAGAGTCTTTTGAGAGGCTTGGCCAAATCACTCTTTATCTTCTCCAATGAATATAATCTGTTGGAATTGCAGGGGGGCCCCTAAACTCTTGATTTCACCCAGTGTTGACTAGCCTAATCAATAAACACACTCCTATTATTGTGATTATCATAAAAACGAGAGTGGGCGGGGAGAGGGCTAAGGATATCATTGATAGGTTTCCTTTTGATGGAGCAATACACTCAGATACCATTGGGTATTCAGGAGGCATTTGGCTGCTGTGGAACTTAGACTCTGTGAAGGTTATCCAGCAAGAAAAAACAGAACAAAATATCCATGTTGTAATGAAGGTACATGCTTCTAATCACTCATAGTTACTTTCTTCTATTTAAGCTAGCCCTAGATTTGAGGAAAGAAAGCTGTTGTGGAATAATTTAGCTTTTGTTGCTGATTTATGTCAATTACCTTGGCTAATGTTGGGGGATTTTAATGAAATGTTATCCTGTCATTATAAGTTTGGGGGGAATCCTTTAAATCCTTGGCGAGTTCAGATTTTCAAGGAGTGTTTAGACTTGTGTGGGATGGTAGATTTGGAGTTTCATGGTCCTAGGTTCACTTGGGTTAATAAAAGGGAGGTGGGGCATTTTATTCAGGAGAGGCTGGACAGGGGCTTTGCTAATATAGATTGGGGAAATCATTATCCTGAGGCCTTGATTCAACACTTGGCTTGTACCCATTTTGATCACTGTCCTATTTTTCTCAGTTTAGACAGCCCAACCACCTATAGGTTGACTAGACTGTTCAGATTTCAGCCTATGTGGATGTCCTACCCTTTATTCTCCAAGCTTGTTGAAGATTCTTGGGAAGAGGATAGGCACCTGAGGGGGAACGTTGATTATCTCACTAAGGAGGTTATAGCTTGGAATAAAGATGTGTTTGGGAACACTTTTCAAAGAAAGAATAGAGTTGATGCTAGGTTGAGAGGGATTCAAATTAACATCGCAAATGGCCCAAGTGAGTTCTTGCTTAATCTAGAAGCCTAGCTCAGGACAGAGTATTTTGACATCCTCCAACAAGAGGAGGAATTTTGGTCAATTAAGTCTAGATACAATTGGCTAATTCAAGGAGACCGAAATACCAAATTTTTCCACACTTCTGCTCTGATAAGATTGAAATGGAATAGAATCTCTTGTTTGAAAGATAGCCAAGGAAACTGGGTGTATGAAGAGATAGAAGTGGCTGATCTAATTAGAAAAATGTTTTATTAACTTGTTCTGTACAAGTGCTGATAGTGTTCCAATGAAGAATTGGTATATCCCCTCATGGCCGAGACATGTTGATGAAGAGAGCTTGGTCAGGTTGACAACTAATATATCTGTGTAGGAAGTAAATGAGGGGTTGTGGAGCCTGAAACCTCAAAAAGCCCTGGGCCCTAATGTTTATCATGCATGATTGTTCCAAGCTTATTGGCATGTTGTAGGTATGTCAATCTTTGAAGAAGTCAGCAAGATTTTTCTTATCGCAGTTTTGCCTGCCCATCTTAATGAGACTCTGATCACCCTTATCCCAAAGTGCCCCAAGGCGGATTGTTTGGCTTCATTTAGACTGATCAGCCTGTGCAATACTACTTACAAAGTGGTGACAAAAATTATTGTGAAGAGATTAAGATTAGTGTTGCCTAGCCTCATATCTCCTCTCCAAATTGCATTTGTCACAAGCAGATTGGGATTGGATAATATGATCATTTCCCAAGAGCTGATTCACACGATGAGCCGAAAGAAAGGTAAAAAGGGGTTTATGGTGATTAAAATTGATTTGGAAAAAGCTTATGACAGATTAGAGTGGCACTTCATCTGAGACATCCTTAATTTGTATAAATTCCCACCTTCCCTAGTCAAGCTTATCATGGGCTATGTCTCTAACTTGTCAATCTCAGTTTTGCTCAATAGGGGAAAGCTAGAACCTTTCTATCCTTCGCGAGGGATTAGACAAGTTGACCCCTTGCCTCCATACCTTTTCATCATGTGTATGGAGATGTTGGGCTTCCTTATTGCTGAAAAATGTGAAGAAAACCTGTGGGACCTAGTGAGGGCATCTAGAAATGGTCCTGCCTTTTCATATCTTTTTTTTGCTGATGACTTGGTTCTGTTTGCTAAGGCAGATATGAAGAATTGTCGCAATATCAGGGAAACTCTAGACTCTTTCTGCGAGCTATTTGGTCAAAAGGTCAGCCTAAACAAGTCCAAAGTGCATTTCTCACCAAATGTTAGTCAGGATACTCGACACGAGCTGTGCGAGGTGCTAGGTATCAACTCCACACCCAATCTGGGCAAATATTTGGGCTTCCCCCTAAAGCATCTAGGCACTTCCTCTCAAGACTTCAACTTTGTTCTTGAAAGAGTCCAAAATAAATTGCAAGGATGAAGAGCTAATATGCTATTTTATGGCTGGGAGGTTTGTCCTATCACAAGCAGTTATTTCTGCAACTCCTTCTTATGCTATGCAAGGTTGTATGCTCCCCTCTAGAGCCTTGAATAGCCTTGACAGGATTAACATAAACTTTTTGTGGGGTTCATTTGAGGAAACTAAGAAGATGCACATGATTAGCTGGGGAAAAATCACTAAACCTAAGTCTCGAGGGGATTTAGGCATTCAAGAGGCAAAAGGCAAGAACTTATCCTTGGCTGCCAAATTATGTTAGAGAATGGAAAATGCCAGGAATGCTGGCTGGGCTGAAGTCTTACAGAAAAAATATTAGCATAGGCCTGCAAGCAAAAAAGGGTCGCATTCTAGAATTTGGGCCGCAGTAAAGAAAGGCCCGACAATCTATGAGAAAGGTGCCAAATGGACTATTGGCAACAACAACACCCTTAATTTCTGGTATGACAAGTGCCTAAACATGGGCACTGTGAGATCTCTAATTGAAGGCCTTTTAAATAGAGGGGAGGATGGACTCTTAGTGAAGGATGTAGTGAGCAATGGGGTTTAGAGTTTAGCTAATCTCTCCTTTAACCTCTCTAGTTTTATCTAAAAAGCTATTGTATCAACTCCGTTATGGTGATTCTTAGTGAGAGAGGATCATCGAAGCTGGATCTCCAACACTAATGGGGAGTTTAATCCAAAAAATGCTTATCTCATAGCCATTGGAGAAGATTTGAATAAGCCCGAATTTGATGCTAAATGGATTTGGAAGCTTTGTACCTTACTAAAAATCCAGATTTTCCTTTGGAAGTGCTATCACCACAGTGTACCTATTAAAGTTGTTCTCTCCCTTAGAGGAATTGAAGACCTTGGTGGTTGTGATCTTTGCTCTGACAACAATGAGAGCATCATACACGTCCTAAGAGAGTGCTCGTTGGCCCAAAGATTTTGGTGTCTAGCTAAGTGCCCCCCGTCTCTTATGCAATCCTTCTTGGGCGACTTGGAACACTGGCTTTATGCTAATGCCAGGAGCTCTCTAATGGAAGTAGGTAAAGATTATAGATGGAGCTCGTTCTTTTTATTTGGTATTTGGAACCTCTAGCTCCAACGAAATAGGAAGACTTTCAAGAAGCAAGAGCCTAATCCAAATCTGGCCAATTTGGTGGAGATGCATGTTAAGGAGTTTGTGTATTGTGTTATGGATTCGAGGGTAGAAAAAACCAAGGCCATAAGGAGGCTGAAATGGCTTAAACCTGCAGAGGGCTGGTTGAAACTGAACACTAACGATTCAGTATTGGGTACCAATGGCATGTCGACCTGTGGGGGGCTAATCAGAGATAGCAATGGTCATTGGGTGGTGGGTTTTGTAAAATCCTTATCGGTGTCCTCTAGTATAGCTGCTGAGTTATGGGCTCTAAGAGATGGCCTAACTTGTAGAAGTTGAGCTTGATGCATATGCAACAACATCCTTAGTTTCAAGCAATAGCAACTCCAACGAGGATCTTTATGGCCTTGTTGATGATTGCAGGGATCTATTGCTGCAACTACCTTAGGTTAAGGTGTCTCATTGTTTTAGAAAGGCCAACTACTACACTGATATTTTAGCTAGAATGAGCTCTTCTTATGTTGATGTTTCCTTGCGTTTTGCTGCCCCTTCTCTTTATCTTATCCCCTTTTTTTATGTTGATTTATGAGGTTTGTACCGATCCAAACTTGTACTAGCTAATGTTGGGGATATTGGTGGTTAATTTTTAATATGTCTCCTCTTTTTACAAAAAAAATAAAAATAGATAAGTCTATACTCACTCACACCATTACTTCCCTAATAGACTTCATGTATAAAACATATTTCTACACATTCATGCAAGCCTCAAAGAGCGGCCGCAGGCGGAGGACCGGAGGGGGGGAGGGGGATTTTCATTCGCACAAACATCAAAGGGAGAGTTAGGGATGAAGGTATGTTAGAGCTTTAGGGGGCCATGATCCTCCTAGAAAATGTTTTTCTTTAAAAATGTTTTAGCATATATATATGAAGAGTACAAAATTTGGCATTACGGATCCATTCAAGTAGACTTGACGGTACTAGGTTAGTGGGCTGTCAGAGATAAGACAACAAAGGGGCATCAGTTGGATGGTACATATGACGGATGAACTCATCCCCATAATAGACGGATAGTACCCCTATGTGGACAGATTCAAGTTGCATGAATACAAGTTGGACGGATACCAAAGCCACGTGGTAACGACATAGTTTTGAGTGGGCTCCAAGGAATCCTAAATGGAAATAATTTGTGTCCCACGGTTGACCCTAGTTAGTAGAATTCCAATAGAAAAAGGATTCCATAATATACGCATGTTTATGATGATCTTTCCCAAAAAGAAATACCTTCCTACGCAAAAAATGAAAGTCAGTTCCACACTGCTATAAAAACCCAAAGCCCTCAGAAAACAAGTTACCCATAATTCACCCCAACTCTAGCACTCTAGAGTTGTGAAATAGTTTTCTAACTTAACCATCGGAGGGTCTTTGGCCGGTGCCACACCGGTACTTTCCTAAGGTCTTCTTATTCTGTGTTGTGTAGGTGTTGTCTTGAGTTCGAGAGGACTGTGTGACTAACTGGCGATTTTTGGAATCATCAGTTGGCGCTGTTTGTGGGAAACTTCGGAAATAAGCCATATTTATTGCTTCCTGGAAAAAAAGTTGCATGATACTTACTCGTTCGATGGCAACAACCACTAACAATCAGGGTGACAAACCGCGCACCATTGCCCTAGAGAGACAAGTTCAAACCCTCATAGCAGCAGTGGAACACCTCACCAAACAGAATCATGACTTGGAGGAGCAGCTGCGCCAGAAGAACGCAGCATTTAACACCAAAGAAGAGGACCAAGAAGGAACCAGCACTGAAAGAAGGAATCAAGAAGGGTCAGAAGGCAGCAACGCCCCAAGCAGACAAGAGCGACAGGATATTAGCCGTCCATTCGCCACAGATACAGCTCTTCCTCACATAGTCACGGAGATGCAGATGATGAAGGAACGGATGGACTTCATGATGAACGCCCTCAGAGGACGGGTGTCTAGTGACCTCGATGACTTGGTCCATCGAACTGATTCACCATTTACTGTATCCGTCACGTTGTTCCCCCTACCACCAAAGTTTCACATGCCTCAAGTGGAAAGCTACGACAGATCTAAAGACCCCTTGGATCACCTAGAGTCCTTCAAGACTTTGATGCACTTGCAAGAAGGGGCAGACGAGATTATGTGCAGGGCCTTCCCCACTACGCTGAAAGGCCCTACAAGGATTTGGTTCAGCAGGTTGACGCCCAATTCCATTGGTACCTTTAAGGAGTTGAGCATCCAGTTTACCTCACACTTTATCGGGGGACACAGGTATAAGAAATCCATTGTGTGCCAAATGAGCATTAAGCAACGGAAGGACGAGACGCTGAGGTCTTACATAGCCCGCTTTAACAAGAAGGCACTCTCAATCGATGAAGTTGACGACAAGATACTCATTGTCGTATTTACGAATGGGCTGTGGAAGGGTAAGTTTCTATTTTCTTTGTATAAGAATGATCTGAAGACCATGTCGGATGTGCTCTACAAGGCTACTAAATACATGAACACGGAAGATGCGCCGCTAGCTTGCGAGGAGAAGCCCAAAAACAGAGAGAGATAGGAAGAATCATGACTGGACAAGTGGCGAAAGATGGCCAGGACAGGAGATAGAAGGGAAGATAGACACTCCAAGCCTTCAACCGGAAGATTCACAAGTTTCACCCCACTGAACACCCCGATCGATCAAGTCCTGATGTAGATCAAAGATGAAGGGGCCCTGACATTCCTTGGCAAGTTGAAAGGAGACCCCAGCAAAAGATCTAGAGACAAGTACTGTCGTTTCCACCGTGATCATGGCCACAACACATCTGAGTGCTACGACTTAAAGCAGCAGATAGAAGCTTTCATTAGGCAAGGGAAGTTGCAAAGGTTCATCGGTAAGTAAGGGATGAAACAGCCCCAAGGACAGCCTACTCGAAGAGAAAATGAGCGCCCTAAGCCACCGTTAAGAGACATAAGGATGATTATAGGGGCAGTGCAACTTCTAGTTCTTCCAAGAAGGCGCGCAAGACCTACCTACGAATGGTTCAGAACGTCCAGCTGACGGGGTACGTTCCAAAGATGGCACGAATCGACAATCCCATAATTTGGTTCACAGAGGAAGATGTCCGACGACTTCATCACCCCTACGACGATGCACTTGTAATCAGCATACGTATAGGGGATTACAACACACACTAAGTCCTTGTGGACAACGGGAGCTCTGCCAATATCTTATACTACCCAGCATTCCAGCAGACGAGGATAGGGAAAGAACGGTTAATTCCAACCAACGCACCACTTGTAGGATTCAGAGGAATAAGGGTGCATCCCCTAAGAGCGGTCACCCTGCTAGTAATGGTCGGTGATTACCCTCAGCAGATCACCAAGGATGTCACATTCCTGATTGTTGATTATTCATCCGTGTACAACGCCATATTGGGGCGCCCTACTTTAAATTCATGAAAGGTCGTAACCTTAACCTACCATTTGATGATCAAGTTTCCCACTTAGTACGGAGTGAGAGAAGTAAGAGGGGACCAAGTGGCGGCACGCGAATGCTACATTGCCATGCTGGAGATGGATGATCATTTGCAACTATGTGTATAGAAGAATAGCAGACAGTAGCAGAACCAGTGGAAGGGTTGGAAGAAGTACTCTTTGATGATTCTAAGCCTGAATGAACAATGAGGATAGGCATTTTGGCCAGCCCGCCAGTGCGTCAAGCACTCATGACGTTCCTAAAGGAAAACCAGGACGTGTTCGTCTGGAGCCATAAGGACATGCCAGGAATTGATCCGTCAATCATAGTCCACAAGCTGAACGTATCGCTCTCGTTCTCTCCCGTCCAGCAGAAAAAGCGGGTATTCACGTAGGAACGGGACAAAGCTATAGCTAAGGAGGCTCACAAATTATAGGAAGCAGACTTCATATGAGAAGTGTACTACCCCAACTAGCTGGCGAATGTAGTGATGGTTAAGAAAGCCAACGAAAAGTGGAGGATGTGCGTAGATTTCACGGACCTAAACAGGACCTGCCCCAAGGACAGCTATCCTCTCCCGCAGATTGACACTTTGGTAGACTCAACCGCAAGACACCAGCTGCTAAGCTTCATGGATGCATTTTCTAGTTACAACCAAATCAAACTAAATGAGGCGGATCAGGAGAAGACTTCATTTGTAACCAGTCAGGGTCTCTTTTGCTACAAAGTGATGTCATTCGGACTTAAGAACGCGAGCGCCACGTACCAAAGGCTAATGAATAGAATGTTCGCGCATCAGATTGTAAGGAATGTGTAAGTTTATATGGATGGCATACTGGTAAAAAGCATACAGGAGGATGACCATTTGAGCGACCTCCAAGAGACCTTTGATACCCTTCGGTCGTACAACATGAAACTGAATCCAAACAAGTGTGTGTTCGAGGTGACGGTAGGAAAGTTCCTGGGATTCATGGTATCCCAAAGGGGTATTGAGGTCAACCTAGAAAAGATATAGGCCATAATGGAGTTACCTCCACCAAAGACGGTCAAAGAGGTACAGAGCCTGAACGGCAAGGTAGCTACATTAAACAAGTTTGTCTCAAGAGCAACGGATAAGTGCCTACCTTTCTTCCGCACATTGAAGAAGTCGTTTGAATGGACAACCGAGGCCAACAAGTGTTTGAAGATCTGAAGGAATATCTTTCTTCTCCGCCATTACTGAGCCCGTTTAAGCCAGGGGAAGAACTGTTCTTATACGTAGCCGTCTCCCCGACTGCTGTCAGTGCGACTTTGGTCAAAGAAGATGATGTGGTGCAGAAGCCTGTATACTTCACAAGCCGAGCACTCTGAGGAGCAGAAGAGAAGTATCCCCCGATGGAAAAGCTCGCTTTCGCGTTAGTAACTGCGGTGTGAAAGCTTAAGTCATATTTACAGGCACACATTGTGGTCATCCTGATGGATAAGCCCCTACGCAGAGCAATGAGCAGCCCTAAAGCTGCAGGACAGATGACATTATGGGCAGTCGAGTTAAGTGAATTTGACATACAATATCGACCATGCATGGCTATAAAGGGGCAAGTAATTGCTGACTTCATCGCAGAATTCACTCTCGTGAAAGGACAGGGGGCAGAAAAGAACCACAGTAGAGCATCCACATAGATGGATCCTCCAATAGGCAAGTAGGTGGAGATGGTGTGGTACTCTACAACCTCGAAGGAGATAAGATCGAATGCATGGTTCGTCTTGAGTTCCTTACAACCAATAACGAAGCAGAGTACGAAGCCTTGATAGTGGGGCTGGACCTTGCTAAGGCGGCAGGAGCTGAAAACTTGGTCGTATATTGCAATTCCCAAGCAGTAACCAGTCAGGTTAATGGTGACTATGAAGCCTCCTACTTGAAGGACGACGTACTACCGAACGACAAGGAAGCTGCAAGGAAGTTGAAGGTTCAAGCAGCTCGCTTCACTCTGATTAAAGACGTTCTATATAAGAGGGGCTTCTCCCTACTGTACCTGAGGTGCCTCGTCCCCGAGGAGGCAGACTATGTCATGAGAGAAGTCCATGAAGGAGTTTACGGAAACCACTCTGGATCATGGTTATTGGTACATAAATTAATCCGGACGAGATACTACTAGCCAACCATGTAGAGGGATGCCCATGCATACGTCAAAGCTTGCGACAAGTGTCAGAGATTTGGCAACCTCATAAAGCAACCAACAGAGGAGCTCACCCTGATGACTGCCCCGTGGCTGTTCGCTCAATAGGGATTGGATATCATGGGCCCTTTCCCGACAGCAGTTAGATAGTTGAAGTTCCTAATAGTTGGCATTGACTACTTCACCAAATGGGTTGAAGCGGAGGCTCTGGCCACCATCACGATGAAGAATGTGCATAAATTCATATGGAGGAACATTATTTGCAGGTATAGTATACCTAGAGTGCTTGTCTCGGATAACGGGAAGCAGTTTGACAACAACGCGTTCAGAGATTTTTGCTCACAGTTAGGAATTAAGAACCATTACTCATTCCCCGCATACCCTCAAGCCAACGGACAAATTGAGGTCAAGAACCGATCCTTACTCAAAATCATCAAGACTCGGCTAGAAGGGGCGAAGGGTATATGGCCGGACGAACTACTAAGTGTTTTATGGACATATAGGACGATGGCAAGAACGCCTACAGGGGAAACACCATTTTGACTAGCATACGGAAGTGAGGTGGTCATCCCGGCTGAAGTAGGACTTACAAGCTACAAGGTAGGAAACCACGACGAAGGTAAGAACGACAAAACCAGGCGCTTGCAGCTTGATCTGGGGGATGAAGTCAAAACAACGACTGAGCTAAGGCTAGCATGATACCAGAACCTCATGGCTAAGCACTACAACTCCAAAGTCAGACGCAGGGACTTCCAGGTTGGAGATCTTGTCTTGAGAAAGGTAACAGATGCCACAAAGGACGCCTCATAGGAAAAGCTAGGACCTAACTGGAAAAGACCGTACAAAATTGCATCATGGCATAGGAAGGGAACACACCACTTGGAGACACTGGACGGGCAAAGATTGCACCACCCATGGAACATAGAGCACCTGAGGAAGTACTACTAGTAGACAACAACATGGACAATAATACTCCTCATTTACAGTTTATTGCTTTCTAGTTAAATTTTATTATCTACAGTTCCTTTCAAGCCCGAAGGGCAAGTTTTTATCTTATAAGAACAATTTTTATATGCATGTTTACCACACAATAAGAGGAGTTATTCAAATATGCCATGTGTATGCTTCCTACGTTTCAACATGTCCAAGTGGACGGGTTCATCCCAAAGGGGTGATTTGAAATATTAAGTCCAAGTGGATGGGCTCATCCTAAAGGGGTGACTTGAAATATTAAGTCCAAGTGGACGGGCTCATCCCAACGAGGGTGATTCGAAGTGTTAAGTCCAAGTGGATGGGTTCATCCCAAAGGGGTGATTTGAAATTGTGAATTCCACACAGTGGACGGGTTCATCCCAAAGGGGGTGATTTAAAATGTTAAGTCCAAAGAAGACGGACTCAACCCAAAAAGGGTAACTTAAATCGTTAGTCCAAAAAGGACGGACTCTCATCCCAAAGGGATGATTTAAGATATTAAGTCCATACAGTGGACGGGCTCACCCCAACGAGTGACTCAAATTGTTAAATCCACATAGTGGACGGGGTCATCCCAAATGGTGGTTTGAATTCTTAAGTCCGCATAGTAGGAGTAATTTGAAATATAAAGTTCGCCAGGTGGACGGGTTCATAGTAAAAGGATAACTCATATTTATTCCATAAAGTGGACGGGTTACCACTAAAAAGTCCATAAAATGGACGGATAACTCATATTCATCAAAAAGGTTGGATTCATTACAAGAATTCATTTGCAAACGTTAAAATCCCAAATAGACGGATGTGTTGCAAAAAGAATGTAACCGAAATAATATAAAGATCCATAAAAGGAAATGTGTACATGCAAAGTCTAGGAAAGGCAACGGATAACTAAAGTTAATAAATAAAAAGCCACAAAAAGGAAAGTGTTTTGAATTTAGAGTAGACGGAAGTAATACAGCTTAATAAAAAAAATAAATTACAATTTACAAGAAAAAAGAAAAACTACAGTTGGACGGGGGGGGGGGGGGGGGGGGGGGTGTTTCTTCATCCCTCTCTTCCATAATCTGCACGTCTTCAGGTTGACAGGCACTACCCTCGACGGATTGAATTTGGCCTTCAATAGGAGCAGACTCTCCGTCACAAAGAGGATCGTCAGCAAGGGCATCGTCAGCAAATAGCTCATCAGTGCTCTCGGAGTGGATGGTTTGAGCTGGGGTCTAGGCCAGGGGATTAATAGAAATACGGGACAGGTCCAGGTCCGGAAAAGAAGCTTTGACTTGATGGAGGCAGTCATCAAAGCCATCGGCGTAAGAGCCTCTAAGCTCTATTAGAAAAGCGTCAGAATCATGGTACTCTCGCATCGCATCTTCTTTCACCTGACAGAGCCTATCTTTGGCATCACTGATCTCTTTCTCCTTATCCTCAAGGATTTGCCTCAACATCTCCGTCTGCTTCTCCAGCTCACCCCTTTTTTGCTCTGAGCAAGCAAGCTTCTTCTCCTGAACTGTCTTCCAGGCCTTTAGCTTAGCTAGCTCATCCTCCGTCGACCTTGCTTTCACCCTAACACAGTCCAGTGCCATCTTGTGGTTTAGGCAGTGGCTCATAAACCCTTTCATCATTAGCATCGCCTAAAAACAAAAAAGGGGTTAGTGGCCGGACAAGTTAAAGGAAAGAAAGAGAGAAAGAAGACGGATACGATTACCTGCACAATACTAAAAAGACCCGTCTCCCCCATAGCTTTGGTCGCGTGGTTGCTTAAGTCCTCGTCATCGTTAGTTGAGATGATGGACGAAAGATTCTCCAGTGCATACTGGGAATCCTCACAGAGGAGGACAGGTGGTTTTTTAGTGACGGGGACATGACCCGTCATAAGTCCCTTGCCCCTCCCTTGGCCGAGCGAAGTTGCCATCTTTTTAGGTTTAGCCCTTAACCCAACGACTGAATCGAGCGTCACTTTGGGCTTTTTCAGATGACAGTCAGTCTTCTCTGACGATTTCCTTTTGGACGGAGGGTTGGCCCAGCCTATCCCTTTAGGGGGTTGACTCTCCTCCTGTTTTTTCTTTGTAGCTTGCTGCTTGATGTAGGCCCTTCTTTTGCTGTCTTCCATTTCTGTACAAGGGTGGACGGATAAAATGAGTTATATAATTTAAATGCAAAGAAAGAAACCAACACATTGGGTGACGGACTTACGTTGGTGAACTTGACGGTCGTAGCAATGAGCAGCTGCTGTGGGTTCTGGTCTGTCACAATACTAGTGGAAAGTATCTAAGTTGACTAGTTTAGCCCACGTCCTCTCTAACAACGTGGTTTTGTTGAAAAAATTTTCCAAGAAATTCCACTGCTCAAGTGTGACTTGAGGATAGTCCCGAGCTACAATAGGAGACAGTTAAAGTAACAATTAAAGCTAACACAATTAAACACCTAAATACAGACGGATGCATACCAGACAGGGGCATCATACCCCATGTCTCGTCGACGGGCATGCACTCTCGGTCACCAGGGTGACATATCCACTCATCACCTTCCATAAAAAAATAACAACTCTTCCAGTTCTTGTTTAAGTTGGGGGTGTCACACACGAGCCTCAGCAACGGGCTCCTAGGCACAAAACTATACATGCCTTTGGACTTAACGATCTTAGTCGGGCGATAACAATAAAAGAACTCTTCCACTGTCAACCTACGTGCCCTGTCGGACATGGCCTCGTACAAAACCTTCGTGCCAAGGAATACCCTCCAGTCATTTGGGGCAATTTGGGTGATGGCCAACCTTAAGTATTGAAGGAGGCGACGGTGGAGAGCGCTTAGTGGGAATCTAAGCCCTGCTTTTAGCATTTGCTCATAGATTCTGACGCCTTCGACACCCTTGTAATAACACTTCTTTGATTTGTAGGGTAGACGGAGGGGTATGTGGACAGATATCTGGTACTTCTCCCTAAGTGTATTGAAGTGTGCTTGTTTGATGGTAGAAATAAAGTCGTTGACTGTCCACAAAGGAAGTATTATAAACTCCCTAAGTCCATCTGGACCTATGACGGATTGGGTTGGGGGTTCAGCACCAACTAGCCCATTAGTAGAATCACCCTCTGACCTATCAGTGTCTAAATCCTCATCCTTTGTGGAAGGTGAGGTGGCCAACGGATTCCTCTCGTCACTTAAGGTGCTAGGGTCGTTCTGACCTGACGGGAACACCTCATCGTAGCCCGTCCCCTTGTGGACACACGATTGTTCACTCGACGCACTCACCTACATGTGATAGGTAAACCCTAAGACATTGACGAATCTACATAGACAACGGGTGTGCAAAAATCTAAAAAATAGCAAGGGAATTCAATAGAAAGGTGAAAAATACTTATCGGTTGAAGATGAACAACAAGAGAAGTGTAGATGACGGGCGCACCAAGTAGACGGTATGCTGGTTATCAAAGGAGACGGTAGCGCTCTGATCGTGAATTCGCTGAAGAAAGTAAAGAATGAGAAGAGAAGAAGCAGGTTTATATGGTGGGAACGACATGGAAGATGAAGGGACGCTTCGTTCCATGAGATTAACCACCGAAGAAACGCCACGTGCCCCTACAAACATTAATGAACCTAGGCTAGCCTGTCAATTTGTTCGTGCTCCTCAAGAGACGAATCAAACCGTCACTCCACGGGTCCGTCCAAAGGAGGTGACAAGGTGATGGACCCATGGAGTGAGGGGGCAACTGAAGAGTACAAAATTTGACATGACAAATCCATTCAAGTAGACCCAACGGTACTAGGTTAGTGGGCTATCGGAGATAAGGCAACAAAGGGGCATCGGGTGGATGGTACATATGACGGATGGACTCCTCCCCATAATAGACGGATAGTCCCCCTATATGGACGGATTCAAGTTGCATGAATACAAGGTGGACGCGCGTTTATGATGATCTTCCCCAAAAAGAAACACCTTCCTACGCAAGAAACGGAGGTCGTTTCCACATTGCTATACAAACCCAAAGCCCTCGGAAAACAAGGTACATATAATTCATCCCAGCTCTGGCACTCTAGAATTGTGAAATAGTTCTCTAACTTAACCATCGGAGAGTCTTTGGCCGGTGCCATACTGGTACTCTCCTAAGGTCTTCTTTTTCTTTGTTGTGTAGGTGTTATCTTGAGCTCGAGAGGACTGTGTGACTAATTGACGATTTTCGGCATCATTAATATATAAAAGAATATATACGTAAAATTTATATTTGATCCCCAAAATGGAATATTAGTCATTTCAAATTGAAAAATAACTATTTTTTTTATTATATAAAATAATCACTTGACTGAGTATTTTAGTTTGCTTGTTCCAAAGTTAAAAGTTTGAGACTTAAATTTTGAGTGAAGATAGTATGATGCATTTTCACCTAAAGGATTGTTTGAGTGCTTGTTATCTTTTGTGTATGTATTTGCATATCTTAATTTTTTTACATAATAACACTAATTGGTTTTTTTTAGCACAACTATGTTGTCTCCAAGAGTTTTGTTAAAAGCGAAAATAATTCTCACTTAAGTATAAGAACTGGATTTGCAATTCAAATTCTATAGGAGAAGAAGTCTTGCTGGAATTCAATCCTATTGTGAGCACCTATTGTGAGGGATTTCACAATTCGCTCAAATACCAATGGGCTTGGTCTGCGATCGAATGCTATAAAAGATTTGTGCCCCCTCATCCTTCACCAATTGGTGGTTGGATGGATTGGTAAGGCACACGGTCCGACAAGTGGTATTAGAGCCAAGGTCATAGGTTCGAGTCGTTGGAGCCGCATTGTGAGGGATTTCACAATTCGCTTCAATACCAATGGGCTTGGTCTGCGATCGAATGCTATAAAAGATTTGTGCTCCCTCATCCTTCACCAATTTGTGGTTGGATGGATTGGTAAGGCACACGGTCCGACACCTATATACCACATTATGTACGATATTTAGAGAGAATGGTTGTCATACAAAAATTGAAGCCTTCTTCCTAGAGCCTAAACATAAAAAACTCATCCATGTACTTCGATAGAACCAAAAAAAAAAAAAAAAGAATTGAGCCTTAACCTCTTGACACATTGAGCCTTAACCTCTTCTTTCAAACCATACCTATTTGTATTAGTAAGTTTAGTATTGGAAATTTTTGAGGAGTTCTTTGAAGTAGGGGAGTTTCTAGTTCATGCAGGCAATGTTCGTTCTGGGGAAGATCATTATAGAAGGATTCCAAAGTTTTGAGACTCTTGCAGTAGAAAGAAAAGTGGAGCATTTGTAGAGGTTACATAGAGAGTCTAAAACTATGATGGTTTTGTGAGTGTGTATAGACGCTATTGTAACTGTTTTTTTTTTTTTTTTGGATGTGAACGCTATTGTAACTGTTGGTTGTGGAGTTTCCATTCAATAGATTCTTCGTTTTCCACTTCATTACTAAGCCTTTGTGTTGCATGTTTACTAATTTACATATTTTCTTACTTTATATTTAGTTGCTATATTGCTATAACTATGGTTGATAGAGATTGCTTGTAATGTATGTGTGGAATTTATAATAGATTTGTGCAATAAATCCATTAATTTTATTGCTTAAATCATTTGGGGTCGAAACAGATTTTTCAATTTAGTCAATTTTTAATAAATTACTAAGAAATTTAAGAATAATTGGGGTTACATGTTTGGCAATGATATATTGACATTGTGGGGTTTGATGTGGTCAATGTGCAATTGAAATCACTACAAAAAAAAGGGCTATAGCTGCATTTGAAAAACGCAGCTATAGCCTATAGCTGCATTTTTATAGCTGCGTTTACAAACACAGCCTATCCGGTGTGACTATAGCCCCCCTCCAGGACCTAAAGCTGCATTTTTAAAAACGCAGCCCCAAACCGGGTCTATAGCTACGTTTTCTACACCCTATAGCTGCGTTTTTCCACCCCCTATAAGTTGAGACCTATAGCTGCATTTTATAAAAAACGCAGCTACAGACCCGCTTTGGGCTGCGTTTAAAAAGAAGCTGTAGGCTTAGACCTGTAGCTGTGTTTTTTAAAACACGGCTATAGGCTGCCCTGTAGCTGCGTTTTCCAACCCCGGCTAAAGCCTCTGATATGGGTTTTGTCTATGGCTGCGTTTATAAAAACGCGGCTATAAACATTTTTCCCCTTGCTAAATCTCAAATTCCTGCCCAAATTTGTATGAAGAAATACAAAACAAGTTCCCAACAGATAATAAATACTAAATTTTCTGAAGTTCATTGCCAAAATTTTGCTAGTTCCCAACAAAAAATATATCAGTTTGTAAGTTCTACTGACAAAAGATCCTATACATCACAAAAAATCTTTACAAGGAGTTTTTTACATTCTAATTGCATGAAGAAGTATAGATAGCCAGCAAGCAGCAACAACACTTCCCAACTGACCTCAAAGTTCCAGTCTTGCCATGCCTACCATCACTTCCCTACATAAGCTTGCTCCCTGCAGAAATTTAAGGTTCAAGTCCATAAAGAACAAAATTTGAGACAAAAAAACACAAGTAGCAAACCATTTTCCTACACTCACAAAGTTAAAAAGAACCATTGTTCACAAACAAACACTAGTAGCAAACCATCTTATGCTTTGTAATCACTTGTTTGAACTCTTGGATATATTTTACATAATAAATTAAGCTCATGTTCCATACGTATCTCACAAATATATGTGTTTAGCTATAATTGGTGCATAATAGAATTGATAACGATTAGACCTAGATGAAAGTGATGTTAGATATATAAATCAGTAAATGTGCCATACCATACAATTTTAAAATCAGGACCAGCTAAGAAAAAGCAATAAAAACCACAACTTAGAAGCCACAAAGTTATCCAACTTCCCTCCCTCCAGATTGTCTTAAAACACTCACTCATAAGCAGCACTTACCATGCAACATGAAATCAGGAACACCAGATTAATCCTTTATCAGACTGATAGGGAAATCAGTTTTGCCTCCTGTAAACAACCAAAATTAAATTATCAACATTGTGTTCATAAAACAACAAAGAGAGCACCACCAGCTTATAAAGACGTCTTGATGGCATCTACTCACTCATTTTCTTTGAATAGGAAATCAATCAGCAACATATTATATGAATAATGATGAAAAATTAAAAAACGTAAGTTAAAAGCATTTCATTCACAGAAAAACCCAACTAATGGCAATTACAGGACAAACCGATAACCTATATAATTCTCCCTTGGCAACAAAAGCATTGGCATCAATCTACCTGCCCCACACCAATAAGAGGAATATACCTGTCCAATACCAACAAGAAGCATGATCAAAATCCTAAATGAAAATACTGAACCAAAAAAAAGAAAAGAAAAGATTTTTAAGTTATAATAAGGAGAAAAGCACCAATATATTCTAAATGAAAATAAATGACAATACTGAACAAGCTTAAAATTACACAGGTTGTAATTTAACAAATTGATGATATTAAGTTCTGAATAGTTGTGATAAGTCAAGTCAATTATCATAGAAAATGGAAGTAGGAAAAACATGTAGGATAGCCCTGGAGTTGGTTGAAATCGGAAAATGCAGCCTGAAATAAACACAACCCAGACACATATTTTAATGTTTTAAACACGTATCCAGCTAACAATAAGGGAAAAGAAAGTATTAAGTTAGTTAAAACCACACAAATAAAGCCTGAAATACATAATGCAAGACTGTAATCACCAGCAAGCCAACATTAGGCCAGCAAGACTATAAAGAAAAAGAGTTGTCTAGACTCTAGACTAACAATTTTGCTTTGGAAAGCCACCATGAGTTCCCCTTATCATGAAGGGGGACCGCTCTCCACATTAGGCCAGTTTAGCACAAAACCAATGCTCTCTCATAAGCCATAACAATTAATAAAAACTAGCACAAAAACAATGCTCACCCATATTCCATTAATAACAATTCTACATTAGTTCTATGGGCAGAAAATACACATGCAGCTTCACAAACACATACAAGCTAGAATTAGACAAGTCATATGAATCAAAACACTTAATTTCATACCACATTGTTCAACCAATCCCTTGTCTCTGATTTAGCCTTCTCCCTTGGATCCTATCACCAAAAAATATAAGTAAAGTAAAGTGATCTGCAGAAACTTTTCTAGCGGATTATAGAACTACTTTTTTTTTTACAAGTACAGATTATAGAACTACATACACATGCTTTTAATGGGTAATAACTATTTATTTCACTTTAAGATGTAAAGTACAAGGTACACTTTATGTAAGAAACAAGAAAATGATTTCTAGAAAAAAAACATAAGAGATGATATTGTGAATTCAGGTGAAGATTCTCCACCAGCTGCAAAAACAAACATTAACAACCACTAAGTTAAACAAAAAAGACCTGACTAATATGCTATTTGCAAACATTCTCCTATTTGTCTTCCCTTCTAAAAAATGCATAACTGTGGCCGGAATATTGACATGACCTGTATTAGTGTCTACATCTACGTGCATTTTTAATCATCATTTGTTTATAAAATTTATGTCTCAAGAGCAATATTTAATTAAAGTAAGTTCGGTAATACCTACAGAGGTAAGGTAACAAAAAGATTGCAGGCCCTGCAATTTCAACGATTTACCTCAATGCCTCAGTAAGGCTGTAAACAGCTGGCTATTCCAGTTTAACAATGCAGGAGTTTGAGCTATAAATAATGGATTTCATCCCAACAACACTTCATTCAGCCAAATAAATTTTAAAACCAATGACTGGTCATTTAATGCACAGTCTGTCCATTGACTGGTCAAACAATTTCATAATGCCAATATGCAATTTGATGCAGATTTCACTAGTGTGTAAAATACATGGATTGAATAGCAATCAAATGACCATTAAGTCCATCTTTCTATGATTGAATACTTTACTAGCATAATTTAAGGCTCAGAAGGTGAATTCCAGCTCTTTCTAGGTAACCTCAATTGTCATTTGTCTGAGTTATAAAGGTTAAGGGTTTCAACTTTCAACTTTCAACTTTTCCACTAGTAGATGCATCTACTAGTAAAAACAAGAATAGCACCATTCTTATTGCCAGCATCAAAAACAAGAACAAGGAATACTCTAAATGATGCATAACATTCTATTTTGATTGGAGCTTTCAAATTCTCCTATCATAAGAGCACTCAACATATCATTATTTAGTATTCTAAATATATTTTTCAAAGCCAACCCACAAAAAAAAGCATGCTTGGAAATATATATATATATGCTTATCATTTCACACCATATAAGCTTCCATCTCTAGAATACCTTCCAAACCAACAATACAATTATAAGTACTTCTCAATTATCATTGCACAAGGGCGCCACACAACTTCATCTTCAGCTTTTATATATACATGTATATCTCATGTAATCTGCTATAAATAGGTACCAATTGTTCTGACCTTGCAGCAGGGGGCCATATTTAATTATCATTTCTTTTGACTCCAGACTCAGAGCATGGCTGACATAGAATTGGCAGCAATGCCAATAATATACAATTACCCTATGCCCAGACTTTTAATGAAGGGGGCCTTGCAGGCTGCAGATGCCAATTATTTTATCATATTTCAACTTTTCTGAATTATGTAAATGTGCAAATCTAAATTAAAATAAAAATACTTTACTGTAAAAATGGGGAACAAAGCTTTAAGAATCAATGACTTATGCAATGATTAACTCTACTTTCTAGATAAAAACACATGCTTAAGTTAGCTAGTTAGTGATCCTTTAAAATTTTTAAAGGTCAAAAAACTGCATTAATAGGTCAATTTCTTGTTGTTAAAGGTTTCATAAAAAAATAAAATAAAATATGTGATTGAATAAATCCTCCTCTATATCTGTTAGAGGTCGAGGACTCCTCATTCTCCTTATGATTTTTGCCCACATTATCTTCCAAATTGAAAGCGATCTTTATTGTGTGTTGTACCATAATTAGTACACATGATTGGTATATATATGCGGCTGATTGTATTTTTACAACATCATTTTAAATTTGATTAACACTAGTCTCTCTACACATTATCTGCCTTCATAATTAGGACCATTAAACTGTCTTATTTTGATAAGTTAAGTGTATTAAAGCGACCTTTCACGTGTTTAGGACCAGAAAGTGCATGCATTTGGTGTAATTAAGTTCTAATTAAGCCAACTATATATCAACATCAAAATGATAAGTATGGCTAAGTTTGAAAGGGATGGAGTCACTAGGCTAGACTAGCATTATTTTTCAACAAAGATTTTTCGTTACTTGCAAGTTGCAAGTTTGAACTCTAATGTGGTTTAACTTACTTGACTTAAGTATTAGGAAAAAAATAACACAAGTTAAAAAGGGTGTGTTTGGATGTTTTTGTGGTAATGCTTAAAGAGGGGGAAAAATCAAAATGTCATATAGAGTCACTGAGTAAATTGGAAGTAAATAACAGGTGACACTCAAGCCGAACCATTTGGCTGCAGATAAAATAGTATACAATTTAAAAGCAAAGAAGCAAATTTAAGAACAAAATCATATAAGGCTAAATAATTTGCTAAATAACGAGCCATTTCTTAATAGCCGAGAATTAGAATCTTCAAAAGTTTCAACAATCAATAGCACAAATCACACAGCAGTTTCAAAAAAATTGAACTGAAGTAATCACTAAATAAAGTCGATACAACTCCAACAGCCACTATAAATTATATAAACCAAAACAAAGATTGCTGGTTCCATTTTCTAATCTCTAATAAACCATAAACCAACCAGCTAGAACCTGACAGCATATTAATCTACTTGCATTTTTTATCTCACAAAAATATCAACATCATGGAACTTTGACCCAAAAAAAAAATAAACCAATGAAATCCAATTATCAACTACAAACAAAGCCCAAACCGCATACCGTGTTCTGCCCAAGAGGAGCTCTTAGAGCCAGCTGATCAAATGTCAAGCATTCTCCTCCGGCCTTCTCGATCCTAGCTCTTGCAGTCTCTGTGAACCTCAGGGCTGTAACCTTCACTGCTGGGACCTCATACACCCTAATGTCATCGGTCACGGTCCCAACAACCACAATTCCAATCAACACAACACTAAATTTTACATCACAAAAACGCAAACCCAGTTCAGTCCTCATTCAAATATAGCAAAATTGAAAACCAATTAAGAGAGTCTCCTCGGTTTTTCTTAGCAAGCAAACAGAACCTATGAAAATGTTACAAATGAAAAAATTTCATGCTTTGCCTACGCATGCAAAATTTCACATGGGTTTCGATCGGGATGAATACCCACCCTCAATGGACAAAATTTCACTTGGGTTTCGAAGTGTACCTGAAATGGGTTTTGATTGGAGCCGTTGGAAAGCCCTTTTTCCTTGCGTCGGTGAAGTCGATGAAGATTGATGAGAAAAACGATTCCTAAAAGTAGAGAGAGGAGGCTAAGAGGCGTGAGGTTTGTGGGTATTGGGTTTTGTTTAGGGATCGGGAGTGAGCTGAGAGTGAGCTTGGGTTCAATTGTGTTTTTCAATTTAGGTTTTTTTTCTTTTCAATTTATAGCAAACCTAGAGCTGCGTTTTTCAATTTAATAACGCAGCTCCAGACATCCCAGAGCTGCGTTTAATTAAACGCAGCTCCAGACATCGTAGAGCTGCGTTTATTCAAACGCAGCTCTGGAATATATTGAAAAATAAAAAATAAAAATCCTCAAATGGGTCTAGAGCTGCGTTTTTAAAAACGCAGCTTAAACAGCACCCTGAAGCTGCGTTTTTGAAAAACGCAGTCTGGAGCTGCGTTTAATTAAACGCAGCTCTGGAATATATTGAAAAATAAAAAATAAAAATCCTCAAATGGGTCTAGAGCTGCGTTTTTAAAAACGCAGCTTCAGTCCTACCAAGTTAAACGCAGCCTCAAGATCACAAAACGCAGCTTCAGAACTGGTCTATAGCCGTGTTTAGTAAACACAGCTATAGGTCCAGTGGTGGAGCTGCGTTTTCGTAAAACGCAGCTTAAACAGCACCCTGAAGCTGCGTTTTTGAAAAACGCAGCCCCAAAACGCAGCTCTGAAGCGCTTTTTTTGTAGTGAATACTCCTCTCATTTTCAGAGATAATGAGTTGTGAGTGGGGATTGTGAGATGAATAAGGAAACTATAAAATTTATAAATTTTATGGGTTTAAAAATAGTCTATTTGAGTTTACACAAATATAATTTTTGGATACATACGAGTGTAGTTTGTAATATGAGAGTGATCCTATTTCATTGATTTAGGAGCTAAAATCTAATTTTGTGAAAGACTTGGGGTTGAATTGTAATTTTAGAAGAGTATTGGCGGTTGTTGATTTTGGGTCTTATTTATTTGGAATTTGGACATAAGAGCATCCACATCCGGATTCTAAATCCTATCCTATTTTACCACCTCAAAAAATCACTTTATCAATTATACAATACAATTTTACAATTCTCCAACATCCCAACTTTTATATCTCAATTCTACTCATTAAAATAATATTTTTACATAATAAAATAATATATATCACCATTACCATTATCCAATACAACACATTATTTATACATTATTTATTCTTTCTCTCTCTTTCCTTCTGGTCAGAACCACAATCACCACCACCGCTGCCACCCCCACCGCCGGCAACCCAGAAACTACCGTCAACACCAAAAAAAAAAAAAACCCAGGGAAAATCACAACCACCGGACCCAGCAAACCCAGCAAACACACAAACCCAGCAAACACCGAAACCCACCATCGGAACAAATCCCCCAACCCATCGGAAAAAATCACAACCACCGGAACAAACCCAGCCACCCCAGCAAATCACAACAACAATCCCAACAATCCATGCCAATCAACAATCACAACAATCACAAAAACAAAAAATTGAAGAAAAACCCACCATCAACAATCCATGCCGATCTCCATCGGAACCCACCTCGCCATCGGAACGGAACGGATCTCTGTGGAACCCACCTCGCCATCGGAACCCATCTCGCCATCGGAACCCATCAACAATCCATCGGAACCCACCTCACCATCGGAACCCATCAACAATCCATGCCGATCTCCGTGGAACGGATCTCCATCGGAACGGAACCCACCTCGCCAAACCGATCTCCATCGGAATGGAACGGAACCCATCGGAACGGATCCGGCGTGAGCTCCGATCCGGCTTGGTGATTCGGCGAGAGAGAGAGGGGATGAGAAAGAGAGAAGGAAGAGAGAGAAAAGAAAGAGATAAAATGAGGGAGAGTGAGAAATTTGCCGGTAAAGTTAATTAAAAAATATTTTTTTTTTATACCATCTTGCTACAGTACCATCTTACATTTGAGATGGTACTGTAGCAAAATCTCAAAATTTTTTTAGCATTTGGGATATAGCCTCCCCATTGCTGATGGGTTTTGGGGTTTAAATGCCAAATGTTCTTAACATTTGGCATTTAGAAGCCCAAATGCAGATGCTCTAAGTGGGTTTAATCTCAAAGTCGGCTAGCTTGATGTATTTTTGGATTGGGCTTTGAAGGATTGGGTTTGGGTATTTTTTTTATGGGTCTGTTGATTTAAGCATGGGTTTGGGTCTTTTTTGTTTCTTTTGTTTAAATGTGGACTTTCTAATATGAGCTGGACTTAGTTTAAATCTGGGTTGGGCTTGTAAAAGTTACAGGGCCAGTTTGGTTTATAGGCTTTTATTTAAGAGAAAATGTTTTTAGAAGAATTAAGAGAAAAATTTTGGGTTTTGTCTGAATGACTGGACCTTAGTGGATGGGCCTAACTGATGTCTAAAGCTTTTATGGTTAGCCCACGTTATGGAAAACCGGGTAGGGTATAAATATTTGGGTAGGTTCCAACCCGACCTACTTCTCTACCAACCAGATTCCCTACCCTCTAATTCTAGGACATTCCTTCCCTCTCTCTCTCTCTCTCTCTCTCTCTCTCTCTCTTTCTCAACATGTTTTTCTCTCTAAGCCCTCAAACCGAACCAGCCCTATAACTTCCATATGCACAACCTGCATTTAAAGTAGTTCTAGCTCAGACTAGAAAATCCACATTTCAACAAAAGAAATGAAAAAAAGCCCAAACCCATACTTAAATGAATAGACCCATAAAAAAAAATCCAAACCGAATCCTTCCAAGCCCAATCTAAAAATACATCAAGCCAGCCCAAGTTGAGATTAAACCTAATTAAATCCAAAACCCAAAAAAAATAATAAATAAAAAATGTCAATGCATAATTAACTCTTCTAGAATTATGACTCAAACCAACCCCAAATCTTTCACAAAATTAGATTTTAATCTTCAAACATTCCCAAAATTACATCTTAATCCCAAATCTTTTTCAAAATCCATCTTTAACCCCAACTCTTCCCAAAATTATATATTTTTACCCGGAAGCTTTCTAAAATTACAATTTGACCTCAAAATTTCCAAAAGCACATTTTGACTGCCAAATCTTTCTAAACCAAATATTTTAAAGCCAGTTCTCTTCTTTCCATTGTTTGCTTCATAATGTCCAAATGCATATATAGACAACCAAACTTGGAAATTTTGTTGTGGCAGAAAAACTCACTTCAACTCAAACACTACCTACCCTACTTCATCTCTCTCCCTTGTTCCCTTTCTGCCAATAATAAATATTCTGTAAATATTCTGTGTTCTTGAGTTGCATCTTATTATTATTATTATTTTCTAGGTGAATAGGGGAATTGCACGTGGGTTCGAACAATAGTGCCTAGTCACTAGAAGAGTTACTGGAGTCATTAATTAGCTATCACTTGTGAAGATGTCGAAAAATCAATAGTAAGCCACACGGTCTCGTACGCTCGAAACAATCCCTACACAACACAAAGAGAAAACCCTAGGAGCGTACCGGTGTGGTACCGGCCGAAGACCTTTCAAAGGTTAAATCAGATAACCTTTCTACAACTCTAGAGTGCCAGAGCTTGGGTGAATTATGCGTACCTATTTTCTGAGGGTCTTTGAGTTTTTATAGTAGTGTAGAATCAAACTCTCATACTTGCGTAACAAGTCTTTTCCTTATAGGGAAGATCTCCACTAATGCACGTATACAATAGAATCCTCCTTGTGTTAGAATTCTATTCATATTGGGATTCTATGAACTAGGGTTAATCACGAAATGCAAATCTTTTCCATTTAGGGTTTCTTGGAGACCACATAATGACCAATTGAGCGCCACGTGGCCCATTAATCCATCCACCTTATGTCCGTTCACATAGGATCCGTTCACTATTAACCCATTTGTCTAGCACCGTCAAGCCCATCTAAGTGGATCCATCACCTCCAATTTTCTTCCTCTTCAACTTGAACTCTCAAGTAGTGTCTTCATGTCTCACTAAATTCGTAGCTTATTTTAATTTCTTGCATGCAACGAGGGCGCATGGTGCAAAAATACAAACATGGTATTTGGAAATTGGTTTAATGTATCAATGTGTCAAAAAATTTGAACAACGTGTTTTTTGCCAAACTTTTGTCTTTGCATGTTTAGTTCGTTGAAAAGAAAAAAGAGAAAAAAAAGAAAAAAAGAGAGGAAATAGGACAACCTGTACCAAGTACCAACAATTCTGTGAGTTGTAACTTATAAGGTTTATCGTTTATGCACGTGTATATCATGCAAAATAACATTTTATAAGACTAGTTAAAGGAGAGTGACTAATGCACCGATAAAAAAGAGTGAGTTTATCCAAGTTAAGGGAACAAAAAAAGTAGAGGAAGACCAAAACTTCACATTAGTAGAAGTGTTTTAAAAAGTAGATTTCAATTAAGGAAATTATAGAAAGTATGACTCTAGATAGAATAGAATGGATGAAAAAAAATACACATGATCGATCCTAGCTAATCTGTTGATGATCCATAATAGAAACCAAAATTTTGGAACTAAGGCTTTCTTGTTTCTGTATTCAACCCTTACAATTTACAAATGTGTCTAACTGACTTAACAGTGGAGATGTATAGTATGTTGAACTCCATTCCATACAAGAGCCTTGCCTTACCTATGTAACGGGCAGCTAGCATTTCTTGTTGGATCTCACAATTTTAAGGTATATATAGACTTTTCATTTTTATTTATAGAAATGTCTACACAGTAATCAGGCCTTAGTACAATGATAAGTGTTTTTCATCAAAAGCAACAGGTCGTGGGTTCAAATTCAAAAGTCGGCTTCTTCAAAACAAATTGGAGGTAACCTTGCCTACTTTGATCTCTTCCAAATCTTGCAAAAGTGAGAATTTTGTACACTAGGTACGACCTTTTATATAGAATGATCTATATAGACGTAAGTACATAGAAAATTGAAAATTATTATTACTATCTTGGACTTTGATATTATATGATCTTAACCACACTTGAAAATACTTTGATCTCTATTAAAAAAAAAAAAAAAAAAAAAAAACCTTGATCTTCCTTCTAGATGATTATCATTTCTATTAAATTTCCAACTTAGAAGAATGTGGGAGAAAATATTACTACTTTTGATTCTAAAAATAAGATCAAAAGGTATTTTTACATGATCCTAAAAAAACATATTTTTTAAAATTGCCAAGAATACTATAAATGTGTACTCCCCATTTTGACATAATTGTAGTTCCCATTAATTAAAGTTATGGTAAGACTCAGTATGTAATTATAGTATGAAGTATTTTTATAATTTTCTTGTTTTACTCCATTTATCTAGTATTGAAATAATACTATTTGATGATGCTTTAATTTTGCCAAAGAAGCCAAGAGTCTTGTAACTTAATTAACACACCCCATGCACAAAGTGCTTGGAAGTTTATTGGGGGGAAAAAGTTTGAGCTACAAGGTTGGCAGCATATTATTACTATCTAAAAAAAAAAAAAAACCCCAAAGAAGACCATCAATTCAACTTTAAAATCATATCTACAAGTTGAAAAGGTTTAATTTTAATTTTAATTTTGTTTTTGATGATTTGATAGTTACAAAAGGGGATCTAAATGAACTTTGAACATCTCTATTAAAGATATGAAATATCAGCTAAACTACAACACTTTAGCGAAGACTTTTAATTTGAAATTTAAATTTAATGTAACAATGTCATGCATTATGTCATGAATTATCATTTCATTACAAGGGTTATATATATTTAAGCAAGTTGTTTTGCAAGTTGTGCTAAGTCTACTCATATTTTCGTTGTTCAGAGGGTCCTGGTCCATAATGGGATAGTATCATAGTAGTATATTAAGTGACTAAAAGACACACATCATAGTAAGGTTTTAAAAACTGGTACGAAGAAAGAACCGGAAAATAAGCTAATTATCGGTTTTCTGATCGGACCGGAGTCCAACCGATGGTTGAACCGGTGACGTCATAAAATAATTTAATTAAAATATTAAAATAATTTTTATTTAAAATTTAATAACTTATATTAAGAAAATATAAAAAAGTGATTTTTTCCATACCACCTTTCTTTTCTTGTGAGTAATGGTAGACCACTATTTAACATTTAAGCTTCATCTTTTAGTTTGTACAAACGGTAGTCCTAATTTTAACTATTTATTTATTCAAGAAAATTTAAATTAAAAAAAAAAAAAAAAAAAGCCCAAAGTCAGATGACTAGACAAGTCACTGACTTATTCCCCCTTTATCAATCCACTTTCCCACTCCACCCCTCCTAGCCACACGAATTTTTTTCTCTCTCTCTAATACACGGTATACAATACACCTCATAGATCTAGCACTTCACTGCGTACACTCCCCACTTTGCCTACCATCAAGAGACTATTTTTCCAGTTTTCTGTCCTCCACAGAATCCATATCTCCCTCTCTCTATCTCAGGAAGTTTTTTTTTTTTTTTTTTTTTTTTTTGAGGAACCTCTCTCAGGAAGTTAGATCTATTGCTTATCTCTACAATACCATCATCGGTTCCTCTCTTCCTCACCGAATGACTGAAGATCTGTAGATACCACTCCAAGATGCTAATTTCAACACCAAGCATGAACATTCAGTCATTTTCTCTCTCAAGCATAGCCAATCTTAAGAAAAAAAGACTTTATTGCAAAAATCTGTCCTCACCATTAGCAAATCTGAGAAAAAAGAAGATTTTTACTGCAAAAAAAGCTCAATTGCAAATCTGTTTCAGCAATTTTTCAAAACCGGTTCGACCTTTCTGATTTCCAGTTCTCAGGTTGAACCGGCTGGTTTGCATTGTTTACCGGTTTTAAAGTTATTTTCAGTTTTTTTCTATAACCAAACCGGATTAAAGGCCGGTTCTCGGTAGAACCGATCGAACCGGCCGGTCCGGTCCGATTTGGTTTTTAAAACCATGCATCATAGTTGAAATAGCTTTTGTTATAGTACAAATATCAAATAAAATTACGAATAGTTAAGATATTTATCATAGTAAATTTTCTTTCTCCTGAATTCGAACCCCCTCCTTAATTTCTCTATTGAGTCGATTCTCCCTACAAAACAATTTTATTTGTCAATTTTTCATAGGATATGTTAGTGTAATAATAGTGTCACTAATTACTAAAATTGATTCTAAAAAAAAAAAATACTAAAATTAATTATGGAAATGTAATTAATAAATTTATTTTCACGTCATCTATGAAATCACCTTGTATGATATAGAATTTGTTAGGTTTTATATTTGTATAGTTTTATTGGCAATCACATGAATAGAAACTTGTCTAGTTATAACTCATAAAGTCTATAGGAACGGTTAGACAATGCTCAAGGTACTGCTTCAAGTGTACAAGAATAGGAAAACATTTGATTCATGGAACCATATTTTAACAATTTTGACCGATCAAAGGTCATATTTTTAAAATCAGAAATTCAGCCCATCAACCCATCAGATGATTAGGGTTTCAGACATACTTCATTAAGTATTTAAAGAAAACTCTAGGACACATTTTTAATGGCTTTTGAGTAGCTCAGTTTGAGATATAAAAGGTTTATACCTACTGTTCTTTCAAGTCTCTACTGGTGATCACTCACACACTCTTTGAACTGGTGGATTCAAGTTGCTGATTTCTAAATATCAAGAATACTCGAGTTAAATCTTCAAGGGGGCATTGAAGTCGTGGGTTGGAGGCTCACGTTGTTGCAGATCGCTATTAGAGACGTCTATGGAATTCAAAACTTAGTTCAGTAACTATAGTTAGATTTACAATAAATAAAGTTATTTTGACTATAAATCTCTAGCTAATAGTGAATCTGTTCACCTCGGAATTGATAAAGTCAAGTTCCCAAGTTTTCTTTTGTAAAACTATTTTGTTTCATTGGTTTCTTGGGTCATCATATCTTGTATTGTTTATATTTTCGCACTTACATGATATTGATGAATGTTTATTTAACCTGAGGCTTCCGTAATTAATATAATTATCTAGTTGACATTAAAAATGGTTAAATACAGCGTTTTGACAGGGTTCTAAACCTAACAGAAATAAAAATGGAAAATAAAAAAAAAAATTTCAATTACGAATGTTACATATATGCTCATCAACGAAACTTTCATTTTCTATCAACTATAAATCCTATTAAGAAACTCTACTTTCACCGTCTTTACTTTCATTAGACCAAATCCTAATAAAATACATAGTAAAACCAACGCATTATCTTTATTACAAATTAAAGTCAAGGCTCATGAATAATGTTGTACGGTCAATAAAAAATGTTTTTTTTTTTATATTATCTACTCATTGATAATACTTCCGGTTTCCATAAGGATGACATAGAAGAAGAATCCAGAGAGTAAACTTTTACAATTTGGAGACATGAATAATAATTGTTCTGACTATATTTATTATTATCATATTAGAATATGCTAGGAAAAATCTGTCATGCGCTACCAACTCAATGTACCAATACCACTTGTACTATAACAATAATAATATTGTACGGTCAATAAAAAATGTTTATTTATATTATCTGCTCATTGATAATACTTCCGGTTTCCATAAGGATGACATAGAAGAAGAATCTAGAGAGTAAACTTTTACAATTTGGAGACATGAATAATAATTGTTCTGACTACATTTATTATTATCATATTAGAATATACTAGGAAAAATCTCTCACGCGCTACCAACTCATTATACTAATACTACTTGTACTATAATAATAATGTTGTACGGTCAATAAAAGATGTTTATTTATATTATCTGCTCATTGATAATACTTTCGGTTTCGATAAGGATGACATAGAAGAAGAATCCAGAGAGTAAACTTTTACAATTTGGAGACAAGAATAATAATTGTTCTGACTACATTCATTATCATCATATTAGAATATACTAGGAAAAATCTCTCATGCGCTACCAACTCAATATACTAATACCACTTGTACTATATTAATAATAATGCTGTACGGTCAATAAAAAATGTTTATTTATATTATCTGCTCATTGATAATACTTTCAGTTTCCATAAGGATGACATAGAAGAAGAATCCATAGAGTAAACTTTTACAGTTTGGAGACATGAATAATAATTGTTCTGATTACATTCATTATTATCATATTAAAATATACTAGGAAAAATCTCTCATGCGCTACCAAATCAGTATACTAATACCACTTGTACTATAATAATAATGTTGTACGGTCAATAAAAAATGTTTATTTATATTATCTGTTAATTGATAATACTTTCGGTTTCCATGAGTATGACATAGAAGAAGATTCCAGAGAGTAAACTTTTACAATTTGGAGACATGAATAATAATTGTTCTGACTACATTCATTATCATCATATTAGAATATATTAGGAAAAATCTCTCATGCGCTACAAACTCAATATACTAACACCACCTGTACTATAATAATGATAATGTTGTACGGTCAATAAAAAATGTTTATTTATATTATCTGCTCATTGATAATACTTCCGGTTTCCATAAGGATGACATAGAAGAAGAATCCAGAGAGTAAACTTTTACAATTTGAAGACATGAATAATAATTATTCTGACTACATTCATTATCATCATATTAGAATATATTAGGAAAAATCTCTCATGCGCTACCAACTCATTATACTAATACCACTTGTACTATAATAATAATGTTGTACGGTCAATAAAAAATGTTTATTTATATTATTTGCTTATTGATAGTACTTCCGGTTTTCATAAGGATGACATAGAAGAAGAATCCAGAGAGTAAGCTTTTACAATTTGGAAACATGAATAATAATTGTTCTGACTAAATTCATTATCATCATATTAGAATATACAAGGAAAAATCTCTCATGCGCTACCAACTCAATATAATAATACCACTTGTACTATAATAATAATAATGTTGTACAGTCAATAAAAAATGTTTATTTATATTTTCTTCTCATTGATAATACTTCTGGTTTCGATAAGGATGACATAGAAGAAGAATGCAGAGAGTAAACTTTTACAATTTGGAGACATGAATAATAATTGTTCTAACTACATTCATTATCATCATATTAGAATATACTAGGAAAAATCTCTCATGCGCTACCAACTCAATATAATAATACCACTTGTACTATAATAATAATAATGTTGTACGGTCAATAAAAAATGTTTATTTATATTATCTACTCATTGATAATACTTCCAGTTTTCATAAGGATGACATAGAAGAAGAATCCAGAGAGTAAACTTTTACAATTTGGAGACATGAATAATAATTGTTCTGGCTACATTCATTATCATCATATTAGAATATACTAGGAAAAATCTCTTATGCACAACCAACTCAATATACAAATACCACTTGTACTATAATAATAATAATAATGTTGTACGGTTAATAAAAAATATTTATTTATATTATCTGCTCATTGATAATAATTCCGGTTTCCATAAGGATGACATAGAAGACGAATTCAAAGAGTAAACTTTTACAATTTGGAGACATGAATAATTAATAATTGTTCTGACTACATTCATTATCATCATATTAGAATATACTAGAGAAAATCTCTCATGCGCTACCAACTCAATATACTAATATCACTTGTACTATAATAATAATAATGTTGTACGGTCAATAAAAAATGTTTATTTATATTATCTGCTCATTGATAATACTTCCGATTTCCATAAAGATGACATAGAAGAAGAATGCAGAGAGTAAACTTTTACAATTTGGAGACATGAATAATAGTTGTTCTAACTACATTCATTATCATCATATTAGAATATACTAGGAAAAATCTCTCATGCGCTACCAACTCATTATACTAATACCACTTGTACTATAATAATAATGTTGTACGGTCAATAAAAAATGTTTATTTATATTATTTGCTTATTGATAATACTTCCGGTTTCCATAAGGATGACATAGAAGAAGAATCCAGAGAGTAAACTTTTACAATTTGGAGACATGAATAATAATTGTTCTGACTACGTTCATTATCATCATATTAGAATAGACTAGGAAAAATCTCTCATGCGCTACCAACTCAATATAATAATACCACTTGTACTATAATAATAATAATGTTGTACGGTCAATAAAAAATGTTTATTTATATTATCTACTCATTGATAATACTTCCAGTTTCCATAAGAATGACATAGAAGAAGAATCCAGAGAGTAAACTTTTACAATTAAAAGACATAAATAATAATTGTTCTGACTACATTCATTATCATCATATTAGAATATACTAGGAAAAATCTCTCATGCACTACTAACTCAATATACTAATACCACTTGTACTATAATAATAATAATAATAATAATGTTGTACGGTCAATAAAAAATATTTATTTATATTATCTGCTCATTGATAATACTTCCAGTTTCCATAAGGATGACATAGAAGAAGAATTCAGAGAGTAAACTTTTACAATTTGGAGACATGAATAATAATTGTTCTGACTACATTCATTATCATCATATTAGAATATAAATTGTAAAAAGCTACACCATTGCATGATTTTCTTTTGTACGACTTCAATTTGTGTTGCAATTTGATGAAAAAGCCATTGTTTGAATGTGCAATAGCTTACAAAAAGAGAAATATAAGAAAAATGAAAAAAAGTACACGAACCCATAAAATAATAAGTTTTAAATTTTAATGGGTCTAAACTTTAAACAAACCTTATCAGCATGTGGCCCACGCTAAAAGAATGTTGAGCAGGAGCCCATGTTGAAATAATGAAAGTCATACCTCCTCTTAATATATCGTATATAAGCTTTTTGCCTAAGAGATTAACATAATTTCGTATTGTGAGGTGAAGCAAAGACATATGCAGCAACCTTAAATTTCAATTATTACAAGCTTTTTTTATCTTGTAAAAAATGGCTAAAGAGAGTTTGGTGATTCATGTACGAAAATTACTTTTTTAAAAATACATGATAAACCATAAATTATTTATTTATTTTTAACAAAGTGGAGGAGAAGAAAATAATAGAAGAAGAACTCATACCTCTACTTGGCTTTAAAAAAAAAATTAGAGTTTGCACTTCTTTTATAGTGTTCATGATTAACCTCGCAAATTTGGAGATAAATTATCAACGTTTGAGTTTGAGTTTAAGTTAGAGTTGTTACTTGTTAGAGAGATAGAGTTTCATTTCTTGTTAAGTTTGGATTAAACAAAAATAATTTTGTTTAAAAAAAAATGATAATGATGATTTGAGTTTAAGTTGGACTTGTTAGAGAGATATAGTTTCACTCCTTGTTAAGTTTGGACTAAACAAAAATAATTTTATTTTAAAAAAATGATAATGATGTGGCAAGTTTTGGAGAGGTCAATAAAAAGTCAAAAGTTTAGGTTATATATATATATATGTATATATATATATGTATGTATGTATGTATGTATAAGAGTATAAGACTCTTAAGAACACGGCAGGAGTTGCTCTTGCTTAATTACGTGATTGTTTTTAAAATTTTCATTATTATTTTGGATTAATTATACTTCTACGTTTCTTTATTTTGCCACTAACTCCAATATTTATATTCCTCTTTTATTTAATAAAGTTGATAAAAAAAAAAAAAACTCTTTGTATATATTATATCCTAAAAATTAATAAACAGTAGAGTAAAAGTTGATAATTACCACTCTTCCACCGTCACAGATTATTTCTCCTCATCTCCGTGGAGTGAGATTTCTTAAAACAAAAAAGTTATAGATGATGTAGGAAACTTTCTAAACTCTTTCTACTTTAAAAACCAAAAAACAAAAAACAAAAACAAAAAAGTCTTAATTAAAATCGAAAGAATCAAATGGAATTAAATCAAATTGAAAAATATAAATAAAAAAATGTTGATGTGAAAAATTGTGGAGAGGTCAATCAAAAGTCAAAGGCTTCAGTTTTATATAATAATAATAATAATAATAATAATAATAATAATAATAATAATAATTTGGGTAGAAAAAAAATGAAAGCAACATTGTAACCCTAATCTTATTTTAAAGATCTGGTGATTTCAAATCTCCCTATCAATTATGACACAGTCCGCCTGACCAATTATATAATGTTTCTACTTGTTTAATCAACTTTCATTTTATATGATCTAGATAGTTGTGGTCATCATTTTTTTAATTTGTGTTTAGTATTATGAATAGGTCATGTTGAATACATGCAAAAGCTTTCCATTCATCGCACATGCATAGCACATTTAGAGGCTTCTCTATTTTTAGTTTTTTAAATGTTAATATTTTTCATTTGATTCAATTTAGGGTTTTTGCCAGACTGTGAGTTATGCCATTCCATCTCAAAACTAATTGGTGATGAGGAAGACACACTTAAAAATCTTTTATGGCCTTTAACATAACATCACGCGGGTCTGTTTTAGAGTAATTGTAAGAAGTCAAATTGTGGTATTTCCCAACAGTTTTATACATTTTTCTGTGAGATTTATGCATTTTTCAATCATCGAAATACCTAGGATGTGATAAGAACTACCATATATAAAATTCTGCCAAAAATTGCAAATCGTTAGTGATAGATATTGGCAAATATGCAATCATTATAGGTGATCAAGAAAGTAATTCACAACAAAATTGATCACTATTTTCTCTAGAACAAAGTCCTCTCTTTTTTGTTATTGTTGGGCAGTATTGGTGTAATACTTTCATTAACATCATAACTTCAAGTTTAGTATGTTCTAGCCTAAAGTTGGTCTCTCTTTTTATATACTCTCAATAGATGCTTCATGACAATTTCATATGTTGAAGATGTACTCTCTTAAATCTTTATTATGCTGCGGACATAGATAATCTTACCGAAACACGTTAATTTCACTTCCGCTATCTATTTCTGATTTCTCTATTTTACTTTCTCAATACCATAAACAGCTCTAATATGTTATCAAATGTTCTAGCTTGTTACGCATTTCACAATTTTAGGTTAAAAGATCTTTCACATTTGGATCAATTGTATTTTAAAAATAGTTGTATAGGACCAAATTAGAAATTTAATTTTTTTTTATCTATTACTATTTTGACTCCAATTCCCTGTAGTATTTGAAAATGACAAATTATGAGTTTACTTTTAATATTTCCAACAGAGACATGCATGATTTAAACCCTCACCTAATAATAAATGGAAAAAAAAAAACTATTTATTCCCCTTTATTTATTTCTACAACCTCACTCCGTACAGGACAGGTTTCGGCTATATATAAGAGATGCCTCAATGTTAAACACTGGGCACCTTTACCATCAAAACAAGAACTATAAAAAGCACCCATCTAATTCATTTTACACTCACTCATCTATCTCCAAATATGGAAATATCATTGCTCAGAATTGCAGTTTCCATAGTTTCAGTTGTGGTACTAATAACATGGGCATGGAGAGTGCTGAATGGGTTCTGGCTAAGGCCGAAGAAGCTAGAGAAGTGCTTAAGGGAGCAAGGTCTTAATGGCAACTCCTATAGGCTTTTTTTTGGAGACTTGAAGGAGATCTCTAAGATGACAAGTCAAGCCAAGTCTAAACCCATCAACGTATTCACCCATGACATTGCACCGCGTGTCTTACCCTTCCTCCATCAAGTTGTGACCAATTATGGTGTGTCTACAACAACTCTCGTATTTGTGATTTGAACTTTAAAAAAAAAAAAAAACAAAAATGATTTTGTCAAACTTAGACTTCCAATTTGCAATCCATTCAATTCTAGCACACTTAAATTCATGAATGAATTTTAATTTTTCTGAAAGGAAAAAACTTAGATAGGGTTATTTATCTACTATATATTATGTTTTAAAAAAAATTTAATTCACATACTTTTTTTTATTGGTGATACAACACAAATAGTATTATTTTTTGAAATGAGAAATAAATGCAATCCACTTATGTATTTGAATTCAATTGAAAAAACCATTCTTATTAATTCCGTAAATTCCGGTTGAAATTGAAGTTTTGGCCTGTATGAAGTTAGCCTCTATATTTTTTTCCCCTCACTGTAAACATAAACTTCAGATCAAATCTGCTACCAAATGAGTTGAAAGGAAAAAAAGTAAAAGAAAAAAGAGAGAATAAGAAAAAGAAGAAGAAGAAGAGAACAGAAATTCAGAGCCGTGGAGGAAGCTCAAGTTTTGGCTACCATTTGAAACTTTCTTCTTCAATTATGCATTTAAATTTCCGTGTCTCTAAAATTTTCAAAGACATAAAGTGAGATAACGTAACTGATGAGATCTTGAAATAAAAAAGAATAGAAGTGGAGAAATCATTGCACGTGGCTGTTGGTGGAGTGGAGTTTAGAGCTTCCTGTTTTATAAATATCCTAACAATTTTTGTTTATTTAGAAAAAACCCAAACTTGATTTTTTTAAATAATCAATCTAATCATCAATTTATTATGACTTTCTTTTTAATAATCAAAATTCTAATTAATGTAAAGATTATTGATAGAAGGGGAAAAAGTCATTGTTGAAACAAGCTTAATTATTTTTCAGGTAGTAAAAGCTGATGGAAGGACAGTCCAAAATTAAGTTTCCATGTGCCCAAATTATTGATAGATGATTACTTGTTTTTTTTTTTTTTTTTTTTTTTATATATATACACACACACATATATATACACACACACATGTGATAGATGATTAAAATTTCTATAATTTAAATAAATAATAGGAAATTTTTTTTTTGAGTGGAATACAACTATTTACAGTCTTGAGTAATTGGGTTCTGTTGGATTTGAATTTTATTAGCCCATTAAGGAATAAAGCTTAGAATATTGCTACATCCATATAAAAAAAAAAAAAAAATCATCCAAATTTTCATACTTCTCATGACACTTTACCCACTTGAGGTTTAATCGAAATTTAAGTTGCCTACCTGTGGTTTGAAATTTCATGATGCAAGTGTTCCGTTTGATTCTTTTTTATCTGATTTGATCTTGTATTTTTTTTTTTTTTGGGAAGAGAAAAACATAAAAGTAAAGCAAAATCACATATTTAACCATGTTTTAATAGATATGGGTTAAGGAAATCTAATTGAACTAATTATCTCAGGTGGGTAAAGTGTAAAATTTCAAACCACATGTAGGTAATTTAAATTTCGGCCAAACTAGATCTGGGTAAGTTGTAATTTGCTCATTAGAAAATATTATCTCAAAAAAGAAACCAATATTAATTTTGGGATCTTTTAATAATAAAAAATGATAATAACAGAGACAAAATTTAGATAATGTATTACATTCATGTTTTTTAAACTCAAACTGTTCAAAGAATTGAAAAAGGGAAAGGGTTAAAGTTTTTAAAGTTAGACTGAGATTCCTCTAAAAAAATAAGTTAGACCGAGATTTGATTGAGATTGAACTATGATGATATCATAATTAATTTAGTAATTAATTAAAATACAAATAAAGGTATATTAAATTTGTAAATATTAGCTAAATTGACTAAGAATATCTAAAAAATTGAAAGACTTTCAAATAAAATTCTTAATCAGAGAATATCAAGTGCAGCTTAACTTTCGAATATAGAACCATTCTCTCTTCAAATGATGATCAATCGCATTCCTTCTTAGTTCTTATTGTTGAAGTGATGACTTTCTGACTATCCTTTTACCAATTTTACTACTTTGTGTGAAACTAATCACTCTTCTTGTTATTAGAATTTATATAGTTATGGCAAAGTACACTGGTAATTCCTAAACTTCAAGGATATGAGCAATTTATTTATTGAAGCTAAGTATGAAGTAATCGCTTTTGGTCCCTAGCTAAGAAACCTAAAGTGATTGATTTTAGTGTCTAAAAAACTTTTAGTGATGGACTTTAGTTTCTAAACTTAAATTAGTTGCTTTTAGTCCTTAATATGTCCAATGAAGAGATGATGTGTCAACTTTTAGTTTGGCCATATCATCTACAAGACTTAAAAGATCATTTTAAACTTTAGGGACTAAAAATCACTGCTAAACTTTAAGGATAAATAATATACTTATTAAGTCTCAAATATTTGAAATCTCAAAGACCTAATGTAATTAAAACTCACAGATTATGAAATCCCAAAGAACTTACGTAAGTTCAATGGTGTGTGTGTGTGTTTATTGTTTATTGATATCTTCCTGATTTATCTATCTCCTTATGTCAACAACCATAATTTGAACGTCAGATGTACTCAACTTTTTCTATACTAACAAAAGCAAATATGCAGGTAAGAATTCTTTTACATGGATGGGCACAACGCCCAGGGTGAACATTATGGACCCTGAAAAATTAAAAGAAATCTTCTCCAAGATATATGACTTTCAAAAGCCAAATGCAAGTCCACTTGTCAAGTTACTAGCAACCGGACTTCCAAGTTATGAGGGTGAGAAATGGGCTACACACAGAAAGATTATCAGTCCAGCATTCCATCTTGAGAAGTTGAAGGTTACTTTATTCTTTCCATTTGTTTGATGTTCGTTTAAATCAATTTAGATTCAACAATGGAGTTTGAAGTTGAAAAGTCTATGTTTTAATTGGCTTTATTCGATAACAAATTTGTATGTATTTTATTTAATCTTTTTAATGTATATTTCTGAGACTTAATTGTATTTTGGGTAGAATATACTTGAGTCCATTTGCATTTTGTAAAAGTTGCATTTAGAGTCATCTTGTGACCTCAGACGAATTGCTCTGCCCGTGAGTAACATGTGGCATGAAGTCAAGATCAGAGTGCTAATTAGGCAAGTTGCAACTGTCTTGCGACCAGCCAAGTCGCGACAAGGTCACAAGTTGCACGATTAGTGAACTTTGTTTTCTAAACTTTTTATGTCCAGCACACACATTCTAAGTTGTGGTGCATGACTAGGACTTCAGATAAGAGTGTAACTTATTCCTACACATCATTCTTATCATCTTAGAAGCCACACTCTATAAGAAAAGAGAGTTTTAGGATTTGAGCTAAAAACATTCTTCATCTCTTTTCCATCTCATTCATCCATTGATTGAGATTTTGTATTCCCTTCATCTCACACCAATACACAAAACCTTGTGAGCTGTGAGTGAAGCTTTGGAAACTTAGGAAGCCATATTCAAAATCCAATATTTTTTGTAGTGTTAGGAATTTAGACCCCTTAAACAACCAAATTGCGTAGCCTAGATTAATTAGCCAAGTTGTTACTTAGTCAAATTAAGCAATTCTAGGTTAAAACAATCAAATAATCATATCATGTATATAAAACAAATAAAGCAGCGGAAATAATAAAGAACACAAGATATGATCACCCAGGAAACCACACGGTAAAAACCTGGGGAGGATTTGACCCACCGATCCTCAAGGCATAACAGAATTCACTATGAAAGAATTGAAGTTCTTACAGAAGGACTACAAGCTCCCCGCTCGACTTCCTAATGCTACCCACCAGTACGAACTTCCTGACACGACCACGTGCAGGCTCCGAATCCACGGACTACTTCTTTCTTGAATTCCTCAATCAGCTACAAGCTCCCCGCTTGCTTTTCTTTTAAGTTCCAATGGTAACAACCTTGTTGATCATCAAGATATTGACAACCCTAAGTTTATGTGAAGGAAAGCTCCTCAAAGATCTCATAAGAGATTCACACAAAACAGCAATATGAGCAACAAAGACTTAGAGAGGTTTGGGTACAAAACCCTAAAAATAAAAGGAGGCACAAGAGGCACTCTAATCTCTCTCCCAAAAGTCTCAAAAACGTGGCTTAGGGTTTCCTTTATATAGTGGGAGAAGTAGATCTGAAACCCTAATCCTTAATGGGCTTAAGCTGCTGTTTGGGCCGACTTAAAATTCTGCAGATACGATTTTCGATCGATCGAGCCTGTTCTTCGATTGATCGAACCAGGCAGAATACGAAGTCTTCTTCCTGCAGCTTGTATGTTCTTGAATCTTGACTTGAATCACCTTGAGCATTGTCTAATAAAACCTATAGACTCTAAGATCTATATCTAGACAAGTTTGTGTTCACGATTTGCCAATTGTTCTAAACATTTAGAACCTAACAATCTCCCCCTTTGGCAATTCGTGACAAAACTTTCATACGGAATGAAATGCTCAAATACAAGAACAACCCAATACAATAAAATGCTCATTACAACAAATTCAACCTAACTACTATCCATCAGTTGCAAGTGTAGACAGCAGCTCAATTGAATCAACCTGTATATTTCCTGAAACACTCAACAAACGCATAAACGCATGTGTGACAAAAAACAAGTAAATCAAAATTAAATTCTTGACTTCACAAAACAAAGACATATATCATGAATAACTCATAAATATAAATCTATGAGCAGTGAACAAGAAACAGAAATAAAAACATAAGTAAACTAACTCTCCCCCTAAGTTAGATACAACAAAAAGTTTTTATTTATATTCTCCCCTTTCAAAAATAATTTCAACTCCCCCTAAACAAGACAAACATGATTCCCATAAATTAATAATTTCTCCCCCTTTTTGTCACGTATTGACAAAGACAACTCATACAAAGAGTAAACAGTCAACATACGCAATAAAGGATAAGAGAAAAGAGAGAATCAAGGGGATACAGAACAATCCAACTCTATAGAAAATAGAGACAGCTCCCCCTATGAACAACACAGGTGAAAAAAAACTTTTCTCCCCCTATAAAAATAGGAAAAACAAAACAAGTTTTGGGAAAAACAGTTTTGGGGAAAAATAAAGGAGGGGGGGGGGGGGGGATCAGCAGCATCACCAACAGGATCAAAGTTAAAAACACATAATCCAAAGTTAAAAACTAAGGTGAGGATACACATGAAGAAAAAATATTCTCTCTTTCAATAAAATGCAAACATGGCATTATGTGACCCATAAACAGTTGCATGAGTAGAGAAAATATTTGCACATTGATTATCCATCATATCTCTTAAGAAAAATATTTTCTACAGTTCACACATAAGAAATAGCATATACTAGAATGTACAAAACTAAAAAATTAATCAATCAATTTTTAAATCAAGTTGAGTACCCAATTTAGCAAAGTGTATGCATGCTATGTGTGAAAACAATGAGAGATATGACTGCAAAACTGCAAGATGGATACAGAAATCAATGCAATGCATGTGAATCCTAAACACAAACCAAGGGCAGACTGCAAGTTAGCACAAAAATCAATAGAATAAAATTCTATATGATGCATGAAACAATTACAATGCCATGATGCATGTACTAATGCAGTGAGCAATTAAGTTCAATTGAGATTAAATTGACAAAATTGGTTTGAGCATAGAGTTTCTAACAAAAACCCCAAAAATTTGAAAACCACTTGTTGAATTTTTAAACAAATTGATGAATTGAGCATCACATAACACAACTCACAGAGTATAATGCTTAATTACATCCAAACAACAAGCCAATTTCATCAAATTCAACTCAATTTCACAAAAGCCCCAATTCGGATAAAAAACAAACCCTTTTTAAAAACCTGATTCGCGACTTTCGATTGATCGAAAAATACATTCGATCGATCGAATGAAACAGTCATTTTAAACAAATTAAAGCACTTTTTCGATCGATCGAAAATCAGACTGGATCGATCGAACTAGGTAAAGGCTCACTAAATTTTGAGAAAAAACACAGTTTTGAAAGACACAAACCTAATTTTGAAAAACAACTCCTCAAAGCATTAAACAATGAAAGCAAAATGCATGAGTATGAGATGGAATGCTTTTTCAAAACCCCAAATTTTAAATCCAATTTTCTCAAAAACAAGTTTCAATCATTCTCCCATTGAAATTTTCTTAAGCAACAAATATGTTCTGCACAAATCTCAAGATATTTTCAAAATTTTCAAACTTGAAACATATTTTGCATTAAAATCAAGGAACTTTTAATCTTGGATGGCCACAACAAAATCACACACAATATAATGTACCAAGTTTAGCAAAGAGTAACTTGTGTAGTGTGTGCAACTAGCAAAAGCTTGAGATACATGTGAGGTGATATGTGAATAGCAATCAATCACAAAGTCTACAAAATTCATCACATAGAATTCAAAAGAGACTATCACCTAAAGAGTTACATCCTATAACTCCCACATCTCCTAGAACATAAGCTTGCAATCATGTAAGTTTCTTGTATTTTTGCCCCATTATTTAGGTGAAATTTGGCATAAAGCCTAATAGTACACACCAGATTAGATTATGTGAAATGACATCAAGCCTAATAGTACACACCAGTTTTAAGCATTAAGCATTTAACAGAGGCTACACCTTATATTCTTTTTGTGCATGTGCTACACTTTCTCGAGCACAAAATCTTATGATATGCACTAAGGTGTTCATGATTGGCTAGTGAACAGTGGTGAGATGGTTATTTATGCCTTTCTCAAAAGGATCAAGTCCGACAGTCAAATAACATGTGACTTCAAGATCAAGACAAAGTGATAAACACCATAAACATCTTTCCCACACAACATGCACTACAAAGCTCAAACTAGTAAAGTGCAATAAAGTAAGCTCATCCAAGCTAAACAAGGTACATAAACTAGTTATGTAAAGATAAGGTGACCAACCTTGATTATAAATCCAAGATCTATAATACAAAACACAAAAATCTTTTTGGTTTTTAACAAACTTTATGACCAAAAACAAAAAGCACATATTATGCTAAATGAACAATGCAAAAGCAATGCATGACAGTGCTTAACTAAGCTATAGAGGGTACACAGACAAGAAATATCAATTTCTTAATTAACCCATGAGTACATATACAATCTAGTACATACTCATATAAAAACAAAAATAGCTTAGCACAAACTATTCAAGTTTCTCCACAATGTCAAGCATGTTCTAAATCAAGAGAGAGATATCATAACTCATGTAATCCTCAAGAAAAATAAAACAAGACACAAAACAAAATATTTTTGTCTTTTTGAAATTTTTCAATGTTTTTGGATTTTTTTTTTAAATAAAAAAAACAACCTAAACAACAAAACAACCAAAAACAAAAACAAAACATGTCCACAATTAATTGAAAGAATTAAATCAAGGACAAGTTAGCAACACTCACCTTGGAGAATCTTTTCTCACCCATTTAGCACGAGTATTCGGCTTTGTAGGTGAAAATCCATGAGAAGTGGAGTGTATTTGAGGGATTACACCAATCTTCTGAGAAAGACTAAAATCCTGCAAATTCCTTTCACAAGCCAACAAGCTCAAATTTTTCAAAAGAATATGAAACAATTTATATGGACTTATGGCAGGAGAAATATCATCACATATCCTAGATTGACATACAGAATGCTTAAATTTCAATTTATGACAATTAGGACGAATGTGACCGGAGACACCACAAAAATGACAAACATGAACAAATTTAGGAACATCAGTATTCCTAACAGCAAGTCTAATCTTAGATTTTGATTTTTGCCTCAACAAATAACAATTTGGTCTAATATGACCAACAACACCACAAAGGTGACAAGTAGGCACAAAAACAGATTTATTATGCTCTCTAACAGAAGGATTAGACATAGGTTTAGAAATTTCAGCGTTAACATCAGAACTTTTACCTTTGTCTAACCTAGCAAAATAAGTCTTTTCATTATTATTCCTCTTGAAAGGAGGGATATAAACTTTCTCAGTTTTAGGCTTAAGAGAAACAGAAACACTTCTGTTATCATCAGCAAGTTTGGTATTAGACAAATTTTCCAATTTAGCTTCAGCCTCAGCTAACTTTTGTTCCAAACTTTTCATCTTCTCATCTTGAGAGGAAATTTGATTTCTCAAAAAATCATTCTTTTTATTAGACTCATCTAATCTAACAAGCAATTCCTCTTTTTCAAGATTAGTCAATTTTAACTCTTCTTTGAATTTCTTAGAAATTTTCAAAGATTTAGATAATTCCTTACGAAGAGTTTCAAAAGCATCAAAAAAATCAACAGAAACAATAGTGTCCTTTTTATTCAAAGCATCACAAACATGAGCAGAAAGACACTTCAAATTATTCATCATAACAGGGGTCAAGGATCAGCTCTTAGATCAAAAGATCTAAAACAGACAAAGAGCTACCCGCTCTGATACCACATGTTAGGAATTTAGACCCCTTAAACAACCAAATTGCGTAGCCTAGATTAATTAGCCAAGTTGTTACTTAGTCAAATTAAGCAATTCTAGGTTAAAACAATCAAATAATCATATCATGTATATAAAACAAATAAAGCAGCGGAAATAATAAAGAACACAAGATATGATCACCCAGGAAACCACACGGTAAAAACCTGGGGAGGATTTGACCCACCGATCCTCAAGGCATAACAGAATTCACTATGAAAGAATTGAAGTTCTTACAGAAGGACTACAAGCTCCCCGCTCGACTTCCTAATGCTACCCACCAGTACGAACTTCCTGACACGACCACGCGCAAGCTCCGAATCCACGAACTACTTCTTTCTTGAATTCCTCAATCAGCTACAAGCTCCCCGCTTGCTTTTCTTTTAAGTTCCAATGGTAGCAACCTTGTTGATCATCAAGATATTGACAACCCTAAGTTTATATGAAGGAAAGCTCCTCAAAGATCTCACAAGAGATTCACACAAAACAGCAATATGAGCAACAAAGACTTAGAGAGGTTTGGGTACAAAACCCTAAAAATAAAAGGAGGCACAAGAGGCACTCTAATCTCTCTCCCAAAAGTCTCAAAAACGTGGCTTAGGGTTTCCTTTATATAGTGGGAGAAGTAGATCTGAAACTCTAATCCTTAATGGGCTTAAGCTGCTGTTTGGGCCGACTTAAAATTCTGCAGATACGATTTTCGATCGATCGAGCCTGTTCTTCGATTGATCGAACCAGGCAGAATACGAAGTCTTCTTCCTGCAGCTTGTATGTTCTTGAATCTTGACTTGAATCACCTTGAGCATTGTCTAATAAAACCTATAGATTCTAAGATCTATATCTAGACAAGTTTGTGTTCACGATTTGCCAATTGTTCTAAACATTTAGAACCTAACAAATTTGTATGTATTTTATTTAATCTTTTTAATGTATATTTCTGAGACTTAATTGTATTTTGGGTAGAATATACTTGAGTCCATTTGCATTTTGTAAAAGTTGCATTTAGAGTCATCTTGTGACCTCAGACGAATTGCTCTGCCCGTGAGTAACATGTGGCATGAAGTCAAGATCAGAGTGCTAATTAGGCAAGTTGCAACTGTCTTGCGACCAGCCAAGTCGCGACAAGGTCACAAGTTGCACGATTAGTGAACTTTGTTTTCTAAACTTTTTATGTCCAGCACACACATTCTAAGTTGTGGTGCATGACTAGGACTTCAGATAAGAGTGTAACTTATTCCTACACATCATTCTTATCATCTTAGAAGCCACACTCTATAAGAAAAGAGAGTTTTAGAATTTGAGCTAAAAACATTCTTCATCTCTTTTCCATCTCATTCATCCATTGATTGAGATTTTGTATTCCCTTCATCTCACACCAATACACAAAACCTTGTGAGCTGTGAGTGAAGCTTTGGAAACTTAGGAAGCCATATTCAAAATCCAATATTTTTTGTAGTTTTCCATTGGTGCTTCAATGGAGGTGTTTTTAGAAAGTTAGGAGGAGAAAGGGCTCAGTACAGCTGGTTGCTAGCTGGAACTTGGAGAGGTCAAGTGAATTAGGGTCATGGGCTTGGAGATTTCATAGGATTTATTTGTACGGCAACTAAATTACCTAGTGGAGATCTCCGATGATTTGGTTGAGGGAGAGTTTTTCCACCTGGACTTCTGTTTTCCTCTTCCTAAACGCTTCATTGTGTTTAGCCTTGGTTTTCATGCTTTTCTCTTAATTTCCATATAACTCTTTATTTGTTATGTTTATTGTACCTTGGTGTTTGTGATATGAAAATTGGTTAATCACTTATATTTGATTAAGTTGTTAGTCTAGATTAAAAGTGATTAAGTATGGTTTAGGTTTCTAAATATTTGCTAGGGTTATTTTAGCATCATTCAGAAGTGAAACTAATGATTAAAATGTTGGTGAAAATATTGTAGGCCATGAATATTTATCTTTTCTCAAAAAATTTTAAAACTTTTTCTCAATTTTTATGTCATCTTTTGCAGGATGTGGATTCCATCATTACAAACATAAAGTAGAAATATGTGCAAATATATAGCATTTATATGCTTCAATTAGTTAACGTTACATCTAACACTCAAGATATTATGTGTGTGCGCGTGTGCATATGTACTTTACTACGTATGAACCACAGTTCACATTGACATTTGGTTATGGGTTTTAAACGTCGCAAAAAAAAGAAAAAAAAGAAAAAAGTCAATGTAGACCATTTGTGTTTACAATGATGTTTTTGGGTTTTTTGCGACATTTTACAAATGCCGCCTAAACCCAGATTTCTTGTAGCGTGTTTTTTCATATTAGTTTTGTAAGTTATGTGCCTACTAAGTACAGTCCTTGAAATTTTTTCATGCTGTTTGCTGTAGAATATGTCAGCAGCATTTTATCTGTGTTGCAGTGACATGATATGCAAATGGGAAAGTTTGGTGTCTAAAGAGGGATCAATTGAGTTAGATGTATGGCCTCATCTGCAAACATTGATAACTGAGATGATTTCTCAAACAGCCTTTGGGAGTAGCTATGATGAAGGACGTAAGATTTTTGAACTCCAAAGAGAACAAGCTGAGCTTGTGATGAAAATTGCACTGTCTAGTTGTATTCCGGGTTGGAGGTAAAACAAAACATTTCAATATCTATTAATAATTTGTAATCAAGTTTTTCTCACTGACTAAGTGCATTTATCAAAATAATCAAATTTAAAATAAATTACATTTTATATACTAAATTGTAAGGTAGTATTTATTACGTACACCCTATTTTACATATTCTCATACGCACTCTTAGAACTCGTGAATTCAAGTTACTATTTTAGTGCATTTTAAGAGTGTGGAAGAATGTGTAGAATAATGTGTAAAAGTATCATTAAGCAAAAGTAAAAGTGTTATTAAGCAAAAGTAAATCACATATGCTTCATGTAAGCTCGAGGTACCATTAATTTGAACCAATGGGTTTGAAGTTTCACTTACTAGCTTTGTGTTGATTTCCTAGAGCCATTTTTTCTTCCCAAAGAACAGCCAATTAAGACCACAAAAAGTCATTTTGTGCAATAACGTAATGAGTGAATTTAAAAATTAAAAATCACTATAAGCGTATTTTAATTTGCTCTCCTCATGTTTATTATAATATTGTTTAACTATAATAAGGATTTATCAATAGCCTTATAGGTAAATTGGTATTTTTTGGAATTTTCAACGGAGATGTCAGAATTCAAATCTCTCTTTACCATTATAACAATATATATGTGTGTGTGTTCAACAGCCAAAGAATAGAAGATTCAATGCTTATTGATGTGATTCAATTTTCCTTTTCTCCCTTTAGTGAGGGATTTAATTCACTTTATCTTGACTCATGTTTGTATGAATGGTTCACATGTAGGTTTTTGCCAACTAAAATAAACAAGAGGATGAAAGAAGTTGACAAAGAATTACAAGCTTCACTTAAAGGCATTATCAACAAAAGAGAGAAGGCAATAAAAGCAGGTGAAGCCATAACTGGTGACTTACTAGGCATACTTCTTGAGTCCAACTTTAAAGAAATTCAAGAACGTGGGAACGACAAGAATGCTGGAATGAATCTCCAAGATGTAATTGACGAATGTAAGATATTTTATTTTGCGGGACAAGAGACCATCTCAGTTTTACTTGTTTGGACAATGGTTATTCTGAGTAGGTATCCAAGTTGGCAAGAACGTGCAAGAGAAGAGGTCCTACAAGTCTTTGGTAAAAACAAACCAGAATATGATGGGTTAAATCACCTCAAAATTGTGAGTTCTTTAAATTAGTTTACATTGAATTGCTTCCAAGAAGAAATAGATCATTCTTTCCTTCAGATTCCTCGGAATACAAGTTATTTCTTGTGCAGCATCATGGATAACAACAAAAGCTATTGATAGAAGTATATATAGAATATTAAGATATAGGATTGATTTTCATGTGAAGGGACTGAAGTTAGACTAAAGGGTTTTACACTTTACACTATGCAGGTCCCAATGTGAAATCATATATATGAGGACTAATATCAAATCTACTTTTTTTTTTCCTATTTCTTTTTTCTCTTACAGGAATCTTGTTTATGTCATAGGAACCTATTTAGTTGATTGAGGAAATTGCACCACCACAGTTTTGTAGCGATGTGATAACAGATTTGAAAATTGGAGTACAATTAATCCCCCAAAATTTTTGGGGCTTTCAATCAAGTTTGACAAATTCGTTAGGCTAGTTAGTATGAGATTTTATTGTCGAAGTAACCAAATGAGTTATTCAAATATTCGATCATTCACTAGGATGAACTTTTGTTTTCAAAACTTCTTTGAGTCAGCATTTTTGGAAGGGCATTGCTTCTATCAAAGATTTCTTAAATGAGTCTGATATGCATATCACTAACTAATGAATTCCTACAATATATATCACAGGTGACCATGATTTTGTATGAGGTTCTAAGACTATATCCACCTTCAATTTCCCTTTATCGAACTGTTCATGAGGAAACAAAACTCGGAAATTTAATTTTACCAGCTGGAGTTCAACTCTGCTTACCAGCAATCCTTGTTCATCATGACTCTGAACTTTGGGGTGATGATGCAAACGACTTCAATCCAAATAGGTTTGCTGAAGGGATTTCAAAAGCAACAAGGGGTCAAGTTTCATTTTTCCCATTCGGATGGGGTCCTCGGACGTGCATTGGACAAAATTTTTCTATGATAGAGGCCAAAATGATTCTGTCTGTGATTCTACAACACTTCTCCTTTGAGCCTTCCTCGTGTTATGCACATGCTCCTTTCTCAAGTATAACTCTTCAACCACAATATGGTGCTCACATTATTCTACGAAAGCTTTATAATATAAAATAGAAGTTGCTGTCAAATAAGCGTTGCATTCGTGACAAAAGCAACATCTCATATGTATATTGATACTATTGGCAAAGTGTCGTATCTTCCTTCGAAGGATACTATTTTCATTTAGTGATTGGCTTTTGAATAATAATTCTGAAGTTGTTATAAGAGAAAGTTATATCTTTCTTCCTAGTTTCTTTTAGTAATTGACATTTGGATGGTAGTATTGAAGCTGAAACAAGAGAAGGGTTTCTAGTTTTTTTGTTTTTTTGATAAATTGTCATTTCATTAAAGACTAGATAGAAAAAAAAAAAGGCAGTACAACAACCTTGTCCACAAGCTTCCAAGATAGAAGGAGGCAAATTACACTTATTACGAGAGAAACCTACTCTAAGAGCAACAACATGTTTAGCAGCAGAATGAGCTGCTGAGTTTAGAGATCTCCTAACCCAACAAAACTCACAACTAAAAAAAGATAAATTTAGATCAAAAGCATTATGAATGATTAAGGAGATAGACCAGTTAGTTGGTTCTTCTTCTTTAGCTAGGGCTTCAAAACATATTTTTGCATCCCCTTTCATTATGATGTTGCACCAATATTCAGAGATAGCCAAGTTTATTGCCCACAAAATTGCAGCTACTTCAGCTTGAGTAGGAGTGCATAATTCATGAATTTTAGTTCATACCTTTTGTCACACCCCAAACCCCAAAGGGTCCAAAGTATGAGAAAGACGTCTCAAAGTACTTGTAGATTTTTCCCCCCCCCTTTTGACAATCCAATTCACAAAAATCATATCAAGTACCAATATCAAGAATCATCATAATAATTCCATTGAATATACTCTCAAAGTAAGTCAAAACTCTATAACACATTTACGAACAAAACTAAAAATCATGTGCCTCCACATAATACATGAATATATTACAAAACTTTGATGATTTAAATGGAAAGTCTCAAAGTTCTCTAAAATATGCAATCCCAACAAAACTCTTGGGCTAACAAGCCTCAAGAGGCCAACTTCTAATAAAATTAACTACTGCAAGCTCCCTTAAAAACAACTAGATCGAATCACTAACCATTAGTAATGTAAGTATCAATTCAGCATAAAACTCCAATCACTACCAATAAGGCAAGCTCCATTCTCATGATATAGCTAATTAATCTGTAAGACTATGAAAGATTGGGATGAGCTAAAGCCCAGTAAGTAGCATAATTAATGGGGGTGGGGGAAATGCAAGTTTCATCTTCAATAATAATAATATGACAAAAATGATTTAATAATGAAACACAAAGTTTCTCAAAGTAAATACCTTGAAACTATATACCATAATCTGTGAGCATTAACAATATAATTTCCAAAGCCATAAAATCTAACATACGGTAATTTATCACAAATATACCATACTACCACACAGACCGGTCAGGGGATCCACCCATTCACAACTGACATGATATTGTCCTCTCTGGTATGCAGACTCTTGGCTCCAACGACAGCAGCCTCACCCATACCCTTAAGGTTTTTCTCTCCCCCCATGGGCAGCAGAGAGAGCACCTCAAATAGGACCTCTCTTGCATATGGTCTCTTGGCCCCATGGGCAGCAGCCTCACCCACACACAATCAAGGAACCTCTTCCCCCCATGGATAGTAGGGAAGAACGCGTCATCCAAAGTGAAAGGGCATTGACCTGAATTTGATTCCATTGTCACAAAGATCACGGAAACCAAATCGGGTGATCACCGGGAAATCACACGTAGCATGGTGTTAAAACAACATAAACTCACAGGTTACATTACTTTGAAACACATAGTTCATATCTAGGTAGTTTCAGAAAACCTTAAATAATCTAACTTCTACAAAATTTGTAAGGTTTTCAACTTCATTCTTGTCAAAAAGATTTTCTATCAATTTCCTAAGTACTAAGACAAGATAAGCATCTTAAATATTCCAATACACCATAAAATCCAAGATTTTCTTATCAAGATTAAATAAAAGATGCTTATTTATCCATATCACAAATTCATGCATTTCCCCAAATGCAATACCAAATATGATGCATTTTCATATATATATATATATATATATATATTAAGGTTACGACACAATAGTTTTTAGGAAAGTATAATTTCCATAGGTAGTTTCCAAAAGTGTGTCTAACCCAAAAACATTTATATAACATAGTTATTTTTCAAAATCCCATTAAAAAGCTACTTACCTCGCAACCGGAAAAGCCTAATTCTCCAAGCTTCAAAGGAGATTAACTAGAACCCCAACAATATCAAGCAAACCTAACACAATAAGCATAAAGCTTAAAATTGTATCTAGCTACAATTTAGGAATTGCCAAATAAGCACTTAATTAGGCAAGCCTAGTATTTAACCCCATCAATAATAATATATTCCACTTCCAAAGTTTCTCAATAAATTGATTCACAAGGCATAAACTCCAATTTATAAAGTTAAGCCATTTAATATCATCTCCAACATTATGACTAGTTTCCATAAAATTTACACTACATCATTAAGAGACCCATGAAAGCAAAATCAAAATATCCTCCAAGACAAGAAATTTAGAACTTCAACTAACTCCAAATAAACCCAATAACAATGGAAAAATTGGATTTACCAACTATTACGTGTTATAACTCAAAACCTTCAAATTTTCCACCATACATAAACCTCAGGTAGTCATCATTAGTACAAACCATATACCCACTCATCAAATAATTCCATCAATACAAAACTCATACATAAAAACACATAAATATCACTTCCAATGCTCATAAATTACATGGGTATCATTATTAAAGCTTAGATAAAAATAACCTCAAGCAAAAGTGCAAAACCAACCAAAAAGATGAGAAATTTTTACCTCAAAAAAAGATGTGAAAGTGTTTATGAGTTCTCAAGAATTTTCCGGTGATCTTGCCGGAACAATGATGGTGGAAATAGTGGTATGGAGGTGCCAGTAGGAGAGATTGAAGGAGTGAAGAGGAGTTTTGGTGAAAATGAAAAAGAAGGAAAAGAAAGAAAAGAGAAGTGAGGGAATGAGCCGGCCAAAGAAGAGATAAGAGGGAGTGGATTGTGTGATGGGTAGTGGGGTTAGGTGGGGGGCACGTGGGAGCTTAAAACAATATCTGCTCTTGACTTTTTTTTTTTTTTTTTTTTTTTAAAGACTGACGGGATGTTACACCTTTAACACATCTCCATTCTCATTTCTAGCCACCACAGCTAAGGAGGTGAAATCCTATGAGGCTGCAACATCCATATTCAATTTTATATAGTTTTTAGGGAGGGGGGGGGGGGGGGGGATCCATGAAGTCAATTCCTCTCTCTTTTGTTTATCTTGCTCTTGATCCAAAGCATTCAAAAATTCATTAACTCTATTTTCTGCATTGCATATGGTAGAAATAATGTTTCGCTCACTGCCATAATGCCATACTTGATTTCTAAGCTGCCAGATAGCCTCAATAGTGCTACCATTTGAAGTGCATTCAACTCATCCAAGTTCAAGACCACTTTGAGGATGTCTTCATTTGATGCAATATTCAATTTCTCAGCTCTTATGCCCTAATTGCAATCAAACTAAATGGCCTTTGCTACTTGGAAATGAAAAAAAATAGAAGAGCTCCTGTTTCAGCTCCTTTGCCACACAACACAATTTGGGTCAGAAGTCCACATTGGACCCAATTCTCCATAACAACATTTTGATTATGTCATGAGCTTTGATCTTCCATATCTTTTTCCATTACATTGTGGAACTTCCATGGCCTAAATGGCCAAATACCACTGTTTGGAAAAATATATATGGATCTACCATTATTTACGAAATAAAAAATAGCACGGCAAATTTGAAGGTTATTTTTTCAAAGAACTTGAGTTTCTGGAACTCGAGTTACACAGGAAACTCAAGTTTCAAAAAGGTAGTTGATTGCTAAATATTTCACAAACAGTGGTATATTGCTAAATATTTCACGAAAAACGCTCCTTTGTTGTCCACTACCCATATTAGCTTGTCACCTTTGCCTCTCAAAAGAATATGGATTTTTTGGATAGCTTCAACTGACTCAATTTTGTGTAAATTCTAACTATTAAATGAACTTTATGTTAGAACTCATTTCCCTCTCTTGTGTGTTTCTTTCTTTAAAAAAAAAGAAAGAAAGAAAGAAAGAAAGAATTGGCGGTGTATCACATGGAGGCATGGAGCAAGGCTGGTTGAATGACCATGATTCCACTAAATTTGAATCTCTATTCTTTTTTTTCTTTTTTTCTTTTTTTGAGAAATAAAATTTGTATCTTTCAGATGCATAAAAGAAAGATGGCCGTATGTATTAATTAGAATGTTCATGTCATTATTATTACTATACTACTAAGAACATTCACGGGTTTTAAAAATTTTAGCATTTAGCATCTAAAAAACCAACTTTATAACATTTAACACATTGCTTTATAATACACCCAACATCAAAGCTTCTATTTTTTTTATCACTTCATATAAATATTCTTTCGTTATTATTTTTTATTCTTCCTCTCACTCCCTCTATCTCTCTCTTTCTCAACCCAATAGTTCTAAGCCTCGCTATCCACCACAATACCAACAGCCACCACAATACCAATAGCCACCATCACTACAAAACATGCGGGTCTTAGGCCGCATTTAAAAAAATGCGGTTACAGACGGGTTATAGTCGCGTTTTTAAAAGACGTGGCTTAAAGAATTGAAAACTAGCCGTGTTTTAAACATGCAGCTATAGAATATGTCTACAACCACATTTTTAGTGTTCATAGCCGCATTTTTGGGGGTGGAGCTATTGCCGCGTTTTAAACACGTGGCTATAGGACCTTTTTTTTTTTTTTTTTTTTTTTTTTTTTTTTTTTTTTTTTTTAATCTGAACTAAAGTCGCGTTTAGGAAACACAGCTCTAGCTTGCCTATAGCCACGTTTTTAAATGCGGCTATAAATTTAGTCTGTAGCTTAAAACGCAGCTTTAGTTTAGGAAGTGGCCTCGTTTATTAAACGTGGCTTTAGATTTGCCTATAGCTGCAGGTTAAAAATGCGGCTTTAGGCTTTGTATAAATAGTATACTAAAAACATTTTCAACCCTAGCCACTCCCATCACACATCAGCCTCCATCTCTAAAGCCTGATCTCAACCCTCACCCTCCATCTTCGATCTCAACCCTCACCTTCCATCTCTCTGATCTCAAGCCCTCACCCATCGCACATTGCACATCTGCCACTCTCACTCCCCACAGGTAAATTTAAACCCAGTTTTTGTTGATCACTTGCTAAATTTCTCCTGTTTTTTGTTTCTCATAGGCTTTCTCTTCTTCAACGCTGAGAACACTCCGCCCTCCGATCCCAACGTCCCTTTCCTCCAGATCCACTAGTGAAGGTACATGATTTCTGAGCTTAGCCTTAAATTTCCTGAGTTAGGGTTTGTGTTTGTAAATAAGTTTTCTTATTTTTATTTTTATTTTTAAAATTTATATTTATTTCTATTTTTGGATAGGTTGTGGTGAGAATTGCTCTCCTTTGATTGGACTACTCATGGTGGAGGTACTCTCTCTCTTTCTCTCTTTCTCCTCTGTTCTGTTTGGTTCCCGAGAAACCTCAAGAAAATAGCTTAAAGTTATTTGTTTTGTTTTTTTTAGGGGTCATTTCAAAGTCTGAAACTTGGCAAAATTTGCCAAATGGTACGAATCTGAAAAAAAATTAGGCGGATGGCATGCGATCAAAGTTTATTAGTAAGTTGGACTGTTTTTTGGAAATCGAGTATAGCAAAATCGAGTTCCAGCCAAAATTGCCAAAATCGAGTTTAATATACTCGACTTCCTACCGAGAAATAGCTCTGAAATGAATAAAAATGGAAGTCAAGTACAGTAAACTCGATTTTGCCTGGGATTTTGGCTGGAAGTCGATTTTCCTGTACTCGATTTCCAAAAAACAGTCCAACTAACTAATAAACTTTGATCGCATGCCATCCACCTCTTTTTTTTTTCAGATTCGTACCGTTTGGCAAATTTTGCCCTGAAACTTTGTTGGTTCATAGTGATTGCTGATTGGAACTTTCATTTCACTTCCATAATTTTATGAATCTACGCTTGGAAAGTTGTTCTTTCTTTTAATTTTTTCTGGGTATTATTTAACACTTTCTAGTGTTTGTTAAAAAAAATAATTAATATTGAATCATTGGATGCGTGAGTTTTTGTCCCCTTAGAAGTTTAAGATTTCTGAGATTATTGATTCAGGAAACAAAGGAATAGAATTCTAAGATTAGAGTGAATTTGGTTGAAACTGTAGTAATATGGGTTTGATTTGATTTAAGTTGTTGGGGTTTGTAGTGGTTGTTTATTGCCATAGATTTCATAGAAAATAACTAAGATTGAAATGTGTGTGCTTTTCAATCTGCTAGAGTTTTCATGTCCAATTGCAAGGTGGTCTGTAAATGATTTACCAACTTTTCCCGAACGCTGTGAAGTCAAGATTTCTGTGAACTGACTCTAACAACTGTATGCATCTCCATGGCCTTTTAGAGATGTTACAATATTTTGATGCTTGCTTCACATTACCATGACAATTTACACCCATCTATTTTTTTTTCTCCTTAAAAAAAACAGAGAAATGATTGATTATAATACTAGTTTATGAACTACTAATTTTTAGGTTCCTTTAAGTTCATGTCTATTTTTAAGATTCAAATTCTTATGGGTTACTGGGTAGTGTTAGTTGGTGTTTGTTGGTTTAAGTAGTCAACTTGGTAACTCATTTATTTTCATGAGTTCTTCCTCAATTAATTAGAAAGGGTTGTGCTCTTGTCCCTTATCATTCTTTCTGGATAAGTTCAAATGTTTGAGAAGTGTGGCATTCACAATGAAATCAAATACTAACATTGTATTTGTTAGTCTATTCTATGAACCTATTTACCATTCTTTCTGGATTAGGTCAAGAGTTTGAGAGGCATTCACAATGAAATCAAAATATGTAAAGTTGTATTTGGTAGTCTATTCCATGAACCGATTTATTTGAGTCATTTTCATTATTATAGTGAATATTTCTTTCAGGCTTCAATGTCTTTTAACACTTGATGATGTGCACTTGTATACAATTTTGAGCAATAGTTGTTTCTTCTTATCATTGTTTTTGACATAATTGCCTTGTTAAGTATCATTCTCTTGAAATGTGAATATGGATGATTAAGAGGGAAAATAGAGATGTATGATTTTTGATGCCTTAATATAGGATTTTTCATTCCTCCAGCCCTTTATTCAAACTTCATGGCTTGATTCCCCTTTTATTTCAATTTATATAGTGTGAATTGCTAGCCTGTTAAACTCAATGAATAGGTATTGATGGAGTTCTCTTTCATGCATACAAGAAAACAACTTTAATGCTGGCTCTTTGTAAATTCTTGCGGGACAAGTACAGTCTTGCTGCAGTAAGTAGAATTTCTAAAAGCTTTGAATTTTTTTCTCAATTACGATTTATTCCTTCGGTGTTAATGAATTTATAGATTTGGAATTGATGATTTCTGCTCACATTTGAGCTATTTAAAAGATCATCAGAAATGTAGCTTTTCTAAGGAAAAATTTAGCACTTTGCTGAACATAACCAAATCAATCAACAGCCGATCCTTAGTGAAAATTAAGAAAGAGAGAGGGGACAAAAGAAAAAAGAAAAAAGAAGTGTCACCTTCACTATTTTAAACTGAATAATTGCTTGAAAGTATTTGCAAAATTCCAATCCCGAGGGTATGAAGCTTTTTTTGAACCTTGCAGGGTAGTTGATGTTTGTAAAGACCTTGAAGCCTATGTGGATCATTTGCCTGAGGAAAGGCTATATATACATAAGATAAATTGTAACAATGAGGCTTAACCTAGAGCTTCATGTCTTGAAGTTATAGATAGACATACAGCTCATTCAAAAGAAATCTGCATTATTTTTAGTGGTTCACTATTCACCTCAGTTGACCTAATCTCATTTCCCTTCATTACTTCCAAACGCGTTCATACACATACATTTCATACTGTGTACCTATGTTTAAGCATTTCATTCTTGTATATATGTATATATTTACTAATCCCAAAAATGAATCTTGATTTATTTACACTCTTTCTAGCTTATTATATGTAGATTTGCACTTCCCTCTTTAGTTAGTCAAGAATGGATGCTAAGTATTTAACATATTCTCAACTCATTCAGTATCTTGTTTTGAATTATTTAACATGACTGTGCCCAAAACAATATATAACCAGTTGTTTAAATTATATTATAGACTCAATATTGAAGCATGAAGTGGAAGCAAGGTTTGCTAGGGTAGATTTTGCTTACTTAGCATATCATCTCACTTACCTTGCTTAATCTTTTTTTTAAACAATGTATTATTTTAAATTACTTGGTTGCTAATTTTCTGGAGATCTCAAGCACCTGTAAAATACAATTTTCTACTAGTTTTCTGTTTTAACAATTGCAAGAAGTGAATTAAAATGTTTCTTTAATAAAAAAAGTCCAATCCATTTTGCTTGTTCGATATCAAAGGTGTAAGGTTGAAATTTATCAACCATCTTGTTGGCTTTATTCCGTGCCAATTTGCTTGTAATTTAGCACTTAGTAACCCTGTATTTAGGTGAGATTCATGTAAGGGTAGTGTGTGAAGAGAGTGTGAAGAAAAGCTCAAGTTTGTGCAAAGAAGCAGTGTTTTGCGGCTAGGACTCGCGGCTGACTCACGACTGGCAAGCTGCCAAATGCAAGCATGTGAGAAGCACACAGGGGAGCTGAAGGGTCGCGCCAGCTGTCGCACTACAGGACAAAAGTCCCAGGTTGGCCAGGCCGTTACTTCGCGACTTGAACTCGTGACTTGGACAAGCCGCGAGGTCAAGCCACCAACTTACCCTGTTTGGCAAAAACTGTCTCTTCGTATTCCAAACACACACTACTACATATAGACCCTTATACCCACTAAATTGAGAGAGCTTCCAGAGAGAATTTTGTGAGAGAAACCCTAGAGAAATACAAGATTGATTCATCCACAATCTTTACCTTAGAGACTCTACAAATTCCTCTACTCTCTTCCTCTCCATTGTCATACCCTTGAGAGGTGATTGACCAAATCCTTTTCTCACCACACCCACGTCTGTGAGAAGGTTTATTTGGTGCTAAGGGAAGCAGTTTGGGAAGGAACCAATGGTGATTGATTGATGCTATGGGCTATAGCGGAATCCGGTAAGCTAGAAAAGAAAAAGGTTCGGCGTAACCTCATTGAAGCAAGAAGCTTGGAGGGCTTAGGTACCTGGGTAGATTAGGCTTGGAGGGTCTATTGCTGTTCATGTATTCCAACTACATTTTCTAGTGGATTATTGACCGCTTGGAGGGCAGCGGAGAGGTTTTATGCCGAGGGCTTCGGTTTCATTTTCGATAACACATCGCGTGTTGTCTTTGTGTTTGCATCTCTCTTCCCTTTATCTTTACCATTTAATTACTGTTGTGATTGTGATTATTTATGATTTAGATTGTTTATCAATTCTGTTATAAAGCTTGTTATCATTTTCCGCACATACATTGTTTGATTTAAAGCTTGAATTGGTAATTTTGTAATTGAGGGTCTAAACGTTAATAATGTTTTCAACGCTATTTGAACATTCAAAAGGCTATCAATTTGATGGCCAGTTCAGTGTAATTGTGTAATATAGTGCTAGGTTAGCAATTAAAAGTATTGTTATATGGTGCTGGTGCATTTATTCATGTTTCTAAAAATGCATATCTAAATAGAAGACAAAGTGATACCCACTAGAATGTCATATAGATTAGAAGTGCTTAAGTTTAGATATGTTTTCAATACTCATGTGGTTAAGAAGGTCTCATTGGACACATTTTCGGTCGTGGATCGGAAATTTGGGTTTGATTTCGTGAAAAGGTGGGCTTTTGGGATTTGCAAATTTACATATTTTGGCCCGAGTTTGACGCAGTGTGAGTTGTCCAACTCCAATATACAATCAAATCAACTATAGAAAAATTTAAGTCTTTTTCTAAATTATCGTAAAAATTTTGTTTTGTTTGTTCAAAAATCAGAGAAAGCTATTGAAAGCTATAGTACATTTAATGCCTTCTAGTTTTGGTGTTTGGACTTTGGACCTATAATTTGCTACTTTTATTGGGTTGGCTTATTTGTCAAAAATGTGTAAAAATTAGCTAGTTCTTGTATTCGTTAGGTAATTTATTTTCTAAAACTTGAATGAAAATTAGGTTTGAAAATAGCAATCATTGAACATTTTGGATCCACAGATCACTGAGGAAGATAGGTACTTGCTAATTTCATAATCATTCTTTACATAAGTTTTGTGAAAAAAATAATGCCTTTACTTTTTGGTTTTTAATTTTGTCATTCATCACTATGTCTCAGGAACAAGTTCTACCAAGTTTGCTATGGTGCATTTGATGATCAATTTAGTGTAATGGATGCAATTCTGAATGGAAAACAGTCGTTTGCACTCTAGGTAATGTTGTGCTCTTGTCAAATGTTTTTTTTTTTTGGAGCTCAATGTTTGTCATATCTTCTAGTATCATCTACTCATTTGCAAAATGCATATGTACTGGATTGCTGGGAGGTTGTCTATGGATGTACGCAACATCCGTATTTGCTGTGTTAGGTGGGGGTTGAGTGAAGAAATAGGATATAGTGTGGCTCATCTTCACCAATGAGCTCTAGTTCATATGCACTTCCTCCCTTGTAACTGCAAGGTGGTAGAAAGGATTGAGGATTCAAGACCCACCCAGTGCACGTGTAATTACTAGTCGAAAAAGAAAGAAAAAATAATGTGGCTCTTCTTCCATGTCAAGACTATATATAATCTCTTTGATTTGATCAATAAAATTTTACTTATCTATCCAAAAAAAAAAATTCTCTTCGGTTTGAATAGTGTGTTTTAAAAAGAAAAAAAACTAGCAAATCAGCCATCATTACAAATTGCAATGATATGCCTTTTAGAGTTGCATGAAACAATGAAAAAAGGGTCTTCAATGTTGATCATATTCAATCATTGGATTTCATTGCCCTGATTAGACTGTTTTTGCAAGGAATAGTTACTGAGCAAGATCTCACCTGAACTTCTCTTTGGAAAATTTTCATAATTAAATTTAATTTACAGAGATGCCATGGAATGCTTTTGTGGATTAGGATCCTTCCATTTGATAATGTTGTCATTGTAGTTTTTCATTGTTTTAAAATATGAAATGCCCTTGCACCATGAACATCATCCTATATATGTTTCTTATAGTAGCTTGTCCCAACAAATGACAAAGCTGTATCATGGTGGGAATCTGGTGGTAGTTAGGGTTCACTTGCATTAGCTAGTGCACAGAATAAATGAAGGTTAAAATGTTTATAGTTTTGGTGGTTGGTTTCCCTGGAATAGAGGCCCCTTACTTTATTGAGGTCATCTAGTCATGAAAAGTACTGGCTAATGCTTGTCTATCATTAGTTCCATGAATAGAGATTAAAAAAAGAAAAAAAAAAAAAAGGAGTTCATTGTATCTTGTGAAGAATTCAACATCAATTTTTTTTAATCAGAATTTTGCTTGGTGGATTTGGTTGATTCTGTCATGGCATTTAATATTTTAACTGTAACGTTTTGGAATATCTACATTTCCACTTTAACTTACTCTCGTACAACCAATACTCCTTGTAGTTTTGTGATCAATTAAACTTTGACAACATTGTCTTTTTCCCAAAAATAAGTCTCAGTCTATCACCGTGTCCTTCATTTTTTCTCTTTTACATTTTCTCAATTACCATATCATCATCTTGGTAGACGCGCTTATATATTGGCTTACTTGCAAACATATAACTATAAATCTAGTTCGATATGTTGAGCAATGAGCACCAATACAGAACAGGCAAATTGCCTAGAATGTCATTCAACTTTGCCTTTGAATAGGTTAACTTTATCCAAAGATTTGAAACCTAGCTACTGTGCATTCTTGGTAAATTTTCGTTTTTGTTGTTTTATGTTGCAAGCATTCAATAATGTTTTGAATAAATACGTGGGAGTAAAAATTGGTTACTGAGTGGCTGTTGATGTTAAATGCATTTGTGCGTGAATGTTTTATAGCAAGTAATATGTTATTTGGTTCTTGTGTGAAAACAGGCTAAGATGAATCAAATTTTAACTCAACGGGGTGGATCACTACAAGGAGAGCGTGGTGAAGGAATCCTATGGTCAAAAGATGATGCATTTGCTCAAGTGATGGGTGTGTGGATGTGCATGTGGGGTGGGTTTTGGACCAACCCCATCAGGACGAAGTGGGTCCAACCTTTCATGCTATACATCAACTCCACTGTCGTCAATCGAAACGACCCATTGGATGACTGAATTAGAAACTTCACACAAGGCTTTGAGGGACCAACTTGCCTAGTCAGAGGAAAGGCATTAGGAGCAACTCGTCGAATCAGATGCGCAGCATAGGAGCAACTCGTCGAATCAGATGCCCAGCATAGGAGCAACTTGCTGAATCAAATGCCCAGCATAAGGAGCAACTCGCCGAAGCACTAACCCAATCAAATGCAAAGCATCAAGAGCAAATGGCAAAAATGATGTTGCGCATGAGAGACATGTTAGCCCAATTTAGCCCACTTCTGCATTCTTCACTTCCTTCTCAGGTACTAAAAGTGTTGCATTTAATTTAATGAAAATTGCGTGTTTATTGCAATGCATTGTTATGTGCTACTAATACGATGTGTTTAATATATTCAGGATAGCGTTGCATCTAAATGAGGACTTTTCATTGATATTTTGTGATTGTATGTTGTATTACTTTTTGGCTGTTCATGAAGGAATATTGTAGACATGAATACTATTTTGATATTATAGACAGGTTGATATGTAGACAGGTCAATCATGCCATTCAAAGATTGACAATCTTTTTCGTGAACAAAAAACTTTTTAGTTGAATCTCTTGTATATGTAGACAGCTACATTGATGCTTTAACAACATAGAAGATTCTAAGTGCAGCCATGCATTGTTCTCACGGTAAGTTTGAAATATATAAATACCGTTTCGTAATTTTTGGTTTTTTCTTTATTGTTATTTTAGTATCGTTTTGCTGGTTCCATTTGTGTAATTTTGTTGGATAGGAATTTTTCCATTATCGCTGATGTTGATCATGGCGAGTCTACGCTTGTTGATAGGCGTTTAGAGCGCACTGGGACCATTAAGAGAGGACATGGCTAGCCTCAATACCTTGACAAGTTGCAGGTATATCAGCACTTTTAAAAGAGTTGTTCTATGTTGTTGTTTAGGAAAAACATGAATTTGGTATTCAATGGAATTTGTATTGCTTTTGAGTGGGCTTGTTTAAGAGTGATGAGTGAAGTTTATACTTGCTGAGTTGTCTAGGAAGAGACATGAATTGGGAATGATATGGAATTTATATAGCTTTTGATTGTATGATGTTTCTCATGGGTTTGTTTCTCAGTGAAGAGTGAAGTATATGCTTGCTAAATTGTTTAGGGAGATACATGAATTGGGTATTCTATGGAATTTGTATTGCTTTAGATGAGTTTGTTTCCGAGTGAAGTTATAGACTCTTCCTATTTGGTTAGAATTATAAAAAAAGAAAAGACGAGTATGCTAAGTTGTTTAGGAACAAACATGAATTGGGTATTCTATGGAATTTGCATTGCTTTTGAGTTTGTGGTGCTTTTGATGAGTTTGTTTCCTTGTGAAGTTCAAGTCTTCTTAGGTGATTAGAATGATAAAAGAGAAAAGAAAATAGTTTGCTAAGTTGGTTACAATTGAAAGTATAGAAGCTATATAAGATCGCATTTGGTAGTGTGGAAAATTTGTCTAACTTCACTAATCTTGTTTTTAAGAGCGTCTCTAGCTGCTGTATATTCTGATCATAGCATTCAATTTTGGAAAAGTCAAGGTTTTCTTTATATGAAGTAACTTATGTTCTTCTTACTTCTCTTCTTGGTTCGAAATAGCTGACTACTGCCTTTATATTTTTGCAGTGCCATTATGGACATACACTGTGTTTTACCTATAAAACAAGGGTACAAAACTAATGCCCCACTTGCAGACAAGAGCTTGGAGATGGGAAGGCACCCCTAGAAGCATTCGGGATAGCCATAGGAAGGTTAGAGACAGTCATGTGCGTAATGTTTGCAGTTGAGGTATCTCAAAATCATGTGTTGATGCTTGTTGCATCTTTTTGTGTCAAATGGACCCTAAACTTTCCTCCATTTTGTTGCTGTATTGAACTGCACATTCCTTAAAGATTGATAATTTCCCGTATTCCTTAAAGATTGATTGAATGAACATTGTGACAGGTTTGAGAAAATTCCAACTTGATATTCCTGCAAAATTCCGACTTGTTATTTGTTGCATGCAACAAATAACAAGCTGGAATTTAGTGTGTGACAAGTTTTCTATAGTAGCGTTTGTAAAACTTATAACAGTGTTTGTAAATGCATTCTCCATCTGGCCTAGAAAAAAAGAAAAAAAGAAAAAAAAGGCTATAGCCGCGTTTTAAACGCGGCTATAGACAAATTCAAAAAAATATTCAAGGGTTATAGCTGTGTTTTTAAATGCGGCTATATGTGATTTAAGAACGCAGCTATAGTTGTCACCTATAGCTGTGGTTGCAAAAACGTGGCCATAGACCCCTCAGGCCTATAGTCATGGGTTTTAGGCCACGGTTGTAAATGTGGCCTAAAAAAACGTGGCTATAGGCCAAATTGTCCTATAGCCACGTTTTTATGAGCTATAGTTGCATTTTAAAAACGCAGCTATAAGACTTTTTTTTTTTGTAGTACATGCCCAAAACTCAAACATTACTAACAACCACCATGCCCCCACCACCCACAAACCCAACCACCCATTAGCCATACCAAAACCACCACAAACCTACAACTCATGCCACAACCAACAAAAACTGACCATTGCCGCCACTAGCCACATCCACCCAACACCACAAATCACAGTAGGGAAAAAAAAAAAAAAAACTCCACTCGCAACCACAAACAATAGCCCCACCAGCCAAATCCACCAACCACCACAAGCCACAGCAGGAAAAAGAAACCTCCACCCGTAACCACAAACAATAGCCTCCACCAGCCACATCCACCCGCCATTGTGACACATGACCCAAATCAGAACATCAAAGCACTGCCACCATGATTGACGACCCCATTTGTAAAGTTGTTATTTACAACTATGTATTTTGTTGGCTTTTATTCCGTACCAAATTTGATTGTAATTAATATCAATTGTGTATACCCTGTATTTGTTGTGGGATTTGTTGTAAGGGTTGTGTGATAGAGAGTGTGTGAAGACTCAATCAATTTGGAGGCTGGAGGATTCTTGCGGGTATGTCGCGACCTAGCTTCCCGCGAAGTGAAGCATGTGCCTTGCACATGCTGGAATGCGAAGAGTCAGGCTAGGTGGAGACAGCTGTCTCTCGCGAGTATCTCGCGGGTAAGGCCTTCCCGCGAGACACCCGCGAGACATGCTGTTCTGCCAGCCTGTACTGACTGACTCACACATTTTGCACCTATCCTATATATACCCTCATTACCCACAAATGTTGAGAAATGCTTCAGAGAGAAAACCCTAGCCAAACACATTTGGAATTAGAGATTGTCATCCCCACCTTTCTCTTTACAATTGCTTGTGGTATCTCCTCAACCCTTCCCTCTCCATTTCCACACCATTGAGAGGTTGATAGCCCAAACACTTACCACACCCTTTGAGAGTGTTGAGTGACATTTCGGTGCTGCTGGGAAGCATTGAAAGAAGCCTGGAATGGCAGATGCAACATGGAGCTTGTTGTGGGATCCGGGGTGTTAGACAAGACACAGTTCCGAGAAGCCTTGTTGGAGTAGGAGCTTGGAGGGCTTAGGTACATCAGGTAGATTAGGCTTGGAGGGTCTCTTACTTACTCATGTATCCTAACTGATTGTCTAGTGGATCGATTTCCGCTTGGAGGGCGGTGAAGAGGTTTTTCGCTGAGTTCTTCGGTTTCTTCTTCGAAAACACGTCTTGGTGTTTTTTTAGTGTTTGCATCCTTCTTCCCTACTCTTGTTCATTTCATTATTACTGCTGTGTTGCTTTAATTATGGATTAGAGTAGTTGTCTTGCTTATACGCTTGTGTTTACACTATTCCGCACTTAGTATTAAGTTAGTGTAAAATCAACCAAGCCGTAATTTTAATTGGGGGTCTAAACAGCTCCTGTGTTTTCAACACATTTTCGAGCTTTCAATTGGTATCAGAGCGGGTACACTTGCTGTGGTTTTAATACCTAAGTGTGATCCTAGACCCCTTGGTGTGTTTTGAAAAGTGTTCTTGTTAAAACTATCATGAAGGATTTGAAAAGTGTTTGTAAAAATGACTCAATGAGCATATTTGAAGATTGTTCCAGTAATGCAATCTTAGAGTTATTTAAATCCAAGAAACATGCTAGAATTTTTAGTCATATGCTGAAATCATTAGTTCATAGGAACCATGATATACATAACAGCCTATGTGAGTCAAAGTCTTTAAACTATGAATATGAGAGAAGAAATAGACAGTTAAGTGATAAACTTGGTCATTTAAAAAGGAAACTTCACTCATCCTTGAATGAAATAAGGAAAAATGATTCTTGTTTTGATGGTCAAGAATGTCTCTCTCATGCATGTCTTTTTGTTCATACCGCATTGAAAGTGTTTAACTCATGTTTGTGGTACCTTGACAGCGGGTGTTCTAGGCATATGACTGGAGAAAAATCTTTGTTCAAAACTCTTAAAGAGAAGGAAGATGGATTTGTGACATTTGGGGATGGTAGTCATTCACAAGTTCTTGGAAAGGGAACAGTGGATATTCCGGGTCTGCCTTTGATGACTGATGTGCTGTATATTAAGGGATTAAAAGTGAACTTCTTAAGTATCACTCAGATTTGTAATGAAGATTTCTTGGTCCAATTTTCCAAGAAAGGGTGTCTAATCTTGAATGAAGAAGGTGTTCAAGTTTTAAAGGGACTAAGGACCACTGATAACTGCTATGGGATCATTCCAAAACCCAGCATAGCATGTCGAAGTGCTCGGGTAAACCTCTTGGAGCTGTGGCATCAACGGCTTGGACATGCAAATTACAAACAAGTGGCGAAAGTCTCGAAGCTTGAGGTTGTGGTTGGTTTACCTAAGTTTAGGAAGATTGAGAAGAATGTTTGTGGTCCATGTCAATTGGGAAAACAAACAAAGTCAAGCCATCCTAAAGTGAATGTGGTTGCAACTTCTCGTCCGTTAGAATTACTGCATGTGGATTTGATGGGTCCTACAAGAACAGAGAGCATGGGTGGAAAGCGGTACATCATGGTGATAGTTGATGATTTCTCAAGGTATTCTTGGGTGGACTTAGAGAGAAATCGGAAGCATGTGATAAGATGGAAAAATTGTGCAAGAGATTGATGAATGAAAAGGGAGTACCTATCATCAAAATCAGGAGTGATCATGGGAAAGAGTTTGAAAATGCAAAGTTTGAAGCATTTTGCAATGAACACGGTATCAAGAAGGAATTCTCAGCCCCAAAGACTCCACAACAGAATGGAGTAGTTGAAAGGAAGAACCGGGTGATTCAAGAAATGGCTCGAGTAATGTTACTCAACAAAAATCTTCCACAAAAGTTTTGGGCTGAAGCTGTGAACACGTCATGTCACATTGGGAATAGGATTTACTTCTGAGCAGGAACGAAGAAGACATCGTATGAAATTTGGAGAGAAAAGAAGCCGAAGGTGAAATATTTCCGAATATTTGGGAGCAAATGTTATATTCTCAATGATAGAGGAATCCCGAAAAATTTGATGCTAAAAGTGATGAAGGGATATTTCTAGGTTATTCATTAAATAGCCGAGCATATAGGGTGTTCAATAAACGCACCAAGACGGTAATGGAGTCAATAAATGTGGTCATTGATGATACCATATCTGAAAGGGAAAGGGATGACGGTGAAGGATCGAACCTGAAGAAGGGGGAGGTTGAGGACAACATGTCTCAAGATGATGAGATCGAGAAAGAATCACCAGAAAAAGAGTCTACACCCCCTATACCAAGAAGGGAGACCAGATCGATGCAAGGGCCTTCTAGCCCTCTCACCCCTCCGGAAGTTCAACCTCCAATCTCTCGAGATGAAGAACCTTCTACCTCCAAGAGACCGTCATCAAGGGTAACCCTCAATCATCCACCAAGTAATATCATTGGTGACGTAAATGAGGGACTTCGGTTGAGAAAATGACCAAAATACAGTGCGAATCATGTGACGTACAATTGTTATCTTGCTCAATTCGAACCCAAGAAGGTAGAGGAAGCCCTTAGAGACGAAAATTGGATCGAGTCTATGCATCAGGAGTTACATCAGTTTGTCAGAAATGATGTATGGGAGTTGGTTCCAAGACCCAAAGATACCCATGTCATTGGCACCAAGTGGATCTTCAAGAACAAAATTGATGAAGACGGTGAGGTAGTTCGAAACAAGTCTAGGTTGGTAGCTCAAGGATATACTCAAGTGGAAGGCATAGATTTTGATGATTCGTTTGCACCAGTAGCAAGATTAGAGTCAATTCGAATTCTACTGTCCATCGCATGTGTTATGGATTTTAAATTGTACCAAATGGATGTGAAAAGTGCATTTCTGAATGGTTTTCTAAATGAAGAAGTATTTGTTGAGCAACCAAAAGGATTTCAAGATCCTCATTTTTCGGATCATGTGCTAAGGTTGAAGAAAGCACTGTATGGTTTGAAGCAAGCACCAAGAGCATGGTATGATCGTCTCACAACATACTTGTTGGATCGTGGATTCAAAAGAGGCCAAGCTGATCGAACCTTGTTTGTAAAGAGAGATGAGAAGTCTCTCCTAGTTGCTCAGGTATATGTGGATGATATTGTTTTTGGATCCACAATTGACCATTTGGCTCATGAATTCTCTGAAGAAATGAAAAGGGAGTTTGAGATGAGTATGGTGGGAGAGCTGAACTATTTCCTTGGGTTTCAAGTGAAACAACGGAAAGATGGGATATTCATATCTCAAGAGAAATATGCCAAAAATCTTGTTAAAAGATTTGGTCTAGACTCTAAGAAACATACTTCCACTCCAATGAGTTCCTCATCAAAGCTGAGTCGGGATGCAGCAGGTATAGAAGTGGATCCAACGCTTTATCGAAGCATGATAGGCAGTCTCTTATACCTCACTGCTAGCAGACCAGACATTGCCTTCAGTGTAGACGTGTGTGCTCGATTTCAGGCAGCCCCCAAAGAGTCACATTTAACAGCTGTCAAAAGAATTATCCGCTACATAAATGACACCTCTGATTATGGGATTTGGTACTCAAGAGATTCAAATGAATGCTTAGCCGGATATTCTGATGTTGACTGGGCCGGTTGCATTGATGATAGAAAAAGTACTTCTGGTGGATGCTTTTATCTTGGAAACAACTTGGTGTCATGTATGAGCAAAAAGCAGAATTCAGTCTCTTTATCAACAGCCGAAGCTGAATACATTGCTGCTGCAAGTTGCTGTGCTCAATTACTATGGATGAAGAAGCTTCTTCATGATTATGGAATCACTCAAGACACGATGTGTGTATATTGTGATAATACAAGTGCCATAAATTTGTCCAAGAATCCAGTTCAACATTCGAAATCAAAACATATCGAAATTCGGTATCATTTCATTCGAGATTTGGTGGAGGAAAGGACCGTGTACTTAGAGTTCATCAACACTAAGAATCAGAAGGCAGACATATTTCTAAACCTCTAGATGGCCCAAAGTTTGAATCTTTGCGTAAGACCATTGGTGTCGGTATCATTCCCTGAACTCTATCTCTTGTGTGAACCTATACTACTCTTTGTTGCATACTTATTGTTCTGGTTCCACATGTTTAGTGTCTAATAGTTTTTCAATTATCTGTTTTGGTTTGTACCTGCTATTTTTGTTAATCGTTTTTTTTTTTTTTTGCTCTATTTTGAGTGTGTTCAAAAAAATTCAAAAAACACATAAAAAATAGAAAATTAAAAAAGTTTGATCACTTTGTTGAGTTTTGTCTCAAAGCATGTTTTGCCTTGTACCTTTGTACTTATGGCTTTGTGCATTTAACGAGCTTAGCTTGTCCCTCATGCACTCATATCATTGTGGAAGAAATTCTGAAATCTATGTGACTGTTGTAAATAGATCTTCAATCTTGTCATGAATGATTAGTGAATGGTTTTGTTGATCTTGAGACATGCATAGACTCATGCCTATATATCTTCCCACTTTTATTTTTTGCTTAAAAGAGCTCTCTAAATGTAAATCTCCAAATGAAAAGAGATATAGAGCTGCAAAAGCCTGTCGCACAAACTAGTATTCGACTAGGAAAAAGGGAAAGCGACCAAAATAAAGTGTATGATGCCCAAAAAGCCAAAGGCTAAATCATCAATTGAAATATTAAAAATTTCAGGCATCTTTCTCTAAATGAGATTTTCTTTGCTCAAAAGTTACAAATGATATGTTGAATATGGAGCCAAATGAAAAGCTTCAATGAATTGTTATCAAGTACGTGTGGGAGGTCATATATGCATGTTTCTATAATTGAGATAGGTCACATAATCTAGTGCTAGTTGTGTATGCCTTGATTGAATTGATCATTGAAGCTTCACATTGGACTAAGGACTATCTCATTTTTGATATCCACACACAACACACAAGTCTATGTTCAATAAATGTCATATTCATTTGTGTGATTGTACTTGCTTAAATGTGTTTTCACATGCTCAATCTTTGTTGATCAAACCCAAAAAGATTTTTGAGTGTTTTATTTGTTTTTGAAAGTGATTTTATACTTTTATGTCTTTTGTTTTTGATTAAAGTGCATTTTTTTTGTGTTTCTTCAAACAACTGGTTCAGGGGTTGTTTCGCGAGAAGCTCGCGACTTATAGCTTCCTGCGAAAATGGGTTGAGGGAAATATTTCTTTTATCCTATCACACAGAAACTTTCGCGACTGTCTCGCGATTGTCTCGCGACCAACAGCTTCTCGCGAAATGCTGTTTGGCTAAAATTGGAATTTTCCAATTTCAAACAGAAGTTACCGCGACTGTCTCGCGACTATTTCGCGACCTAATGCTTCTCACGAAATTTTTGTGCTTCAGTGGCCCTTCTCGCGACTGTCTCGCGACTGTTTCGCCACTCTCTAACCCGCGAAAAACGCGTGTTTTCAGTTTTTATATTGCTGATGTGACAGTGTTTCAAAACACAAAAACTTCCCTCGCTCAACCTTTGTAAAACCTTTTTTCAACCCAAGGTTATTTTTTTCTCTAAACCCATCATTTTCAAGCATCCTTTCTGCACTGTCAACTTCAAGGTATGTCTTCTAAAGCATTCCCCTTCAAGTTTTGTCTTACTTTATGCAGAATTTTCGTTAGGGTTTCAAAATTTTGGGGTTTTTCGAAAATTTGGCTATTTTTCCAAAATTGGGTGAATTTTTGTCAAATCTTTTGCTTGGGCTGTGTCCCATTTGTTGTTTCTGCATTTGTGTTGGCCCCTTGTGGCATTTTATCATGTATTGAGGGTAGATTTTCCCATGTTCATGCATTATTCATGTTATATTTGCATTTGTGCATGCTAGGTGTTTGTCAAAATGTTCGAGTGACATTTTTGTGCCAAATTGGAATCAAGTGATTTCAATCCATGGACTTTCACTTGTTTGACCTTATTTCACTCAATTTGGTCATTGATAGTGTGTCTCATGCACTTTGCACATGCCACTCACACATTAGCACTTGCTCACATATACACACACATGCACATTTGCTTAGTTCCATGCATTGTGTCTATGCATTCAGCAGTGTTACTTCTGTTTTGACCTAACTTGAATCTAATCAAGTTCTGTGTTCTGTGTTCTGTGTTCTGTATGTTGTGCACTTGTCTCCTGTTTGTTTTGTGTGCTATGTTGCACAGATGTCTCCATTCAAGACTTCAGTTGTGAAAGGAGGCCGCAACAAAGGGAAAGAGCCGATCATTGATGTTGATGTTGACTCACCTAGACCAAAGCGAACTCGTTGCTCAACAGGAATTTTTGATCCTCACTTGTTTAAGTCTTATGCTGCTTTTGAATCCTTCAAGAACCACTTTCAGGGTGCTCCTTTGATAGTTGAAAGGGGGGTTGACCAGCCATCACTCAGGGACACAAAAATACCCATTTGGTTTGCCACGAAAGATTGGAACTATCTGCTGTCAACTTTCGAGGATACATACGAGAACATGGTTAAGGAATTCTATGCCAATGCCAGTGTCGTTGGCGAAGAGATTAAATGTTGGGTTCGAGGAAAGAGTTTTTCTGTCACACCAATGTACTTGGCGAAAATTCTACAAATTAACCGGCCAATACTCCCCATACCGCCGGTATATGATGAGCTAAACCCAGATGAAGAGTATCTCAAACAGTCTTTAGGAGCCAATTTGGAATTCTCCTCCACTAAGAAGTCAATCAATGTGGCATCCCTCTCTTCCGAGTTACGACTTCTTTCAATGATCATGTGTAGCAATCTCTATCCCTTGTCCAGCACCGGATATATGAATCTTGGTCAAGCTTTGTTTTTGAATGATCTGATCACGGATGTAGAGATTGATGTGTGCTCTCATATCTTTCACATTTTGGCAAAAACAGTTGACCGGACTGCTTCAAGGAATTGTATTCCTTTCTCTCGCCTTATATCAAAGATTTTGAAGCTCAAAGGTGTCCGCCATTGGAAGATGAACGTCCATATCCAAGGCCAAGTCCAATCAACATTCGGTCTCTCCATGCGAGTATAAGCCACGCCAAGAAGAACACCAGGCAAGAAAGTCATGCACCATCGGGTTCCTCAAGTTCTGCAACTCGTACCAATGATGAACAGTTCAACAATATCTTCACTGCTCTTCAAGAGATGAGTACAAAGATGTCCGGACTGGCGACTATCATGTACACTCACCACCGACGTCTTGATTCACAGTTCACATCTCTCCAAACTCAGCTGGACGAAATTCAACGGAAGCTAGAAGAGAATGACTAGCTATTCCATGACAAAAAGGGGGAGATGATGTCTTTGATAGGGGGAGTATGGTGATAGGGGGAGAAGAAGTCAACAGTTCCTATATTTTGTTGTCTTAGGTTTACTTGTTTTGGTTTAAAGCTTTGATACTATGCTTTATTTAGGTATTATTTCAGATGTTTCTTTTGTGATATTCTCTATGCTTTGTAGCATACTATTCATGTACCCATGTTGCTTTTGTAAGCTTTAAGGGTTTGTTTCATTGCATTTTGTAGGCTTTTATGGTTTGTGCCATGCATATTCAGTACATTGTTTATGCAGCCTTTATGCTTGTGTTATTGAAGTTTAATGTCATTCATTTTACTTCAGCACATCACTCTTGTGCCCGTGTAGGAGTGTTCCTAGATGCATATACGTTCTATGCATTGGTTGAGTGATGAACACTCTTGTGCCCTAGTAGGATTGTTCATAGATGCAAATACTTCGTGTATTTAGCATTGGTTGAGTGTTGGATTTGCAAATGGTACTCTTCAAATGAGCTTATCATCTTGCATATCCGGATGTTCATTCCTTGTGTGAATGAGCATAGTAATTGCTTGTGTATAGTGATTACTTGTTTGATCTTGCCATGATCTAGTGTTTCTATTTCATTTTGCTTGATCATGCTTTTATTGCTCCATATGATTTTCAAGTTTTCTGCATTCAATGATATTATTTTGTTGTTGTGTTTCAGGAGTTACATGTTCATATGTTTCAAGAGCTTATCAGAATCTAGAATTAGGTGTGAGTGAGTTTTGCCTTTGTTCCCAAACTCACATTTAAGTCTAGAGTCTGTTTTTAGGGTTTTGTCACGGAATAGCCAAATGGGAAGATTGTAAAGTTGTTATTTACAACTATGTATTTTGTTGGCTTTTATTCCGTGCCAAATTTGATTGTAATTATTATCAATCGTGTATACCCTGTATTTGTTGTGGGATTTGTTGTAAGGGTTGTGTGATAGAGAGTGTGTGAAGACTCAATCAATTTGGAGGTTGAAGGATTCTCACAGGTATGTCACGACCTAGCTTCCCGCGAAGTGAAGCATGTGCCTTGCACATGCTGGAATGCAAAGAGTCAGGCCAGGTGGAGACAACTGTCTCTCGCGAGTATCTCGCGGGTAAGGCCTTCCCGCGAGACACCCGCGAGACATGCTGTTCTGCCAGCCTGTACTGACTGACTCACACATTTTGCACCTATCATATATATACCCTTATTACCCACAAATGTTGAGGAATGCTTCAGAGAGAAAACCCTAGCCAAACACATTTGGAATTAGAGATTGTCATCCCCACCTTTCTCTATACAATTGCTTGTGGTATCTCCTCAACCCTTCCCTCTCCATTTCCACACCATTGAGAGGTTGATAGCCCAAACACTTACCACACCCTTTGAGAGTGTTGAGTAATGTTTTGGTGCTGCTAGGAAGCATTGGAAGAAGCCTGGAATGGCAGATGCAACATGGAGCTTGTTGCGGGATCCGGGGTGCTAGACAAGACACGGTTTCGAGAAGCCTTGTTGGAGTAGGAGGTTGGAGGGCTTAGGTACATCGGGTAGATTAGGCTTGGAGGGTCTCTTGCTTACTCATGTATCCCAACTGATTGTCTAGTGGATCGATTTCTGCTTGGAGGGCGGCAGAGAGGTTTTTCGCCGAGTTCTTCGGTTTCTTCTTCGAAAACACGTCTCGGTGTTTTCTGTGTTTGCATCCTTCTTCCCTACTCTTGTTCATTTCATTATTACTGCTGTGTTGCTTTAATTATGGATTGGAGTAGTTGTCTTGCTTATACGCTTGTGTTTACACTATTCCGCACTTAGTATTAAGTTAGTGTAAAATCAACCAAGCCGTAATTTTAATTGGGGGTCTAAACAGCTCCTGTGTTTTCAACACATTTTCGAGCTTTCACCATTGAAGCACCCAAATCAGACCATCGGGCCATTAACAAAGCAGTGCCACTATGACCCATGACCCCTACAACCAAACTGGACCATTAAATCACCACACCATGACCCACAACCCAACCACCTAAATTGCTATGACACACTACCCAACCACCCAAATCGAACCAACAAACCACCGCACCATGACCCCTGAACCAATCAGACCACCAAAACCCACTAAAACTAGATTGGAACCCACAGAAAGGGAGGAGAAAGATTGTCCACAAGAGAGAGGGAGAGTGAGAAAGAGGACAAAGAACGAGAAGGAGAGTCTGAGAAAGTGAAAGATGACAGAGAACGAGAGTGAGAGTGAGAGGGAGAGAGCTCAGTGACTGAGAACGAGAGTGAGAGGGAGAGAGATTAGTGGTGAGGGAGAACGAGAGTGAGAATTAAAATTATTAAAATATGAAAACATGTTGCTACAGTGAGCTCTCATTTTTGAGAGCTCATTGTAGCAAGATGTCATATTTATTAGCTTATAACATCGTTGATGAAGTAGATTTTTGTGGATTCAGTTGCTAAAAATAGCATTTTAGCATTTATACCACCCTTAAAGTGAATGCTCTAATAGTATGAAGCCAGACTTTGAAAAACATTAATTAGCTGCCAACTCAAATTGCTTCGGGGATTGGTATGTATGAGATTCCAATGCTGTCAATATGTGAGAGTTGGTGAGTGCTTTCATTCACTAGCTAAAGACATATTTGACTGGGCAAAATGATCAGGGAAGAAGGTTGAGAGCTAAGGATCATCATTCGCACCTAGTAAGTTCATAATTAAATTAATTGTTACAACTATTATCATTAAAGATTAATTCATCACATCATGATCAAAATCATTGTTATTTAATTAAGAACAAGCATATATGCATGGTGACAGTGTAACAAGTTAAGAATTGGCGAGCCTGTACTACAAAACCTAATAACAAAATATATAGATTGGGAAACTTTGTAAGGTCAAAGGCCTAATCTGCCCTGTGATGAAAGAGTGGACAATGACATGCATACAATGACTTTTCTAATTTTTTAGTGTTGTGGGGGTATGATTATATATGGTCCCCGGCATACCTATATAATTAAGGTTATTACAGGGCTATTAGCAAACCTTTTCTATAATTCTATATATAAATACATATGAAAGAATGCTAATTACCAATATAATATGGAATGAAAATCAATTTTGGTATTAGTATTTATGCCCTGTGGTCCGAACCAACAATCTCATATAATAACAAAATCCAGATTCAAAAGCTAGCTTATAAAAAAAAAAAATCAAAATCATTGAAGCTTACCACCTATTCGTATCAACAACCATTGAAGTTACCTATTTATGAAGGTAAATCATCAACCACAAAATTATTTATGCTATACTTGGCATTGCTTTCAAGTTTCAAAGACCTAATAACAAAACTTGTTGGGTTTAGACTTCTGTCAAAACAATTTTAACTAGTTTTAAGGCCGAGTTATTAATTAAATATATTAGGAACATCTTTTGGTTAATGTAACAATCGTCAATATCAAATACAATGGAAAGTAAATATGAGACAAGTGTCGAGGGCATTTTTCGTCGCCCATATGATGTTTGGGGAAGCCAAGACCGAGACTCAACTTTGAGCTTAGAATATGGCCCAAAGACTATTGGAGAAGTGTGAAAAGACCCATTTTTGCTCAAAGTCCAGGTTGCATCCAACAAAAATTATAATAGGGCCCCAAAAATACCTCCTGCAAAAATAAGTTAGCACAAAGGATGGCCCACCACAATAAGTGCTTAAATAATAGTCCAGCGGTAAACAATAGAAACATCCCGCAGTAGATGTTTGGAAAATTAATAAATGTATTCGCATAGTAAAAATTATGCATTTCCTTCGTAGCCGATTAATATAAAAGTGGGGTCATTATAACAAGTACACAAGAGGAAAATGGTCTAACAGTGAATATTACAAATCTCCAGCAGTAGACGTCTAACAGATTAGTAAGTGTGTTTACATGATAAACAATCATATAGTTTCTTCATTATTATTAAGTCAACATGAGGGAAAACTTCCATAGTATCTAGGACATTATGGCCTTCATTATAATAGCAATAAACAAGGATTAAAGGCTTGATAACTACAAGTAAAAGAGGAAAATTTGGATGGAATGAAGGGAGAGAAAGACCCCTAACTTAGTGCAGCAAATATTTAACTAAGGTTCTTAAGCCCATGATGGAATATGTGGAAGGATGCATGGTAAGTAATGGAAACTACATTTATATGAGTGGATGAGTAAATATATGGTGATGTGGGAATAAAATGGAAAAGGAACTTGGCTATTTTTTGCCATGGTTAAGAGAGACTAATTGTAGCTAATTATGAGGCCTTTATGGTGCTGGGTTTTGTTAGAAAAGAGAAGGAATGTTTGTGAGTTGATGAGTATGGGCCTTTATGAACTTAAAAAGGAACTTATTTTTTAATTGAATGCTGAAAATGGCATGATTGATGGAGACTTTGAGAGGATTTCTTCCCCCTTGATGAGTAGATGGTGCTTTCCTTTTATAGTGAAGCTTAAGGAGCAATTAGCAAAAGCAAAAAATGTTGGGTCTGATCAACAAGGGAATTTTCAGAGTATTCATCATGAGATTTGGCCAAAAATGGTATGAACTCCTTTTTGAGAGTTTGTCTCCTTTGGGTAATGTCAAATGGAGCTGAAATTCAGGGTATCTAACTTAGGATTTGGCTATAAATGGTAAATTTTTCTTTTAGGTTGCCTTGCATCTTTAGGCAATGTCACACATGGGTGAATATTTGGGTAATCTTGCATTAAATGCTGAGATTTTTGAGGTTGTGTTCAGCCAATGGTGTTGAGGTAGGTATTAAGGTAGAATCTTGGTGTTGCAACTAAGATTTAGACCCTAGGAAGTAGGACTCAACACCCTAAGCTAAGTGTCAAAGTTTGAGCCCACTTCAGAGGGTTCCACTGGAGATCCCTTTAAGCCCTCCAAACCACATGTTCCCAAATTCTCCCTTTTAGGATTCATGAGCTTGGCACATGAACCAGTTCTTGAACATTTTTGGCATTTATAGGACTGATTTGTTGAGATTTGAGTAACTTGGTTATGGCTCCTTTCCACTGGAAGTGGACCTTTGAGGAAGATGATGAAATCCCTTTACCCATTGGACTTTAGCTACTAATACAACCTCTAAATACTATGCACGTGATGGGTGTAGGTGATGGGACAGCCTTTAGTTCATTCTTAGGGATTTGGTTATCTCCAGCAGAACCTTGGTCAAGGATGAACAAGAAGGGAGCTAGTTGGTTGGTTCAGTTCTTTGCCTTCTTTGGACTGGGCCTATTCACATGGGCTTGAGCCTTTGGCTGGGCTGTGCTCAGGCCTTTTTTCACTTGGGCTTGTTCTCCTTTCATCACATATTTGGACCTACAAAATGGACATCAATGACACACATTGCCATGGGTTTTCATCCCTTATGGACTCTTATTGTTAGTGGATATTCATTCTAATTTGGGTTTTGATAGATATTTGTGATGGATCTTTGGGCAATGAGTTGTAATATTTAAAATAATAGCATGAGCTTTAATTATTTCATAATGCTTTATAAATAATATTTACTATTTTGAAATGATGAATTCCATACCATAAGTAATGTTTATGGTTCCTAATAATCACGTCATAATTTAAATGATGAGCTTGTAGGATGAATAATTACCATGAGTTTTGAAAATAAATATTATGAATGTTGTGGTATAAATAGTAACCATGGGTTCTTACTATATAAATTCCATGGGTTTATAATATGGTATGAAGTAAATAAATATCATAATTTTAAGATAAATAATCATAACTTTCCATGGGCTTTTATAAGATGATTGTCATGAGTTTTGAGAATAGATAATTGTCTTAGATTCCATGGGCTTGTAATATTATAGTAATGTTTAAGAAATTAAAACTGAAAGCTCGAAAATGTGTTGAAAAACACAAGAGCTGTTTAGACCCCCGATTAAAATTACGGCTTGGTTGATTTTACACTAACTTAATACTAAGTGCGGAATAGTGTAAACACAAGCGTATAAGCAAGACAACTACTCTAATCCATATTTAAAGCAACACAGCAGTATAATGGAATATAAAAGAGTAGGGAAGAGAGATGCAAACACAGAAAACACCAAGACGTGTTTTCGAAGAGGAAACCGAAGAACTCGGCGAAAAACCTCTCCGCCGCCCTCCAAGCGGAAATCGATCCACTAGACAATCAGTTGGGATACATGAGTAAGCAAAAGACCCTCCAAGCCTAATCTACCCGATGCACCTAAGCCCTCCAAGCTCCTACTCCAACAAGGCTTCTCGGAACCGTGTCTTGTCTAGCTCTCCGGATCCCGCAACAAGCTCCATGTTGCATCTGCCATCCTTGGCTTCTTCCAATGCTTCCCAGCAACTCCAAAGCACTCTCTACACTCTGAATAGGTGTGGGTTGTGTTTTGGTACAAATCTCCTCTCAAGGTATGATAATGGGAGAGGGATGGAGAAGAGGCTACAATGATTTCTCACTAAGGAGGAGTAGCTCTCTCTCAAAAGAGGGTGTGTGTGTTGTAGAAAACCTATCTAGGGTTTTTCTCTCTGAATAGCCCTTCTTACATTTGTGGGTAATGAGGGTATATATAGTATGGGTGAAGGGTAAGAAAGTCACTCATTAAAATCCTCCAGGCAGAATGTTTCGCGACTATCTCGCGGGAAGGCCTTACCCGCGAGACACTCGCGAAAACGACAACCTGGCACGACTCTTCAGCTTCTAGTCATGTGCTTCTCACATGGCTCTTTCGCGGCTTAGCTTCCAGCGACACACCCGCGAGATCCACTGATCTTCAATAAAGCTTGAGTCTTCACCAACTTGATACTAAACCCAATACAATTAAATCCCACAAAATACAAGGAAATAAAATAAAGTAATTACAACACATTTTGTCATGGAATAAAGCCAATATAAAACATAGTTGTAAACCACAACTTTACAATCTCCCCCTTTGGCTATTCCGTGACAAAACACCCTATAACAGACTCTAGACTTAAACATGAGTTTGGGAACAAAGGCAAAACTCACTCACACCTAATTCTAGATTCTGATAAGCTCTTGGACATATGAACAAGTAACTCCTGAAACACAACAACACAATAATATCATTGTATGCAGAAAACTTGAAATGCATATGGAGCAAATATAATGTGATCAAGCAAAATGGAATAAAAACAATAGACCATGGCAAGATCAAACAAGCAATCACTTAAACAAAAGTAATCACTATGCTCATTCACACAAGGAATGAACATCCGGACATGCAAGATGATAAGCTCATTTGAAGAGTATCATTTGCAAGTCCAACACTCAACCAATGCAAAATACACGAAGTATTTGCATCTAGGAACAATCCTACTAGGGCACAAGAGTGTTCATCACTCAACCAATGCATAGAACGTACATGCATCTAGGAACAATCCTACACGGGCACAAGAGTGATGTAGTGAAGTAAATGTATGACATTAAACTTCAACAGTACACGCATAAAGGCTGTATAAGCAAAGTATTGCAAATACATGGCACAAACCATAAAAGCCTACAAAACATGCAATGAAACAAAACAACCCTTAAAGCTTACAAAAGCAACATGGGTACATAATATAAAGTACTTCCCTATCATATCACTCCCCCTATCATGAATCATAGGAGCTGTGATGAACTTGGAACATATATACCTGTAACCTGAAACACTTGCACAAAACACATTAGATCCTCAAGGTAAATCAGGTGATAAAAAGACAAGTATAATGTAACAAGTAGAATGCGATCAAGTAAACATGTTGTGAAACATATGAGCAACTTGATCAAACACATGACAGTCATATGGAAAAGACTACAATGATCATATAGCAAAGCAAATGATCATCTGAACATGCAACCAATAAAGCACAATAGCATAAGGGTAAAATCATGTCCAACACATAAGCACGATGCAATGAGAGCAATAAAGCATATCAAAGCACCATAAAGTAACGAGAAAACAAGCATAAAGTAGATCAAGGTTTTCTAAAAAAAAATGTCTTCTCCCCCTTAGTATATGCATCTCCCCTATGGCTTTCTCCCCCTACGAATGTGCACAAGGTAGAATTTCTCCCCCTAAGAGTGTGCACATGAGTCATATAGAAATGACGATACTCTCCCCCTTTTTGTCACGAATAGACAAATTAATCAAGAGGAAGGAGGGAAAGAAAAGAAGATAAGAACAAGGGTAAAAGATGATGCATGAAGGGTGCATGATGAGTGAGAAAATGAAACTCAAACATAAGACAAAAACATTTTAAAACAATGCTACAAAGCATAAAGAACATGACATGCTAAGGATGATGGAACATGATGAAAACCTAGACATGACATGGACACAAGAACATGTTATAAGTGCTAGAAGGTCTAAAAGAACTTAACTGGCATGAGTTAAGGCAAAAACATGTCAAGTGTTAGAGTGTGTGCAGCAAGGTGCAGCTACTGTGCATCTAGTGTGCATGTGAGATGCATGACCAATGCATGAGCAAGGCACTCAAGGGGCAAAGTGTACAAAACACACCACCAATGATCAAAACATGATAAACATGAATAATTATGGTGATCCCCAAAGTTTGGTACTCATCAGAGTCCAAAACAACGAGAAAATGTCATTTGAGCATTTTATCAAACACTTAGAGTGCACACACTACACAAGTATGATGAACAATGCAAGAACATATGAAAATCTTGCCTAAATACATGTTATATATGCCACAAGGGGCCAACAACCAGAGCAAAGAATCATTTTAAACAAAGCCCAATCAAAAAGATTGACAGAAAATAAGTTTTCCAACTCCCATTTGAGAAAATCCCAACTATGAACATAAAACCCCAAAAACGTAATCTAAGGATCAAAATCAATGAAAAGAGTTAAAGATTACCTTAGAGAAGTTTATGGAATGTAAAACACTTGAAATTTGTTGGGTTTTGATGTAGAAACATTAAACCAGGGGTTCGGGAGAAGATGGGAGGCGTTTAAAACAGATGACCCACGAAATGCCCTTTAAAAAGCTGATTTGGAAATTTTCGCTGGTATCTCGCTACTTAGAATCCCGCGAAGAGGTATCTCGCAGGTAAGCTTTTACTCGCGAAACAGTCGCGAAACAGCCGCGAAACTCTCTGTCCAAAACTGGAAAACTTGAGAATTGGACCCTTTCAGTCGAGACTAAACTTAAACATGAAATAGGTCACGAATACACCCAGAAAACATGTTTTTCACACAAAAACAATTTGAAAACTTTGAAAAACAAGGGTGATACAAATCTCTTCCAAAGGCAAACAAAAAGAACAAAAATCTTTTTGGTTTGATCCACATATGGTTGAGCACACACACATCACATTTGAACATGTACAATCACACAAATGAAATAGACATTTATTGAACAAAAGTCTTGTGTGTTGTGTGTGAGGATCAAGTGTGGAATAGTCCTTAGACTAGAGTGAAGCTTCAATGATCAATTCAATCGGGTCATACACAACTGATACGAAATCAAGTGGACAATCTCCATTATAGAAATGAATATATATGACCTCCCACACATTGAATACATAACTTAGAAGCTTTTCATTTGGCTTCTGCATAAGGCATAACAATTGGTCCATTTTATTTTGTTTGGACAAAAACATCTCATTTTGAGATTGGTGCTTGAAATTTATGATATTTCAACATTGATGATTAGCCTTTGGCTTTTTGAGCACCATACAAAACATATTAAAAAGAGTCGCTTTCCCTTTTTCCTAGTCAAATACTAGTATGTGCGACAGGCTTTTGCAGCTCAATATCTCTTTTCATTTGGAGATTTTACATTTGGTGAGCTCTATTTGCAAAAACAAAAAAAATAAAGTGGGAAGAGATATAGACACAAGTCTATGCAAGTATCAAGACCAACAAGACTATTGACCAATCATTCATGACAAGCTTGAAGATCTATTTACAACAGTCACACATAGTTTTCAAGATTTCTCCCACAAAGAACTAGGTGCATACAAAACAAGCTAAGCTCGTAAATGCACTATGTCATTAGTACGAAGGTACTAGGCCAAACTCACATGAGATATGTGCTCAAACATATACGATCAAACTTTTTGAATTTTTCACTTTTTATGTGGTTTTGGATTTTTTACTCACACAAAACAAAGACATAAAAGTAAGATCAAAACAAAAGCAATGCATACAAATAGATGCAAAATGCACAAATGCATGAAGATATGACATTCAATGCATGAAGGGTCCTACAAAGATCGAAAGAATTAGATCAAGGACCAAAGGAGCAAAAGCTCAACCATAGGAACCCTTCCTCATCCAAACGGAATGATTGCTTGGAATGAGTGTCTCAAGAGAAGTGAGACGAGGGTTGGAAGAATGAGAACCGGAGACGCACATAGTCAAGGAGTTAAGAGCATTAAACACTTTCTTTAACAACATGCTATTTTCACTCAAATCCGGTTTATCATTTTTAGCACAACTTGCAAGAAGCTCAAGTTTCTCTTTTCTTTTGATTCTTTTAAAAGCTTGAAACTGAGAGCAATGAGGTCTAAGATGACCAAGGGCACCACAATGGTGACAAACAATGTATTTAGGTCCATTAGGCTTTTTGGGAATGGATCTAGCAACTTGGGTTTGTTCTCTCTTCAACTTAGAACATTGAGGCCTTATATGACCAATCACACCGCAATGGTGGCAAGTTGGAACAAACTTAGATCCACTCAATTCCCTAGGATTGGACCTAATCAAAGGCTTAGGCTTAACAGCCTTTCTCTCCACTTTTTGATTTCTTTTATGTGGAGGAATGTACACCGATTTGTCCTTTGAGGCAAAACACACATTAGGCACAAAATCGGGTACCACAACATGATTGCAACATACATTTTCATCATTTTTAACAGTAGGTTCAGCAATCAAACACTTGGCATGCATCTTAAGAGATTCATTTTCAGATTTAAGATCATCAACAAGTTTGTTAGACAAAACAAGTTTAGCATCCAAGTCCATATTCAAACACTCAAACTCTTTTAGCTTTTCAAGAGAATTTTCAGCAAGTTTCTTATAATTTTCAACCAATTTGATGGATTCATTGAGCTTAGCAATCAAATCATCCTTTTCACAAAATAACTTGCTTAAACCTTTTTGAAACTTCTTAGCATTTTTCTTTAAGAGTTTGGTGCTAGGAATATCAACAACACCCAAGGATTCATGTAACATGGCATCACAATCATGAGGATAAACACTCATAGAGGCATTTTCACAAACACATGGCATGTTACAATCAACAACATCCATACACGCATGTAAAGCATTATCCATAGCAAAACACACAAGGGGTCAAGGATCACACTTAGGTAATGAAACCAAAACAAGTGTACCCGCTCTGATACCAATTGAAAGCTCGAAAATGTGTTGAAAAACACAAGAGCTGTTTAGACCCCCGATTAAAATTACGGCTTGGTTGATTTTACACTAACTTAATACTAAGTGCGGAATAGTGTAAACATAAGCGTATAAGCAAGACAACTACTCTAATCCATATTTAAAGCAACACAGCAGTATAATGGAATATAAAAGAGTAGGGAAGAGAGATGCAAACACAGAAAACACCAAGACGTGTTTTCGAAGAGGAAACCGAAGAACTCGGCGAAAAACCTCTCCGCCGCCCTCCAAGCGGAAATCGATCCACTAGACAATCAGTTGGGATACATGAGTAAGCAAAAGACCTTCCAAGCCTAATCTACCCGATGCACCTAAGCCCTCCAAGCTCCTACTCCAACAAGGCTTCTCGGAACCGTGTCTTGTCTAGCTCTCCGGATCCCGCAACAAGCTCCATGTTGCATCTGCCATCCTTGACTTCTTCCAATGCTTCCCAGCAACTCCAAAGCACTCTCTACACTCTGAATAGGTGTGGGTTGTGTTTTGGTACAAATCTCCTCTCAAGGTATGATAATGGGAGAGGGATGGAGAAGAGGCTACAATGATTTCTCACTAAGGAGGAGTAGCTCTCTCTCAAAAGAGGGTGTGTGTGTTGTAGAAAACCTATCTAGGGTTTTTCTCTCTGAATAGCCCTTCTTACATTTGTGGGTAATGAGGGTATATATAGTATGGGTGAAGGGTAAGAAAGTCACTCATTAAAATCCTCCAGGCAGAATGTTTCGCGACTATCTCGCGGGAAGGCCTTACCCGCGAGACACTCGCGAAAACGACAACCTGGCACGACTCTTCAGCTTCTAGTCATGTGCTTCTCACATGGCTCTTTCGCGGCTTAGCTTCCAGCGACACACCCGCGAGATCCACTGATCTTCAATAAAGCTTGAGTCTTCACCAACTTGATACTAAACCCAATACAATTAAATCCCACAAAATACAAGGAAATAAAATAAAGTAATTACAACACATTTTGTCATGGAATAAAGCCAATATAAAACATAGTTGTAAACCACAACTTTACAAAAACATTGTTCATCATTGGATATTTAAGTGAAATACTTATGATATAGTATTTTGCCAAGTGTTAATAACCTTAGGCTTTTGATAAAATAGTGCCAAGTAGTTAGCTTGGGCTTTCAATAGTGCCGACGTAAATTGAGCTTTTGATATTGCCAATGTGAATTGACTTTTGATGTTGCCAATGTGAATTGGGTTTTAAATGTTGCCAATGAGAATTAGGTTTTTTTCATATTGCCAGCGAGAACTAGGCTTTTAATGTTGTCAATGAAAATTGGGCTTTTTTGATACTGCTAGTAAGAACTAAACTTTTGATGTTATCAATGAGAATTGAGCTTTTTGATATTTCCAGCGAGAATTGAGCTTTTAGTATTGCCAATGAGAATTGGGCTTTTTGATATTGCTAGTGAGAACTGGGTTTTTAATATTGCCAATGAGAATTGAGCTTTTTGATATTGCCAACAAGGATTAGGCTTTTAGCATTGCCAATGAATATTGGGCTATTGATGTTGCTAATGAGAATTGAGTGTTAAATATTGCCAATGAGAATTGAGCATTTTAATATTGCTAGCGAGAATTGGGTTTTTAATAAATAATTTGTCATGAGATTGAATTATCGGCTTTGCTTGCGTGATTTGAATTTCCTTGAAATCGCCATGGGTTTAAGCCATGAGCTTTAATTATGAATTTGAATTCCATTGATAAAATTGTGAACAAATTCACAGTAAATGCTTAGAGGGGCTTGATCTTATCAATCCCAAGGTGAACAAATTCACTATCAAATTGAAGTTTATAGAGAGAATAACCGTATTATTCGTAAATTTAACTAAAGTTACCAACTCACCTCCAAGATCGAAAGACTTCTTTGATATGAATATGTTCCAAACATGAACCTCTAGTCCACAACTTCAAAACTTCACTTCAAGGTTTATTTCCAGCAACTTTGGTTTATGGATGAGGCAGCAACTTTTACAATATTGGATTTTTAAATAATGTTACACCACTTAATATTTTTTTTTTATTGGATGTGAATTTTAACAAATCCATTGTTGAATTATATTATTTATCATATTTTCTGCAAAATTTCAAGATAGTAAAAAATAAAAAATTATGTCAACAAACATACCCTAGTCCTAGGGTTTTAATTAGCTTTTAAAGCAGTATAAGCCTACTGTTTAATTTATCATAAAAATAGAGCGTACTGTTTAATTACGCTCATGGTCTATCACTACAATAACAATTCAAAAATGTAGAAAGCTACGACTAATGTTTGCTTGTCTAGGTGAAGTTTGGACAAGAATTGGCGACCATGAAATTAACAATCCAGTTGTCCAACTTTATGTTTCTCTTTTCTTTGGTTAAAAGTCACTTTTCTTATCCTGCTCTCATATCTATGTAATTTTGGTCTTTCAAATTTTAGACCTAATAATTATAACTATCTCTAAATGACATCGATTTGTTGGAAATTTTAGAAAGAAAAACAAACAATTTTATGTCTATACTTAAGCCTTTTCCCCTTCTTGAAATTGAGACTTGAAAATCAGGGACAACTTTTTTTAAAAAAAAAATTATTCCTCTTCAAGAGAAACAAACACACACACAAAGTAGTGAGAACGAAGTTTGAATACAAAAACACACCACAAATTACACTTGAAAGTCATAGTAACTTTTAAGGGAGAATAGGACAAAAGACACCATTCTAATTCATCATATACACATGTCATATTATATAATATGACATTACCATTATAAATTTTTTTTTTACAAGCTACCATAAAATTTTATTTACTTATTTATTTTTGGGGTTGAAAATTTTTGTATCTTTCAGATACATAAAAGAAAAGAAGCCGTACATATTATTTAGAATGTCTATGTCATTGTTATTATATTACTGATAGTATGAAAAATGTTATTGTTAATAATGTTTCTGATGTTGAGATTCGACTAAATGCAAAACTAATGGGAAACCAGACTTTGAAAACCAATAGCTTCCAAATCTAATTGCTTCAGGGATTGGTGGGTAATCGGGTATGACTTACGAGATTCCAAGCTGTCGATATCTGAGAGTTGGTGTAAGCTTTTTATTCACTAGCCACCTAAGACGTATTTGACTTGGCAAAATGATCAGGGAAGAAGTTTCAGATCTAAGGATCATCATTCACACCCAGTACATGCATAATTAAATTAATTGTTACAATTATTATCATTAAAGATTCATTATGATCAAAATCATTGTTATTTAACTACAAGCATGCATGCATGGTGACAGTGTAACGAGTTAAGAATTGCAAAACCCAATAACAAAACATAAAGGTTGTGGTCCTGTCTGTCCTTGGGAAACTTTGTAAGGTCTAGAGGCCAAATCTGAATTGCCCTGTGATGAAAGAGTGGATAATGACATACAATGACTTGCAAGTTTATTAGTTTTGTCTTTTAAGAACAAGCATTTATTTATTAAGTAAATAAATGGTGTCATGGTGACAGTGTAAGTAACAAGTTAAGAATTGGCCAGCCCTTAATACAAAACCTATAGGTTGTGGTCCTGTCTGTCCTTGGGAAACTTTGTAAGGTCTAAGGCTCCAAATCTGGATTGCTATGTGATGAAAGAGTGGATAATGACATACAGCGACTTTTCCTTTTTATCTAAATGACATACAAATACAATGACTTGCAAGTTTATTAGTTTTGTGGGGGGTACGATTATGGTCCCGGTTATGTTTATTATATACTATCTAGCAAAATTGCATATCTCAGCAGTGATATACATTGAAAGGAAGATATATATGCTAATAACTAATCAAATCAATTAAAAACATAGTCAAATAATCCAATCAATCTTTTCGTTTGTTTGTTTGTTTTTTTTTTTTTCCTAATTATGATTATCAGTTTATCACAAACCACGCCCACATATTCTAATGCATTCAATTAGCTAGGACGACTTAGGCACCATAATAGAATGCATACAAAACTTCCTTGTCTTTTCAATCTATTATTGTTTTGTTCATCATCAAGCGCAAGATTCCTACACATATGGCTAATGGCTTGCATCGAGTAAGACAGAATGATATGTTTTAGGCTTGAATTGTCACAAAATAAGTACTTATCAAACTAGCTTGCAGGCATTGACTTCTTCATTTTAAGATGATCTTTATTTATATATATATATAATTTAATAATTGGAGGAGGGAAATTTGAACTATAGATGTTTTCGATAGATACGCTAATATATATCAATTGCTACAATGTTCTTTGCTTTTTTTTCTTTTTTTGGGGTTATGCTATGCATGTAATTACCTGCAAATTACGTGTATCCATGGTATCAATGGGTTAAATTTGGGATCTCTATTTTTTTTTTCTTCCTTTTTTTGGTCAAAACCTCAGGCTGCTCATCACTCATGCAAGTGATTCAATTCCACTATTAGAATCAAACTAGATGCACTAATAAACAAATAAAAAATGGACTGCTGTAAGTTCATGATTAGATCATGATGATGATGGTTCTCTCTGAAACTAGGGTGTTTTCTGTTTTCATTACTTTTTTTTATGGGCAACACCAGTGAAAAACCTTTGGTCGTGTTTTTTTACGCCAGTCTTAAAAACAAACTCCAAATTTAAGGATTTGAGAACTGTTAGGATCAAAAGATTTAGCAATTTATGTATTTAGAACTCTAATTTGTATTGTTGGTAAACCATGATCAAAACAGGTTGATTAGTCTTGTTTAGGCTTGCTCAAAGTTGTGTCTTTCTTGTAAAGTTGGAATCGAGAGGCTGCAGATGCATTGGTGCATTTCGGCCTGGCTCGATCGATCGAGCGATCGATCGAAAGAAAGACTCGATCGATCAAATCTCGGGCAGAATGTTTTTCTGCAGATTTTTCCAACTCAGCCCTACCTCATTAAACGTTTAGGGTTTTATGTTTTTGCCCTAGGTATATAAGGCAAAACCCTAGCCACGTTTTTATGAGTTGCTCTGAGTGTATTGTTACTCATACTTTGCTATTTGTGTGAATCTCTTGTGAGATCATTGAGGAGCTTTCCTTCACATAAACTTAGGGTTTTCAAGGTAGAGATTATTTCAACATCTTGATGATCAACTCGGTTGCTTCCATTGGAGCTTAAAGAATAACAAACGTGGGTGCTTGTAGCTGATTGGAGAATCCAAGAAAGAAGGAGTCCGTGGATTCGGAGCTTGCACGTGATTGTGTCAGTAAGTTTTACTGGTGGGTAGCATTAGGAAGTCAAGTGGGGAACTTGTAAGTCCTTTTGTATGAACTTCGATTCTTCCGTATAGTGGATTCAGTTTACCTTGAGGATAGTTAGGTCAAATCCTCCTCAGGTTTTTACCATGTGGTTTCCTGGGTGATCATATCATTGTGTTATTTATATTTCCGCTGCTTTATATTCTTGATATGATTGTTTGATTGTGATAACCTAGATTTGAATAATTTGACTAAGTTAAACACTTGGCTAATTAACTAGGTTAATTTGGTTGGGTTAAGGGGTCTAAAAACCTTTCAAGTGGTATCAGAGCAGGTAGCTCTCTTATTGTAGATCTTTTGATCTCTGAGATAATCCTTGACCCTTGTTGTCATGGATTTTTGGAAAATCGTTTTGCTTATATATCAACTTGTCTACTTGTTTTCTTTGCCTCTTGTTGTTTTTATTAAATCTTTCCTTGGGTATCTTGGTATAATCATATGTGATAAGAATTATGTATGTTATACTGCTTTAACCGCCTTAAAGGCACGTGATTCTTGTCTTTGGTATTTGGATAGTGGTTGTTCCAAGCATATGATAGGAAACAAAGGTTTATTCAAAACACTCTTTGAAGGAAAGATTGGGACAGTCACTTTTGGAGATGGAAGCAAATTTGTGATCAGAGGCATTGGAACTGTGGATATTCCAGGATTGCCAGTGTTTGAAGATGTTTGGTATCTTGATGGACTGAAGGCCAATTTACTCAGCATAAGCCAGATTTGCGACAATGGATTAAATGTTCTTTTCACCAAGTATGAATGTGAGATACTTGATGGAGGAGGTGACTATATGTGTGTTGGTGTAAGGACAGCTAACAACTATTATGGCATAACACCAAGTGTAAACAACAAGTGCTTTAGTGCAAAGATTGATCAAGTTGATTTGTGGCATCAACGGTTGGGACATGCCAATCATAAGCAGTTAGAGAAGATTTCCAAATGTGAGGCAGTTATCGGTTTACCTAAGTTTGAGAAGATAGATAAGTGCATTTGTGGACCATGTCAGATAGGTAAACAAGTGAAATCCAAGCATCCGTCTGTGACTAGTGTTCAAACTTCAAGACCTTTAGAGCTATTGCACATTGATCTCATGGGTCCTGCCAGAGTTCAGAGTTTGGGTGGAAAGAAGTATATTCTAGTTGTTGTGGATGACTTTACTAGATATACTTGGGTTGTGCTTTTGAAAGACAAAGCTGAGGCTCCTGAGAAGATGATACATCCGTGCAAGAAATTGCAGGTTGAGAAAGATATTGTGATAGCCAGAATCAGAAGTGATCATGGAAGAGAATTTGAGAATACCAAGCTGGCTACTTTCTGCAATGATCAAGGCACTCATTAAGAGTTCTCTTCGCCCAAGACACCTCAACAGAATGGGATTGTGGAAAGGAAAAACAGGGTTGTTCAGGAGATGGCACGGGTTATGCTACACAACAAAAAGCTGCCAAAATCCTTCTGGGGAGAAGCTGTCAACACTGCTTGCCATACACTCAACCGAGTGTATTTCCGACCTAACTCCAAGAAAACTCCCTATGAACTCTGGAGAGGGAAGAAGCCTGTTGTCAAATATTTCAGAATATGTGGCAGTGACTGTTACATTCTACGTGATAGAGAGAACTTAGAAAAGTTTGATGCAAAAAGTGAAAAATGATACTTTCTAGGATATTCTTCCACTAGTAGAGCTTATAGAGTGTACAATCTGAGAACCAAAACAGTCATGGAATCTTCAAATGTTTTGATAAATGATGAAGTGTGTTCAGAAACACTTTCAGAAAGCACTGCTCCTGCTCAAGATAAGTCTCTAGAAGTTGATGATTCACTTCTTGCTGAGTATGTGGTGAAACATAGTGAGGAAGAGCTGTTGTTGTTGAATGATACAGTTTCAGTACCATCAAGTTCATAATCATCCACTCCGGTTCGTGACACCCAACAGGTACAAAGTGAGCTCAGTCCTCCATCTGAACAGAAAGGTACCTCCACATCTCTAGTTAAAGGTCCATCCTCTAGAGTGAGATTGAATCATCCTTCCACAAATATATTGGGTAGTTTGAATGATAACATGAGATTGAGATCAAAAGCCTTGAATGTGATCACTCACTCATGCTATCTGTCCCAATTTGAACCGAAGAAGGTGGATGAAGCACTTCAAGATGCTGATTGGGTAAATTCCATGCATGAAGAACTTCATCAATTTGTTCAGAATGATGTGTGGGAATTGGTTCCTAGACCAAAGAGTGTAAATGTGATTGGAACCAAATGGATCTTTAAGAACAAGTCAGATGAACATGGCACTGTGATCAGAAACAAATCAAGACTTGTTGCCCAAGGATACACACAAGTGGAAGGAATTGATTTTGATGAGACTTTTGCACCAGTAGCAAGGTTAGAATCCATCCGGATACTGTTGGCCATAGCAAGTCATCTAAACTTCAAGTTGTATCAAATAGATGTCAAGAGTGCTTTCTTGAATGGGATGCTTCAAGAAGAGTTATATGTTGAACAACCTAAAGGCTTTGTTGATCCTCACAGACCGGATGATGTCTACAAATTGAAGAGAGCCCTCTATGGGTTAAAACAAGCTCCTAGGGCTTGGTATGACAGATTGACTGCATATCTCACTGAGCATGGATTCAAAAGGGGATCTGCAGATACAACTCTCTTCATAAGAAAGGATAAGACTGGTTTTGTTGTAGCTCAAATTTATGTTGATGACATTGTTTTTGGTGCTACTAATGATTCTCTTGCTCATTCTTTTGCAGATGAAATGAAGGCGATGTTTGAAATGAGCATGGTTGGTGAACTGACTTACTTTTTGGGATTGCAGGTAAAGCAAACGGAGTCAAGAATCTACATCAATCAAGCTAAATATGCAAGAAATCTAATCAAAAGATTTGGATTGGACAAGGCTGCTCATGCTAGAACACCGATGGCTGCTAATGCAAAATTAACAATTGATCCATCAGGTGAGTCTGTTGATGTTACTCTGTATAGAAGCACGATTGGATGTCTTTTGTATTTGACTGCTAGTCGGCCTAATATCTCTTTTAGTGTTGGTGTTTACTCTAGATTTCAGTCTAATCCTAAGGTTTCTCATTTAAATGCTGTTAAGAGAATTATTAAATATGTGAGTGGAACCTGTGATTATGGATTATTTTATAGCAAAGAGTCTAATTTGTCTCTTGCTGGTTTTTCTGATTCTGATTGGGCTGGAAATGCTAATGACAGAAAAAGCACTACTGGGGGGTGTTTTTATGTAGGAGCCAATCTTGTGTCTTGGATGAGTAAGAAGCAAAATTCTGTTTCTTTATCCACTGCTGAGGCAGAATATATTGCTGCTGGGATTTGTTGTTCTCAGCTCCTTTGGATGAAAAAGCTTTTGAGTGATTATGAGATTCCTCAAGACACCATGGTTGTCTATTGCGATAATTCTAGTGCTATAGATATATCTAAGAATCATGTTCAGCACTCTAAGACCAAACACATTGAACTTAGGTATCACTTCATTAGGGATTTGGTTGAAAAGAAAATTGTTGTTCTTGAGTATATCCCTACTGATCGTCAAAACGCTGACATCTTCACCAAACCGCTTGATGGAAGTAAGTTTGAGACACTTCGTCAAGTAATTGGTGTGCTTCGGTGTCCCTACTCCTTTGTGACCATTGTTCTTTGGTTTTTGTGTTTTTGTTCTAGGACTTGCATTGCATAACATTCATGCATTTCATTCTAGGATTTATTTGTGTTTTCTCTTTTAAATAAAAAATAAATAAATAAAAAAAAGGGAAAAGGGGAAAGCAAATTGTGTTTTGCATTATTTTTCTTGGTTTTTGAAAACAAGGTTGGTCAATTTATTTACACAGAACATGTACTTGTACCCTGTTTAGCCTTGATGAGCTTTTTTATTGCACTTGACTAGTTGAAGCTTTGTAGTGCATGTTGTGTGGGAAAGATGTTTATGGTGTTTATCACTTTGTCTTAATCTTGAAGTCACATGTTATTTGACTGTCGGACTTGATCCTTTTGAGAAAGGCATAAATAACCATCTCACCACTGTTCACTAGCCAATCATGAACACCTTAGTGTATATCTTAAGATTCTGTGCCCGAGAAAGTGTAGCACATGCACAAAAAGAACATAAGGTGAAGCCTCGGTTTAAATGCTTAATGCTTAAAATCTGTGTGTACTGTTAGACTTGATGCCAAATCACTTAAACTAAAATTGGTGCGTATATTATGAGGCAAAAATTCAAGAAACTTAAATGATTGCAAACTTATGATCTAGGAGATGTGGGAGTTATAGGATGTAACTCTTTAGGTGATAGTCTCTTTTAAATTCTATGCGATGAATTTTGTAGACTTTGTGATTGATTTCTATTCACATATCACCTCACATGTATCTCAAGTTTTTGCTAGTTGCACACACTACACAAATTACTCTTTGCTAAACACTGTACATAATAGTGTGTGTGTTTTTGGTCTGACCAACCAAGTTTGAAAATACCTTGAGTATTATGCAAACCATGTTTTTTTTGCTTAAGAATTTAAAGGGAGAATGGCTAAAATTTTCTTTGGAGAAACTGAGATCAAAACTTGGGTTTTTGAAAAAGCATTCCATCTCATACTCATACATTTTTTTCATCAATTTTAATGCTTTGAGGAGTTGTTTTCAAAAATGTGGTTTGTGTTTTTCAAAACTGTAATCTTTCTCAAAATGTTGTGAGCCGTTGCCTGTTTCGATCGATCCAATCTATTTTTCGATCGATTGAAAATTGCTTAAAATTCTTTTAGAATTCTTGGATTGATTCGATCAATCGAATATCGTGAATCCAGTTTTTTTAAAACACAGAACTGACTTTTTCAAAGTCACTTTTCAAAAGTTTCAAACTTTTCTCTTCTCTCTCTGACTCGGCAAGGCTCCACAGCGATTTTTTTGTCGTTTTCTTCCAAAATTTTTGCAAGGTTTCTCTCTCCTTGAGCCGATATGTCCATTTTATCCTTCCTTTTACTTTTATTTTCACATTTCATGCATTTGAATTTGGGGATTTTGAACCTATGAATTTTGGGGTTTTTGTTGATTCAATCCATTTTTTATAAAATTGATCAATGGGTTTTGTTCCTAGGATGTTATTACATTGATCCTTGTTGGTTAATTTGATCAATTTTGAGATTTGTGAAAAATTGAAAATTCTAGGGTTTGATATTGATCCAATTTGGGGATTTTGTTCAATTGAGTTAAATTGATAAAATTGGCTTGTTGTTTTGATGAAATTGGTCATTCTAATCAGTTTTCAACCATGTGTGATGATCAATTCATCAATTTGTTTCAAAACATTCAAGTGGTTTTTCAAATTTTTGGGGTTTTTTGGTAGAAACTCTATGCTCAAGCCAATTTTGTGTAATTGAACTGAATTTGAACTTTGTTTACTGCATGCATCATGTCATTATTACTGTTCATGCATCATATAGACTTTTGTTCTATTTTTTTTTTTTTTGTGCTAACTTGTAGTCTGCCCTTGGGTTTTGTTATGTTTTGTTTTTGTTTTGTTCTGTTGGTTCTTTCTCTGTGTCTCTGTCCTTTCCTTAGCATCATGCCTAGGAAAACTAGAGCTCGTAGGTTTGTTCCCTCACCTACTCCTTCCCCTCCTTCTTTTGACTGAGAGAAGTTTCCAAGTGAGAAAAATCAAGAGATTTATGATAAGCTGAACCTTAGGAGAAAAATTTGGTCCGAGCGTTTTGTCATTTTAGATGAGCTTGATCCTGCCATTAGGGCAAATTTTGAGCGTCGGGGCTGGTTACCCTTGGTGGATATTTTTGATCCTCCTCCACCTGCTACCTTGATTAGAGAGTTTTTTTCGAACATTTCTATCCGCGTCTATGATTCCAACACTTTGGTAAAGAGTTGGATACGAGGTGTAGAGTACACCATTACTCCTACGGTAGTGGCTGATGCTCTAGAGGTACCCTTGGTCCAGCACCCAGTCTACCCTTATGATGAGTCTCCTTTGTTGAGTGATGTCATGTCTTACATCATTGGGTCTTCTATCCAGTGGGGTTCTGATCCTAGGATCACCACTGCTGAGCTTTCTGAGTTACATTATCTCTTCTTTAGAATAGCATGTCACTCTTTTTGGCCCATTTCTCATCTACACACCATTCCTCCAAAGCGGTGTGTCTTTTTGTATGCTCTTGTCACTGATGCTCCTATCAGTTTTCCCCATTTGTTTCTTCGTTCTTTGAACGAAGTTTTTAGGAGTTCATCTTCTTCTCATGCTCTTGTTCATCCTATCTTTATTCATAGGATTTTACTTTATCTAGGTCTAGATGATTTCCCTTCCTCTGAGCCCGTTCATGTGATTGCTCCCATAGGTGCGTCTTTTCTTAGACAGAGGGCTGCTTACCTTCGAGTTGGCTCTAAACACCCTAGGTCTGAGCCTTCTGGTTCCGCACCTCCTCCCTCTTCTTCTATAGGTCCTACTGGTGAGGATGTTGATGATCCTGTTGGTGGTGGTGCTGCTGCTGATGTTCCTCCACCTCCATCGGATGACTTTGATGTATGTCGTACCTTGGAGACTGTCATGATCGTTCAGGCGGCTCATGGTCAGATTTTGGTGGACTTACTTGATGAATTACGTGCATTGCGAGCTAACTTGACGCATCTACGTTCACCCTCACCACCTCCTTTTGATGATGGCAAAAAGGGGGAGCGGAGTTTTGACACCTTGTAGAGGAGTTTTTGTTTTTAGGGGGAGATTTTTTTGTTTTGAGGAGCTAGTGGAGATTTTAGATTGTATCTAGGTGATTCACTTTGTATATTTTTTTTTTTTTTGGGCTATTCATGATAGGGGGAGATACATTTATTTTGATATGGATGATTCTTGTTGTTTGTGATTCATTGCTTATTGATTTATATTTATGAGATTATTCATTGATATATGTCTTTATTTTGTGTTGTGTGAATCTTTACAAGAATGTTTTATTTGTGTTGTATCTAACTTAAAGGGAAAGTTTGTTTACATATCTGTTGATTTACTGTTTTCTATCACACATGCGTTTATGCGTTTGTTGAGTGTTTCAAGAATATATAGGTTGATTTAATTGAGCTGCTGTCTACACTTGCAACTGATGGATAGTAGTTAGGATTGATTTTTTTATGTTTATGAGCATTATTTATGTAAAGGGCTTTTACTTGTAAACTTTGAGCTTAGTGTTTGTGTTTTGTCACGGATTGCCAAAGGGGGAGTTTGTTAGGTTCTAAAGATTTAGAAATTTATGTATTTAGAACTCTAATTTGTATTGTTGGCAAACCATGATCAAAACAGGTTGATTAGTCTTGTTTACGCTTGCTCAAAGTTGTGTCTTTCTTGTAAAGTTGGAATCGAGAGGCTGCAGATGCATTGGTGCATTTCGGCCTGGCTCGATCGATCGAAAGAAAGACTCGATCGATCGAATCTCGGGCAGAATGTTTTTCTGCAGATTTTTCCAACTCAACCCTACCTCATTAAACGTTTAGGGTTTTATGTTTTTGCCATAGGTATATAAGGCAAAACCCTAGCCACGTTTTTATGAGTTGCTCTGAGTGTATTGTTGCTCATACTTTGTTGTTTGTGTGAATCTCTTGTGAGATCATTGAGGAGCTTTCCTTCACATAAACTTAGGATTTTCAAGGTAGAGATTATTTCAACATCTTGATGATCAACTCGGTTGCTGCCATTGGAGTTAAAGAATAACAAGCGTGGGTGCTTGTAGCTGATTGGAGAATCCAAGAAAGAAGGAGTCTGTGGGTTCGGAGCTTGCACGTGATCGTGTCAGTAAGTTCTACTGGTGGGTAGCATTAGGAAGTTAAGCGGGGAGCTTGTAAGTCCTTTTGTATGAACTTCGATTCTTTCGTATAGTGGATTCAGTTTACCTTGAGGATAGCTAGGTCAAATCCTCACCAGGTTTTTACCGTGTGGTTTCCTAGGTGATCATATCATTGTGTTATTTATATTTCTGCTGCTTTATATTCTTGATATGATTGTTTGATTGTGATAACCTAGATTTGAATAATTGGACTAAGTTAAACACTTGGCTAATTAACTAGGTTAATCTGGTTGGGTTAAGGGGTCTAAAAACCTTTCAAGAACTGGTTTTGGTGAAAATGTATTTTATACTCAAACTCAAAGACGTTTTTACTCTCTCTTTATTTCAGTATTTTTGAGTGCTGCGAAAATGCATAGTCGAGTCATGTAAATCCTTTGGCCGTGGCGGTGGGTCACATTTTTTCAAACAATTTGCAACACAAATTGACCTCATTTTTGTAACCAAAATACAACTGAATTGACATTTTAAACGGCAAAAGAAACCAGCCTGCACTTTCGTTGCTGAAAGCAAAGCCAGAACCATAAGCATTAGCACAACCCTTTTAAAAGCAGTTCCTTCCATGGCAATTACACATTAAAAATTAAAAAAAAATAAAAATAAATTGGCCATTAACAACTGTTGTCATCTCATTTCTATTTTGAACAAATTTTTTCTCCAAATCATTCACTATGCGTTGATTTGAATAAGCATATGCATCAAGACATTTACTTTTAGTTATATATGGCTTATGAATTATTTAAATGAAACACTTTGTAGTCATTTGAATTGTTATGTAATGAACTAGAAAAGATTCATGTGTTTCAATTTAAGGGGAAAAAAGCCCTTCGTATAGTTCCTCCTATTTACTTATTGTTTTCTTTTGCTCCCCTCACCAAAATTGCATGTTCCTAGACAAGAAGTGGGAAACATCTAATTTGATAGGTCAAGAATGTACCCCTTGTGATAAATTAACCAATTAATTAGCCAAGTGAATTAATTAAGTTAATTAACATGCAATACGTGTGGTAGCACAAACAAATCACCAAATAACTAAATGCAGCGGAAAATCAATTTGACACAGGTGATTTGTTTACGAATGGGGAAAACCATCAAGGCAAAACCCCACCGGGTGAATTTAAGGTCACCACTTCCGAGAATCCACTATTATCACAACAAGTGGTTACAAGTAAAGGAATCCCAATACCTTATACCAACCTACAGTTGAACCCTTACCCCAATACCCAATTGGACTTATTCTATAGTGACAATCTCTCCTTTTCAATGCACGGCTCCCAGTACATGACTAACTAATTGATGCATGGATCCATGTACGTGACTAACACACCAACTTGAGAAGGATGTTGGCTGCAAAGTTCTTTAGTTCATCAAAACGATGAAGATCATGAAACTCCTTGGTTACAAAACCCTATGGTGTATAAACATAGCAGCTTTTTCAAGAGAAAGATGAACTAGGGCATATGTCTCCGGTCACAATATGCTTGTGAAAAACTTTTGCATTAAGTTGCATCAGCTGTGACGACCCTTAAAATAATCATTATATATATGTTTAGGGTTGTGAGAAAAGAAATCCTAAACAAATATACACGGATAGGTGTGAAATCAGATCTAAAAAACTGATTTTCGTAAATCTCGATAGATAGGTTATCTATTGAGTAGCTGTCGAGTATTGGGCAAAAACTTCCTTTTAAACCTCGATAGATGCTATCTGTTGAGCTAGTTGTCGAGCTTTAAAAGCCAGCACTTCTTCACTTGTTTCTTAGACAGATTTGCATGGCTTTAACACTTGGACTTGAACTCTTGTTCCTTGAAGTATTAAACACATCCTAGATCTACCCAATTACAAGTAAAATGCATTTTGTCAAAGGATTAGCCAACTTTAAATGACATATGTTTCTAACATGATTCACATATGTCCTAACAATCTCCCCTTTTGGCAATCTGTGACAAAACCACAACAACAAATGAACATATGAGAGAAGTCATAAATCACTCAACTCATACTCACTTGTTGAATACAATAAAACCTATCCTAACACAAACTCTTGAAAATTTTTGCAAGAAGAGAGTTCATGGCAAGAATGACTTTAACAACCTGTATTTCTGAAACACTTTAAACAAAACTCATCATGGCATCTTAGTATGAAACAGAAATATAAAAGATTGCATACAATAAATAAGAAGCATGTGCATAAAGAGAGAAAAGACACAACACATGAAGAGATAGCTGAAAGAATGTAATAACAACCTCAATATATATATATATATATATATAAGAATACAAGGTTTGCTATCACAAAGTAAGAACAATGTATCTAAAAAGTAAAGAAAAGAAAAGATACAAAAAGTCCTCACTACATCTCATATAAACAAAAACACTCCCCCTATAGAAAATATCTCCTACACTAACTCTCCCCCTAAGAACATTCCTACACTAACTCTCCCTCTAAGAACATGACTACTCTTATACCCAAAACTACTCCCCATTTTTGTCACGAATGACAAAGGGCAAGTAACTCAAACAGTCATTTCGTCATCACCGGAAGAGCTAGCATCCTCATCCTCATCATCATCATCGTTGAAGTCACCATCATCGTTCTCGTCCTTAGATGCCTTTGGAGATGGAGAGGGAGACGCCACAAAGCCACCAAGGCGAGCCTGTCGTCGTGTAGTACAGAGTGTATCAAGGTGAGCCTCCATGTGCTGAAGCTGTGCCATGATTGCCTCGAGGGTTACACCACCCATTGAAGAAGAAGGAGCAAATGTGGATGGAGCAGAAGATGCCGAAAGAGTTGCCATCTTGGTCCGTGGTCGCTTCGGTCGAAGCTGGGCCTCACTCCATCTAATGGTCGCTGCGTCTATGGCACACATAACAGAGAAGTGTGAAGACTCAGGGTAGGAGATAGATGCATGACGAAGAATCCACGTTGTAAGGTTGAATTTAATCAACCATCTAATTGGCTTTATTCCGTGATCAATTTGCTTGTAATTTAGCACTTAGTAATCCTGTATTTAGGTGGGAAAATTGTAAGGGTAGTGTGTGAGAAGATGTGAAGAAAAGCTCAAGAGTGTGCAAGAAAAACAGAGGTTCGCGGCTAGGGCTCACGGGTGGATCGCGACTGGCAAGCCGCCAAAAGCTGGCACGTGAGAGGCACACTGGGAAGCTGAAGGGTCACGCCAGCTGTCACGCTACAGGAAAAAAGTCCCAGGCTGGCCAGGCCGTTACGTTGCGACTTGAACTCGCGACTTGGACAAGCCGCGAGACCAAGTCGCCAATTTGCCCTGTTTGGCAAAAACTGATGTTTTGCATTCCCTTCTCACCCTACTATATATACATCCTTATACCCATCATATTGAGAGAGCTTCCAGAGAGAATTTTGTGAGAGAAAACCCTAGAGAAAAACAAGATTGCCTCATCCCCAATCTTTACCTTAAAGACTTTACAAATTCCTCTACTCTCTTCCTCTCCATTGTCATACCCTTGAGAGGTTATTTACCAAATCCTTATCTCACCACACCCACGTCTGTGAGAAGGTCCATTTGGTGCTTAGGGAAGCAGTTTGGGAAGGAACCAATATACATTGGTTGATGCTATGGTCAAGTGGCGGAATCCGGGAAGCTAAAGAAGAAATAGGTTCGGCGTAACCTTGTTGGAGCAAGAAGCTTGGAGGGCTTAGGTACTTGGGTAGATTAGGTTTGGAGGGTCTTCTGCTGTTCATGTATCCCAACTATATTCTTTAGTGGATTTTATCACCGCTTGGAGGGCGGGAGAGAGGTTTTACGCCGAGGACTTCGGTTTCCTCTTCGATAACACATCGTTTGTTGTCCGTGTGTTTGCATCTTTCTTTCCTTTATCTTTGCCTTATATTTCCTGCTATGGATGTGTTTATATTTGGCTTAGATTGTTTATCAATTCTGTTATAAGCTTGTTATCATATTCCGCGCATTAATTGTTTGATATAAAGCTTGAATTGGTATTTTTGTATTTGGGGGTCTAAACGTTCAAGGGTGTTTCATACCCATTTTGAACTTTCACGCGTGATAGCCGAAGGGAAAATGAACTTATCACGGGTCGCCGTATCCTTATAGACATCTATAAGGGAGAGTATAAAGTGAGAGGGAAAGTCTATAGTGAGACTCTAAAGTAGGGATAACAAAAATCGAGCACGTGGCTTAGTAATGGAGTTATAGTGAGACAAGGGATGGAGAAAAAATGTCATCACCATGTTAAGGAACCTCGGACCTTTTGTAAAGCCCGAGCAAGGGGTGTTTTGACGGTCACCCCAAGATAAAGGTGTCTCACAAAAGAGAGACGAGAGTTCGTCTTTGGCCATAGTCTTAAGACAATCACAACCGGGGTGGTTAGGATGCACTACCCTCGACGCGTGTAGCACCTTGGATATAAGATCCGGAGTGACTACAATGCGCGTACCTCAAACGTGAGTGATGAAATGAGGTACAGAGTAATCAAATTCGTGCATGTTGGAGTAAAGCTCCTGCATGATTACGGAGGGACAAGTGACCGGGATGCCACAAAGTGACTCCCAACCTCTATTGTAGATGATAGTGGGAAGGTCAGTATCGAAAAAATATGGTAGAACTACTTGACGTTCTGAATGAATGTCTCATCATGAAAAGTTCTCCAAGAAGTCCGTACGAGCCTTCTCATCATGGAACCGAACGTGAAGGAGGTAGAATCAACAGTGGAAGAAGAAGAAGATGCCCCAGAATGAAGAGGGTTTCGGGATGGAGTAGACTTGCGCTTAGGTGCCATGCGCAGACTAACCAAATAGAAAGAGAGACAGAGAAACAAGCAGAAAAGCACCAAACACAATTAATATCAAGAAGATAGAAAAGAGAGGTGCGTATGCATGAAAAATGCATGAACATGTGACATGCAACATTAAAAACATCATTTCAACAAATAGAACACACATCTAAAATGCATGAAACATTGTGAAAATGCAATTGTGATGCAATGCATGAGCATGCATGATCATTTAAACAAAACCCACCCTAACAATTTCACAAAAACTTTATGAATTTTGAAAAACCCCAAAAAATTTCAAAAACCCAAAAACCTAGGTCTAAAAGTATGAAATGCATGAAGAAAGAGAGATAATGAGATCATACCAGTGAAAAGAAGCAAGGTTTAGGCCGAAAATCAAGCGGGGAAGATGAAGAGGTTGAGAGAGAAGAGTATGTGAGAGAAAAGAGAGAGTTTTTGTCGAGAAAGATCAGTGAGAAATGAAAAAAAAAAAATTGCACTGAGCTTATATAGAGAAAAACACGAAGCTTGATGGATCGAGAGGCATCGAGAGGTGTCGAGCTTTAATTTTCAACAGATGGATTTGTCGAAGAGCTATTGAGAGGTGTCTACTGCAAAGTAACCTCGATGGATCGAGAAGCTATCGAGCATACAAAAACTTCCTTGATGGATCGAGAAGCTATCGAGAAAAATTCTCAAAAACTTCAATGGATCGAAATTGTGATGACAGCTGTTGAGAAAGGAAGATCAAGAGGCTCGATAGATAGCCTAGCTGTCGAGAGGTATCAAGAACCTGTCGAGATTGCTCAAAAGCAGTTTTTCAAAGAAGAGAAAAACACAGATATGAATGTAATCTAGCGAGCTATTCAACCAAAGATCCAAACAATATTTTAAGCTCTCAAAAACATCTCTCAACAAGAAAATGTCAAGCATTTAGATCCAAAACACTCACACACTAAACAAGTCTAACCAATTTTATATTTCAAAAACAAGTCATGACAATTTAGTGAGCATACATTAACACATGTATTCCTTGTGATGGTCAAATCACATTGTACCTGCACATGTATCAAGAGTAGCAAAGAATATTGTGTGTTGTGTGTGAAAAACATCGCAAGATTGTATAAGTGTCTACATGTTATGACGATTTGAGATATGAGAAAATCACTTTAACTCTGCTTGATGGGGACTAGCACCTTCGAGGTACATCCTATAACTCTCACGTCTCCTAGAAGACAAGCTTGCAATCATATATAAAGCATTTTGATTCTTTTTGCTTTTATTTTTCTTTGCATATTTTCTTTTGTTAAGCATATCATGCATGGACATATAAAAAAGAGAAAAGAAATATCCAATTATGTTAAGATTTTGACATTGCACTTTTGCTATGCCGAAGCATACAAATGTCATTTCATGATTGGCGGGTAACAATGATGAGATGATTATTTATGCCTTTCTCTTAGGATTTTCTAGTCCTTACTGTCAAAAAGAGTGACATGAGTGTTAAGTACAAGAGATTACTTAATCTTACCCATCACAAATACGATCCACAAAGCTTACTTGTTTAGTTGTACATAGAGATGCTCATCTAAGCTACAAAAGATACAAAGTTTGGAAAACTTTGTTTCAATAGCCATTCAAGGTACACAAGTACCAATGTACACAAAACAAACACTGTTTTTGTATTTTTCTGATTTTTCAATTTTTTATTTTTATGAAAAACAAAATAAAGCAAAACTAAAAACAAACAAACAAAAACATATTGAACAAAACAAAACATAAAACTAGACTGATTCAAAACCGGAAAGAAAAATACATAAGTAATGCAAGCAAAAAAAGAGGGAGAGAGAGAAAGGCTCAAAGGATATGTCACTTCGAGCCTTTTTCCTTCCACACCTTGGAAGAACCTTTTCATTTAGCGAACCCTTGATCTGGCGGTGAGGGGGAAAAATTGAAACCGTTCAAGTTCGAAAGGAACATGAGGGCTTTGAGTAGATCTCCAAGAGGAGCAAAAGAGGATGAAAACTAATTCTGGTTTCCCAATGAGATCATACTATTGCACTGTTGAGTGGCTAACCACTTATAGCAATTAGGTTGAGTATGTCTAGTTGCTCCACAGTGATGACAGAGATGTTGCTTCTTCTATTTAGACTTTTGGGTATTGCCCTTCTCAGCCCTAGGGTTTTTAGTCTCTTTTTTATCAAACTTAGGGAGTGCTCCTAAGATAGATTTACCCTTGTCTATGTTCTCACTAGCTAAAGCAATTTTCACATTATTATTCTCATATTCAACATTATTAGCAGGTGAAACAAAAATAGTAGTACTAGAAGAAGAAATATTAGGAGAAAAGAAATCATACCCTAAACCGATTTGATCAAAAGCAGATTTCTGGAAGCTAAGCATCTTGTCAAGCTTTGCACTTAAAGTTCTTTCCAACTGAGCTCTGACTTGGAATAGCTTTGCCTCAAGCTTCTTGGTCTTCTTAGCCAAGAAATTGCTCTCCTCAGCCAAGAAATTATTCTCAAACAGTAGTGCTCCAATAGTCTGATTAGCTTTATCAAATTTTGTGGAAAACTCTTCTCGATCAAGATCCACATCACTCAGTTTCTTGGTGGCCAGCCTATATAGTTTCTCATGCTTCTCAGAAACCTTGTACAATTTTTCATAGTCTGTATGGATATCATCTTGATCATCAATTTTTTCAAACTTAGAATCCACCAAGACCTCTTCATCATCCACTTCTTCATCAATCCCCTCAATAGGATTCACAGTGGTAGTGAAGGCATTTAGGATTCCATCATCCTCATTTTTCAGATCATCCTTAGGCTCAGTGTCACTCAAGGTAGCAGCAAGGGCCTTGCTTTTCCTGACGGTCTTGAGATATGTTGGGCACTCTTGTTTCATGTGTCCAAAGTCTTAACATTCGAAACACTTAGGTTTGGAGGAAATAGTGTATTGACCACCTTCCTTAGCATCCTTCTTCCCTTTATCTTGGTTTTTGAACTGAGACGAATTGGATTGCTTGCGGTCTTTATCAAATCCTCTTGTATTGGAATTCTTCATGAACTTTTTGAATTGCCTTGTGATATAGGATTTCATCTTAGAATTTTCATCATCAAAAGACTCATTAGTATCACTGCTTTTGGCCTTCAGTGCCATGCTCTTACTCTTGCTCGATTTTTCGATCCTAGACAAACCTAATTTGTAAGGTTGAATTTATTCAATCATGTGTTGGCTTTATTCCGTGCCAAATTTGCTTGTAATTTAGCAATTAGATACCCTGTATTTAGGTGGGATTTATGTAAGGGTAGTGTGTGAGAGAGTGTGAAGAAAACTCAAGATGTGTGCAATTCAAAGGGGTCTCACAACTAGCAAGTCACCAGAATGGCACATGTGTGAAGCATGTAGGGGAGCTGAAGGGTCACAACAGCTAGAGCACTATAGTATAAAACTTCTAGTTTGGCTAGGAAGTTAGCTTGCGACTCAGACTCATTACTCGTTCCAGTCGCAAGGTTGAGTCGCCAAAATGCCCTGTTTGATGAAAACTGACTTTTTGCATTTCTCATACACACTACTATAAAACTGACCACCTTCCTTAGCATCCTTCTTCCCTTTATCTTGGTTTTTGAACTGAGACGAACTGGATTGCTTGCGGTCTTTATCAAATCCTCTTGTACTGGCATTCTTCATGAACGTTTTGAATTGCCTTGTGATATAGGATTTCATCTTAGAATTTTCATCATCAAAAGACTCATCAGTATCACTGCTTTTGGCCTTCAGTGCCATGCTCTTGCTCTTGCTCGATTTTTCGATCCTAGACAAACCTAATTTGTAAGGTTGAATTTATTCAATCATGTGTTGGCTTTATTCCGTGCCAAATTTGCTTGTAATTTAGCAATTAGATACCCTGTATTTAGGTGGGATTTATGTAAGGGTAGTGTGTGAGAGAGTGTGAAGAAAACTCAAGATGTGTGCAATTCAAAGGGGTCTCACAACTAGCAAGTCACCAGAATGGCACATGTGTGAAGCATGTAGGGGAGCTGAAGGGTCACAAAAGCTAGAGCACTATAGGATAAAACTTCTAGTTTGGCTAGGAAGTTAGCTTGCGACTCAGACTCATTACTCGTTCCAGTCGCAAGGTTGAGTCGCCAAAATGCCCTGTTTGATGAAAACTGACTTTTTGCATTTCTCATACACACTACTATAAAACTGACCACCTTCCTTAGCATCCTTCTTCCCTTTATCTTGGTTTTTGAGCTGAGACGAACTGGATTGCTTGCGGTCTTTATCAAATCCTCTTGTATTGGCATTCTTCATGAACTTTTTGAATTGCCTTGTGATATAGGATTTCATCTTAGAATTTTCATCATCAAAAGACTCATCAGTATCACTGCTTTTGGCCTTCAGTGCCATGCTCTTGCTCTTGCTCGATTTTTCGATCCTAGACAAACCTAATTTGTAAGGTTGAATTTATTCAATCATGTGTTGGCTTTATTCCGTGCCAAATTTGCTTGTAATTTAGCAATTAGATACCCTGTATTTAGGTGGGATTTATGTAAGGGTAGTGTGTGAGAGAGTGTGAAGAAAACTCAAGATGTGTGCAATTCAAAGGGGTCTCACAACTAGCAAGTCACCAGAATGGCACATGTGTGAAGCATGTAGGGGAGCTGAAGGGTCACAACAGCTAGAGCACTATAGGATAAAACTTCTAGTTTGGCTAGGAAGTTAGCTTGCGACTCAGACTCATTACTCGTTCCAGTCGCAAGGTTGAGTCACCAAAATGCCCTGTTTGATGAAAACTGACTTTTTGCATTTCTCATACACACTACTATAAATACCCTTATACCCATGAAATGTAGAGAGCTTCCAGAGAGAATTTTAAGAGAGAAACCCATGAGAAAAACAAGATTGACTCATCTACAATCTTTATCATTTGATTCTCCAAATTCCTCTACTCTTACCATCTCCATTGACATATCCTTGAGAGGTACATTTGCCAAATCCTTATCTCACCATACCAATATTAGTGAGGAGGTGTTTTGGTGCTTGGTAAGCAGTTTAGAGAGGACCAATTCATTTGGTTAATGCAATGGGCTTATTGCGGGATCTGGTAAGCTAGAGAAGACAAGGTTCAGCGTAACCCTGTTGGAGCAAGAAGTTTGGAGGGCTTAGGTGCATTAGGTAGATTAGGCTTGGAGGGTCTTCTGCTATTAATGTATCCCAACTTCATTCTTTAGTGGATTATTGACCGCTTGGAGGGCGGCAGAGAGGTTTTTCGGCGAGTACTTCGGTTTCCTCTTTGATAACACATCGCCGTGTTATCTTTGTGTTTGCATCTTTCTTTCCTTTCTCTTTACATTTTAATTACTGCTATGTTTGTAATTAATTATGGTTTAGAGTGTGTTACCAATTTGGTTATAGCTTATATTTCATATTTCGCACATATACTGTTTGATTATAAGCTTGTGTTGGTAATTTTGTATTTGAGGGTCAAAACGTTCATTGGTTTTTTATATGCTATTTGAACTTTCAATTGGTATTAGAGCGGGTGCACTTGCTGTGGTTTAATTACCTAAGTGCGATCCTAGACCCCTTTTGAGATGGATCGATCACAATCTCTTAATGCTCCTTCATACTTTGATGGGAGCAACTATGCATTTTGGAAAGTCCATATGAGGGCATTTTTATGTTCCATTGATGAAAGTGTTTGGGATACTGTAGATATAGGATGGACTAGGCCGGAGGCCGCCAAATCTGAATGGAATAAGGCAGCTCTTGCGGTAGCTAATGCTAATAGCAAGGCTTTAAATGCTATTTTATGTGGTGTTTCTCTTGATGAGTTTCATAGGATTTCTCTTGTTACAATTGCCAAGGAGGCGTGGCAAATTTTGGAAACAACTTATGAGGGAACCAAAAAGGTGAAGGACACCAAGCTGCAAATGCTTACCACACGCTTCGAAGAGCTGAAGATAAGTGACAACAATTCATTCGACTCATTTTATGGGAAGCTAAATGAGGTGATAATTGGGAAATTTAACTTGGGAGAAAAGACGAAGGACTCCAAGATTGTGAGAAAAATACTACTCCGCATTTATGACCATTGCTGCCGTACAATATTCGGATGATTTGAGTGTGTTAGTGGAAGAGCTTAGTGAGCACACTGAAGTGGAGTTGATGGGGATAGTAGAGGAATCCGAAGATGAGGAAGATGAAGGAACAGTGAGACTGCAAGAAACCTACAATTCCCTCCTTGAGAAGACTAGTGAATACGCAAAAGTGGCTAAAGTAGCCATTAAGAAAATGAAGAGGGAAGAACAAGATTACAAAAGTCTTCTAGTGCGGTGCAAGGAGACTAAGTGTGAAGTTGAGACGCTGAATGGAGAGTTAACCAAAGCCTATTCAAAGATCAAATTTCTTGAGCTTGAGGTGATTCAAGCTAATGCTAAAGTAGAGCGGGTTTCCTTCAAGAAGCTTGATGAAGTGCTTGCTCATCAAAAACCTTTCTCCGACAAAAGCTGATTGGGATACACCGGAGAGAGTAGTTCGAGTGCCAATTTGTCCAAGGATATGAAGTTTGTGAAAGCTAAGGAACAAATGGTAGCAATCACTACTGTTGAGAAAGTGAAGACGGAGAAGAAGCGGAATGTGACTGACCAATGGTTTTTCGACAAAGCCTCCTAACTAATCAGTGGTCAAACCTAAGGCTAAAAAGAAATCACTTCCAAAGTCACAAAGAGGTCCGAAAACTCAACATTTCTACCATCATTGTGGAATTCAAAAACACACCAGACCTAATTGTCATAAGCTTCAAGCATTAAAGAATGCAAGTGCTCAAAGGTCAAGAGGACGAAGAAATGGCAAAGGGAATTGGACTGCTGAGCAATCAAAATGTCAAGAAGGTGATCCTGGAGTGAGGGATGTGATGAAGATGATTGATGCCTTCACTACTTGTTTGGAAAGCTTCACCAAAAGGTTTGAAAGTCACAACAATAGTACCCAATCCTCTAGGGATATCACCCCAAACGCATGTGTCTTGTGGATGAAGAAGGGTACACATGCATAAGTATTACAACATGTCCATGCATTAATACTTCCTATGTGATGTGACATTGATTGGTTGTGTGCTTTTTGTTCACATTCTAGCATGTTTTGAAAAATTTGTGTTTGTTTGTTATTTGCTTTGAATGTTTTTACTTTTTTATCAATCTTTACTTGTTTTTGTGTCAAAAATCCAAAAACACATAAAAAGTAGAAAATCCAAAAAGTTTGATTAGTATTATTGTGTTTTTTCATACGCATGTTTTGCCTTGTACCTTCGTACAAATGGTTTTGTGCATTTATGAGCGTAGCTTGTTCTTTATGCACTCATATCATTGTGGGAAAAATCTTGACATCTATGTGACTATTGTAAATAGATCTTCAACATTGTCATGAATGATTAGTCATGGTTTTGTTGATCTTGAGACTTGCATAGACTTGTGCCTATATATCTTCCCACCCTTTTATTTATTTTTTTCTTAAAGAGCTCAACCAATGTAAATCTCAAAATGAAAAGAGATAATGAGCTGCAAAAGCCGTCGCACATACTAGTCTTTGACTAGGAAAAAGGGAAAGCGACCTATATGAAAATGTATGATGCCCCAAAAAGCCAAAGGCTTGTTCATCAAATTGAAATATCAAAAATTTCAAGTATCGATCTCAAAATAAGATGTATCGATTCAAAATGATTAAATAATATGATGTGTATGAAGCCAAATGAAAAGCTTCAAAAAGTATGTAATCAAGTTTTGTGGGAGGTCATATATGCATAAATCTATAATCGAGATTGGTCATTCTTCCTAGTGCTAATTGTGTATGTCTTGGTTGAATTGATCATTGAAGCGTCACATTAGACTAAGGACTATCTCATCTTTGGTACCCACACACATCACACATGTCTATGTTCAATGAATGCCTTATTCATTTGTGTGATTGTACTTGTTTAAATGTGTTGCACTTACTCAATCATATGTTGATCAAACACAAAAATATTTTTGAGTGTTTTAATTTTTTTTGGAAAGTGTTTTTGTTTTGAAAAATTTCAAAAATTCAAAAAATTGTGCAACTCTGTTTTAGCGACTCTGCCTTGCGGGTCAAGCAAGTCGCGAGACCCCAGTCGCTAGCTTACTTAGAAGCTTTCGCGACTCTCTAGCGAGTCAAGCCCCCAGTCGCGAAAAAGACTTAGAAAAATTTCAAAAATATGGGTTTTTAGGATTTTTGTGACTCAGTTTGGCGATTGGTTCGCGAGTGGAAGCTCCAGTTGCGAGGTTTACTCAAAATGATTCGCGACTTTCTTTGCGACTTACTCGCGAGTGGACCTTCCAGTCGCGAAAAACACTTCGAAAAATATTTCACAATTTGTCACACAGGATTTTGATGACTTAAACTGGCGACTTGTTCGCGACTCATTCTAGTTGCAAAAAATGCGTGTTTTGCACAATGAGGGTTATTTTCAGGGTAGTTTTCAAAAACTTTTCAGTTTTCCCTCGCATTTTGTGACTGTTCATTGTCTTGTCCGTTCCTCTCCTTTTCAAACTCACCGTGTTCTCTCAAAAATCTTCCATTTTCTTCATCATCTCTTCACCAATCTTTAAGAATGGTATGGGTTTTGACATTTTCTCAATGTACTTTCTATTTCTTGCCCTTGATTTGTTGGATTTTGTGTTTTTGTTGAGTTTTTGAAAATATGATGTTGAATATGATTTGTGAATATTTTGTTGAGTTTGATGTTTGGGTTTTGTTGGTTTGGGTAGTATGTTGCCTATAATACATGCTTTTTATGTTTGTTTCTCATTTGTGAGTATTATACCTTGTCTGTGTTGTGTTATGCATATCATACCCATGGTAAAATGTCTTATAGACAGTTTCTTTTGTTACTGTGGCTTTCTTGGTTTACAATGTCTGTAGGGATGACCTTGCTTCACTGGTTGTGAAATTTTATTTGGTTATGTGATTTGCACTATGCCCTAGGTTGTACATGGTGTTATTCATTGGCATAACACACGTTGTGATATGTTTGAGAACTTAATACCAAGACTCTGGTTTGCTTTGATGCTATATGTTCTCACATGTCAAGTTGTTATTGAGTTATGCTTTAAGGCCTTATTCTAAGTCCACTTCATTGCTACTAACTTGTTACTAATTATTTTTGTTACCATATGTTGTGCTTTGGTTTGTGGTCTTTGCTGCTATGTTTTTACAAACGACTCCAAAGAAGAAGACCACTACACATCGTGTTGACAAAAGGAAGAAAATGGACAATACTCAATTCTGCTTTATCCAACACTTTGAAAGATAAAATCAGTTCTTCGAGAAGGCTCCAATCATCCAAGAGCGATTTGTGGACTTGGCTGATTTGAGGGATTATTTTATCCCAGGTTGTTTTCAAGATAGAGGTTGGGACAAGCTCCTTGGTGATCTCCCTGGGGTGTGTGAAACATTGATTCGTGAGTTCTATGCCAATGCCATTTTACGAGAAGATGAAATCGATTGTTGGATTAGAGGCCATGAGTTCACCATTGACTTGGAGGATATTGATGATGTTCTTGGCTTTGAGGATCTAGAGCATGATTTCACGCAATTCAAAGACAGAATGCTCTCCATTGAAATGGTTCAATCTCATCTCGGTGGTGTTCGAGAAGGCAGGTGTCTCAACACAACGGCTTTTCCACCGGATCTTAGATGTCTTACATACATTTTGATGTTCAACTTGTACCTAGTGAAAAAGATGACCACCATCAGTAATGCTAGAGCCATTTTTCTCATGGAGCTTCGGGAGAACACTTACATTGATATTAGTGCTCATGCCTTCTCCATCATTGCTGATGAAACCAGGACAACTTCCAGGGCAAAGTTGATTCTCCCTAGTCTTTTTATGAGGCTTTTTTGTGCAAAGGTGTGGAAATTCCACAAAATATTAGTCTGATGCCTACTCCTCCAGCCATAAATGCTCTAACAATTGCAAGGATCAAAGTTCATCTCCCCGATGATGAAGAGGAAGGTGATCAAGCACAAGGAGAGCCTATGGACACCGAAACAGAAGCAGAAGGACAACCCTCAAGCTCACGAAGCTGTGGTAAAAGGAGCCGAGCTTCAACATTTTCTGAAGTACCACCAGATGCATTTCAAATCATCCTTGAGAGGATTGACGGCCTGCAAGATGTTCAAAATGAGCAATCTAACAGGCTGACTGCTATCCAAGAACAGATTAATGTGCTTTTAGCCAAGTTTGACAGCTTCACTACACAGCCCTAGCCCTTTGGCCATTCTGATCAAAAAGGGGGAGATATGGAGTAGGAGTAGCTCTTGAGGGGGAGCATCATTTTGAGGGGGAGAAACTTTAAGCACTTTTCGTTTATATTGTTTATGGTTTATGTTGTGTATTTAAACTATGCTTTTTATATGTACCTTTGCTTTGTAGCTTAGTACTTTTAGTTAATGTTATGCATTTTCTTTAGTACTTCACTCTTGTGCCTTTGTTGGATTTTATATCCTCGATGCAAATACTTTATGTTTTTGTATCGGTTGAGTGTTGGACATGCAAATGATACTTTGCATTGAGCTTATTAGCTTGCATGTCCAGATGTTCATTCCTTGTGTGAATGATCATTGTGATCACTATTTATAGTGATTGTTCTTGTTTAGTCAAGCCATGCTTTATTGCTATATTATTTACTACTTGATCGCATTGTGCTTGCTCCATATGCATTTCAAAATTTCTGCTTACAATGATCGTCTTGTGTTATTGTTTTCAGGAAAAACTTGTTCGTAAGGTTCAAGAGCTTCACAGTTTCTAGAGTTAGGTGTGAGTGAGTTTTGGTAACTGTTCCCAACTCACATGTTAAGTCTAGAGTTTGTTTTAGAGTTTTGTCACGGAATAGCCAAATGGGGAGATTGTAAGGTTGAATTTATTCAATCATGTGTTGGCTTTATTCTGTGCCAAATTTGCTTGTAATTTAGCAATTGAATACCTTGTATTTAGGTGAGATTTATGTAAGGGTAGTATGTGAGAGAGTGTGAAGAAAACTTAAGATGTGTGCAATTCAAAGGAGTCTCGCGACTAGATCTCGCGACTGGCAAGTCGCTAGAATGGCACACATGTGAAGCATGCAGGGGAACTGAAAGGTCACGACAGCTGGAGCACTACATGACAAAACTTCCAGTCTGGCCAGGCAATTAGTTTGCGACTTAGACTCGTGACTCGTTCCAGTCCCGAGGTTGAGTCGCCAATATGCTCTGTTTGATGAAAACTGACTTTTCGCATTCCTTATACACACTACTATAAATACCCTTATACCCACGAAATGTAGAGAGCTTCCAAAGAGAATTTTAAGAGAGAAACCATTGAGAAAAATAAGATTGACTCATCCACAATCTTTATCATTTGATTCTCCAAATTCTTCTATTCTCACCCTCTCCATTGGCATATCCTTGAGAAGTACATTTGCCAAATCCTTATCTCACCATACCCATATCAGTGAGGAGGTCTTTTGGTGCTTGGGAAGCAGTTCAGAGAGGACCAATTCATTTGGTTGATGCAATGGGCTTATTGCGGGATCCGGTAAGCTAGAGAAGACAAGGTTCGGCGTAACCTTGTTGGAGCAAGAAGCTTGGAGGCTTAGGTGCACTGGGTAGATTAGGCTTGGAGGGTCTTCTGCTATTAATGTATCCCAACTTCATTCTCTAGTGGATTATTAGCCGCTTGGAGGGCGGCGGAGAGGTTTTTCGCCGAGTACTTCGGTTTCTTCTTCGATAACACATTGTCGTGTTATCTCAGTGTTTGCATCTCTCTTTCCTTTCTCTTTACCTTTTAATTGTTGTTGTGTTTGTAATTAATTATGGTTTAGAGTGTGTTACCAATTTGGTTATAGCTTATATTTCATATTCCGCACATATACTGTTTAATTAAAAGTTTGTGTTGGTAATTTTGTATTTGGGGGTCTAAACGTTCATTGGTGTTTTATATGCTATTTGAACTTTCACAATTCATAGGTCTGTAAGTTTCCAACCAGCTCTATCAAAGGAATTTGATCAATGTCCTTTGATTTCTCAATAGTGGTGATCTTGGCATGAAATCTCTCAGGTAGAAATCTGAGCACCTTTCTAACAATCTTGGGTTCGGGAATGGTTTCCCCAAAATTAAAAGCTGAGTTCACTATGTCCTTGAGCTTGGCATAGAACTCATCGAATGACTCATCCTCCTCCATCTTAATCTCTTCAAAGCTTTTAGTAAGCCTTTGAAGTTTCGAATCCTTGACAGCCTTAGTTCCTTCATAGGTTGTCTGGAGGATGGTCTATGCTTCCTTCTTAAACTCCTCATTCGTGACCACACTGAATAAAGCATTCAATGCCCTGCTGTTGAAGTTAGCTGCCTTTGGCTTGGTCCAACCTATCTCCACAGCTTTCCACACTTTTTCATCTAATGACTGCAAGAATGCGTACTTTCCAGTATCCATAGTTAGTGGCATCAAATAAGAGAGGTATAATAAGAGACTGTTTTATATCCATGACAAACAGGGGTCAAAGGATCACACAACAAAGATTAAAACCTAATGACAGTGTGCTTACTCTGATACCACTTGATAGGCCAAGAATGTATTGACCCCTTATGATAAATTAACCAATTAATTAGCCAAGTAAATTAATTAAATTAATTAACATGCAATACGCGTGGTAGCACAAACAAATCTCCAAATAACTAACTACAGCAGAAAATCAATTTGACACAGGTGATTTGTTTACGAATGGGGAAAACCACCGAGACAAAATCCCACCGAGTGAATTTAAGGTCACCATTCCCAAGAATCCACTATTATCACAACAAGCGGTTACAAGTAAAGGAATCTCATTACCTTATTCCAACCTATAATTGAACCCTTACCCCAATATCCAATTGGACTTGTTCTGTAATGACAATCTCTCATTTTCAATGCATGACTCCCAGTATGTGACTAACCAATTGATGCATGGATCCAAGTACGTGACTAACACCCCAACTTGAGAAGGATGTTGGTTGCAATGTTCTTCAGTTCATCAACACAATGAAGATCATGAAACTCCTTGGTTACAAAACCCTACGGCGTACAAATGCAGCAGCTTCTTCAAGAGAAAGATGAACTAGGGCATATGTCTCCGGTCACAATATGCTTGTGAAAAACTTTTGCATTAAGTTGCATTAGCTGTGACGGTTCTTAAAATAATCCTTATATATGTTTAGGATTGTGAGAAAAGAAAGCCTAAAAAAATATACACGGATTAGTGTGAAATCAGATCTGAAAAATTGATTTGTCGTAAATCTCGATAAATAGGTTATCTATCGAGCAGCTGTCGAGCATTGGGCAAAAACTACTTTTTAAATCTAGATAGATGCTATCTGTCGAGCTAGCTGTAGCTTTAAAATTCAGCACTTCTTCACTTGTTTCTTGGACAGATTTGCATGACTTTAACACTTGGACTTGAACTCTTATTTCTTGAAGTATTAAACACATCCTAGATCTACCCAACTACAAGTAAAGTGCGTTTTATCAAAGGATTAGCCAATTCTAAATGAATAATGTTCCTAACATGATTCACATATATCCTAACACAATTATACACAATAGAGGCACTAGGTTCCATATGGTTCTATTTTTATATCAGAATAATGTTGGAGTATGCAATTAATTTTGTTATTTACTCAAATTATTTGTAATTGGTTCTCGAATAGTTCAGAGATGGCTTCCAATTGAAACGCCGAGATCATGTAAGCGCGGAAAGAGATCATGAGAAAGAATAGAAAATACATTTCTTCCATTTGAGTTTGAGGCTTTCAATATTACTCGCATAAACAATGTCCTTGAATACATTATGTTTTGGGGGTTCGTACTCAAGCACCAATTTAAATTAGTGGGAGTTGATTAGGATGCATGGTTCAGTCAGAATAAGGGATTTGAGTGTGTAAATAAGCATACTAATAGTATATTAAGTATTGGTGAGAAAGTATATATACTTAGATCCCATTGTTCATTTTTAACACAATTTAGCCAACTTATTAAATTAACCAGTTATGATAGTTGATAAGCCAAGAACGAATTGACCCCTTGTGATAAATTAACCAATTGATTTAGCCAAGTGAATTAATTAAGTTAATTAACATGCAAAGCGTGTGGTAGCACAAACAAATCACCAATTAATCTAAGTGCAGCGGAAAATAAATTTGACATGGTGATTTGTTTACGAATGGGGAAAACCTACATGGCAAAAACCCCACCGGGTGATTTTCAGGTCATCACTCCCGAAATTCCACTATTATCACAACAAGCGGTTACAAGTAAAGGAATCCCAGTACCTTATACCAACCTACAGTTGAACCCTTACCACAATACCCAATTGGACTTGTTCTGTAGTGACAATTCCTCCTTTTGAGTTATGTAGTGACAATTCCTCCTTTTGATGCACGGCTCCCAAGTATGTGACTAACCAATGCGCGGATCCCACTACGCAACTTCAATCACCAACTAGAGAAGGTTGTTGCCTGCAAAGTTCTTCAGTTCATCCCAATGATGAAGATCAAGAAGATGCTTGGTCACAAAAACCTATGGTGCACATACACAACAACTTCTTCAAGAATGATGAACTAGGGCAAAACTTTGTCTTTGGTCACAATTTGCTTGAACAGACTTTGCTTAATGCTTGTGCAACTTGTGAACACTTTGACGGCCCTTAAAACAATTCTTTTATATGTCTAGGGTTAGGAGAAAAGAAGGCCCAAAGATACATTCACGGATTCCAAGAAAACCATATTAGAATTCTGAATTTCATAAACCTCAACAGATAGGAGGTGTCGAGCAACTGTCGAGCACATGGGTTGAACAACTTTCTAAACCTCGACACATGCTAGTTGTCGAGCTTTAATAAACTTGCACTTTCTCAGCTTGTTTCTTGGACAGATTTGATGACTTTAACACTTGATCTTGAAACCTTGTTTCTTGAAGTATTAAAAACACCTAGAACTACCCAATTACAAGTAAAGTGCGTTTTGTCAAAGGATTAGCCAATTACATAAAAGAATGACATATGTTCTTAACAAGTGAACCACATATGTCCTAACAATCTCCCCATTTGGCAATCTGTGACAAAACCACAACAAACAAATGAACATATGAGAGAAGTCATAAATTACTCAACTCATATTCACTTGTTGAATACAATAAAATCTATCCTAACACAAACTCTTGAAAAACTTTGCAAGAAGAGAGTTTTTGGCAAGTAGACTTTAACAACCTGTCTTTCTGAAACACTTTAAACAAAACTCATCAAGGTATCTTTGTGTGAAACAGAAATAATAGATTGCATACAATTATAAGAAGCATGTGCATAAAGGAAGAAAAGAAAGAACACATGTAAGGGGTAGGTAAAAGAAACATACATCCACATATAGAAAGATAAGTACAATGTATGTGTAAAAATGGTCACAAGACCCAATGTACAAGAACAATTGTATCTATAAAAGAAAGAAAAGAAAAGATACATAATATCCTCACTACATCCCTCAGAAAAATATCAACACCCCCCTTAACAAAATGGTCCTATACTAACTCTCCCCCTAAGAATGACTACTCTCATATCCCAAAACTACTTCCCTTTTTTGTCACGAGTGACAAAGGGTAAGAGTGTTAAGTAGACATCTCATCGGTAGAGCTAGTATCTCCATCATCACCATCAGAAGCATCATCGTCATCACCATCATCATCTTCAGCATCAGAATCAAAAGCCACTAGAGGAGGTGGTGGAGGAGAAGCCTCAGAAGCATAGCCACCCATAGCCGCTTGCTATCGTGCAATACAACCGACACAAACTTTTACCTGATACAACTCAGTAGAGAGTGTATCAAGGTGAGCATCCATGTGCTGAAGTTGCGCCATGATGTATCTAAATGACACATAGCTCGTGGAAGAGGAAGGAGCGGATGTAGATGGAGCAGACTGAGATGGTGCCAAACGAGATGGAGTCGAACGGGAGGTAGGAGCTGCTGACTCCTGTTGCGACCTAAACTGTGCCTTACTATGTTTTACGGTAGTGGCGTCTCTAGCACACATGAAGGTGAAATGATCGGACACCGAAAAAGGGACGGAAAATGGCTTAAAATCCTCGTGATAGCGGAAGGAAAGATGAGCTTATCACGGGATGCCAAATCTAGATGAACATCTATGATAGAAAGAATGAAATGTGAAGGGAAGTCTATAGTAAGATGCTCAAGTAGAGACAACAAAAATCGAGCACGAGGCTCTATAATGGAGTTGTAGTGAGAGAGAAGATGGAGTACAAAGGTCATCACCATGTTCAAAAACCAAGGGCCTTTTGCAAAGCCCGAACAGTAAGTGAACTGGCGTTTACCCCAGTCAGAGGGACGCTCACAAAAAGCGGATTTGAGCTCATCTTTGGACACAGTCCACAGACGCTCACAAGTAGGATAGTTAAGAAGCTCTACCCTAGGAACCCGAAGCACATCGCAACAAGTTGTGGTGTGACAGGAATACGCGTACCTCGAACGCGAGTGAAGAAAAGAGGTATGGAACGATTAATTCCATGCATGTTGGAGTAAAATTTGCCACACCTTCTCATCTAAAGACTTTAAGAAAGCTCTCATGCGTACTTTCCAGTATGCATAGTTAATGCCATCAAATAAAGGAGGTATAATTAATGACTGTCCTCTATCCATGACAAACAGGGGTCAATGGATCAACACAGCAAAGATTAAACCTAATCAAAGTGTGCCTGCTCTGATACCACTTGATAGGCCAAGAACGAATTGACCCCTTGTGATAAATTAACCAATTGATTTAGCCAAGTGAATTAATTAAGTTAATTAACATGCAAAGCGCGTGGTAGCACAAACAAATCACCAATTAATCTAAGTGCAGCGGAAAATAAATTTGACATGGTGATTAGTTTACGAATGGGGAAAACCTACACGGCAAAAACCCCACCAGGTGATTTTTAGGTCACCACTCCCGAAATTCTACTATTATCACAACAAGCGGTTACAAGTAAAGGAATCCTAGTATCTTATACCAACCTACAGTTGAACCCTTACCCCAATACCCAATTGGACTTGTTCTGTAGTGACAATTTCTTCTTTTGATGCACGGCTCCCAAGTACGTGACTAACCAATGCGCGGATCCCAGTACGCGATTTCAATCACCAACTAGAGAAGGTTGTTGGCTACAAAGTTCTTCAGTTTATCCCAAAGATGAAGATCAAGAAGATACTTGGTCACAAAACCCTATGGTGCACATACACAGCAACTTACAGTTGAACCCTTACCCCAATTGGACTTGTTCTATAGTGACAATTTCTCCTTTTGATGCATGGCTCCCAAGTACGTGACTAACCAATGCACGAATCCCAGTACGCGACTTCAATCACCAACTAGAGAAGATTGTTGGCTGTAAAGTTGTTCAGTTCATCCCAACGATGAAGATCAAGAAGATGCTTGGTCACAAAACCCTATGGTGCACATACACAGCAACTTCTTCAAGAATAATGAACTGGGGCAAAACTTTGTCTCTGGTCACAATTTGCTTGAACAGACTTTGCTCAATGCTTGTGCAGCTTGTGAACTCTTTGACGGCCCTTAAAACAATCATTTTATATGTCTAGGGTTAGGAGAAAAGAAGGCCCAAAGACACATTTACAGATTCCAAGAAAATCATACCAGAATTCTGAATTTCATAAACCTCGACAGATAGGAGCTGTCGAGCAGGTGTCGAGCACACGGGCTGAACAGCTTTCTAAACCTCAACACATGTTAGCTGTCGAGCTTTAATAAACTTGCACTTTCTCAGCTTGTTTCTTGGACAGACTTGATGGCTTCAACACTTGATCTTAAAACTTTGTTTCTTGAAGTATTAAAAACACCTAGAACTACCCAATTACAAGTAAAGTGCGTTTTGTCAAAGGATAAACCGATTACATAAAAGAATGACATATGTTCTTAACAATAGAACCACATATGTCCTAACAATAGTGAATGGATTTCTTGTTAATTAATCAAACCATGACAACAAATCACAATATAAAGTAAATTGCACAAAAAGTAAATAACACTTTGATTTGTTGATGTTAAGATTTTAATGTTGGCATATTCCTTAACAAATTTCATTGTAATTTCTTGCAATTAAAATTCATGCAATTATACATTTGTGGGTTGTATTGTAATTGAGTTGAGAGGTTAAAATACTGAAAATTGGAGCTGCTATTGAAGAATCTTAGTCGAGTGAGTTTGTGTAGGTCGGGTGAACCTGTTGAACAAGATCAATGCACATTTTGAAAAACGATTAATTGGTATAAACTCTCGCACGAGCCTCACCTGATCCTTGGTAAAGTGAGATATGTAACTTGGGAGAATTTAGTTACATACCTTTTCTATTGTATCCATCCAATTAACCTTCTCATATAACTCTCAAATCCCACAAAATTACAAGCCCAATTCTCAGATTGAAGAGTGAGAGCTACCCATTTTCCATGGAAGAAAACCCACTGTAGTCTCTACCTTCACCAGCTCAAATTTCTATATTTTTAGAGAGGAGACCCAAGCCTTACACACATAAATAACTTGAGTGATCTTTGTTAAATCTTGGTGCTAAGAATCATTGGAGTAATCCTAAAATCTTCAAGAAGCCTTGAAGTAGCGAATGAGACTTGGTCTTGTGGTTGATGGCTCAACTTGCAAAATAAGTAACTAGTAAGGAGAAAGGATTGGTGCAATTGGATGCTTGCAGGAGCAAGAAGCTCAAATACGTCAACCCTTACTTGGACGGTTTGTAAGTTTAATATATTGAAACGATTTTTATTAATGAATTGGTGAGTGCTATAAACTTCGGAGATTTTTCTGCCCGGTTAGAGTTATTGTCTCTATAAACACTTCGCGGTGTTTTAGTATTTGTGATTGTTGGGATTTGTTGCTTTGTTGTGTTTATCATTCGTGAATTAATTAGCTACTTATTAATTAATTGGATTTAATTGTGTAATTAACCTCAAAATTATTGATGTGAAAAACCTAAGGAAAAATCCAAATGAAAAAACACACTAAGGTTATCATTTGTCCAAAGGAAAATTTCGCTATTTAGAATTTAAGTTTACAATTGAAATAAACCCTTATTTCTGACTGTTACCTACGTAGAACTTACCGCATGACCCTAGACTACTCCTATCACCTTGAACTTTTCTATTATGAAATTTTCCACATAAAATTCATCCAAGACTCAGAGGACTGTCATGATGATGTCTTCACAAAAACTAACTATGGTGGCTCTGTGGCTTCAAAAATCAATCACCAATCTTCAAAGATACCATCTTTAGATTAACTTTCATGATCTATAGTATGGTAGCGACAAAGAGAGAATTAGGTTTTCAAACTTTGGGGGTACAATACAAGTTTTCTTTGTTTTGGTAGTGTCGACTATAAATACCCTCAGGTACTTTTCCAAGTAAGGCTACAATTTCTACTTGATAGCCAACTTAATGGTCTTAAATAGAATCAAGATTTTTGATTCCCGATCCATCGAGACTCGGTAGAGAGTCAATTGAAATGCTTATCTAGATCAATCAAGAGTTAATCGAGATGCAATCGAGATTTTAGAGACTGCTTTGACTTGAGTTGACTCTTAGAGTTTGATTTTCACTTTAAATTTCTTTGTTACGACTAAAATATTCATTAAATTGTCATGGAATTTTTGAAACTAACCTATGCATGGCCCAAAGCATTTATATGTTGACTGAATGGATTGCTATTCTTATGATTCTTACATGATCTCTAATGGGTTAAGTCAACCCGGTATGACATGTATTACTTTTTCTACAATGAATAATAAGAAATTTGAACATATCTATTCGTATTTCTTTCAATACAAATAAGCGTTTAAAGAAGTAGATGCTTTAAAAAAATAAGTGATATAAGATACATAAATTCTTATGTTTATAAGCCAATAATTAACTGTAATAGTTCATTAATCTAATAAGTTCTTAAGAGAAGAAATAAAATATAAATTCTCATTTAAACGAATCAATTTTATCGTTTTGACTAAGCTCACAAATTAATATCTGTATATCACTAAAAATTTTAAACAAAGTAGTACCATGTGCACTGTTAGATTGTTAGAATTATGTGGTTAAATGATTTAATCTATCATATCTTAATAGCCTAAGTTTTTAGGACAATTGGTAATTAATTTAATATGGTATCAGAATATGAGATTCTGAATTCGATCCTTGTTAGTTTAAGGTTTTGGGACAATCGGTAATTTAATATAAATAAAAAAATTAATCATTATGATGAAATGGACTCTTTCATTTTATTTGAAATGGAAATATTCATTACATCGTAAAGCTTTAGAGTAATAGAAACTCAAACTTATACTGTCTGTAACATAAGAAACACACAAACCACACTGCAATATTATAAGCCATACATTTACGTACAGCATAAACTTGATAAGAGTTAATAGTCTTCAAACACCGGTGTAAACTTGGAGAGGAGAGTCAGCCTTCCGGCCTTCCTCTGTCTCAAAGAAACGAAGGAACTTTTGATGATCAAATGACTTGAACCGCAATGGATTTTGGTCATCAACTAGCTCTTCTGGGATTTGTATCATTCCAGTACTGAATGCAAAAAGCGCAGTAGAAAACCGCATCTCTTTTGTGTTCATAGTGACTCTATGTTTAACTGAACGTATTCTGCCATTACTCCATCCCTGCATTCATAAACAAAATATGTTTCTCTTATGGTATATTTATTCATATTATAATAATAATTAAATGATAAAACATGTCAATTCTTAATAATTTAGGATTTGTTTGGTACTGTTATTTAAACAACAGTTTTCGGTGTTTAAACATCATAACACGTATTTTCACAATACTTTTTTACCCACATATATTTCTACAATACTTAAACAATGATACTAAAAATCTCTTCCTAAACGGATCCTTAAGTTTTGAGAAAAATGATAATTTATCGTGATATCAGATAACTAGACATTGAAACATTTGATTTCCCCAAAAGCAATTAAAACTTCATCCGCGAAATCATATTAAAATTAAGAAAATGTCTACTGACATGCTAACCAAATAATTCAAAATAATAAGATTTGGCTTTGCTTTATGGAATTCCATGACTTCTTGGACAACTGAAATAGTGACCAATTTTTTCAAAGATAAACTAAAATGGTAAGATAGAAATTGCTATATGCTTTACTCTTGGGAAATTTCCTTTCATTAAATGAAAGAGAGTGAAATACCATGAGAGCATCTCCAGCAAGGATCACAAAAGAATTTGGCAATAGCTCGCAGAGAATCCATTCGCCATCCTTTTCGATCTCCAATCCTTCTCCGTAAATTTGATGGACTATTGCTGTAAAGCCCTTGTCATTATGAGCGCGAAATCCTAAATTATTCTCATTCGCCTCCGGTGGTCTATATTTAATGAGACGAAGAAGGTAATATGTGGACTCCTTATGAGGTTCAAGGTACTTATCCACACCATAGCTTTCAAAAATCATTCTCTGTACCATTTGATCTAACTCTGCCACCATGCCTGAGTACGAAAGCACATTTTCACTAGCGAAGAATGGAAAACAACGGTTAAGGGTGAAGTATAAAGGATTGACTCATTAAATCTTTCCAAGTTAATTAGCTAATAAACAAAAAGCTTAAAGTTATACCTGAATTTCTCGTTCCCATCTGGCCACATGAGACTTGTGAATTTTTTTACACCTTCTAGAGTTGTGGCATTATCGATGCCACAGCTTTCATGCAAAGGGATAATGGGAGAATTTCCCAGAAAACCATGGAAAGTCCTCTCAGCTTTGTTTCTCATTTTGCTTTCTGATGGGAGATCAAACAACTCTTTTCCTGCATTGTAAATTGCATTTTCAAGCTCTTTTGAAGCTTTATCATACACTGCTGTGAAAGTTCCGTACTCTTCTAGTGCACGCCTAACTTCCTTGCAGGTCGAGGACCAAGAAAGCGTTCCAGGTTTCAAGTTTTCTTTGGAAAAATTAACGACAGGAACTTTGTGATGTGTTTCAGTGCCCATGATATATGATTATTTCTTTTCTTTTTCTAAGCTTTAGAGTAAAGTCTAAATGGTGGCCGTGAGATAAAGGTAATTATTAGTAACAAAGTATTAATATATAGATTTTAGAGTCATTCATGATTGATTTGAATGTCATTTTATCCATATCATTACGAAAAAGGGGAAAAAAAAAATACGAAAATGAAATATCATTTTATAAATATTTGATTACATATACATATCATTATATTAATAATGATATTTCGTTGTCAATATATGATTATATATTTATAATGATATTTCTAGAAGTATTCATAAGTCATTCAATCCGTCATCATTTTCATAATCTATTACTCATACCGAAACCCTACGTGCTTTTCGCTTCTAGAACCATTACCAAAAAACCAGAACTACCCTAGGCCTAAGCCATAACTAAAGCCCTAGATGCCTTAAACAGCTAGCCCTAGCATCCAATCCTTCAAAAACTCACTTGAACATCAAAGAGCCTTAACCCTAGCTAAAATCAGGTCCTTATAGATGTATATTTATTTTGTAAAGATTTATAACTTAATGCAACCATGCAAGATTATAATTAACTAGGACCAACTTAATACAATTTGAGGCTAAAGCAATATATATATATAATTTTTTTTTTTTTGAGAAACAAGCACACTTACACACGCACCTAAAGGAAACAGAAATGGGTCGTAAAGCGACAATTGTTAGTGGGGCCATTTTGTATTTAAAATCTGACGGGACTGACGAGTCCGTCCCACACTGACGATATCATTCACGGACGAGTACACCTTCGGGAGTGGCAAAATGATCATGCACGTTATTGACGAAGACATTCAGGTCATTCAATGCAGCCAATTAAGCCCAGAACGGTTAGAAGGCCAACTGTACAGACCGTTGGAACACATTGATGCCACATTCATTACCCCCAAAACGTTACCGGAAAGAGCATTAAGATCTCCATAACTACTCCAACGGCTAGAAGCCATGAAAGGGTATAAAAAGACCACACATTGCCAATAACAAGGTACATACACACTGAGAGATCTCTTTTGCTTTGTTATTTTCTATATTGTTCATTCTCAAATAGCAATTGATACTAATTTTGGCATCGGAGACACTGTGGCAGGCACCACACCGGTGACCACCTTTGTAGGCTGGAGGTTGATTCCATCTGACGATTCACTGACGAGCTTACGACTCATCAGTTTGGCGCCGTCTGTGGGGACGTTTTCGTGCTCTGACTCAGGAAAATAGTTTCCAATCAACCATTATTTTCAGATGGAATCCAACCAAGATTCCGCGGTCTTAGCCCAGCAGGTTCAAGCTCTCACAGCCGCTGTCGAGGAGCTCACTAAGCAAAATCAGGAGATGAAATTACAGATTCAACAGGAGGAAATTCGATCCAAAAACAACATGGAGGACGAAGGAAATAGTAACAGGAGGAGTGGTCATCCAAGGCCTACAACTCCGGGAGACCAGAATTCAGATCTTCTTCAGGAAATGAGGAAAGAGATGGACGAATTGAAAAATGCCATCAGGGAGAAAACAGACCAGAGTGTGGGCAGGTTGGTGAGGGCAACAGATTCGCCTTTCACAGTCGCGGTCTTGGGATGCCCAGTACCGTCGAAGTTCAGACTGCCACAACTGGAACCGTTTGACGGACTCAAGGACCCACAAGATCACCTCAACACCTTCAAAACGACTCTAGGGCTTCAGCAGCACCCTGACGAGATAATGTGTCGTTCCTTCCCTACTACCTTTAAAAGAGCTGCAAGGGAATGGTTCACCAAGCTGCCAACATCGTCCATCGATAATTTTGACCAATTGAGTAACGCCTTCTTACGGCACTTCATTGGAGGACAGCGTCCCAAAAGGCCAACAGATTATTTGCTTACCATCAGGCAAGGAGAAAAAGAAACCCTGCGGTCATACGTTAAGCGCTTCACTAGGGAAACCCTAGAGGTGGACGAAGCAGACGATAAGGTGCAGCTGACGACTTTCAAAGCGGGTCTAAAGTCCAGGGACCTCGTGGCTTCACTCGCGAAGAACCCTCCAAGAACAATGGCAGAAATGCTCATAAAAGCACAGAAGTACATGAATGCTGAAGACGCACTGGCAGCCATAAAAGATACAGAAAAGCTAGGAGACAGAGGTAGGAAGGATGACGAACGTAGGGGACAAAAGAGGGAGCGCCTGGATCGTCGGACCAATGACGATAACAGAAGGAGAGACGATAAAAATCAAAGGACGGTAAAACTTACTCCCTTTGTTATGCCTGTTGACAAAATCTTAACGCAGATTAAGGACGAACATTACCTTAAGTGGCCGCGGCCGTTGCATTCGTCTCCTAACGTCCGCGACAAGAATAAGTATTGCTGATTTCACAAGGATCACGGCCATTACACCGAAGACTGTCGGGACTTGAAGGAACAGATAGAGGAGTTGATATGGAAGGGGAAATTGCAGAAGTTTGTGAAGAAAGGAGAATACAATAAATTTCAAGACGGAAACAAGAACCAGCATGAATCCTCGTCCAGGGATGGCAGCCGTCAATCCCAACCACCACAGAACGTAATCGGGGAGATACAGACGATCACAGGAGGACCCATAACCGGAGGGTCGTTCAAGTCACTTAGGAAGGCCCATCAAAGGCAAGTGAACAGTGTCTACATGATACCTCTGTCCAAACAACGACGAACAGATCAAGATATGTCTTTTAATGAAGCAGATGCCAGAGGAGTAAAGCAGCCCCACAATGACCCGTTAGTTGTAATGTTGACCATAGAAGGATTCAACACCAAAAGGATCCTCGTGGACAACGGCAGCTCAGCAGATATCATCTACCTTCCAGCGTTTCAGCAGCTCAAGGTAGATCCAAAGAAATTGCGTCCGTTTGATACCCCTCTCGTCAGCTTCAGTGGAGACAGAGTATATCCCAAGGGCATAGTGACGTTGACAGTGACAGTGGGGACCTACCCGAAGCAATTGACTCGCCAGATAGACTTTTTAGTGGTAGACTGTCCCTCGTCTTACAATGTGATCATTGGAAGGCCCACGCTCAACAAATGGAAGGCAGCCACGTCAACCTACTGCCTGAAGGTAAAATTCCCAACGGACAACGGGGTTGGAGAAGTAAAAGGCGATCAGATCTTAGCTAGAGAATGCTACCAGGCCGTCTTGGCCGCGAAAGAAAACCATACTTGGACGATTGAAGAGAAGGAGGAAGAAAAAATAGAAGCTTTAGAAACAGTGAAGCTAGACGAAGAAGAAAACGCCAAGACGACGAGGATAGGGACGACACTAAGCCTCGAGATGAAGTCAAGGCTAGTCCAGTTCCTAAAAGAAAACCAAGATATCTTCGCATGGAGTCACGAGGACATGCCTGGTATATCCACAGAAATCATCCAGCACAAACTGGACGTGGATCCCGAGAAGAAGCCAGTCAAGCAAAAGAGAAGAGTATTTGCTCCAGAACGAGATCAGGCGGTCACAGACGAGGTAAATAAACTACTGAAGGCGGGATTCATCCGGGAGGTCTACTACCCTGATTGGCTTACAAACGTCGTCCTCGTTAAAAAGGCGAATGGAAAGTGGAGGATGTGTGTGGACTTCACGGACTTGAATAAGGCGTGCCCGAAAGATAGTTTCCCCCTGCCAAGGATTGACCAACTTGTGGACTCTACTGCCGGACATAAGTTGTTGACGTTCATGGACGCCTTCTCGGGGTACAACCAGATAAGAATGGCTGACGAAGATCAAGAGAGGACTGCTTTCATCACGAGCCAGGGGTTGTACTGCTATAAGGTAATGCCCTTTGGATTGAAAAATGCAGGTGCTATGTATCAGAGATTGGTGAACAGAATGTTCAACAAGAAATAGGCAGGAATATGGAAGTATACGTGGATGATATGCTCGTCAAGAGAAAAGAAGAGCTGGCTCACCTGGACGACCTCAAGGAGACATTCGCTACCCTCATGCAATACCAAATGAAGCTGAATCCTAGTAAGTGCGTTTTTGGTGTAGCTTCAGGCAAATTCCTGGGATTCATGGTGTCCCAGAGAGGAATAGAGGCAAACCCGGAGAAGGTGCAGGCCATAATCAACATGGCATCACCCAAGACCGTCAAGGAAGTCCAGAAGCTTACTGGAAGGATTGCAGCCCTCAATAGGTTCGTCTCTAGGGCTACGGACAAGTGCCTACCTTTCTTCAAAACCTTAAAACAAGCCTTTGCTTGGACGGACGAATGCGAAGCAGCCTTCCAAGAGCTCAAACGCTACCTGAGTAATCCACCCCTCCTAAGCCCGTCCAAAGAAGGTGAGAATTTGTATCTGTATTTAGCAGTATCAAGTACGGCCGTCAGTGGAGCCCTGATCAGAGAAGAAGGCAAGAAGCAGCTTCCGGTTTATTACATTAGCCAAGCCTTCCAAGGGGCTGAGTCCAGGTATCCAAAGATTGAGAAGATTGCATTTGCATTGATTATGGCCTCCCGAAAACTAAGACAATATTTCCAAGCAAATCCCATCCTGGTGATGACGGACCAACCTATCAAAAAATCCATGAATAAACCCGAAGCAGCAGGAAGAATGGTACAATGGGCAATTGAACTCAGCCAATTTGACATCGAGTACCATCCCAGGACAGCCATTAAAGCACAAGCCCTGGTGGATTTCATCGCCGAGTTCACTTCCCCGAACGAAGATAATCGCGCCAGCAATGCCAAAAGATGGACGATACAGACCGACGGTTCGTCAGCTCGAAATCAGGGGGGAGTAGGGGTCGTCATAGTCACCCCAGAAGAAGAGGTACTGAAGTACGGTGTTCAGCTAAAATTCCCGGCCACCAACAACGAGGCAGAATATGAAGGAATTCTGACGGGATTGAGACTCGGAAAAGAGCTCGGGGCTAAAAACCTACTAGTCCAAAATGATTCAAAACTGGTGATAGGGCAGATCCGGGGAGAATATGAAGCAAAAGAAGAAAGAATGTAGAAGTATCTCAAGCGGAGGAAGCGTTTAACCCAGGAGTTCGACGAAGTGGAGTTCGTACAGATACCAAGGAGCCAGAACATGGAGGCAGACGAAGTCTCGAAGATAGCCTCGTCAGGTGATAGATCAACGAATGTGGACCTAAAGATGGAAATCCAGAGGTGCCCCAGCATCGAAGAAGTTCCAACGTTCTCAATCCAGAACAAAGGTAGCTGGATGACGCCTATCATGTCCTTCCTCCAAGACGGGCACCTTCCTCCGAATACATACGAGGCTAGAAAGATTAAAAAGAGGGCAGCCAGATTTACAGTTCTCAACGATACTCTCTACAAAAGAGGCTTGTCCATGCCCTACTTGAAGTGTGTTAGTGAAGAGGAAGCCAAGTACATCCTGGAAGAGATACACGAAGGAATCTGTGGAGACCATGCCGGCCCTAGATCCCTGGTAAGCAAAGTTCTTCGAACAGGTTACTTCTGGCCTACCATGCAGGCGGACGCAATGCAGTTCTTGAAGAGATGTGACAAATGCCAGCGGTTCGGGAATGTCCAATGACTTCCGGCAGAAAGACTGACGATGATAACATCCCCCTGGCCATTTGCACAATGGGGAATCGACATCGTTGGCCCACTGCCCCTAGGCAAAGGTCAGGTAAAATTCTTACTAGTTGCTATTGATTATTTCACTAAATGGGTTGAAGCAGAGCCACTGGCGACCATCACCAAAGCAAAAATCCGAAGCTTCATATGGAAGAATATAGTTTGCAGGTTCGGGATTCCAAGGACGATTATATCAGATAATGGACGACAATTCGACTGCCAAGGCTTCAAAGATTTCTGTTCAGAACTGGGAATCAAAAACCAGTTTTCATCACCAGGACATCCGCAGGCGAACGGACAAACGGAGGTGACAAATCGAACGCTACTCAAGATCATAAAAACTAAGCTGCACGACGCGAAGGGTGCCTGGCCAGAGGAATTGCCCAATGTCTTGTGGGCCTACAGAACAACGGCAAGAACCCCGATGGGAGAGACCCCCTTCAGGCTTACTTACGGAACTGAAGCAGTTATCCCGGTCGAAGTAGGAGTAACCAGCACCAGGCGAGAGATGTTCGACGAGGAAGCCAACAATGATCGTCTACAATTCAACCTGGACTGTCTAGATGAAGTAAGAGACAAAGCTTCTAGCAGAGTGACGGATTACCAGAAGAAGATGACGGACTATTACAACAGAAGGGTGAAACTCAGGCGACTCGACATTGGAGACCTCGTCCTGCGAAAAGTAACCCCAGCAACCAAAGACCCTACTCAAGGGAAGCTCGGCCCCACATGGGAAGGACCTTACCGAGTCGTCCATTACTCCAGGCAAGGCAGCTACCACCTGGAAACCCTGGACGGACGAAGACTCCCGAGGCCGTGGAACATTGAACATTTGAAGAAATACCATCAATAGAAGTTACAATTGAAATGTATTCATTACTTAAGTTAATAAATATGTTATCCAGCTAATGTTTCTCTGTGAGCAGATCTGGTTGAGTATAAGTCACTGAAAGCCAAAAATGGCTAAAGTAACAAGATTCCGCCTTGACGGATGTAAGTTACTGACGATGACTAAAATCCCTAAAAACGGGTATAAGTCACTGAAAGCCAAAAATGGCTAAAGTAACAAGATTCCGCCTTGACGGATGTAAGTTACTGACGATGACTAAAATCCCTAAAAACGGGTATAAGTCACTAAAAGCCAAAAATGGCTAAAATAACAAGATTCCGCCTTGACGGATGTAAGTTACTGACGATGACTAAAATCCCTAAAAACGGGTATAAGTCACTAAAAGCCAAAAATGGCTAAAGTAACAAGATTCCGCCTTGACGGATGTAAGTTACTGACGATGACTAAGATCCCTAAAAACGGATGTAAGTCACTAAAGGCCAGAAATGGCTAAGTAACAAGATTCCACATAGAATGGATATAAGTTACTGACGACTATAAAAAATGGTTCAAGTGAAGCTAAGTAATAAGATTCCACATAGAATGGATGTATGTTACTAACAATGACGATACCTACAAGGTTAAGAGATGGACTCTGCATAGACGGGCGTATTGCAAACGGCAACCAAGCAAACACAAGTATAGGTAAATACACGGAGGTAAATTAAATTAAAAAGCCCAAAAAAAACAACGGGCAATTCACAAAGTGTTTCTACAAGACCCATAAACGCTGAGCCAAAAAACTTCGTCCTTGAAATAAATTAATTGTTGGAAAATTGGATAAAACGACCCAAAACATGATGGGCACCCAAAAAGAAAATTTTTCTAAGTGTCAGGTTCGAGCAGCATCATCAACAGAAGGTGCGGCGTCAACAGAAGGTGCGGCGTCAACAGGAGCTGCGTCAGCAGGAGCTTCGTCACCAGGGGCATCGTCGTCAGGAGCACCCACAGAAGCTTCAGGCTCAGGAGCAGGAGGACGGGCGGCTTCATCTGCAGCCATTTCCTGATCCACCTCCTCTAGGTCCAGCTCCTCCATATTCAACCCCGAAGGGTGCTTCACGAGGTACCTCCTCAGGAGCTCGAAACCCTTAAAGTACCAACTGAAGAGCACAGTGTTATACTCGTCAGTGGTTTGGAAGGCTTAAACGGATCTGGCCGCTATGGTCTTGAGACTTTCCCTGGCCCCAAGGAGTTGCTCGTCCTTCTCCTTAGTCAACTGGCACTCAACCCGGAGGTCGTCATTCATCTTCTTGACCTACTCCTTCAAAGTGTTGTTCTCACCCATGGAAGCAATAAGGTCTTTCTTCAGCGACGAGTTCTCCGCCTCCAAGACCTCCATCCTAGACGTCATAGACGCCACCTTTGCTTCCTGAGTAAAGAACTCAGAAGAAAGATGCAAACTCTCCCCTAGCACCTGAACGAGCTTGTGCACCTGATGAGCCGCGAGCTCATTGAAAGGGATGCCAGACAAAGCCCGCAAGTCCGCAGATGTCACTGCTTCGTGGGCTCGATCTACGGCCATCTTCTCGTCATTCCACAGGGTAGATGAACGAGGAGCAGTTTTCTCCTTCCCCTCCCAGTGACGCGCACGTTCTTTGCTCCCAGACTCGACAAAGGCTCGTCTTTCTTGGACCTCATCTTTGCGTACATACCCTTATTAAATTTGGTCGTCATCTCTGCAAGGGAAAAACACTAAGTAAAAAAAAAAAAAAAAAAAGAGAGGGAAAGAAGAAAGGTGAGTACCGACGAATATAACACTTACTCTTTTTTCCTTCGATATCAATGTTACGAAGGACGATTGCAGAGGGGTCAAGACCGAGGCAGTAGAAGGCTAGTGTTCTGGGGTCAACAAGCTCGTCCCAGCTCTCAATTGTCAGTGCGTAATCAATCGCCTTCTGGACCCATTCTCTATACCTGCTCTTGAGCTTAGGTCGTTTCTTAGCTGAAAAAAAAAAAAAAAAAAAAGGATGTCAATAGCCATGAAAGAAAACACAACAAAATTCAAAGGACGAGGATGGGTATCGACGCACCTAAAGTCGGGGTTTCCCACCGACGACTCAACCTTGGGATATCACCCCAAACCCCTCCAGAGGCAGTCTCAAAATCATCCCCAGACACAAAGAAGAATCTGGACTTCCAGTACCTGAAGGACGACGGTAAGCCCTTGACGATCCTGGTTCTTCTCTCCCAGGGCACCAATTCATAATACCCATACTCCTTCGATGCTTTTAAACGATACATATGGACAAGCTCGTCCATTCTAAGCAGATCCCCGTCATTAGCGGCCAACCAGATCACCATACAGCTGACCAAGATCCGCCACAAATTAGGCATAAGTTGCCCGGGGGCAACACCTAAATGGTCCAAGAGTTCCATCAAGAAAGGCTGGACGGGAAACCTCAATCCACAGACGAAGGCAGATTCGTAGAAACAAATCTCCCCAGGAAAGAAGTGACAGGCCCGGTCTGCCTTGCTAGGCAAACGAACCCTAACTCGTTCTGGGAACTGAAACCTGTCCTTGAACCTACCTAGCGCGTCAGCATCCAAACCACACTCCTCCTCTAGAGCATAAAAAGCCCTAACTTCTCGAGGCGTGGAGACGGCTGTGTCTTCCTCCACTGGATTACCGCTAGACGATAACCCAGTCTCGAGCTCACTGGATCTGACCTCAGATGCCATTCTACCCTCTCTCACCAAATTCTCGAACCAATCTATTGACTGACGAAGCAACGGCAAAAGATCAGCCAACACCACAGCCAAACAACTACCTTCGTAAACGAAGTTTTCGAGGTGTGGAAAATTTCCCAACGAACCTCCTAATCGAGCAAAAAGAAACGATATGGAGGGGCAAACTATCCTAACCTCAGAACTACCAACCATAAAGTAAACCAGAAAAAATGCAAGAAAGCCTAGAAATCCCAAAACCCGGCGGACCAAACACAAAAAGAATGAGAAAAAATCAGAGATCCACCACCAAAATACACAAACAAAATATGAGAAAGAATGAGTGGGGAACACACCTCAAAGAAGAGAACCGCCGCCGACGACGCACCAGTGGGGAGGAAAGTTGCAGAGAATGGTTAGCGGAGAAGATACCCAGAGAAATGAGTAGAAGTTCTTGAGAAAAAGTGAAAAGGAAGAGTGAGAAGAAAGGAAGTTTAAAAATAAGGCTTGAGAAACTGAAAAACCAGCGGGAAGCCCAATAGTCCCCATTATTCGGACATTAACTCCACCAGCCAGCACGCGCCATGTATGCCATGTTCTGTGGAGCGCCGTCACTTCGCACTTAATGCGGAACGGAACCCCAAGAGTCACCTGCAACATAAGACTCTTCAAATTCTATAATCGTCAAAGACATGACGAACATAGAATCCGGGGGCAACTGACGGGACTGACGAGTCCGTCCCACACTGACGATATCATTCACGGACGAGTACACCTTCGGGAGTGGCAAAATGATCATGCACGTTATTGACGAAGACATTCAGGTCATTCAATGCAGCCAATTAAGCACAGAACGGTTAGAAGGCCAACTGTACGGACCGTTGGAACACATTGATGCCACATTCATTACCCCCAAAACGTTACCGGAAAGAGCATTAAGATCTCCATAACTACTCCAACGGCTAGAAGCCATGAAAGGGTATAAAAAGACCACACATTGCCAATAACAAGGTACATACACACTGAGAGATCTCTTTTGCTCTGTTATTTTCTATATTGTTCATTCTCAAATAGCAATTGATACTAATTTTGGCATCGGAGACGCTGTGGCAGGCACCACACCGGTGACCACCTTTGTAGGCTGGAGGTTGATTCCATCTGACGATTCACTGACGAGCTTACGACTCATCAAAATCTATTATAATTTTTTTGAGTTTAAAGTCTATTTTTCTTACCTAAAATCACTTAACAATGTCATGCTTGCTCAAATAAAAACAAATTTTAAAGCATAGTATCACTTTGATTTATCTAACACGTAACTCAAAGAATTAATTAATACTTACAAAATCAATGCTAATTTCAAATATAAAAAAGTCAAATATCATGGTTAAGGGATAAAATGTTCCATTTACATATTATTTTAGTCAATTTGGTTAAACCCTTTCCAGACTGACAAGTTATAACTCAGAGCATGTTTGATAGACCGTAATAGGCACTGTAATGTAATAATTATTCCTATTGTTTAGTTATTTTTTAATTTGGTTATGTTTTTATTACAAAGAATAATCATTCCTTATGAATAGCTATTCTTCAAAATGAGGAATAATTATTCATCTTTAAAAGGTTGTATTAGCTATTCCTTAGTAAGTGCAATAATTTCAAAACTTAATATATTTCCAAGTAAACAAACTTTCCATATACATCTAACAATTATAAAAATAAAAAATCATAAAAAATAACACTTATTCCTCTTAAATTTAAAAATAAAATTTTTTAAGGAAATATAATTGTATGAGTAAGAAATTTCCAAAAATAAATGTTAAGTTTCATTATAATGTTATAACTCACAACCAAACTAATGAATATGTTTAGTTATTACATTACAACATATTTTATTTATAGTAATAAAGATTACAATTTCTATCGTAATTCTCATTCAGTGTACCAAACATACTCTTAATGTAATAAATCTAATCCTTAACTTCCCTCTTTGTTAAATCGCCTTAACAAGTGATGCAGAGCAAACTACACAGGTTCTCTTTGAGAATAGAGACTGCCAAAAGTCAGTACATAAGAAATCGAATAAGTAAAATATTGCCAGCAGAAATCATCGGTGCCAACAACGGAATTGTGTGAAAATTGTTAACGAGATGGGAACAACGCTGAGAGAAAAACTTGTCACCTCTAGCCACAACCAATGCCATTTTTATGGCAAATTCCTTCAGTTTGCCTTTAAATCTTCATTTTTACTATTTTTAATTCCATTATAACTTAGAATAATGTCTTTTTTCTGGCACATCTAAAGTCGGTAGGATTTGATTTCGCAATTATCTCCAAAAAAAAAAAAAAAAAATTGTTGGTAATTTTCCTATTTTTTGCCTACTTTCATCCTAGTTTTATGTAGAATAGGCATTATGTACACTTTTAGAAAATAGCATTTGTAAACTTTTAGTCAAATTCATTGCTAAAAAGTTACTTTTCATTTTTTGGTAAAATACTATTTTGGTTCCTAAATTTACCAAAAGTTTGGTGTTCATTCTTAAACTTATAAAAATAAAAATAAAAATAAAAACTTCCTCTTTAAACTTTGTGAAGATTTTTTTTTTTCAATAGTTTAGAAACAAATGTGGATTAAAAAAAAAACGATATTTTTTCAATATTTTAGGGACAAAAAAAAATCTTTTAAAGTTTAGGGACGAAAAAAAAATAAACTTTTGATGAAATTTAGAGATTAAAATAGTATTTTACAAATTTTTTTTTCAATACACCTTACACCCACATATAAAACTCTTTATACCTTCTCTATTTCTATTTATTATTATTATTAAAAAGTCTCTTAAAATGGTTTATTAATTTATGCTCCAATGACTTATGTTATTAAAACCCTTATTATTATTTCACTATTTTTCTCTAATCAGATTATTTTCTCTCTTCCCCCTTTTTTTATTCTTCTCTCAACTCATCACTTACCGATTCTTTTAGCAAAGAAAATGATGTTGCACACCTTCTCCTTCATGTCCATCGATGCGGACATGAGCCGACTTGGTTTGTTTACACATTGATCGGCTTGGTACCTTGACAAAATAATTTTTTTATCAAGGGTTTACTAGATCTGCTAGCATAATTTACATTTTTGGACAATTGCCCATGTAAAATTTTAGTCAGTTTATAGCTAACATTCTTCTCAAAAAAAAAAAAAAAAAAAAAAAAGCTAACAATTTATTTTTTCTATTTTGATTAGTTTTTGTTTTTTATTTTCAATATACCTACGTCAAACTCTTAAATACTCTCCATTTTTCTTCTTCTTCTTCTTCTTCTTATTATTATTCAGTATATCTTAGCTTTCCAGATTATTTTTTCTCCTCCCCCAGTTCTTTTCTTCTATCTCAGCTCACCACTCACCAGATCTATCAGCAAATAAAATAATGTCACTCATCTTCTCCTCCGTGTCCATCTCCGCCGACATGAGTTGGCCTTGCTCCCTTGATTCTATATATTTTTATCAACGGTCTTGCTGCCTGCTAGAATTGCCAGCATTATATACGTTTTTGGACAATAGCTTTTGTAAAAGTTTAGTCAATTTATAGTTATAAATGCAATTTTTTCTATTTTAAATAGTTCCACCCCACCCCCCCAAGAATACTCACGTCAGACTCTTTATACTTTATTATTATTGTGGACTAAAGGGGTATTTTCTTGAAGCAAAAGGGTTATGCTTCTTAGAGCTTTCTTTTTTTTTTTTTTTTTTTTTTTTTTTTTTGATAAACATCATTGTCAAACTTTTCATTAACTTGAACTCAACCTACAGTGAGATACATCATATTGAATTTGGTCAGCTATCATGGGCGGAGTCTCCTCTACCCAGATATTACATTCATTCAATAACTTGGCTTGTCTAGCCATGATATGAGCAGCACAATTGCCACTCCTACGGGTGTGGGACACCTCCCATGCGTTGAAGCATCTCAGACCCAACATGATTCCTTCAATTATTTTCCTAATAGAACTCCGTGTCATACAATGACTCCTCAGAGAATACGCTACCTGTTGAGCATCAGTTTCTACAATTATCTCTTTAAGCCCAAGATCCCACGCTAGCAATACTCCTTCCTCCACAGCTTTGACTTCGGTTTCCAGCACTACCAAAGGCAGTTCCACCTTCTTGCTCATAGCCCCCATTAATTGACCCCTCTCATTTCTAATGACCACACCTATACCACAGCACCTAATGTCCTCAAAGATTGCCCCGTCTGTGTTAACTTTATACCACCCCTGTTTAGGGGGTGCCCAAAGATGTTCATCAGGTGTAGGGGAAGTTTCTTGGGGCTGGTTTGCAGACTGTACTTCTTTCCAGTACTCTACTGCCTCCCTGGCGATCACTTCCTGGCTTTTACACTGTCCCCCGTGTCTCACATTGTTTCTATTATTCCAAAGACTCCAGGCAGTGATAGCAAAAAATTCCCAATTAACCTCACCGTAGTTATCTTTGATCACCCAAACAATGTCAATGAACTCATCTGGGGGGTCACGAAAACAAGGTAGTTTGATTTTTGTACAGCTCCATACTGCCTCCGCAAACTGACAGCTCCAAAGTGCATGCCCCGAGGACTCTCCAAGCCCACACATATCACACCTATCGTCCTCTCCGACTCCCCGAGCCTTCAGCCGTAGTTTAGTGGAAAGGATATTTTTACAAGCTCTCCACAGCAAGTGTTTGATCTTATTTGGACAGTCCAATCGCCACACAATCTTCCAGATAGCTTTCATCCCCGAATTATCAGAGCTGCCCCCTTCCTCAGCCCGCCTCAAGTTCTCTTTCAGTACCTCTTGGGCTACCTTGTATGCACTCTTCACTGTGAAAATCCCATTCGGAGTCCCTGCCCACAAGATTGAGTCCGCAGGAAGACCAGCACTAATGGGAATGCCCAGTACTACCTCTTAGAGCTTTCTGCTTAAGTCACTTGGCCCCTTATTTGACAAACTTAGAAGCTATAAACTTCAATTACCTTGTGCTCTCATTTATGAGCTGTCAATTTCATGTGTTTACAGTTAGTACATGAACATTGCAGATAACTCTAAGAGGTTGGCTTAGTAGTTCTTAAGGTCTCATAATATCCATAAAGTTTTTGTTTCGAAACCTCTTGTCTCCTATTGGGGCCACTCCAATTTCTCTCTGTAATAACTTAGTGTGTGTTGGACGGAAAGACTCCATATACTCGAGGGAATAGTTATATACTCGAAGAGGTCTATACACCCTCATTTGTCAAAAAAATTCAGATTTTAACATTGCAGATTTTTCCATAAAATTCAAACCCTAAAATTTTAATAATATCAATAAACCATTCAAAAGTAATTCTTTTATCAAATTCAGGGTTTAAAACATTAACTCTGTATTTTAAGTAATTTAATGAGTTTATAAACAGATTTTAAAACCCATCAATTATACGTGCCCGGCTAATACCTAAGAATTAAGTATAATTGACTTCAAATCTTGAAAAAAAAAAAAAAAGAGGACCCAATTACAAACTGGAGGAGTTCAATTGTGTCCAACAAAAAAGAAAAATCAAAATGGATCACGATCAAGCAAAAACAGCAACCTTTTTCGTGTCGTTTTGGCTAGAATACAGCTACGACCCTTGGTTTTGCTCAAACGTGTTAAAGTAATCTTAGTTCAAAATCATTCTTTGTATTTTTAAAAATATTATTCTGGAAAGTTTTTGCCACTTTCAGGTGATCTCCAATTATGGTAAGACTAGAGGCTAGGCCAGGGTTTGTGGAGTTGTGGAAGTACGGGAGTGTACCTAGGTTTCAATATATATTTAACCATATATAGGCTTAAGGAAGTTTAAGTGAATAAATTTTTTTTTTTCTTTTTCTTTGCTCTACTTTTGCCTCATACTGATTTTTTTTTTGGATTGGATTAAATTTTATAAGTGTGTGTTACGTGAGTTTCACCTCAGATATTAATTAGGTGGAAATGGACATTTAAAAAGGATTACAAGTAGCCCTAAATGTAATTTGACTAATTTTTGTAAGGTATATATAGTAGTGTGGATGTTACCAGGGCTTTCTTGAAACTGAGTCATATAATATATATATATATATATATATATATGAGAGGAATACTTTATTAATTGAACATACTTATTATCAACTCATATCAAGCACATACAGTGAAGCATATATATAAATATACATTGTTGTCACATTACAAGAATGGTACCCAACAACGCAGTAAAACAGTCACACAGCATCTGAACTTTATTTTGCACACTATCAGCAACGTACTCATTAAAAAAAAAAAAAACACATTACATAGAGTTGCTTCAGTTCAGATTCAATAAGGTCTCAAACACCACAGTAGTCTTTGATAGAAGACTTGGATTTCTGACCCTCTTCTGATTGATCGAATCGAAGAAATTCAAATTGGTCAAATGGCTTATACTTTAGTGGGTGTTCATCATCCACTAGCTCTTCAGGAGTCTGTATCACCCCATTAATCAAAGCAAAATACCCAAGGGAGTATCTTGTTGTATTTTCTTTACCGTTCAACATGACTTGATGGTAAGGTGATCGTATTCTTTCATTGCTCCATGCCTAAATCAAATAAAAATTTTGATCTTTTGCAATGAGAAAAAAAATAAGATAGGTCCCAATTGCAGATTTTTGTAAAGGGAAAAAAAAAATCATAACAACATTCACATAATAAAAATTACCATGAGTCCATCACCAGCCAAAAATAAGAAAGACGAAGGGGTGGATTCAAACGTAACCCATTCTTCATCTTTAACCTTTATTTCCAAACCACCTACATGGTTTTGATGAAGTATAGACAAGAAGTTCTTGTCTGTGTGACCGCGTAAACCCCTATTACTTTCATTCAGCTGGGGTGCTCGGTATTTCAAGCATCGGAGAAGGACTGTGGTTGATTCCATTTGAGTCTCAAAGTCCCCTACACCATAGCTTTCAAATACCATTCTCATCACCATTTGGTACAACTCTTCTACTAGCTTTGCATACAAATGAGTACTTTCACTGGTCCAATAAGTATAGCAACAAGAAAAATAAATAAATCAGTGTTAAGTTTTATATATAAAAGTGAAAAGTTAATGGGAAAGTACCAAGTTTTACCTAAAAAGTTCATTGCCTGCAGGCCACATGAGATTTGTGAAACTTTCTATTCCTTCTTTAGTAATCGGGTTATCAATTCCCATACATTCATATAGGGGAAGAATGGAGATTTGACCGTAGTAGCCAAAGTAAGGTTTATCACTAGTGTTTTTAATTTTGGTATCATGGGGAAGATTGAATAGTTCTTCTAATTTGGCAAACATTGTTTTATGAAGCTCTAGTGGAACTTTATCATATACTGCTACGAAACAACCACACTCTTCAAGGGCGCGCTGGACATCTTTGCGAGCTGAATACCATGCACTTGTGCCTGGTTTCATGTTCTCTATGGATAAATCCACAACAGGAATCTTGTGAGGTGTTACTGCACCCATAGCTAGTTGTTTTCTTCTACACGGATTTCGTTTGGAGGGACACACTGATAGTTTTGTTATTTATATAGTTTTGTTGATGCAATTGTGACATGACACAGATAATAATAATAATAATAATAATAAAGGTCGTCATCTGTGGTGCTATATTTTCAGTACAACTTGCTGGATCTTAAAATGGAACATTCGTGGGGAGAGTACAATAATGTGCAATAGTTAATAATATGCTTACTAATTGAAACATTGTGAAAATAAATATTTAGACCCCTATGCCTTTTATATATTAAATTCTACCAATTACCAAATTAAGTAAGTCTGATTAGTACGTGTTGATTATCGCATATATTCAATAGGATAAAACTTAAGTTCAGTACGTTAAGTGTTGTTTCTTAGGTTATAATCTTAAGATTTTGTCATGTGGTTACTTAACTAAAAAATATACTTTCATCCCATCAGAAAAAATCTACATGGTAGAATCTTAAAAAAGAAATATAAGAAACAACACTTAAGTACTGTACCTAAGTCTTATTATATTCAATATATGAAAAAGCAATAACCTATTAAATACATAACACAAAAGATGATGATGAAGTGAAAAATAAATGGCCACATCCAAAGGAAAAACCACTAGAGGGTTCCCTAATCCCAAGAATGAATCTACTAAATAAAATTGAAGTTTACAATTTGAAGTTGACCTTTACCCATAGATATCCGGTAAAAAAATCATTAATGTGACCATACGATCAGCTCCAAGCCGCTTGGAGTCTTTGCTCTAAAAACCTTCCACAAATCACATCTTTGAATGCAAGGATGACTATAAAGATTTGATTCCCACAATAACACTGGGATGACACTATGGTTTCAATTTTAATCTACAATAGCACCAACAACAAGATAGCAGTGATTGCCTTCCATGCCTCAATTGAGTGAGCCTTTATGAGGATGTGTCAAAAGTGTTAGGACATATGTGGTTCACTTGTTAAGAACATATGTCATTCTTTTATGTAATTGGCTAATCCTTTGACAAAACGCACTTTATTTGTAATTGGGTAGTTCTAGGTGTTTTTAATACTTCAAGAAACAAGGTTTCAAGATCAAGTGTTGAAGTCATCAAGTCTATCAAAGAAACAAACTGAGGAAGTGCATGTTCATTAAAGCTGGACAGCTAGCATGTGTCAAGGTTTAGAAAGCTGTTCAACTCGTGTGCTTGACAGCTGCTCGACAGCTGCTCGACAACTCCTATCTGTCAAGGTTTATGAAATTCAGAATTCTGATATGATTTTCTTGGGATCCGTGTATATGTGTTTGGGCCTTCTTTTCTCCTAACCTTAGACATATAAAAGGACTGTTTTAAGGGCCGTCAAAGAGTTCACAAGTTGCACAAGTATTGAACAAAGTCTGTTCAAGCAAATTTTGACCGGAGACAAAGTTTTGTCCTAGTTCATCATTCACAAGTTGCACAAGCATTGAGCAAAATCTGTTCAAGCAAATTTGGTTATTTATTTTCCACTGCATAATTAGTTTATTGGTGATTTGTTTATGCTATCACGCGTTTGCATGTTAATTAACTTAATTAATTCACTTGGCTAAATTAATTGGTTAATTTATCACAACGGGTCAATACGCATTTCGCCTATCAAAAAGCCTTGCTTTGATTGATTGAGACTTAATCAAAGGTCTAACAAAAGCACTACCTCGATCAATTGAGGCTCAATCGTAGTAAGGCATTCCATAATGCAGATTTTTCTTTCTTTTGAGCTATTTCTAGGCACTTGATCTTGATCTTGTATTGACTGTTAGTGCAAACACAATAATAATGGAAATAACATAAAGAGAAACTGAATAATACTTTTAAATATTATTTATTTGAGATTAGAAAATACACAACACTATTTGGACTACGGCACGACACTCGCTCTCTTTAAGGAGATTCAAGTCCTTGGTTGGCTAAACTTTGTAACTGGTGCAGACCTTCTCTGACTTGTTTTTCCTAGGATACAACAGTCCAACAAATGAGTCTATTTATAGGCACAATGGCCCTCACGAAATGTTATTTACAACAGTTCAACAAATATATATATATATATATTGTAACATTGTTATATTACAGTAATATGGAATGGGTTTGAATGAGTCTATTTATAGGCACAATGGCCCTCACGGAATTATTTCTTGTAAGGTTGAATTTATTCAACCATGTGTTGGCTTTATTCTCTGCCAAATTTGTCTGTTATTCAACAATTAGATACCCTGTATTTATGTGGGAATCATGTAAAGATTGTGTGAGAGAGTATAAAGAATTCAAGTGTGTGTGCAATCAAGTGCATTCTCGCGACTGGAACTCACGAATGACTCGTGACTGATGACTCGCCAAAGTGCCACATGTGTGAAGCATGCAAGCAGTTCAAGGGTCATGACAAATGAAGCACTACAGGACAAAAAGGACAGTCTGGCGAGTCAGTTATTTCACGACTGAAACTCGCAACTTGTCCCAGTCGTGAGAGTGAGTTGCCATAACCCCCTATTTTGCAAAAAAATGACTTTTCACATTCCTTACATACCCTACTATAAATACCCTTATACCCACAAAATGTAGAGAGCTTTTTTAGAGAGAATTTTGAGAGAGAAACCCCAGAGAACAACAAGATTGATTCATCCACAATCTTATACATTTGACTCTTCAAATTCCTCTACTCTCACCCTCTCTATTGATATACCCTTTAAAGGAGCTTTAGCCAAATCCTTACCTCACATCATTCATATCAGTGAGATGGTTATTTGGTGCTTGGAAAGCAGTTCAGAGAGAACCATTTCATTTGGTTGATGCAATGGGCTTATTGCAGGATCCGGTAAGCTAGAGAATAAAAGGTTAGGCTTAACCCTGTTAGAGCAAAAAGCTTGGAGGGCTTAGGTGTATCAAGTAGATTAGGCTTGGAGGGTCTATTGCTATTCATATATCCCAACTAATTTTTTAGTGGATCATTTTACCGCTTGGAAGGCGGCAAAGAGGTTTTTCGCCGAGTTCTTCGGTTTCCTCTTCGATAACACGTGCCGGTGTTATCTTGTGTTTACATCTCTCTAACCCTTACTCTTTGCTTTTAATTACTGCTATGTTATGATTAAATTATGGCTTAGAGTAGTTTGATTGTTTGGGTATAGCTTATATTTATCATTCCGCACATACATTGTTTGAATATAAGCTTGTGTTGTCATTTTTGAAATTTGGGGTGTAAACATTCACTAGTGTTTTACACACCAAGTGAACTTTCATTTCTCAAATTAATTTGATTAATTAGGTCCATAATTTTGATGTAATAGGTATTACAAGATTAATTATTGGATACAAATCCGATGGGCTAGAGTTACACAATTAATAGACGAGATAAGAAGTTTTTGAAGAATAAATAGGCCCAACAGCTAATCCATTAAGTGGGTGAATGACTCTTAATTTTCCATATTAAAAAGGTCATTTATTCAGCAATGAATATGGAAAATATTGTGAATGTAACTAGCTTAATAGTTGCACAATAAATATCAGCTCATTAATCACCACAATTAAAAAGAATAAAATAGTCTCTCTCCTTTAAATATGGGATTAAACATTCCACTAACTCCTTATCTTTCATATTAACCCCCACATATTTATATTTATGTTATAATATAAATCTATTTTAATTAATTAATATTAAAATGCTCTAACATTGACTCATTATGGACAGTAAAACTCTAACAAAATAACAAGTCTTGGAACTTTCCTACTTAAATACCTAAAAAATTGAACAGTATATACCCCTCTTCTCTTCATGACTTTCACTTTATCAGAATTTGAATCCCAAGTTCCAATTTTTCTTCATACATATCTCCAAAGATTTAATGTATAGATTAAGCTAGCCTTTAAACTTTATTTTAACAGGAAATCAACTTTCGAGTTTCCTTAAGTTGGGATAAGATGTGTGCTCCTAGAGAGAAAGATGGGCTAGGTTTTCGAGATTTGAAAGCTTTCAATTTTGGCCCTTTTGGTGAAATAAGGTTGACAGCTACAAACATGTACAAACCCCTTAGTCTACAAGGTCTTTAAAGCACACTATTTCCCCAATGGTGATTTCCTCAGTGTGTGAGCTTGGTAACCGACCTTCTTGTGCATGGAGAAGCATTATGGTTGCACAGAAATTTGTCCAAAAAGGTCAACAATGGCAGGTGGGCAACAGGGAGTCAATTGGGATATGGAGAGACAAGTGGTTGCACCAGACATCCACATTCTGTATTACATCCACCCACCAGTTTTGATTGCAAATGAGAATGTTAGCTCACTCATTGACTCCCAAAGTGGAAAATGGCATACATATATGCTCCTACAACTATTCTCTAGTGACGGCTGCCTAGGAATAGATCAGTGTGAGCTTATTCTTCCAAAGGGGACCATAGTTCACTATTTGAAGTGCTTATAAGGTAGTTATGGCTTCCTCTCCTAACCCGGACAGTGATGCACCGTCTAGCTGTCAGAAGCGAAGCATGTTTTGGAAAACAGTGTGGGGCTTCTTGTTCCAAACGAGATCAAGGCTTTCATTTGGCGAGCTTGCAAAAACATATTGCCCACTAAGGCTAACCTCTACCATTGGAGGATCCTTGACAATGCTATCTGTGATGCTTGCCTATTGGAGGCTGAGACTAGTAGGCATGTGTTTTGGCATTGCGAAAAGGCACAAGAGATATGACAGCTATCAGGGATTTTAGCGGACACCCATAGGGCCTACTATCATGACTTTTGTGGACCTACTCTAGCATCTAAATTTTGTTCAACATGTGGACAATGAACTTTTGAGCTTGATAGTTACCATTGCATGGAGCATGTGGTTCAACCGAAATGCAGCTCCACATGGACAACCTAGACAACAGTTAGCAAGCATTATCCATACTACACAAAGCTAGGACCTTGCTTGAAGAATTTTGGTTAGCCAACTTTACTCCAACACAGCAGATCATTATCGAGAACCTCACTTGGACACCTCCACAGGCACCGTACTACAAGATCAATTGTTGATGGGGCTGCAGTCTTCGCCTAACCTAACTGTAAGGTTGAATTTTATCAACCATTTTGTTGGTTTTATTCCGTGCCAATTTTCTTGTAATTCAACATTTAGAAACCCTATATTTAGGTGGGAATCATGTAAGGGTAGTGTGTGAGAAAGTGTAAAGAAAAGCTCAAAAGTGTGCAACTCTGCAAGGCCTTCCGACTGGATCTCGCGGCTTGCAAATCGCCAAAAGAGGCACACGTGTGAAGCATGCAGAGGAGCTGAAGAGTCACGTCAGTTGGAGCACTACAGGACGAAACTTCTAGTCTTGCCATTCTGTTAGTTCGCGACTTAGACTTGTGACTCAATCAAGTCACGAGACCAAGTCGCCAAATCACTCTGTTTGGGAAAAACTGACTTTTCGCATTCCAAACACACACCAGTATGTATACCCCTTATACCCACGAAATGTAGAGAGCTTCCAGAGAGAATTTTAAGAGAGAAGCCCTAGAGAAAAACAAGATTGACTCATCCACAATCTTCATCCTTTTTTCTCCAAATTCCTCTACTCTCACCATCTCCATTGTTACATCCTTGAGAAGTACATTAGCCAAATCTTTTTCTCACCATACCCACATCCGTGAAAAGGTTATTTGGTGCTTGGGAAGCAGTTAGGAAGGAACCAATTGATATTGGTTGATACTATGGGCTATAGCGGAATCCGGTAAGGTATAGAAAACAAAAGTTCGGCGCAACCTTGTTGGAGCAAGAAGCTTGGAGGGCTTAGGTACACTGAGTAGATTAGGCTTGGAGGGTCATTTGCTATTCATGTATCCCAACTTGATTCTCTAGTGGATTATTGATCGCTTGGAGGGCGGCGGAGAGGTTTTATGCCGAGGACTTTGGTTTCTTCTTCGATAACATATGTTGTCTTTGTGTTTGCATCTCTCTTCCCTTAATCTTTGCCATTTAACTTCTGTTGTGAATGTGATTTTATTTGGTTTAGATTATGTTATCAATTCTGTTTTAGCTTATTTACATTTTCCGCACATACACCGTTTGTTAATAAGCTTGAATTGGTAATTTGTAATTTGGGGGTCTAAACGTTCATAGGTGTTTTACACACGTATTTGAACTTTCAATTGGTATCAGAGCGGGTGCACTTGCTGTGGTTTAATTACCTTAGTGCGATCCTTGACCCCGTTTAAGATAGACTGGTCTCAATCTTTAAATATTCCACCGTATTTTGATGGTAGAAACTATGCCTTTTGGAAAGTCCGGATGAGGGCATTCTTATGTTCAATTGATGATACTGTTTGGGATGCCGTAGAAGTAGGATGGACTAGGCCGGAGGCCGCTAAATCCACTTGGGATAAGGCAGCCCTTGTGGGAGCTAATGCTAACAGTAAAGCTTTGAATGCAATTTTCTGTGGTGTTTCTCCAGATGAGTTTCACAGGATTTCTCACATAACAGTTGCCAAGGAGGCATGGGAGATATTGGAGACAACCTATGAAGGCATGAAGAAGGTGAAAGATACTAAGTTGCAGATGCTAACCACTCGGTTTGAAAAGCTAAAAATGAGTGAAGACGAGTCGTTCGACTCATTCTATAGCAAGCTGAATGAGGTGGTTGTTGGCAAGTTCAACTTGGGTGAGAAGACGGAGGACTCATAGATAGTGAGAAAAATCCTTCGATCATTGCCGGAGAGCTTCCGTGCAAAGGTTACAGCAATTGAAGAGAGCAAGGACTTTGATGATATCAAAGTTCAAGAACTAATTGGCTCACTTCAAACATATAAGCTGTCATTTCCATCACAAAGGAAGAGTAAATCCCTTGCTCTTAAGACAATTAATGAGAGGGTAGAAGCTCACAACTCATCAGATGAGGATGTTGTCAATAAAGATGTGGCATATCTAGTAAAGAATTTCCGAAAGTTCTTGAAGTTCAAGAAGAGTGGAAAACTTGCTGAGAAAGGAAAATTCCCAAGTTTCGAAAAGGAGAAAAAGGATTTTAAGAGGAAAGATGCGAAGGACTCTCAATCTTCTCAAGGAATCACTTGCTTCGAATGCAACCGACACGAACATTTCAAGAAAGAGTGTCCCAATTATTTGAAATTGAAGGGCAAGGTGTATGCCACTACTCTTAGTGATTCTGATTCCTCTAATTCAGATTCAGATAAAATCTGTGATGGAGAGGGAAACTTTTCTGCATTCATGACCATTGCTCATGTGGAATCTTTAGATGATTTGAGTGCTCTAGTGAAAGAGCTTGGTGAGCACTCTAAATTAGAGTCAATTGGGATAATTGAGGAATCTGAATATAAGGAAGATGAAGAAGAAGTTGGATTGCAAGAGACCTACAATTCCCTCCTTGAGAAGACCGGTGAATATGTAAAAGTGGCTAACGCAGCCATTAAAAAAATGAAGAGGGCAGAGGAAGATTATAGAAGTCTTCTAGTGCGATACAAGGAGACCAAATGCAAAATGGAGATGCTGAATGGAGAGCTGACCGAAGCCTACTCAAAGATAAAATTTCTTGAGCTTGAGGTGGTTCAAGCCAATGCTAAGGTAGAGCGAGTTTCCTCCAAGAAGATTGATGAAGTACTTGCTCTTCAAAAACCTTTCTCTGACAAAAGTGGATTGGGATACACCGGAGAGAGATGTTCAAGTGTCAAAGTGTCCAAAGATATGAAGTTCGTGAAAGCTAAGGAACTAGCGGTAGAAACTTCAGTTGTTGAGAATGTGAAACCGAAAAAGAAGCGGAATGTGACTGACCAACGGTTTTTGAATAAGCCTCATGACCAATCAGTGGTCAAGCCTAAGGCTCAAGGGAAATCACTCCCAAAGTCACAAAGAGGTCCAAGAACTCAACATTTCTGCCATCATTGTGGACTTCAAGGACACACCAAACCAAATTGTCATGAGCTTAGAGCATTAAAGGATGCAAGTGATCAAAGGTCAAGAGGACCAAGGAATGACAAAAGGAATTAGGTTGTTGAGCAATCAAGAGGTCAAGATGGTGATTCCGAAATGATGGATGTGATGAAGATGATTGATGCATTCATCACCTATTTTGCAAGCTTCTCAAGAAGGTTTAACAGCCATAACTCTCGTACCTAATCCTCTAAGGATATCACCTCAAACGCGCGTGTCGTGTGAGTGAAAAGGGGTACTCATGCATAAGCATTACAACATGTCCATGCATTAATACTTCCTATGCTTTGTGACTTTGATTGGTTGTGTGCTTTTTGTTTTTGTTCCAACTTGTGCTGAAAAAATTGTTTGTTTGTTTGTTTGTTTGCAAGTGTTTTAAATGTTTTTACATTTTTTTGGTCAATCTTTTCTTGCTTTTGTGTCAAAAATCCAAAAACACATAAAAAGTAGAAAATCCAAAAAGTTTGATCAACATTATTGTGTTTTGTCACAAGCATGTTTTGTCTTGTACCTTTGTGCTGATGGCTTTGTGTGCATTTATAAGCGTAGTTTGTTCTCAATGCACTCATATCATTGTGGGAAAAATCTTGAAATCTATGTAACTGTTGTAAATAGATCTTCAAACTTGTCATGAATGATTAGTCAATGGTTTTGTTGATTTTGAAACTTGCATAGACTTGTGCCTATATAACTTTCCACTCTTTTATTGTTTATTTTTTATTTTTTATTTTTTTGTGTTTAAAGAGCTCAACAAATGTAAATCTCAAAATGAAAAGAGATAATGAGCTGCAAAAGCCTTCGCACATACTAGTATTTGACTAGGAAAAAGGGAAAGTGACTTTTGTGAAAATGTATGATGCCCAAAAAGCCAAAGGCTTACTCATCAAATTGAAATGTCAAAAATTTCAAGCATTAATCTCAAAATGAAATGTATTAATTCAAAAAGATCAAATGATATGTTGAATATGGAGCCAAATGAAAAGCTTCAATGTTATGTTATCAAGTTTTGTGGGAGGTCATATATGCATATTTCTATAATTGAGATAGGTCACTCTTCCTAGTGCTAATTGTGTATGTCTTGGTTGAATTGATCATTGAAGCTTCACATTAGACTAAGGACTATCTCATCTTTGGTACCCACACACATCACACATGTCTATGTTCATTGAATGCCTTATTCATTTGTGTGATTGTACTTGATTAAATGTGTTTCACATACTCAATTTTTGTTGATCAAACACAAAAAGATTTTTGAGTGTTTTAATTGTTTTTGGAAAGTGTTTTATGTCTGCAAAAATTGTCAAAAATTTCAAAAACAATGTTGCCCTGGTCTGGCAACTTGATCGCGGGTTAATCTAGTTGCATGCCCCAGTCGCGTGCTTACTCAGTAGGTTTTCGCGACTCACTAGCGGGTAAAACTTCCAGTCACAAAAAACACTTAGACAAATTTTTCATATTTTTGTCTTTAAGGTGTTTGGCGACTTATCCTAGCGACTTGCACGCAACTTAGTTCAGTCGTGAAAAACGCGTGTTTTGCGCTTTAAGGACAGTTTTTAAAACTTTTCAGTTTTTCCCTCGAACATTTTTTACTGTTCATTGTCTTGTTCATTCTTCACTGTCACAAATCACCATGTCACTCTCGAAAAACCACCATTGTTGTTCATCATTTCTACTTCCAGATCATCCTTGAGCATATTGATGGGCTCAGAGATGTCCAAAATGAGCAATCTGACAGGCTGACTGCTCTCCAAGATCAGATGAACTTACTTTCAGCAAAGTTTGATAGTTTCACCACCCAGCAGTAGCCCTTTGACCATTCCGGTCAAAAAAGGGGAGAATTTTGGAGGATAGCTTGGTTAGCTCTTGAGGGGGAGTGCCATTTTGAAGGGAAGCATACCAAAAACTTAATTTCAGCAGTATTTACTTTATGTTATTTATGTGTTTTGGTGTTATGTTTTGAAGTGGTGTTGTGTTTTGAATAATTGTTATTATGGGTTTGCTAAATACACTTGGTTTAAACTCATGGATATGGTATTTACATTATGCTACTATTTAAAGTTGTTAGTACTTTGGTATATATAAGTTGATATTTAGTATTTTGTTTTTGTACCCATGCTTTGTAGCCTAGTACTTGTTGCTTAATGTTATGCATTTTCTTTAAGTACATCACTCTTGTACCCTTGTTGGATTTTATATCCTTGATGCAATTACTTTGAGTTTTTGTATCGGTTGAGTGTTGGACATGCAAATGATACTTTGCATTAAGCTTATTAGCTTGCATGTCCAGATGTTCATTCCTTGTGTGAATGAGCATTGTGGTCACTATTTATAGTAATTGTTCATTTTTGTTCAATTCATGCTTTATTGCTTTAATATATATTGCTTGATCACATTGTGCTTGCTCCATATGCATTACAAGTTTTCTGCATACAATGATCATATTATGTTGTTGTGTTTCAGGAGACACTTGTACTTATGGTTCAAAAGCTTCACAGATTCTAGAGTTAGGTGTGAGTGAGTTATGTTCAACTGTTCCTAACTCACATATTAAGTTTAGAGTTTGTTTTAGGGTTTTGTCACGGAATAGCCAAAGGGGGAGATTGTAAGCTTGAATTTTATCAACCATTTTGTTGGCTTTATTCCGTGCCAATTTGTTTGTAATTCAGCATTTAGAAACCCTGTATTTAGGTGGGAACCATGTAAGGGTAGTGTGTGAGAGAGTGTGAAGAAAAGCTTAAAAGTGTATAACTCAGCAGGGCCTCGCGACTGGATCTCGCGGTTGGCTCGCGGCTTGCAAGTCGCCAAAGGAGGCACATGTGTGAAGCATATAGAGGAGCTGAAGAGTCACACCAGTTGGAGCACTACAGGACAAAACTTCTAGTCTAGCCATTTTGTTAGTTCGTGACTTAGACTCACGACTCAGTCAAGTTGTGAGGCCAAGTCACCAGACCACTCTATTTGGGAAAAACTGACTTTTCGCATTTCAAATACACACCAGTATATATACCCCTTATTCCCACGAAATGTAGAGAGCTTCTAGAGAGAATTTTGAGAGAGAAACTCTAGAGAAAAACAAGATTGACTCATCCACAATCTTCATCCTTGTTTCTCCAAATTCCTCTACCCTCACCCTCTCCATTGTTACATCCTTGAGAAGTACATTAGCCAAATCCTTTTCTCACCATACTCATATATGTGAGAGGTTATTTGGTGCTTGGGAAGTAGTTAGGAAGGGACCAATTGATATTGGTTGATGCTATGGACTATAGCAGAATCTGATAAGCTAGAGAAGACAAAGGTTCAGCGCAACCTCGTTGGTGCAAGAAGTTTGGAGGACTTAGGTACACTGGGTAGATTAGGCTTGGAGGGTCATCTGCTGTTCATGTATCCCAACTTGATTCTCTAGTGGATTATTGACCGCTTGGAGGGCGGCGGAGAGGTTTTATGCCTAGGACTTCGGTTTCCTCTTCGATAACACATCGTTGTGTTGTCTTTGTGTTTGCATCTCTCTTCCCTTAATCTTTGCCATTTAACTTTTGCTGTGGATGTGATTTTATTTGGTTTAGATTATGTTATCAATTATGTTTTAGCTTATTTACATTTTCCGCACATACACCGTTTGTTAATAGGCTTGAATTGGTAATTTGTAATTTGGAGGTCTAAACGTTCATAGGTGTTTTACACACATATTTGAACTTTCATTAACGCATTAGGAGTAGGAGTGGTTATCCAGGATTCGGTTGGAAGGGTTGAAGCGGCCTTGAGTAAAAACCTAAACATGTTATGGGGCCTTTAGAAATGAAAGCTATGGCTTTGGTAGAAGGAGTTTGATTTGCCTGGGAGGTGTGTATATGTGATGCGGTGTATGAGAACGACTCCAAAATAGTGTCAAATGTGGTTTTGGGCAATACAACTCCACCTGTAGCTATTGCTAATGTTATTCTGGGGATCCATAAGTAGATAGAGGTCTTTCCAATGACAATTTTTTCACGTGTGAAACGATAGGGAAATAAGCCTACTCATATCTTGGCCTAGTTTGCCAAAGATATTAATAGTTATGTAGCTTGAATAGAAGAAAACCTATCAATGATTGAGTCTTCACAGGCTCAAGATGTAATGAGTTTCTCTTCTTATCAAAAATAAAAATAGAAATGAAACTCATTGTCTTGTACGAGACAATCAGCATAATCTTCCTAGGTGCCATGGATACACCTATGATGTTAACAACATAAAATGGTGGCAATATGAGCCAATAAAAAGTAAAAACAATTTCTTGCCATTTATATGATGATACTGGATTTCTCATTGCTGCTTTTCAATATGATTAGAATAGTCATACTCATACCTTCATATATAGAATAATGTAAATCTCAATGAATCCATTAATTATTATTGGATATGTGTCCAATCATCTTTATATGCGCCAATTACTGCACGCCCTTGGTGCGATGGTCATTCTACAAGTATAAGTGCTTATGAGGTATGAGGGGTAAGGGTCGAGATTCAAGTCTCCAAGAGGGAGTTTCACACATATATACACTTACATTAAATTAGAGTAGAATTTCTATCTTATAATATATATATATATATATATATATATATATATCTTTATACATGCCACTTATTTTGGCAAAAACTATCTTTCTATGATTTTTTTTTAGAGAAAATAACTTGGTTTTCTATATATGTTTGATTGCATGATCTAAAACACCCCTCCCCCTTTTTTAGCTTGTATGAAAACTATAATTGTTTCATACAGGTTGGTGGTGATGGAGATTATTATGGTGTTAATAATGTTAGTATTGGTAATAGTCATAGTGGTGATGTCATAGTGATGGTAACAAAATCGTGGTAGGCTGGTAATGGTGAACCTGATGGTGGTGACGAGCAATGTTTTCTACTTCTCAATAGTAGGAAATATTGATGTAGGACAAAATCTTCACATTAATTTATGCAGTTTGTTATTTTTGGTATTTTTATGTAATTGTCATTATTTTAGATTTAGGGTATTTATTTCCTTGTTTGTAGGTGTTTTTAATGTTTTTTAGGTCAAATTTGATTTCTGTTGTGGTTAGGTATTAATTATGAGTTATTTTAGAATATAATTTTTTTATCTGTCAAGTTTTATGCAGCCCTTAAATAGGCCCCTAAGTTTGTAAACGTTTTTTCATAGATTATTATCAATAAAATTGCAGAGTTTTTCTCAAACTTTTCTCTGGTAGATTCCAGTTTATGACCTTGTGGATTCAAGGAACCCCTTGTGGATTCGAGATTTACTACCAAAAACTAATAGTTTAGTTTCTGTTCTATCGAGAGAGCATTGTGTGTGTTTTCTTCAGGCTTCCATGACATCAGTTGGTATCAGAGCCTTGACATACGCAACATCAGTTGGTATCAAAGCCTTGACATGCTCTAGTCTGATTGCTAACCAATGAGATGGTAACCACCACAACAACAATGGCAGAAACGACATCGACAACACAGTCCTCACTTGGGCTGAGTTCCTCAAGTTTTGTGAAGAGGCTCGTGATGAGAATCACCAATTTTTTTAAAAGAGTCAGCAAATTATAGGTGAAATCAAGCAAAAGATTGCTACTCTTCTTACTAGGAAATCATTATTTCACAATAACAATGATCAATATATTCAAAGACGCACACTTAATTACAAGAAAATTCCATTCTATTATGGAGATATGTGTAAGTTGGATTTTATTGATTGGCTTCTTCATTTGGAAGAATATTTTAATTTTTGGAAGATTTGTGATGAAGAAAGAGTACGACTTGCATCTAATAAATTGGATGATGAAGTAGAAGAATAGTGGGAAGAGATTTAAATCGATAGAAAGTGACGAGGTAAACATCCAATCTACTTTTGGCAAAGAATGAAAAAAGTATTAATTGATTTATGGTTTCCTAATGACTATTATGATATACTAGATTATACAAGTGTTGATTATAAATCTGTATATTCATATGAAAAGCAATATTTTCAAAACATGAAAGGTCAACCACAAAACCAAAATTATCATAGTCAAGTCTATGTGTCAAGTAAAGGAAAGGGTTTGAGGGTTGAGAAGAAGCAGCCTATTTCTAAAGAAAATTTTGAAGTGATTAAAAAAGATTAACTTGCAACAAGTTGTTGAATTGAAACTTAAAGATACCACTTCTCAAAAATTTGATGAAGAGGTAAGAGAAAAGAAGGTTGAGTTGATCGTAGAAGATCCGATTTATAGAAATAAAGAGGTGGTAATTATTGAGAATATTGTGAAAGATCCAATTGACGTTAAATATGAGGATGAGTCCGTCACCCACAAACCCCAAGTTCCGATTGATTTGTTAAAGATGACTACACAATATGTTGATTTTCTTGGAGTAGAAAATTTTAATTTTTATTATCAACCCTTGGTTGATTGATGTTTCAAATGATTGAAGGTAGATGAGAATAAATTCTATGCTACACTTTATGAAGAATTCAAATTTCAAAACCAAATCAAGTTATTAAATCATTCAAAGTATTTGTTTATTTGGAGTGGAAGATTTCAGATTTCAACTATAAACTCGAGAACAAGTTTGTTTCAAGTGAAGGGGTCTGATGTAGGATGGAATCTTCAAATTAATTTATGTAATTTGTTATTTTTGGTATATTTATGTAATTTTTGTTATTTTAGGTTTAGGAAATTTATTTTCTCATTTTTAGGTGTTTTTAATGTTTTTAAGGTCAAATTTGGATTTTGTTATGATTAAGTATTAATTAGGAGTTATTTTAGAATATATTTTCTTGCCTGTCAAGTTTTATGCAGCGCTTAAATATGCATCTAAGTTTGTAAACATTTTTACATAGATTATTATTAATAAAATTGCAGAGTTTTTCTTAAACCTTTTTCTAGTGGATTCCAGTTTATCACATTGTGGATTCAAAGAACCTCTCGTGGGCTCGAGTTTTACTACCAAAAGTTAATAGTTTAGTTTCTATTCCATCAAGAGAACATTGCATGTACTTTCTTCAGGCTTCCACGACATCAAATATTTTTCATCAAAACAAATAGAGCACTCATGATGAGAGTATCCATAATGAACCATTACTAGATTTAGACATTCATGTCTAAATAGTTTAGACATTCTAAAGTTGTTGTGTATTGCAATAGTGAGATCATCTACTGGATAGTATTTATGGATGAGGGTCTCTTACTAGATTTGTAACTTCTTTTCATATGGTGAATTGTCTTGTCTAGAGTGATCACTCTCGTAGTGGTTTTCATTGGGAGACATTCTCCATCAGTTTCCCATTTTGTTAACATATCGTGTGTTTCATGCTTTTATTGCTTCGATTATCTTGCTTTGTGATTTGGTGATTTGTTGATTCATGGTTACTAATATTGATACCATTGATCACATAATTGGTGGATAACTCCACTACCTAATCAATTTGGGGCCAAAACAAGATTGTTTTTATTAGTATTAATTCAATACAAAGAAGGACAAGTTCTTGTTGGCGCACATGACATACATGCATTCATGGTTATTCTACAGGTGACTAAACCATAATGTTCACTTACCTAATATGGTAAGAAATTTACCAAAAACTCACAACATAAAGCCAAAGGCACAAAGCAATTGAAAACATTCACGGCATTGCTAATACAACACACCTATAAACCAAGCCGTAAGTTTATTGCAGGACATTATACAAGGTTTCTTTGGATAAAAGATAGTTTCAAACACCACAATAGGCTTTGATTGGACACTTCGATTTATTGCCATCTTCTTTGAAGAAACGTAGTAATCCAATATGATCAAACGGCTTATATTTCAAGGGGTGTTCGTCATCAACAAGCTCTTCAGGTACTTGTAGAAACCCGCTGCTGAACGAAAATAGTCCGAGGGAGTACCTGTCTTCATTCCCACCCATGATTACTCGATGACTAGGAGATTGAATTCTATCATTGCTCCATGCCTAAGCCAAGCAAACCAGTAATCTCTTAGAAATGCATAACAATCAGCCGTTACCTATAAATATAACAACACACGCACAGAACTCACCGATAGGGCAGGACAACACACGTTGGTTCAGATACCAAAAGAAACATATAAATAGTGTAATAAGATGAAAAGTTATTTTTATCTTATGCTGTACTCACCCCCCACAAAATTTAAAGAATAAAGAACAAGAAGATGGTATTGGAGGTGTTCTTGGTTGATTATTATGCACTCAAAAGAAATTGTTAAAACCATTACCAATGTTATTACAAATTGACGCCACAAAAGGATATATATATATATATATATTTTTTTTTTTTTTTTTGGTAACCACAAAAGGATATTATTGGTACTACATCAATAATATAAATGTACAATATTGTACAAATTTGCATAAAGTATACAATATTGTAAATATTTGAATAAAGTATACAATGTTGTGTACATTTTTTATTTTTTATTTTTGAAGTAAGAGATAGAAATATTGTATTAAGAGAAAAAGAAAATGTATACAAAAGTGGGAATCATTTGTCTAGACAAAGAGCTAAAACTTACATATTTGTTTAGTCTATAATATAAAACTTACATGAATATTTCAAGATAAATCAATAATTTTCTGTAATAGAATTTGTAGCATATTTTATTATTTTACTGTCACTTTTTACTAAATCCTATTGTCTCGGGGGTTAATTTCCACTAAATCAACACTCACACACACAACCACAACAAATAAATAAATAAAATTAAATAATATTCAAATTAAATGCTGTGTGCCTTACCATCAATGCATCACCAGCCATTACTACGAAGGATGAAGGAGATGAATACTCCACAGTAATCCACTCACCGTCCTTTGTTTCCACCTCCAACCCGTTGATTTGATTTTGGTGAAGTACGGTTGTGAAGCTCTTGTCAGTATGAGCGACAAAACCAAGAGCAGGCTCATTCTCCTCTGGTGCTCTATTCTTCAAGACTCGAAGGAGGTAAGTGATCGATTCTTTATAAGATTCATAGTATTTCTCTACACCAAAGCTTTCATGTATCATTCTGGCCACCATTTGGTCCAGTTCTGCTGCTAGCTGTGCATACCAATGCATACGTGCACTAACCAAGATAGCATAGCAAGAAAAAAGAACATACTAAATATCACATTTTTGCAATCGGTGATACATCAATTTCTAAGATTTATTTAGTAAAAAAAAAGCATAAGATAAGGATTATAAAGCTAAATTAGATGATCTAGTACGTACCAGAAACGATCATTTCCATTAGGCCACAACATATTTGTGAAAGTTCGAGTTCCCTCTATAGTTGTAGCATTATCAATGCCCATGCTTTCATGGAGAGGAATTTTGGGAATTTGTCCCACATAACCATTCAAGGGCTTTTGATCATATTTGTTTTTCATTTTGGTTTCTGTAGGGAGATCAAACAACTCTTCTAAGGCACCAAAGAGTTCATTGCGAAGCTCTAAGGGAGCTTTGTCGTAAACAACGACAAAGCAGCCATAGTCTTCAAGTGCTTGCATAACTTCCTTGCTGGTTGACAGCCAAGTGCTTGTACCAGGCTTTAAATTGTCACTTGAGAAATCTAGAACAGGAAGTTTTTGCTGCAGTTCAGAACCCATGATCCTAGCTTAGTTTCTTAATTTCAGGTACTAAGTTCAAAGGCTCCTTTGGGACACTGATGATTAATACAATATTCCTCCTCTTGTTTTATACAGAACAATTCACCAGGGTACAATTCTGTCAAGATCATAAGCCAGAAAAAATTAATAATAATAATAATTGTGTTGGCATGTTACATTAAGATATAAAGCGTGATGTGGGCATGGATGCTTTTAAGTTCAAATATTCATTCTTGTCAGCTTTGTTTGCCTTGCAGATTACATGTAAAAACATATGATACGACTCACACTTAACAATAATGTGTTAATGGTATATATTTTGATAGAGATGAGTTCAAGTTACACCTGGTGTAACTCTAAAGAATTACACATTTTTTAAACCATTGGATTTAAGTAGATCCAATGGTAAAAAAAAAAAAAAAAAAAAAAAACCATCATTAATACTAATATTTTGATTATGATTTCATTAATTATCCCACATTTATTATATTTTATATCTTTCTCTAAACCCAAAAAAAAGTGTTATATTTGACTCTCTCTACGTTTCTCTCTCTATCTCTTTCTCCTCCATCCTTGTTCCACCTCCATGGATAAATTGCCGGCAGAAGAAGGAAAAAAACAAAAACAAAAACAAAAGAAAAAAAAAAAAAAAAAAAAAAAAACCGTGGCACACCGACAATAGAGATTTTTGCTCATATGCTTCCATATAAACAACTAAAGGTTTTAGAAACGTATTTTCAATCTCATATCATAATTGGGAATCCACAAGGTCAAGAGAGAAATAAGCACCAAATACACATCAATGATTACATTGATTAGCAAGCCAAAGATTAGATTATGCAACTTCATTATTAGAAGAATAAAGATAGTATTCAAATCCATCCGATACAGTAAGCAAATTTTCAAAATTTTCAAAGTATAAAAGTAAAAAGTAGGGAGTCAATTCAAGTTAATCTCTATATTGCCAGACTAGTAAAAAAATTAAATGTCTCGTGTACTCTGACTGCTATCTTTTTTGAACAAGTAATATAATTGTTACAAGTAATTAAATGTCTCATGTTATTTTTTTATTAAACATAGTAACAATTACACAGTTATTTTTTATTAAACACAGAAACTAAAACCAGCTCCAACATTATGGCTAAAAGAGCAAATATCATTCTCTCTCATAATGTTGTTTCTGCTTGGTTAGTGTTCGGCTTGGTTTTTTTTTTTTTTTTTTTTCCCTGTTGTTGGCAACCTGTAGAGGTGCAACAATGGTAGAGGAGACAAAGAGAGAAAAACGTAGAAAGAGAGGGAGTCAAACGTTTTTTGGGTTTAGAGATAGGTTTATAACGTAATAAATAAGAGTAATTAATGAGATCATAATAAGAATATTTGTAATAATGAGGGTCTTTTCTAAACCGTTGGATCTACTTAAATCTAACAATTTAAAAAAGGTATAACTCTAAAGAGTTACACCAAGTGTAACTTGAACCCATCTCATTTTGATAACACTACTTCGATGTAAAAAATGTCCGAGATTCCTTAACATGATGATGACATTTACTCTTACTCCTCTGTCTCACTACAACTCTATCACAAAGCCTCATGCTCGTTTTCTTTTGTCCCTCTTAGAGGATCTTTCTATAGATTTCCCCTCTCACTTCATCACTTCTATCACCGATGTTTATCAAGATACGGCGACCTGTGATAAGCTCATCTTTCATTTGGCTATCACGCGGATCCTTTGCCACTTTTCCATACCTATTAATGATTCTCCTTACTACACCACCATAGGTGCCATCAACGCCAAAACTGTTCGACGGAGCGAGGCCCAGCTTCGACAAAAGCGGCCACGTATGGAGTCTACCGGTCCTGTAGCTCCTGCTGTTCCTTCCACCTCTGCTCCTTCCTCGACTGGTGATGTGACCCTAGAGGCTATCATGGCGTAGCTTCAGCACATGGATGCTCACCTTGACACTCTCACTGATGAGTTGTGTCAAGTGAACACTCGTGTCGATCGTATAGCACAACGACAGGCTCGCCTTGGTGGTTTCGCCGCTTCTCCCTATCCTTCTCCAGAGGCTTCAGCAAATAAGGATAGTGAGGATAGTGATGATGAGGATGCTAGCTCTTCCAGTGATGATGAGATGCGACCTCTCATTGGCTTACCCTTTGTCATTCGTGACAAAAGGGGAAAGTAGTCTTGGGATGAGAGTAGTCTTGTACTTAGGGGGAGAGTTAGTATAGGACATTTTTGTTAGGGGGAGTGTTTATAGATTTTGACTAATGTAGTGAGGTTCTTATGTATTTTCTTTTCTTTCTTTTACTTTAGCCTCATGTATACTGGTCTTGTGACCTTTTATTGACATACATTGTACTTATCTTTTCATATATATATGATGATGTATGTTTCTTTACCTATCTCTCCATGTGTTGTTTCTTTTCTCTTTTTATACACATGTCTCTCTATGTATGCAATCCTTTATTTCTGTTTCACACAAGATGCCTTGATGAGTTTTGTTTAGGTGTTTCAGAAAGGCAGGTTGTGAAAATCTACCATGCCATGAACTCTCTTCTTGCAAAGCTTTTAAGAGTTTATGTTAGGGTTAGATTTGTTTTTGTAATTCAACAAGTGATTATGAGTTTAGTGATTTAAGACTTCTCTCATGATTCATTTGTTTTATTATGGTTTTGTAACAGATTGCTAAAGAGGGAGATTGTTAGGGACATATTTGATGTAATTGGCTGATCCTTTGACAAAACCCACTTTACTTGTTATTGGGTAGATCTAGGATTGGTTTAGTACTTCAAGAAACAAGTGTTCAAGTTTAGTATTGAAACCAAGCAAGTCTAACCAAGAAACAAGTGAAGAAGTGTTGTTCTTTAAAGCTCGACAGAATCCTTTCTATCGAGGTTTAATGTTGAAGCTTGACAGAAGTTCGACAGAAGCTGTATCTGTCAAGAATTACGAAATCAGAAATTCCAGATCTGATTACACGCATATCCTTGAGTATTTGTGTAGAATTTCTTTTCTCACAACCCTAGACATATATAAGGATTACTTTAAGGGCCGTCTCAAGGTTGTTGTAGTTGTTGTTACATGCATATTGTGACCGAAGACAGAAATTGCCCTAGTTCATCTTTCTCTCTGTAGAAGCTACTGCGTCTTTACGCCAAGGGTTTTTGTGACCAAGAAGCTTCTTGATCTTCATTGTTGATGAACTGAAGAACTTTGCAGCCAACAGTTTCCTCAAGTTGATATGTTAGTCACGTACTGGGATCTGTGCATCATTGGTTAGTCACGTACTGGGATTCGTGCATTGAAATGAGAGATTGCTGCTACAATACAAGTACAATACTGGAAGTTGTGGTCTGCTTTTGTGTTAGAACTCATTTACATCTCCCTTGTGTGTGTGTGTTTGTTTCTCAAAAAAGAGAATATTATTATTTGTCAATTACTAAAGTCAATTATGGAAATGCAATTAATAAATGTATATTCACATGTCATCCATGAAATCACGTTGTACGATAGAAAAATAAAAAATGGAAAAGAAAAAGGATCATGATTATGTATGTTCTATACAGGCTCATCAAATTTTCTCAAAAAAAATAAAAAAAAAGAAATATATATATATATATATATATATATATGCTCATCAACAAAGCTTTCATTTTCTATTAACTACAAATCCTAATAAGAAACTATACTTTTCACTGTCTTTCCTGTCATGGGACCAACATTACTATTATATGGATTGATTTGCGTAGAACGTTCATTATCATTTTAATAAAATAAAGTCAAGGCTGATAAATAATGTTGTACGATCAACAAAAAATAATTATGTTGGAGACATGACATAAAATTAAAAAATCCTATACAGATATGTGATGAATAAACGAAAAAGATTGGTCTTCACATAGGGTTCTTGACTGCTAGGGCCACAAAGATCACTCTTTTATTATTTATATCAGAAAATTATTTTGCAATCAACTGATAATTATTATATTCATATTTTTTTTGTCAGGACAAAATTGGTCATATATTAGAGTCTGTTGGACCATACTGATACAATGACTAATAAGTAATAAGTTCTTTTTGTTATAATTTACACAAAAATAACAATCTTATGATTAGATATCTAATGCACCCAAATTGCTGTCACCTAGATACCTCGTCTTTTGCCAAAAGCCTTGTAGCTGAATTGGCACCTCCCCATACACAAAGTGCTTGGGGGTCTAGGGAGGAAAGGGTTCGAGCTGCGGGGTTAGCAGCAGATTGTAATTATTTCTCAAAAAAAAAAAAAGATACCTCGTCTTTCATTTATGTAAATATTACCCATAAATGTGACATAAATAAGTATCACACTAATTAACCTCTGAGCGTAGTTCAATTAGTGGTGGATTTATTTATTTATTTATTTCTCTGATGATAGGAGAGAGTAAATTAGTCTCTTTTTTTTTTCTTTTTTTTGATACAATTAGTCTCTTGTTTATAAAGCCTAATCTTTTTCCTATTTTTAAAACAAAACAAAATTACCCTAAGTATCAAATTAAGTGTATCACACTAGTTAAAACAACATATGTGGACAAGGCCGTTTTTGCTCAATCTCGGGAATCTGGGGTAGGGTTGGTAAGTGTATCTAGGTTACTGCAGCGTTAAGCAAGCGCATTCATCAGCCTTTGGGTCTTCTTGAGATCGAGGCAAAGGCCATGGAGGTGGGAGTTTCTTCTGCATGAGATATTGGTTTAAGGGATGTGATATTTGAATGTGACTCCAAGAGAGTGTCTGATTCTTTCTTGGGGTTATGCACTCCACCTGTGGTGGTTTCAAATATTTTAGCCGTGTAGCCCATAAAATTCAGGATTTTTGTTCAGCTCAACTATTCCACGTGAAGCGTCAAGACAATAAGCCAGCACATATCTTGGCAAAGAAATAGACAATAATTGCGTCAATTCAACTTGGATAAAGGAAATCCCTCTGCTAATTGAGTCAGCTATTAATCATAATGTAATGAATTTATCTTCTTCCTAATAAAGTTACAATCTTTTTCATAAAAATAAATAAATAAATAAAAAGATGCCCTTTATTAGTTCCTTTTGTTTTGACATAAAGTATCACACTAATCGCCTTTTCCTTTTTTCTTTTTTGGGATTTTATTTTTATTTTGGCCTATTAAAGCGCCTGGGCGAGGCGGAGGAGCAGCTGAAAATGGCGAAGGAGCTGCTTGCTGATCTGCCAAAGAAGGTGGCTGCTGCAGAAGAAGCCAAGAGGGTGGCAGAGGAGGCCAGAGACGAGGCCGTTAGGGCCAAGTCTGAGGCTGTCCAAGGCAAAGAAGACGCCCTGGCCGCTAAGCAGGAAGCCGAGGAGAAGGCTTATGATGCTGGGATGGCAGAGACAGAGGCAGCCTTTAAAGATCAAGTCCCCGGGTTGTGCAGGCGCTACTCTACTGAGGTTTGGAGGGAGGCTCTCAGACAGGCCAGGGTTGAGGCCTCGTCTGATTTGTGGAAGGATGGAAACGTGTACTACCCTCCTGCCATCCGTGAGGCAACTCCAGGTAGCGCTGAGGCCGGAGAGGCCGCGGGGGAAGCCAGCGCTGTTGCGGGTGAGGACACCTCAATCGCTGAACCCTCGGGCAAGCCTGCCCAAGGAAGTGACCTTCCCGAGGTAGCAGAATCAGGTAAGGACCCCGTTGAGGAGGCGCCCCAGGGGACTGCTAAGTCCACCTCTGAGGCTGGGGCCCCCGCCGCCGAGGAGGCAACCGTTCCTGCCGAGCCTTCACAGGCTGTCCCTCCTGGCCAAAGAGCAGAAGGCCTTGGAGCTGCCATGGTCCAGCCCCTTGCTGAGGGAGGAAAATAAGTGGGCGGGACAGGCCCCTCGAACCTGTCGCCTCTCTTGTCTTTTGCATCTTTTTCTTTTAGATTGTAACGGGGTGTTCACCATGTAACCTTTATGGGCTTAATGAAATACGTGCTTTATTTCTTTTTCTATTTGCTGTGCCTGTTGGCCTACTTGCACGCCATTCGCCTTTTCTTTACTTGTGTGATTTTGACTTCGGTTGTATCTCGGCCAATCGCGGCGTTAACAATTATAATGAGACGGCATGTATGCTCTGACGCACCTTTCGTTTCCTAAGGGCTAGATAGAATTTCTTCAAGTAGACACTTGGGATTTCCTCAATGTAGTTAATTTCCACATAGGCCTGAGTCCAAGGACCATGCAGAGCCTTGGTCTTGTTGCTAAGTTGTTAGCTCCCCGTAAGCTTGAGTCTGAGGACCATACAAGACCTAGGTACAGTTGCTAAGTTGTTAGCTCCCCGTAGGCCTGAGTCCGAAGACCATGCAAGACCTAGGTACAGTTGCTAAGTTGTTTAGCTCCCCGTAGGCTTGAGTCCGAAGACCATGCAAGACCTAGGTACAGTTGCTACGTTGTTAGCTCCCCGTAGGCCTGAGTCCAAGGACCATGCAAGACCTAGGTACAGTTGCTAAGTTGTTTAGCTCCCCGTAGGCTTGAGTCCGAAGACCATGCAAGACCTAGGTACAGTTGCTAAGTTGTTAGCTCCCCGTAGGCCTAAGTCCGAGGACCATGCAAGACCTAGGTACAGTTGCTAAGTTGTTTAGCTCCCCGTAGGCTTGAGTCCGAAGACCATGCAAGACCTAGGTACAGTTGCTAAGTTGTTAGCTCCCCGTAGGCCTGAGTCCGAAGACCATGCAAGACCTAGGTACAGTTGCTAAGTTGTTAGCTCCCCATAGGCTTGAGTCCGAGGACCATGCAAGACCTAGGTACATTTGCTAAGTTGTTAGCTCCCCGTAGGCTTGAGTCCGAGGACCATGCAAGACCTAGGTACAGTTGCTAAGTTGTTTAGCTCCCCGTAGGCTTGAGTCCGAAGACCATGCAAGACCTAGGTACAGTTGCTAAGTTGTTAGCTCCCCGTAGGCCTGAGTCCGGAGACCATGCAAGACCTAGGTACAGTTGCTAAGTTGTTAGCTCCCCGTAGGCCTGAGTCCGAAGACCATGCAGTGCTTTGGTTCTGTCTACCACCTAGAATCCTCTGAAGGAGTTAGTTTCCCCATAGGCCTGAGTCTTGGGACCATGCAGTGCTTTGGTTCTGTCTACCACCTAGAATCCTCTGAAGGAGTTAGTTTCCCCATAGGCCTGAGTCTTGGGACCATGCAGTGCTTTGGTTCTGTCTACCACCTAGAATCCTCTGAAGGAGTTAGTTTCCCCATAGGCCTGAGTCCTGGGACCATGCAGTGCCTTGGTTCTGTCTAACGCTTAGGATCATCTGAGGTGGTTAGTTTCCCCGTGAGCCTGAGTCCAATGACCATACAGAGCCTTGGTTCTGTCTAACGCTTAGGATCATCTGAGGTGGTTAGTTTCCCATAGGCCTGAGTCCGAGGACTATACAGAGCCTTGGTTCTGTCTAACACTTGTCCTTCTGAAGTAGTTAGTTTCCCCATAGGTCTGAGTCCGAGGACTATGCAGAGCCTTGGTTCTGTCTAACACTTGTCCTTCTGAAGTAGTTAGTTTCCCCATAGGTCTGAGTCCGAGGACTATGCAGAGCCTTGGTTCTGTCTAACATTTGTCCTTCTGAAGTAGTTAGTTTCCCCAGAGGCCTGAGTCCGAGGACTATGCAGAGCCTTGGTTCTGTCTAACACTTGTCCTTCTGAAGTAGTTAGTTTCCCCAGAGGCCTGAGTCCGAGGACTATGCAGAGTCTTGGTTCTGTCTAACACTTTCATTTCTCCGTGAGTAGGGGTTTGCCCTCGGACCGTTTTACCGGGGACGATTCCTCCTTCGGTTGGGTGATGATCTTACACGTGGCGTTGATCTCACCTCCAGCTCGAGCCCCATCTCTTATCTTACACGAAACGTCTCTTGGCTGTTCGTGTTCCGCGCCTGACGCTTCGGTGCACGATACGCGCCTTCATTAATGGCCTCGTGAACTGACAGAAGCCCAACGGCCTGCGGCCCCCTTGGGATTTGATGGCTTCATTATTACCCAACGCTTCGGTAACTCCTTTTTCGAACTCTGCGTGGATTAATTCTCACCAACCCTCCTCCTCTATATAAGGCCTTCTGGGGGGGATGGTTTCCTCATACTCCATGAGCCTCTCAACACAAACAGAAAAAGCAACACCTTTCAGCTCCCCATGCCCCTTTAATAACCCCGCCGGAATCGTGACCGGAGTTAGGAGATATGGGGCGGCTTTGGACGGGTGTGAGGACGTCCGTGCCAAAAGCCATTGTGGCCGCAGCCCCGACTGGGCTTCCGGTGCGGCAGAGTCTAGGCGTGACACCGATGGCGCCATGCACGGTGGCCCGGAGGGATGTCGTTGAAGTACCAAACGTCCCTCCTTGGAGCGCACCCCCGACGGAGGAGACATGCGAACTCACATCATGGGCGGTGCCCGAGTGTTGCCGTCTCCAACGGCCGTCGCTCGTGGGGGTTGGAGAAAATCAAGGGAACATCATGGGGGAGGGCGTCCCGGAGCCCCTGCACCTGCTCCTCGCTTTGTTCAAGCTTAGCCGCTCCGAGAGAGGAGCTGTGGGTGATCTTGGAACGAGCCAGCCTCACCCCCCTTCCGTCCGCTTACTGTCAAGCTCTCCCATTCTCTTGATGCCAGTAAGGGCACGGGTTGACACTTCCCTCTAGCTAGTTTTAGGACGGGTCCGCCTGGGCCTCTGATTGTAATTTGTAGATTTTCCTTTTATGAAATAATATCAAGTTTTTCTTTTTGTTATTGAATCTTCTGTCTCGAGCCTTTATCTTTCTGCAATGTTTCTTTGGCAGTTTCTTCTCTCTTTTTTCTTTGCATCACCACCGATCTCTTGTAGAATATCTGTTTAGAACCGTCGCCCGTTGCGCTGGCTGGCGCACTAATCCTCCCCACAGACGGCGCCAATTGTAGGGACCGCATTTTTGGTACCCCGGGCCCAACGGATCTGGGTCCAGGGCCCAACGAACCCCGAACAATGAATTTGTAGAGAGTGGGTCGAAGGTCTAGGCGCCGGCCGGCGCTCACGGGGCGTAGGCTCCGTTTCCTTTTTATTTAATGGAAAGCTTAGAGCAATTTACAATTAGGGGATGCTCCTCGGACCACGGCCGAGGAGGCTTTTCTCCCCTTTGGACTCCATCTTTTTCCTCCGGAAAAAAGACCCCTCTTCTGGGGGATTCCCTTACATTATATATCCTTTACCCATCTAATCCTAGCCCTACACTTGTTGAGCGATCAGGACATTTGCTCAGGTGCTTGTCCCATCAGCCGCCCTCTCAGTCTCTTGGAGAGTCGCGGCAACCAAGGCGACGCTAGTGTGAAGTCCCCCAAGTCCTCGGACGCCCGACGATGGGGTCGTTCTTGGCCCGTTCTGTTTGTGCCTGGGCGTCTTCTTTTCCTCCTCGGATTTCAGGTGCCTCTTTGGTTTGGGCCTTCGGCCCAGGAACGAAGTGGGCTGGGTCGTAGGATTTCTTGGCCCCACAGTTGTGATTATATTTATTATCATTATATTAAAATATGCCTATAATTTTTAATTCAACTAGTATCTCTTGATTTTTTCAATGGAGATGTTCACATTCCAAAACTTTGAATCCTCCCTCCCCCATTTGAAATTAATGAAATTTATAATAATAAAAAATAAATAAATCATCATGCGCTAAAATATGTGAATGTGAATTTTCAATATCTTATTACTTGTATCTGTGGACCATAAATTTAATGGACTCCTTAGCCATAAGCAAATACAAAAAACTGGACTAAGGAAGATATATGCGTAGGCATGCATGCATATGCTATACATTCACCAAAATATTTCGTTATTTATATGGAAAACAAGTCGAGAACATGACATGAAATTTATATTTTGTATATACCCATTCACGAGTGGTCCTGACTCCTGAGTCCTACTGCTTACTAGGAGTCTAGGACCACTAATATGAACAAAGTCCGTATATTGGTGTCTTGCATTAGAGAAATCGAGTTCTTCAGGACTTCAAAGATTTAGATTTGTATAGAAAAAACATGAAAGCAACATTGTAACCATGAGCTTATGATATCTTCTTTTTTTTTAATGATGTTGATCTGGAGTTGGAATATATATATATAATCAGTCACAATTCATCGATGGAGGGTGGCCAATTTCAATGTTCTAGCTTGTTACGCATTCACAATTTTATGTTACAAGACCTTTCACATTTGGATAATAAAAAAAATCTCAAGAAATATTAAGAATTAAAGAAATAAAGAAAAGAGAATCACGGTACCACGGGCAAGATTAAGATGCAGGAACAGAAACTTTTGTTTTGTTTTGTGTTTTATTTTCCCCTTTATTCTTTTACAAGATGCTCACTATATTCTAGGCTTGCCCTATTAGATTTAGAAGTATCAATATGACTAAAATGTACTTGTACAACTTACACTACTGCAGTACTTTCATTAACATCATATATAACTTCAAGTTTAGTATATGGCCCTAGCCTATAGGTGGTCTCTCTCTATATACTCTCAATAGACTCAAGATTGTATCATGATTCATGACAAATTCATATATTGAAGATGTACTCTCTTAAATCTTTATTATATGCTGCAGCCTGCAAACATAGATAATCATACCGAACCACGTTAATTTTACTTTTGCTATCTATGTCTCTATGTCTCTATTTTACTTTCTCAATACCATAGACAATTCTAATATGTTATCAAAGCAAGTGGTCATAAATTTGAACTCCTATTTTCAATATACCTTTTATTTAAAAAAAAATTTATATGTTGCGTCCCACTTATTGAGAAGTCCAAACTCACACATAAGGGAGTATTAGAATAATGATTAGATAATTAAATTCACAATTTTTCTTAAACTTTTGAGAATGGTGGTAATTTATCACAACCATGACTTAGGAACAAGCTCTCTAAATCTCTCTTAATTTAAGAATGTTTTATATGATATAGAACAGATAGCACAAGCTTTTCTTGAGCAGAGAGACTGCCTGAAGTCAATGCATAAGAAATAAGAGGTAGAAAAGTACTAGTAAAAATCATTTGTGACAGCAATAGAATTACATGAAATTGGCAATGTATAGGGAAACGACGTTGGGAGTAAAACTCATGCCATTGGCCATGATCGAAACCGCTTTTCGAGCAAATTTCACCATTTAGGCCCTGAAATCTGCATTTTTGCCCTTTTTATTCATTTTTATTTCTGTCACAACTTTTTTTTTTTTTTAAATAAAGTCATAATAAGATTTTATCTGATTTGTAATGTTTTCTAGAGACAGTAGTATTTAGTTTTGCAATTATCTCAATTTTTAATATTTTGGTAAAATTTACTATTTTGCCACCTAATTTCGTGCTTAATGCGCATGAGGGTTTTTATGTCATTTTCCTAACCGCTCTAGGGTTTCTTTTACTTAAATGCATTTTAGCCTCTAAGACACATCATTTTTTTTCAGATGAATAAAATACAAACTTTTGCCTCTTTTTTGGTGGATTCCAAACTCCATTGCCTCGTTGATACGATGTTATTTTCTTAAAGTATACATGTTTTGCTTCTTGTGTCTTCTACTTGCATCTTAACTGTATCTTTCTTTGTTAGCAATTCTACCACATGCATTGGTTTAAACAATAGGACTAAAGACCGCTAATTTCAAAAATCTATCTGACGGTGACCACTTTAAGACAAATAGGGAAGCAGGTTCTTAGCAAAACATTTGATGTAGGGATATGGACATAAAGCCCACATGGCGCCTGCCTGCTTAACTTCTAATTTAGCCCACCAATTCCTTCAAATATATGTGCTACTAGGGAATTTCCCATAAATTATGAGCCCCTTAAGATAAACTTTCATTAATTGTCTCCAATTCCAAAATAAAATAAAAATCTAACGCAACAAGTTAACACACAATCCTGACCCTTACAAAATTGTTTGAGCCTATGATCGAAAATTCAATAATAATAATAATAAATTAAAAATTGTTGTTATGAAATCTATCTACAACTACTTTGTGACTTAAATATCACCATTCATGTGATTATATCTAATTATCACGAACTAGATTGCCTAATGAATCTCTTAAATTGTGGATTATTGGTAATGCCTCATTGCAAGTGATAGCTTGTAGATGGATCCATGAAGGAGGCCTCATATTGGTCTTGGTAGTTTAAAACCCCATATATGTGGGGGTGATAATGGGCTCCACAATCTTAATTGGAACCGGCTTGGAACAGCAATGGACCCGTTAGGATTTGGACCATTTTCTTAATTAGTATGGGCTGGTCCAATTCAGCAATGGACCCGGCTTGGAACAGCAATGAAAGTGCCTAAATAAAATTTTCCTCCAAACCTATTGAGAGGGAATCTCCTGAGTCCACCCATTATGTGATGATTAATAACATCATCCAAATGGATTAAATCACATAATTCACTAAATTATCTAAGCAAATCACATAAATATTAAGTCGTGTGACTAAATATACATGTGAATAGTTTTTTAAGTTGCCATGTGGTGGATGTGAGGAAATTTGCACCAAAACAGTTAAAAGGAAATCTCCAACCTATCTAAAATATACCACAATCATCCATAAGTCATAGAAGCCTAATGTTCAAACGAGAGAGAGAGAGAGAGAGAGAGAGGTTGGGTTCAAATTACACCTAGTGTAACTCTAAGTAATGTTGCATTAACTAATAACTTTTACTAAATTCACATTTTGAAAATCTCACTATTGAATTACATATTCTATATGTTGTTAACATGCATGCCAATTTTCATGTCAATAAAATGTTATTTAACATTCAATCCATAAAATTATTTTTTATGCATTATTATAAACTTAAAAAACTTGTATTTGAACAATTAATTGATGACATGAATATTAATCTTTGATTATTGTTAGTTCTAAATATTTAGGAATAAATGTTTAGATTCTAATTTTATATATGTTGGCAAACCGAGTACTAAAACATGTCTAGTTTAAGATTTTTAAGTTTTAGAACAGTATTAAACGTTGCTCAAAATGGTTCAAGTCAAGATTTAAGAACAATCAAGCTGCAGAAAGAAGAATTTAGAAACTGCAAGGCTTGACCAATTGAGAGATAGGCTCAACTAATCAAAAGTCAATTTCTGCATAATTGAAATCAGGCCCAAAAGCCCACAAAATGTTAAGGGTTTGTGTCCAACATTACTAGGTATAAAAGGAAAAACCTAAATTATGTTTCAGAGGCTTTAGGAAGTCTTGTGAGTTACTCCTGTGAGATTTGTGAGATTTTGTAACTTTCTAACTCAACAAGCATCTACCGAAAGAAGATTCATATACAAGAACTGGTGGAGATAAGTTGTTGCTTACAAGATCAACTACTGCTGATGGTCTAAAGCTTTGAGTGGAATCTTAGAGTCACAAACAGGGGTGTTTGTGCGCGACAAATTCATATAGAAGAGTCCGTGGATTCGGAGCTGCGTGTGGTTACGTGAGTAAGTACTACAAGAGGTAGCTTTAGATTTAGGTAAAAATCTATTGTAAAACTTCCATTTTATTTAGTGGATTTGTGATGCAGGGGATGTGATAGGCTATTTATGTATGATTTAGAAACAATGAAAGGGTTGAGTTACTTTGAACAAATTGATAGGTGAATAAGTACATCTGCAAGAACACTTAGTTCCAAATAGCACACAAAGGCTAACAATTCATTCAATTACCAAAACTGATTTACAAAGAGCTTACATTCTCCTACTTATACTAGTTGTTTGGCATTGGCATCCTCTATATGATTGACAAGTATCTAAATCCTATACACTAATGCTTAACAAATCATCTAATTAACTAACTAACTAACTAATTAATTACAAGTGGATTAGGATATAGGCATATAGTTACTTGAAATGCCTTGCATTAGGACTCTCCCTTTTAAGAAACACTTGACCTCAAGTGCTTTTGGTTGCCACAAGAATTGTATGAAGTTATAGGATGATACAGTTGCCTTGTATTATGAGTTTACTGCTATTGCAGCATACCAAAGGCTGCTGCTTTTGCATAACCAAGTCCCACACAAATGAAACACCAATGTAAATGCATCTGCATTAAGAGGACTCCCTTTTTTGAAAGCAAACTTGTCCTCAAGTTTGGTTGACTTTTTAATTGTAAAACATGTACACCAAATTGAACATTAAGTGTTTAGCCTCGCTAATGATCAATCATGCATATTTTGACAATACAAGACTTTATTCTTCATTGGTGAATCAACCTTCTTTGTCTTGACCATTGGCTTGAGGCTTGCCTTCCCTTTCTTTGGTTGCAAAGAGTGTGGATGCACTAGCTTGTACATGTTGTGTGTGTTGCACCTTCTTCTGCCCACGATAATTTCATATGATTTTTCACATCTATGTAAAAGATGGAACCCATTCATAGCTACCTCCTCACAAAGAACATAACCTTTATGATGTCTATCATCCTCCACTTCTTGTTTTAGAACTTGCATAACCCTTGTTGCTAATGGAGAGTCATTTGTTTCCTTAACAACAGGATTTGCTCGTTCTTCCACATACTGACCATGCATAGATTCTACCATACTTATTATGCATTCAGTCAATTCTTGTCCTCCCTCACCAATCTATTCTTCTATGTAGCTTGGTTCTTGGCTGGTACCTTGGAAGCCTTACTTGATTTAGCAACATTTGATCCGTTTTCAACCTTCTTGGTGAAGTTGGATGTTGCATCACCACTTCGAGCGCTAATTTTAGAACTGAAAGGAACTAATTGTGCCCCCTTGACTTGATGACTCTCAATCAACAATGCCCTATTGAAAGCTTCTGAAACAATCCAACCGTTTTGGAGGAAATGGACATCTTGGATTTGCACTTTGCTGTAAAGGATGTGGCTGTAGTTGTAAGCCAAGAATTGCTCTCTAAGCTTCTATTTCATCTTCTCCCAAGTATGAATCTTGTTTTTTCCTTTCCTTAATCTTTGAATCTTCAACTACTCCTACCAAGATCTTGCCTTGCCTCTCAAATTGGTTGCTACCAATTTAACTTTCTTAGATTCTAGAATATCATAACAAGCAAAGATCTCTTCAACTTGGCTAAGCCAATCCACAAACTCCTCATGATCCAAACTACCATCAAATTCAGGGAATCCAATCTCAAATCTTGATTCCCAATTCTAGTTTGGCATCTTTGGTTGAACCATCACAGGATTGTGGTTATGCCACTCGTTTTTGCTTAGGAATATGAACAAAGAACTGCTCATGATCCCCACCCCCCACCCCCCCCCCCCCCCCCCCCCCAAAATTTGAAGTTGCACTTCTAGCAACATCATGCTAATTGTGTTGTTGTTGTTTCCTGTCTCTTCTCAATTGTTCAATCAAGGCATATAATTGCCTCCTCAACAATTCCACTTCAGCTTTTAAGCCATTTCGAACCCCTCTACACCTTGATCTATTGGCTACAATATCATCTTCCTTTACTACAAGAACAGCTTGCTTCTTGCCCTTATCCTTCCTTGTCTTCTCAAACACCATGGATTCTTGTTACTACAAACTAATTGCTAGAACATATGAAGGCTTTGCTTTTGGTAAGAGAGGTATTTTAGGCTAGGAAAAGCAATCAAGATTGAATCTTGATAGGTCCTTGGACAAAAAATGAAGAAACAAATTGCAAATGAACTTGAATCCTAAGGATCTCAAGCTTTGATACCAAACTGATGTAGGGGATGTGATGGGTTGTTTATGTATGGTTTAGAAACAATGAAAGGACTGAGTTACTTAGAACAAATTGATAGGTGGATAAGTACCACTGCAAGAACACTTAATTCCAAATAGCACACCAAGGCTAATAATTCATTCAATTACCAAAATTGATTACATAGAGCTTACATTCTCCTACTTATACTAGTTGTTTGGCATTGGCAGCCTCTAGATGGTTAACAAGTGTCTAAATCCTATAGGCTAATGCTTAAGAAATCGTCTAACTAATTAGTTACAAGTGGATTAGGATATAAGCATCTAGTTGCTTGAAACGCCCTACATCAGTTTGTTGCCTTGAGGATAGTTTTGGTTAAATCCTTCCCATATTTTTTTTACCTTGAAATTGGATGGTTTCGTTGGTTTTCATATGTCATCATATTGCTTGTCTTCTTTACTTTTCTATACTTAGTGATTTGATTGTTTGTGTTTAACCTAGATCTATTTAAATAAACTAAGTAATAACTTGGTATTTAATTAGGTTAAACAATCTGAGTAGTTAGGAGTTTAAATAATCTAACAAGTGGTATCAGAGCAAGTTCACTCTGATTGGATTAACGTCTTGAGTGAGATCCTTAATCCCTGCTGTCATAGATAATTTTAAGTGTCTTATTGCTTTTGGCTGTGATGATTTGAATAAAGAAGATACAAAAATTTATGTTGATTTTATTGATGACTATGAAACTCTTCGTAGGGAATTATCTAAATCTATGAAAATTGCTAGATAGGTAATCGTATTTTTTTCTCAGAAAAAAAAAGATAGGAAAATGTATTTTTGTTTATTTTAATAAAGTACAATAGATTTTATTAAACTAAAAACAAGGGAAAATAAAATAAGAATAGATTATTGCTCACATTAAAAAATGCATATAAGATAAGATATGGTATAAATATAAATAAAGGAAGTTACTAATTGCCCTAAGGGCATTGGTTTAAGAAATATTTTTAGAAACTTTTTATGAGAAAATAAAAAAGAAACTTTTTTTTTTTTTTACTTTTTTTTTATATTTTTCATGAAAGTGGTATAAAATTTTTTTAAAAATAACTTATTGACAAATGCCTTAAGGGAGTTCATTAATAGATTTCTTCAAAAAATCTTTTTTTTTTTTTTTTTTCTAGGACTTTTTGTTTTTGTTTTGAGCAATACAAAAGATGCGTAGAAGTGTAGTGTATTAATTTAGTATTTTTTTTGGGTAAAATTTAAATGCAATTGCTAATGATTATTAAGATTCCATATTCTAATATAGTAATCAAATAGGACAGTAATGAAAAAGGGAATTGGCTTGGGTACATTGCATAGGAGCATTAGACCCATTAAGATGTTGATATGTGTGAAATATTTGTCACATGTCAATATCCTCTGTTTAGAGCATTCACATCCAAGATACTATCAAATTTAGCATTTACCACCTTAAAAAGTCACTTTATCAATTTTAAAACTTCACTTATGGCCTATTTGGATTAAAGGGGAGGGTGGGGGGAATGGAGGGGAGTAGAGTAGAGTTGGCCAGAAAATAGCCTATTTTCTAACCAACTTTCTCTACTCTACTCCCCCTTCACTCTCCTTCCCTTCCTGTCAATCCAAACAGACTAATGATTGTTATACGTTCAAGCCAAAACCCAATGCTTGCATAATAATTAATTCTCTCTTTGGCTGGTGATATCATCAATGATTTCATATATAAGTAATACTATAGACACAAATTATTTTACAACATTTTTACAAACTGCTAATGTGGCTTTGGTAATTTTCAAATAATTATTGGTAAACATAAATATGATGTTAGTAGTGGACCCATATTAGAACTAATAAGAATTTGCCACATCAATAGTTTGTAAAAATATTGTAAAATACTTTGTGGGTGTAGCATTTCTCTTCATGTATTCCCTCTAGTGGCGACGCCACTCAGAGTCCAGGGTGTTCCCAAGAACACCCTGACTTGAAAAAGGAAATTATATATAATAACTAAATTTTTTTTATTTGTTTACCCTTAAAAAAAAAATAGGAACACCCTCAAGCCCTATCAGGAACACCCTCAAAATTTGTATGCCAAACCCAAACAAATTTTGAACTAAAATCTTAAAAAAAAAAAAAAAAAAAAAAAAAAAAAAAAAAAAAAAACCAACCAACCAACCAACCAACTTAAACGGCAAAACCCAATACAAAATACAAATACACGTCCGCCTCAATCATCAAATGGTAAAAGCAAAACCTAAAATTAGAAACCTTTCCTAACCTAAAGAAAAAAACCTCATCTGATGAGGCTCATCAATGACAATGCACGCCTCCGCCTAAAACCATATCATCAAGCACATAGGCACAACGCGGCAATGGCGCCTCCACCTGAAACTTGAGCAACGAAGCTTGGATGATGGATCGACCATCAAAGATCGTTTCTATCGGATCAGAGCTTGCGACGCCAATGCTTGGCCTTGAATCCTTCCTTGCCTCCAATGACTCAACGTCCTGCTGCGGCCCTCGGCGCCGCCCCTCAGGCCTTCCTCAAGGTATTTTACACTACTTCTCTCTCTTTTTCTCTCTTAATCTTTGGATTTGCTCATTTGCTGTGGAGTGTGGACTGTTTTGTTCTGAGAGAAAGAGCTCTCTTTCTTTTTGAACTGATTCTCTCTCTTTAAGTCTTTATAATTATTCAATTTATTTGCCCCTTTTTTTTTTACTTTATCCCTTGGTGTGCCACTGTGTTGGTCAGTTGGTGTTGGTGAGTTTGTCTTTTAGTGTTGAATTTATCTGATTGGCTCCTCTTGTGTGAATCTTATCTATTGAGTGGGGGTAGATGGGGCCATGGGGCCATGTGGGGTGGGGTTAGGGGTGGGATATTTGAATTGGGGAAGTAAAGGCATGCAGAGGTAGGGGTGTGTGCACACATGAGGTGTGTGCTAGTGTGTGCTAATGTACAATGGGGTGTGTGCTAGCTAGACTGCTAGTAGTTAGTCAAAAAAAAATTAATGAAGCAACTAAACACCATTAATTAATAATTTAATTAACTAATACATTATTGTGGGGTCAGAGAATCTAGTAACCCCGGCCCACTTTGTACCAAGCCCAAGGCCCATGCCGAGGATGAAGAAACGCCTGAGGACGGAGTGTGAAAGTCCCAACTTGCCCAGGAGCCTTGCCGAGGAAGGCCATGTCCTCGGCCAACCGAGACCATGGGAGGAGAAAGTAAGGGCCCACCAAAAGTAGCATTCCCAAGCGTCTAAAGAGAAGGAACAAGTTCGACATGTCAGCCGTGGAGGCATGATGGAGGAGCAAGTCTAAGATGAACTATCACCTCCACATTAAATGTCCACAACTAACGTTCTGGCCGCATTATTGAGGAAATGACCCCTAAACAGTGCAGCCTTGGCTGCCGCAGCCCACAGAAACAATGGGAAGGCGGTTGATGGGACAAGCACTCAAGTAATGACCTGCTTGAATCCCTGTCCATGCTGTTCAATCCATATTCAACCATGCATAGCATTCGTATCCCTCACTAGGACCTAGCTCTTAAACCCGCTCTCTACAAATTCATTGTATTGGGCTAGTTGGGCTTGAGTTCACTCACTCAACATTAGAAGTGCTCAAACCCAATCCCTACAATTGGCGCCGTTTGTGGGAAGAACTCGTGTGTTAGTAAGGGCAACGACCAAGCTTGGCAAGATCAGACCCTCATCAAGCAAGCTCCCATCAGCCCGAACCGGTCAAATCCTAGCATCGGGGTGACTTCACCAACCCTAAGCGCGATCGAAATGAATGGAATGGAAGGTTTTGAGAAGGAAGTGTGCACACCACTCAAACCAGCAGAAGCTACTCGCGTGGGGACAGTTATGTGCCCTAAAGGCAAAACAACAGCTGGGCTACCCAGCCGAAGGAGGATAGGAGTCGCATGACCCAGGGGCAGAACGTCGAGCAGGCCATGCAGCGGGAGATAGATGACTTGAAGAGGAGGCTGCGCCATGCACAACAAAGGCGACCTCGACCTAGCCCCGACCTGCCATCTGACGATGAAAGCGACGATGACTACAGACAAAGGTCGAGAACTCCTCCAAGCGAGACCTTCTCTCATGACGAAGAGCACTACCGGGAGCATAAACGTAAGAGCCCATCTCCTAGGGGCTTATGGTACGATGCCATGAGCAGGGCACTGGACCAACTATCCAGGTCGCCTTTCACATGCCACATTGAGGAGGCTACCCTTCCTCGGTGGTTCCAGCAGCCAACCTTCTCTCTTTACAACGGCAAAACGGACCCCGTGGAACATGTGAGCCAGTTTAACTAGAGGATGGCTGTCCACTCCAAGAACGAGGTGTTGATGTGCAAAGTTTTCCCCTCTAGCTTGGGTCCAGTGGCGATGAGGTGGTTCAATGGCTTGAAGACGAATTCCATAGATTCATATAGACAGCTGACCCAAGCCTTCGACTCTCGCTTCGTTACAAATAGCGAAGCCCCACGGCCCTTGAGCATGCTACTGTCTCTATCCATGTATGATGGAGAGACTTTAAAGGCCTACTCGGGCCGATATTGGGAGATGTACAATGAACTGGAGGGCAATTTTGATGACGTGGCCATCAGTACCTTCAAAAATGGCCTCCCGACTAGACATGGCCTAAGGAAGTCTTTGACCGGAAAGCCTGCCACCAGTATGCGCCAACTGATGGATCAGATCGACAAGTACAAATGAGTGTAGGAAGACCAGTTGCAGGGCGGCGGAAAGGAAAAGGCTACCCCTAAGGAGAGGAGGGATTTAAGGCCGGACCGATACAACAACACCCGCCCGATGAGGGACTTCGCAGGGCAATCCGAAACAGCCGACATGCAGGCGGTCCATGCCATATTCTGAGAGCCTATAGACAGAGTGTTGGCGAAAATCAAGAGCGAACCATACTTTAGGTGGCCGAATAAGATGGTGGGGGAATCCACGAAGCGCAACCAGAACCTTTACTGCCAGTACCACAGGGACCACGGACACACCACAGAGAACTGCAGGAATCTCCAAAGCTATCTGGACCAGTTGGTCCGAGAAGGAAAGCTGAAGCGCCTCCTACATCACCCCAGTGACCATCCAGGCCAGACCGACCAAGAGCCGAGGAGAGATAACGCCCTAAAGGCGCCCGCAGGGATGATAATGTAATCTTGACAGCACCAGGAAGAACAGACATGCCCCCTTCGTGAGTGTTGTTTGTAGCCCAGAGGCCTGTCGAGGAGCCATAGCCAGAGCCGAAGAGGGCTAGAAGAAATTTTCACCCAACCTTGAGCTTTTCAGAGGAAGACAACATCGGGACCACCCAGCCCTATGATGATGCTCTGGTGATCACCCTCAGAATCGGGGACTACGATGTGAGGAGGGTGATGGTCGATAATGGCAGTGCGGCCGAGGTCATATACCCGAACCTATACAAGGGGCTAGGGTTGAAGCCAGAGGACTTAACGCCCTATAGCTCTCCCCTGAAGAGCTTCGACGGGAAGCTTGTTGTCCCAAAGGGCATGATCAGACTGCCCATCCAAACCGGCCCAGAGGTGGTGGAGGTGAACTTTATAGTGATAGACACCTACTCCCCCTATACAGCTATCGTAGGAAGGCCCTGGCTCCACACCTTAGGGGCTGTTGCCTCCTCCTTGTACCAGAAGGTGAAATTCCCGTCAGGGGATCAAGTTCTCGAAATCCGTGGTCGCCAACCCACGGCAAGGCAATGCATGGTGGCTGCCATATCACATCGGCTTGATGCACAGCCCACGACCGCTGTCGAAGAGAGCTTATAGCAATCAAAGGTCCCCGCGGCGCTTCCTGACGTAGCTGCCGAGGAAGCAAAATGCGAGGACCTAGTGGTAGTGGTGATTGGCGACGACCCAGAGAAGTTCTTTCAGGTCGGGGCTCGGCTGCCTCCCAAGGAAAAGGAGGAGCTAATTGAGTTCCTCAAGAATAATATTGACGTGTTTGCATGGGATTCCTGTGATGCCCCAGGGATTGATCCATCCTTCATTTGTCACCATTTCAACGTCAATCCATCCATAATTCCCAAGAAACAGCCACCCCGGCGCCCATCGAGAGAGCACGCTGATGCGATTAGAGAAGAGGTGAATAAACTTAAGCATGCAGGGGCTATCAAAGAGGTTTTTTACCCCGAGTGGTTGGCCAACACTGTGGTGGTCAAGAAGAAAAGCGAAAAGTTGAGGGTCTGTGTGGACTTCACTAACTTGAATAGGGCATGCTCGAAAGACCCGTTCCCCATGCCTCGGATAGATCAGCTAGTGAATGCAACTACGGGCCATCCTCGGATGAGCTTCCTAGATGCCTTTCAAGGCTATCATCAAATACCACTAGCCTTGGAGGATTAGGAGAAGACAGCCTTTGTGACGCCCATCGAGAACTACCATTACAAAGTAATGCCGTTCGGGCTGAAGAACGCAGGGTCCACCTATCAGAGGATGATGATGAGGATGTTCGAGCCGATGCTGGGCAAGAGCATCGAAGTCTACATTGACGACATGGTGGTGAAAAGTAAAGCGGTGTCCGAGCATTTAGGAGACCTCAGATGCACCTTTGATGTCTTGAGGAAGCATAAGCTGCGCCTAAATGCTTCCAAATGCTCGTTTGGCGTGGGATCCGACAAGTTTTTAGGGTACCACATTACCCACAGAGGGATCGAGGTCGATCCTGACCAAATCAAGGCCATTCATAATCTAAAACCTCCGCAGAACCCCAAGGAGGTCCAAAAGTTTACTGGAATGATCGCGGCCCTGAATCGATTCATTTTCAGGTCGGCTGACAGGTGCAGGCCCTTCTATCTCCTGATCAACAAGTGGAAGGGATTCGAATGGTCAGAGGATTGTGTTGCAGCCTTCCAACAACTCAAGGAATACCTGTCCCGGCCACCTATCATGTCCAACCCTGAGGCCGACGAAGTCTTGTACGCATACATCGCTGTGGCGCTTCACGCTGTGAGCCTAGTACTGATTCGGGACGACAACGACGTCCAAAAACCAGTCTATTACATTAGCAAGTCATTGCATGAAGCTGAGGTCAAATACCTACCCTTGAAGAAAGCCATATTAGTTGTGGTCCACGCCACACGAAAGCTCCCCCATTATTTCCAGGCTCACACAGTGGTTGTCCTAACCCAACTACCCTTGAAGTCCGTACTTCAGACCACTGATTACACAGGAAGGATCGCCAAGTGGAACACAGTTCTGGGGGCTTTCGACGTCAAATACATGCCTCGGACCTCCATAAAAGGCCAGGTCCTGGCCGATTTGGTGGCCGAATTCGCTGAACCACCAATAGAAATGGAAGCTGAGAAGGGAAGCATGGGCAAAAAATCAGTTGGGGCAGTCTCCATCTTGGGGTCCCCATGTTGGAAGGTATACGTTAATGGCGCAGCAAATCAGAGGGGGTCTGGAGTGGGGCTAGTCTTAGTATCCCCTGAAGAGCATGTCATAGAAAAATCCCTGAAGCTCGGGTTCTCGACCACAAACAATGAAGCCGAGTATGAAGCATTGTTGCAAGGGATGGTCATGGTGCAGAAGATGGGAGGAAACTCGGTAGAGATGTTCTCGGATTCGAGATTGGTGGTAGGCCAGGTAGAGGGAGGGCTGGAGGCTAGAGATTCGAGAATGCAAGAGTACTTGAGCTATGTTAAGCGGTTGCAGTCAGAATTTGATCTTTTTAGCTTGTCTCATATCCTCAAGAGTGGAAACACCCATGCCGTTTCATTAGCCACACTCGCCACTTCCTCGGCAGGGGATCTGCCTCGGATCATACTTATGGAGCATCTGGAAAGAGCGAGTGAGGTAGCAAAGGGCACGGTCCGCATCCATCAAGTTGGGGTGGGTCCCAGCTGGATGGACCCCGTAGTGAGGTTCCTCAAAGATGATGTTCTGCCCGAGGAGAAGTCAGAGGCTGAAAAGATATGAAGGAATGCTTCTCGATTCTGGTTGTCCGAGGACCACAAGTTGTATAGGCGCTCCTACTCTGGACCATACCTACTGTGTATTCACCCTGAAGCAGCAGAGTTACTGCTCAAAGAGCTACACGAAGGAATCTGTGGGAGCCATACAGGAGGAAGAGTCCTGTCTCACCGAGCCGTCACACAAGGATATTGGTGGCCGGGAATGCAGAAGGAGGCCCTGGAGTATGTCAAGAAGTGTGACCAATGCCAAAGGTTCGCCCCAAATATTCATCAGCCTGGGGGGGTCCTCAACCCTTTGTCCAGCCCATGGCCATTTGCCCAGTGGGGCTTGGACATTGTAGGCCCTTTCCCCAAAGCACTAGGGAATAAGAGGTATCATTTGGTTGCCACGGATTACTTCACCAAGTGGGTCGAAGCCGAGCCATTGGCCAACATCAGGGATGTGGATGCTAAGAAATTTCTTTGGAGAAACATTGTCACGCGATTCAGGGTCCCTCATACCCTCATTTCGGATAACGGACTCCAATTTGATAGCAAGGCCTTCAGAAGATACTGTTGTGAACTTCGAATCACAAACAGGTACTCAACTCAGCCTACCATCAGGGAAATGGGAAGGCCGAGGCTGTCAACAAGGTCATCGTCAACGGGCTTAAAAAAGACTAGATGACGCCAAGGGAAGATGGGTAGAAGAGCTGCCCCACGTTCTTTGGACATACCGGACTACGCCACGGCGATCAACAGGGGAGACACCTTTTGCCATGACCTACGGGGCCGAGGCTGTTATTCCTCTAGAGGTAAACTTCCCAATGCTAAGGACGAACTCTTTCACTCTAGGCAGTAATGACGAACTACTAGGGAGGAGCCTAGATCTGGTCGATGAACAAAGGGAGGGGACAATGATCTAGCTAGCCTATTACCACCAGAAGCTCAAGCAGGAATATAACGTCAATGTGAAGCTAAGGCCACTAGCACCGGGGGACTTAGTGTTGAGAAAAGTTGTGGGGCCAGCCAAGAATCCTTCCTGGGGGAAGCTGGGGCCCAACTGAGAGGGACCATATTGAATTACCTCAGTAGCAGGGGTAGGCGCATACTACTTAGAAGACCTAGATGAAAAACCTGTACCTCGCCCGTGGAATGTAAACAACCTGAGAAGGTATTACTATTAATGAAAGCGCCCCTTTTTAATTCGGATTTTTGTCTATTATGATTATGCACCCTGTATCCATGGGCTTGTCGTATTCCTGATTCATGGCCTTGCTCTGCTTATTGGCCTCCTCATCCAGCCTGTAAGTTGTCTGGACAGCCTACAAATAGAAGTAAAATGGAAGATAAGTTGGGGATTGAAGAATAAGAATCAATGAGGCCTCAAGTGTCGGATGTCTTACCATGCCTAAGTACCTCTTTAGGCTGAGGATGACCTCACGGCTCCTCAGGTCCTCAAACTGGGCCATATTGGCATGGAGCAGCAAGGACCTCCCCAACGCATCAGCCACATATGTGCCCTCACCCTCTCTGAAGTCCCTAAGGGAGGCATTATCCATCAAAGGCTCCCTATGGAGCATTGGGGGCAAGGAGCCACGCCTGGGCCTCGGACTGCACAGCCACCTCCCTTCCTTGGCCCTAGTACCTAGTTTTCTGCTGCTTAAGAGGGCGACGAGCCTCGGCCTCATCGGGGGAAGAGCTAGTCCTCTCAGCTCCCATAGGCCCTTTGCCCTTAGGGTCCTTCTTACGCTTGGGATCAGTAGGTTCGGGCCTTGGTGGCAAACTTAGCTGAGGTGGAGGAGGCGGAAGCTTGGACTAGGAAGAGGACGACCTGGTCTGAACAGGTTGAGACTTAGGTAGCGGAGGTGGAAGCTTGGATTGGGACTTTCCTGGCTCGTCCCTCCCCGGCTGACCCTCAAGCAGGTCAAGTAGACTGGTTTGGGGTTGCCTCTTAAAGCCCATCTCAGCCTGGGGAGAAGTCTTTGCAGAAAGGAGGTCCGCCTTGGTCAGAGTAGGATCGCCCAAGTCACTAGAGGGATCCTTGGCCAGGTGGACTTGGTCAAATGCGCTAAATTCGTCCTCGGAGGGACCCAAATCAGCAACTTCTTCCTCTTCTCCTAGCTCTTCTTCCTCGGCCTCCGCAGCATGGGCAGAGGTAGAAGGGCCTGCCGATGAAGTACCTTCCGAAGCAAGAGACCCTTCAGAAAACAAAAACCCCTGCTCAACTACAGTTATGCTCCGAAGCCGAGGATCTTTGCCTCTGATCACGTGCTTCAGAGCCGGGAACGACTTCTGGAGAGGCTTGTACCCGAGGATCTTGTGGGCGGCTCTAACTTGGTTGCCAGCCTCGTTCACAAAGATCTCCGCCTTGAGGACCTTTTCCAAGTCCTCCCTGTTGACCAGGTTAAAATGACGCTCAAAGACGTGCGGATCTGCAGAAAAGAAAACATGTTCCTGTCAGCAACAAAACAAAGCAGACCTATAACCCGAAAGACCGGACCCTCTCCTACTTAAAGTACCCCACCTGGTGTCCCTTCCTCTGTCGGACAATGAAGGCCATCGTGCCACTCCCCGGACACGATGAGAAAGTCTTTGTTTAACCCTTTGCTGGACTCAGGAAGGCACTGGATAAGCCGGACCTTATCGTCCCTAGTCTTTATGTAATAAGACTTACCCTTCAGTTTTTGGAGGTTGTAGCATCAGTTTACATCATGATGGGTTAACCTCAACCTCATCTGCTCATTCAAGGCGTCCACACAACCCAAGATTCTGAACACGTTGGTGGCGCATTGTGTGGGGGCCAACCTAAAGTACCTAAGGTAACCCCTCGTTACTGACCCCATGGGGATTCTCATACTGCCCTCCTGGAAGGCGATTATGGGAATCACAACCTCACCCTCCTCCCTTAGAATGTGCGATTCCCCTTCCACACAGTACCTCAAGCCCACATTACTGGGTATCCTATAATCGGCGATGAATTTCTCCATCGCCTCTTCAGACTCAACTAACTTCTTAAATCTACCCATTCCTAACAACGGCTAAGAGACTCAAGAAAGGGCGAAGGAAGGAAAGGACTCAGAGAGGAAGTTTGAACTAGAGAGAGAAAAGAAGACTTACAGAAATGAGGAAAAGCTCCTTGGACAGGCTTTTTGTGCTGAAAAAGGTGTGAGTATAGTTGGAGATCTGACCGAATTCAGTGAACGTGCGCAAGAACTCTTGAGTACAAAAGTAAAGAGGCCGATCGGATCAAACGGGTTTTTATACCCCCAATTAAAGATAATCGTTCAAGTTTCCTCGCCTATAAAGCTGGGAGAAGCCCAGCCGTTGGATTGGCATCACGCCGTTGAACGTGGGAAGCACAAATCTGCCAGAATTAAATGAGGGCGCGCTCCGTATACCAAAGCGCCAAGAGCGTGCCTTGGGCAGGCGAAAAGATTGGCGCTGACGGAGGATAAGACGTGACAAGCCATCACGACAGCCCGAGGATGTCAAAATCCTCCTCTCCGTCCGAGGACCCGGACCGCAGGATTTTGAGGGGCTATTGTGGGGTCAGAGAATCTAGTAACCCCGGCCCACTTCGTACCAAGCCCAAGGCCCATGCCGAGGATGAAGAAACGCCCGAGGACGAAGTGTGAAAGTCCCAACTTGCCCAAGAGCCTTGCCGAAGACGACCATGTCCTCGGCCAACCGAGACCATGGGAGGAGGAAGTAAGGGCCCACCAAAAGTAGCCTTCCCGAGCGTCTAAAGAAAAGGAACAAGTTCAAGATGTCAGCCGTGGAGGCATGATGGAGGAGCAAGTCTAAGATGAACTGTCACCTCCACATTAAATGCCCACAACTAACGTTCTGGCCGCATTAATGAGGAAATGACCCCTGAACAGTGCAGCCTTGGCTGCCGCAGCCCACAGAAAGAATGGGAAAACGTCTTATGGGACAAGCACTCAAGTAATGACCTGCTTGATTGACAAATGTAGGGCTAAGATTAACTGAAGGGGGGGTATATAATGTAAGGAGTCCCTCTTGAAAGATGGACGGAGAAAAGATGAAAAAATGAGAAGTATTGAACATTGCAACAACCTGTAACAACAGAAAAGCTTTTGTAACCAATCACTAAAGAAATAGTAAGAACCTCAAGCTTCCAAAAGGAGGGCCGAGGAGCATCATTGTACATTTGAATCCATGTCCATGTTGTTCAATCCATATTTAGCCATGCATAGCATTCGTATCCCTCACTAGGGCCTAGTTCTTAAACCCGCTCTCTACAAATTCATTGTATTGGGCTAGCTGGGCTTGAGTCCACTCACTCAACATTAGAAGTGGTCAAACCCAGTCCTTACAATTATAAAAGACAAACAAATTAAATTACGTTAGGCTAAACAATAATTAATAATTTAATAATTAATGAAGCAACAATACAACAAATTATAGTTTATAAAACAACTAAACAATAATAATTAATAATTTTATTAATATTTCAAATGAACTTATAGTTTATTGTACAAGTACCTTTGTTCTTTTTTTTTTTTTTTCCTTTTGAGGTTTTTCGGTGTAAATAATGCAAATTTGTTTTGGTTTTAAGAAATTTTTTTTTTTTTTTTTTTTTTTTTTTTTTTTTTTAAGGCCAAATCTTGAATTTTGGCTAGTATTTACCGAAACGTCTCGAAATAGACCCAAATGACCCAAAATTTTTTCAAAGTGGAATAGGAACACCCTGGACAAAATTCCTAGAGTCGCCACTGATTCCCTCTCACCTAAACGAAGGCAAGTGGTCTCACTTGTAATGCAAGCATGTTTACTGATATCATCCACGAACCACGATGTTCTATTTCAGAGTATCATTGATGATGGGTGTCAAAGTTGAGAAAATAAGGAATGATTATTATTTATTTTCGTAATCTTAGTTTTTTTTTTTTTTTTTTTTTAATGATTATAACTTTTTCTAACAAAAATTAAACTCTATATAATGTGTAATTTTACAAATGATATTAAATAGGTTGTTTTGATACATTTGAAACCCCTAAGATTACAATTTAAGGACATTTTTTTATAATTAAATATATTTATTTAACTTTAAAGATTATAAATTTGTGTACTTTTTTTAGAGTGAATAGAAAAAATAAATTTGTGTACTAAAAATTCATGTTTTTGCTTTATGAGAAAAAAATTATTAATACCACCGCACACCCTTGGTGCGATGGTCACTCCACAAGTATAAGTGCTTGTGGAGTGTGAGGGGCAAGGGCCGGGGTTCAAGTCTCCAGGAGCGAGCTTCACACACATATACACTTAGATTAGGCTATAGTAGAATTCTATCTTGTATCAAAAAAAAAAAAAATTTATTAATTAATTTCATATATTAATATTTTGCTAACATCTTATTTTGATTGATAATGTGGTAATCCATCTAACAGCTTTATCAATATGTTGATTCTCAAAAGAAAAAAAAATTAAGAAGGGTTTTATAGATTTTATTTTTGAAAACTTTTTTTTGCATCAAAAATTGTAAAAAGTATTACCACAATAATTTTGTAAGTGATGATGATGATAATAATAATAATAATAATAATTGTAAGTGATATATGCATTAGATAATCTAATATTTTTAAGCAATAAAAAAAAATTATATTTCATGTTTGACCATCATTGTGATTATTTTTTATTATTATCTTTCTGTTATATTATTTCATTATCTTTTAACCCCTTTTTCTCATGAATTTCTTATTCATTAATGATATCTTTCATCAACCTCAAAGGGTTAGATTAGTGGTTTTTAAGGTCTTATGAGATCCTAAGACTGTGTTTGGTTGGGGTGAATTTAGGAAGGATGGAAAACATAGGGAGGAAAATAGGGTGGAAAACAGTGTTTTCCACTGTTTGGCAAAAGAAGGAAAATAGGGAGGAAGGAAAACCCGAGAGAAAATTTTCTCTCCCGGGCCCACAAATTTCATCCTCCCAAATCAAGAGGAAAAGCCTAGACCATAATGTCCTCTGGAATCAAGGTAAAAAAAAAAAATATATAGAGAGAGAGCGTTGAAGAAAAAAAAAGAGAGAAGAGTTGCGCTTGCTAGTGCTGCTTGCTGGAACGTTCTTGAGGGAGAAAAAGAAAATAAAAGAAGGGGGATAGAGATAAGGACAACGTGTGGAGGAGGAAAAAAAAAACACGTATGGATGAAATGAAGGCTGAGAAAGGAGAAATAATATAAAGAATAAAAAAAATGTTAATTGAGAAATGTTACCACAATATTTTCACAATGAATTTTAAGTAACAGATTGTTATTAGTTAATATTGGTGAGTAAAAAAATAATTTCAGTGATGGGTTCAAATTAGAACTAGTAACAACTTTCCACATAAATTTCGTTGTAAAAGTATTGTGAAAAATGTTGTGGACATAACACTTCTTATTGAAAAATATAATTATTGGTAAATTTTATATTATTTAATAAGTAAAATAAATCTATTTCTTATCTATTATGTAACAAGGGTATAATAGTCAATTTATATAAACTACATTTTCTATCCTCTCACTTTTCTTTTTAACCAAACAAAAGAGTTTTTCATCCTCCCACTTTTCTATCCCTCCAACCAAACACAAACAAGAAAAAACTAAATATTTTATATCCTCCTACTTTTCCATCTTCTCACTAATTTTTCATCTTCCCACTTTTCCACTCCTCCAACCAAACGGACCCTAAGTTTGAAATCTTTTGCCATAATCTTGGGGAGTCCAAATCTTCTGTCCCACTTTTCGTGCTCCACTCTATACTCCACCAATAAATATTTGCCCCGTGTTCACCTAATTAATTAAATACTACTATTAATTAATAATTGTAGTATTAATAAGTTAATAATGATAGTATTTAATTAATTAGGTGAACACGTAGCAAATATTTATTAGTGGAGTATAGAGTGGAGCAGGAAAAGTGGGACAGAAGATTTGGACTCAATCTTGGGAGGAGCGTAGAATTCAACCAACCATAAATGGATAAGAAGATTTAAGCTATGACTTGTTTCTCTTGGCAGTTTTCTCATTAAAGATCTCATTTAAATTAATTACACTCCAACTTTATGTGAAATGTTACTCCAATTTGATTTTACATATTTTTTTTGGCTAGATGCCCCTCCAATTATTCATATGAAACTAATTCAAACTCATTCTATTTCAAAGCCATTTAAAATTATGACTTGTTTCTCTAGGCAGTTTTCTCATTAAATATCTCATTTAAATTAATTATACTCCAACTTTATTTGAAATGTCACTCCAACTTGATTTTACATTTTTTTTTTTTTTTTGTTGCTAAATGCCCCTCCAATTATTCATATGAAACTAATTCTAACTCATTCTATTTCAAAGCCATTTAAAATTACTTCCAACCTATTTGAAGCTAATCAATTTTTCTTACCAAAACTTAATTTTACTTCAAATATAAATTTCAATGATTTTTTTTTTTTCAATATTCTAGAAAATTGACTATTCTTTTTCAATATATTTTCATAACAACTAACCCAATTTTTATAACTGGTTTTTAAAATATAACCGGTAAATAATTCTATCACATCACAACAGCAAAAAATATGTTAAAAAGAAGAGATTATCAAAAAAATATGTTAAGAAGAAGAAAAAAAAAAGCAACAAAGTATATAAATAAGCCAACAAACTACCTCGTTCTTTAAGTAAACTAGAACAATCAAAAATTAATTATTTACATACTTGCCAAATATTATCCTTAAGAGAGCATAATAATAAACTTAGATAATGTTTAATATATATTTAATTGTGTTCCTTTTAAAATTTGTCCTAAATTTTTTCATAATCAAATTTGTCTTAATTTTACTATGAAGCACTTACAAATAGAGTCAATAATGAATTAATGTGATTGATATCATATTAATAACAATAGATAACTGCTATGTTCACAATATTTTCACAACATTTTCACAATAAATCCTAAGTTATGCATTGTTACTGACAATTATTGGTGAGCACTTCTCAATGGTGAGTTCAAATTAGAACTAGTAAAAACTTACCACCTACAATTTGATGTGAAAATATTATGGACGTAGTCACTTCTCATAATAATAAACCAATAGCATTGTAACTCAACTAGCACTATAAAAAACTGGTTCTATAGCTGCATTTTTTTCTAGCGGTTTTGAAAACCGCCACTACTATAGGAGAGCTAATACATCACTTTTAGAAAGCTTTTCTACTCCCTATGCACATAATTATACGTTTTTCTAATTCTTTTTTTTTTTTTTTTCTTTTCTTCTTCTTCTTCTTCTTCTTCTTCTTCTTATTAAGGTCGTTTTTGTTTTTGAATTCGCTACTACCCACTGTTACACACAAAATAAAGCTCAACAATAATTGTTGGACCTGTTCGTTCGTATTTTTCCATAACTTTTTTTTTTTTTTTTTGGATACTAATATGAAGTAGAAAGCCAAAAGCATTCATGTAATTGAAGATCAATACCTTTTTCGCCTCAGCTTTTCTTGCACCAAAATCCCTCTAACTCACCTTCCGTTTTTCTCCTCGGCTGTGACAAATTGTCGATTTGGTAGAAGAAAGAGCATCTTTTCTTCACTAAGTAAACATGTAAAGCTCAAAATTAAACCCAGAAAAGCCAGAAAGGTATGCAATTGGTTAAAGTTTAGCCTTTCCTTTCGCTAATGAGATGCAAGTAAATGAGATTTATATGTTTATGACATTATGGTTTATTCTAGGAATAATTTTACCCTATTAGTTGACTCCCATTATAGGTGTAAATCTTAATTACAATAATAATATGTTGGATGTGACCTGCATAAAATTCCAATGTTTTGTTTAATTCATGCTGTATCAAATGTTGTAATGCTCAACATCACTAGATATTTTGGGAAACTATATATTTTATAGATTAATTTTAATTCTCACCCTCAGCTGTGATGTCATAGGTGTAATTAATCTATTGAGGCATATTTTCACAAGTTGAATTTCTGGTGGAGATTTTAGTAGTTTTCCAGTTTTTGAGAAGATATATATATATCTTAGGATGAAGTCTTTCTAAAGGTAGTGTCTTTGATTTGCCGTGATTATCAACATATTATTTTGCTTAGTAAAATTTTTGTTTTTTCTGTTTATATTTGTATTTTACATTAACCACTATGGCAAAATGGAACCGTTATAATTACAAACTAATTAATGAAATTTATTTGTTATTATTATTATTTTTAAACTCTCTTTGTCTTCCTAAATTAATTGAAGTCTCTAATACCCGGAATAACTTTATTGATTATCTGTAATACACGTTAAATTTTTCATTTTTATGTTGCGTAATAGATGCGGTTTTTTGTATAGATCTCTATGATAAACATTGCGACACAGTGACAGACTAGAAAAAAACTATTAGAAGGTTGATAGTAAGCGTTTTAAGTTTTTTAACACGATATTATGCTTAGAATTATTTAAGCAGGGGATTTGTTTAGATTGTCCGCTTTCAACCAGTCACTTTTTTTTTTCTTTTTTTCTTAGAATATTATTGTCATCATTATTAAATTGTTAAAAAAAATTGGTTCAATGAATGATTAATGAATTCAGGTATATTTTATTCCGATTATGATTTATGTTAAATTTTGTATTCTATTGTACTATTTAAACCTTTTTTTTTCTTGAGAAAGATTGTACTATTTAGACCTGTCAATATTAAATAGTACATCTCGTGTATGAGTTGGGTTAGTTCCTAATTATTTAAGTATTAAAGTCAAATCACAACAATCGATGATACATTACAACGATGACATTTGTCCCCTATTAAAGCTTAGGACAAATGTCATCTAACAAATAGAATATAAGTAGATAATGCTAATTCGTTTCATCAAAAAAGAAGAAGAAGAAGATAATGCTAATTCTTTTTTTGGCATTGCTAATGGTTTGAAATTTAATTTTATATGATTTTAATTAGAACCATTTGTCCATTTGACATTTCTATTAATTCTTTGATATGGACCAATATAATTATATATATATATATATATCATTTGTATTATTTTAGCTCATCCCTCCAGCTCACATGAGAATATCAATTTGATGCTTATTTTCCCTAAAATTTGTTCACAACCTTTTACTTCTACATAATATTTATAAATAACAAGATTTGTAGCAGCTGAGCTAGAAATTTTTTTTTTTTTAAGGGGCCAAGCTAGACATTACTTTTGAAAAATATTAAATCCAACAAATAACACACACACGAAGAATATTTATAATTTTGATTTAACATATGATATTTTCTTATGTAAATAAAAATATTTACATCAAGTAAGTCTTCCAATATTTGCAAAAATAAAAAAATAAATAAATAAATAAATAAAGTAAGTCTAGACATGTCTAAATATAATACATGTTAATTTAATAGAAATTAAATATAATTGAATTATGTATGGTATATATTAAATATACTTTGATTTTTTTTTTTTTTTTAGAATACTAAATATTTTTAACACACACACACATAGAGAGATCGGAAAAGGTTTTTAAAGAAACTTGATGTATATCCAAAAGTGCCTAACTTTTGAATATACAACATATGCTTTAAAACTCTTTAATTCACACTCATTTTTCAATGTGAGATTAACCCACTATTTTTTCTTTTGAGAATACTAAATATTTTTAACACACACACACACACACACACACACACACACACGGGGAGAGGGGAGAAGGTTTTTAAAGAAATTTACAGTGGTGTATATCCAAAAAGACCTAATTCTTGAATATATAGCACATGCTTTAAATCTTTTTAATTCATATTTATTTTTCAATGTGGGATTAACCCACTATTTAAACCTCTTATAGACTAACATATACGAATTTAAATTTCATTTTGAATTAAACTTCAAATGAACATATTCTATGAAGCTCTTCTCTCTATAAATAATATTTACTACAATTAAAATTGGATTTAGAGGCTTTTTCTTTTTCAAAAAATGTGAAAATTTTTGAGCCCTTAATCCATCTTAAAAAGTTAATTATTTTACTTATAATAGCTTTAGAATCATGAATTAAACAGAAAATCACAGTGCATGAAATCATAAGATCCATTTCACACAATTCGATATTTTGGTGGAACACTACTGACTACTCCGACTATAAAATTTGAGATCATAGTTGGATGAAAATTTCACCCTCAATACAGTGAGCAAGTGTAATACTAATATCGCATTAACATCAATAAATTTAAGGTCCTACGATAAAAAGTTTGGTCAATTGTGATGTCTCCTTCAACAAATCAACTTTTACAATCTATTATCAGGGGAAAAAAAAAAGAAAAAAACTTTTGCAATCTAATCCCCTAATTTGAGTGTTGGGAAAAAATTATTATTTGCAATTGACTTTTTAACTGTTAAATCTTAGCATTTAAATAACCTATAAAGTTTTTTTTTAAATAGAAAAATGAAGAAATAAAACAAACTAAATAACAACGTATCCTCCGTAGATTCATTGTTTAAGAACTCCGATAAAATTTTGAATGTCATTATATCGTATTCTTAATTGTGACCATTCCTTCTAGATTTGAGAGGATGACTTGAAGTATTATGCCTTAACCAGCTGCAAAAAATATATCAGATTAAAATCTTAATCGACAGTGTACTTGTTGAAATAGAGTGTGATTTAGTTTAAAAAATTTGCATGACCGACATATTTATTTTGACTATGTAGTTGCACCGTTGCGTAGTATTACATTACATGTAAAGTCTAACCAAACCACCCATTGTTATTAATGGGAATTTCTTTAAGACGATGGGTTTTGCAATATGGTTTAGCAGAAAGCTTTTACTTTCTACATGGTGGATTCCACCTACATTTTAAAAAGCCAAAGAGTGTTTTTACTGTTTTTATTTCTTTCCAACGGGAGAAAAGTAGTTTCGGATTGCAAAATTGATAGTATGAACACAGATAGGAGGGCCTGATTAATTTTGGTAGATAATGATGAAACGGTGTCTGTTGATGTGTTAAACGGTATATTTGGTAAAGACTAAATACGTTGGTTCGAGACTAATTATATGCCATATGTCAAAACCAGAGGGATTTGTCGGATTACTATCTTCGGATGTTCAAAGTAGCCTTATCCTACTCACTTACAAGTTTGCAACTAACACGGATTAATATCTAAAATAAAATCCCACAATTCTAAACCTCCGCTAACTCCACCTTTGCATAAGTTTGAAATCTCATAAACTCCTCATTTCTTATCTTTCTTCAAATTGTAAAAAAACACAGATTCAGTTTTGGCTATATACTCCTCTTGCTTTTTCTTTTTCTAAATTCTCTTTCATGTTGAATGATGAAAAAAAAAAAAAAAAAAAAAAAAAACCTCCACTCACTACAGATAAATTCTTAATACAAAACTGTTTTTTTAGAGATATCCTTAATACAAAATCTAATTCTAGTTAGCTTAACTGGTAAAATCTCTGATAGTTGAATAAGAAATTTGGGATTCAATTCTCACTTAAAAACTGACTAGCGTCTTGACCTAATAATAAAGAGTAAACCATCATAAAAAGTTCAATTTCGAAAAACAATAATAAAGTGATCACAAGGCAAAGAGAGAAAAAAAAAAAAAAATTTGGGATTGCCATTTATGCCATTTTGGCCTTTTGCAATCGTCTGATCTCTCTCTGACGCACTATCAGTAAGTTTCTAGTTTTTTAATAATTTTTTCTTTTTGATAAAGAAATTGGCGTTAAATATTATTTAGGCTTGGGATTGTTTTTGCTATACGTATATGGGTGAGATTTTGGTTTTGAATCTTTTGATTAAGGTATTTTGATTATTCGGATTGATTGTTTTTGCTTAAACCTTATAACTGACAACCTTTCACCATTTACATATAATAAAAAAAAAACCGAAACATTTAGAATCAACTGTAAGTAGCACACAGAGACAAAGAGAGGGATAGCGAGAAAGAGGAAACAGAGCACCCCCACCCATCGGCAGGTAAAGCTTTGAAAGAAAAAATGACAAATAGGACTTTAAAGTCTGGAATTTGGGTTAGAATTCCTTTGAGCTAAAGTTTTTTGGGTAAGAATCAAATTGCTGCTTTAAGAGATTTATTTATTTTGGGTATTAGTGCTAGATTTGGTTTTGCTTAGGCTATTTGTTTTTGTATAACATCAAAACCCAAATTTTTTTTTTTGAGAGAGTTTCAACCTACGGCGTCCGCCCCTGATAATTGCTCTTTATTATCAGACCAAGACACCAATCAGTTTTTGGTGTAGGCGGGGATTGAACCCCAGATCTCTTATACAACCATCAGAGATTTTACCAGTTGAGCTAACTGGAACCCACACATCAAAACCCAAATTTAAAAGTAAGCTTTTAAGTTAATGTGGTATTGCATAACTCCTTAAGGCATGGCTAAAATGTTTTATTCTTTACAGATTCTCACCACAATTTTAAAAAGGGCATGTGGGTTTGCATGTTTTGTTCATTAAGAATGATACAGTCCCCTTTTTTTTTCATACCTTCGCTAGGGACTGACAAGGATATTTCAATTAGTTCATGCATGTGATTTGTATAATGTACTATTAGGTTTACAGTACCTTGCATCTGTAGAAACTAGAAAGGAGTAGCTCATGAGATTATTGTTCATAGTTTCCTGCTATTTTCCAGTTCTTTTATCTTTATATTTATTGCTAATATGGTTTTCCCTCTTTCGTTCCTGCCAATTCTGTTTTGAATGTACGTATTATATCATTATTATAGTAAAATACTAGCTTCTGACACGTGTGCTTAGAGGGTTTATTTATTTATTTATTATAAAGGTTAATAATTTATCATTATTATATAAAATACTAGCCTCTGTCGCATGTGTTTAGAGACTTTTTATTTTTATTTTTTATAAAGGTTAATAATTTTCATTCATCATAATTCGGGATTGTTGCATTATTTAATCACAAAAATACCTAAGAGTGTAATGAGATATATATCCCATCAAAAAAAAGAAGAAGAAGATATATATATATTTATATTAAATTATTAATGAGTAGTCAAAATTAAAATTTTAAAATACTTTAAAATGATAGGTTATTTCAAATGATTTTTTGCTTTTCCTAGATATTATCAATAAAGTGAACGAAATATATAGTCCTCTGACATTTCATATTATAAACGTAAGTCTTAATGACTGAAATGTGTTAATCGTTTTCATACCATATTTTTCACCTTCTCTTTACAATCAATAATATTTCAATATTAACATGGTATTAGAGCAGGACGATTCGACCTTGCTTGAATTTCCTCACTCACATGATTTTCCTCTTGATGATAATTTCTAATATAATCACCTTATTGGTCATCTTTTATTATCTGCCATCTTTTTTTCTTCATATTTTTAATAGAAAATATTACCATTTATGATGTCGCGGAAGCCTGAAGAGAAACACACTCGATGCTCTCTTGATGGAACAGAAACTAAACTGTTAGTTTCTGGTAGTAAACCTCGAATCCACGAGGAGTTTCCCTGAATCCACAAGGAGATAAAACTGGAATCCACCAGAAGAAAATTTGACAAAAGTCTGTGTTTTTATTGATAATAAACTATAACTGAATTGCCTTCGGAGGCTACAATACGTTTAAATAGTAAAAACAAAACCTAGGGCAACTAGAAACCCTAAGGCGGCTATGAAAGCATATAAAACCCTAATTTGACTAAACAACATTGAAAACACCTAAAAACAAGGAAATAAATTCCCTAAACCTAAAATAACGAAAATTACATAAAAATACCAAATATAAAAGATTACAGAAATTAATTAGAATAGTTTGTCCTACATCAGACCCCTCCACTTGAAATAAACTCGTCCTCGAGTTCATTCTTGAAATCTGAAATCTTCCACTCCAAATAAACAAATACTTTGAATGTTTTAATAACTTGATCCGTTTCTGAAACTTGAATTTGGTATAAAGTGTAGCGTAAAATTTCTTCTCATCAATCTTCAATTTATTTGCAACATCAATCAACAAATGGTTGATAGTAAAATTAAAATTTTCTACTCCAAGAAAATCAACATATTGTGTAGTCATCTTCAACAAATCAATTGAGACCTGAGGATTGTGAGTTGTAGACTCATCCTCATATTTGACCTCAATTGAATCTTCCACAACGTTCTCAATAATTACCATCTCTTCATTCCTATCATTATTCACAATCAACTCAACCTTTGTTTCTTTGACCTCTTCTTCAAATTTTTGACAAGTGGTATTTTCAATCTTTAATTCAATAACTTGTAGCAAATCTTGATCTTTTTTAACCACTTCAAAATTTTCTTTAGAAATAGGCTGCTTCTTCTCAATCCTCAAACTCTTTCCTTTACTTGACACATGGACTTGGTTGTCATAATTTTGGTTTCGAATATATTGCTTTTCATATGAATAGACAGATTTATAATCAACACTTGTATAATCTAGTATATCATAATAGTCATTAGGAAACCATAAATCAATTAATACTCTTTTCATTCTTTGCCAAGAGCGAATTGGATGCTTACCTCGTCGCTTTCTATCAATTTGAATGTCTTCCCACCATTCTTCTGCTTCATTGTCTAATTTATTAGATGCAAGCCGCACCTTTTCTTCATCACAAATCTTCCAAAAATTAAAATACTCTTCTAAATCAAGAAGCCAGTCAATAAAATCCATCCTACACATATCTCCGTCAAAGAATGAAATTTTCTTGTAGTTAGGAGTGCGTCTTTGAATATATTGAACATTGTTGCTGTGAGATGATTTCCTCGCAAGAAGAGTAGCAATCTTTTGCTGGATTTCACCCATAATTTTCTGACTCTTTTCATGAAATTGTTGCTCATCACGAGCCTCTTCACGAAACTTGAGAAACTCAGCCCTAGTGAGGACTGGGTTGTTGACGTCGTCACCGCCGTCATTGTTGTGGTGGTCACCGTCTCGCCGGTTAGCCATCAGACCAGGGTAAGTCAAGGCTCTGATACCAACTGATGTCGCGGAAGCCTGAAGAGAAACACACTCGATGCTCTCTTGATGGAACAGAAACTAAACTGTTAGTTTCTGGTAGTAAACCTCGAATCCACGAGGGGTTTCCCTGAATCCACAAGGAGATAAAACTGGAATCCACCAGAAGAAAATTTGACAAAAGTCTGTGTTTTTATTGATAATAAACTATAACTGAATTGCCTTCGGAGGCTACAATGCGTTTAAATAGTAAAAACAAAACCTAGGGCAACTAGAAACCCTAAGGCGGCTATGAAAGCATATAAAACCCTAATTTGACTAAACAACATTGAAAACACCTAAAAACAAGGAAATAAATGCCCTAAACCTAAAATAACGAAAATTACATAAAAATACCAAATATAAAAGATTACAGAAATTAATTAGAATAGTTTGTCCTACATCAATTTATTCATGCATATTGGTAATTTTATTCACCCATTTCTGACTCACAATATATTCCTTCATGGTAAACGATTTTGTCACATCAATGTTACGTTGACATGTTTATAGAATTTCTTGAGGGTTTCTTGCATATTACTCATTGAGGGGTAGTCACCATGCAATTCAATGGCGTTGTTTTTATTAGCCCCAGAAGTACCAAAATTGATTTATACCAAGGTCTACCTTTATTGGCTAATTTTATTGTACTTCAAAAAAAGAAAAAAAAGTTTTGGAAGACATAATCATTTCTACAAACTTAACACTTTCCAAAATTTGAGGGAAGTCTTACAAAAAAAACAAAGGATTATTTCATTTGCAAAACTCATTTTAATTGGTAGATTGGAATACATTCTGGATAGCAATTTTGGGGAAGTACAACTTGATCATTTCTACAAACTTAACACTTTCCAAAATTTGAAGAAAAAATCAAGGAAATGATTGCTTAGGGTAATCAAAGAAATTGGAACAATCAATTATATATTGAAATGGAATTCAAATTCAAATATACATTAAGTTAATTGATAGGAAATCCCAATATAAATTTGGGCTCCCTTGTAACATGTTATCAATTAAATAAAATAAATAAATAAATGTAACCCTTTGGCTTTTGGCTTTTGACGTTGAGTTAATCTCCTCTGTTCTTCCTTTCTCATTTCTCCCATGATATTTCAAATTTTGACATCTATCTCCTTTGGAAATTAAACACTTTAATAGACACAGCAAAGATAAATGCAAATAGTATTACAAACCCAACAACAACTGTTGCAACCACTCCTAGGAAATCATGATGGAAACCGAAATAGTCTCTCACAAAATCTTCCACTCTTTCACCAGTATCAAGCATGTCTTTCTTATCTCCAAACTGTGATGCAACCAACCCATACAAGGTCCAAGCTAATGGACATGCCCAAGAGTACCATCTCCACCAAATAGGGATCCTCTATTGTTGACAAGGTAGGAAAATAAAAGAACAAGGAAAAAAGATTAGTAATATAATATCTGACATAAGTAAAGGAGAGAAGAGGAAAAAAAAAAACAGGAATACAATTGAAATAAGGTGGAAAAACTTACAGGTCGTGGAACTATGAATCCAGAAAAGAGATTCCATATTGAATAAAATGCAGCGGCAATTATGGAAGAAATGTGGTGGTTTGGTGTCACGGCAACAGCCATCATGCCATAGAAGGTGAAGTACAGCAGTGAGAAATACGTGAAGAATAGGTACCAGAAGAATTTAGCAGCAGTCCATTCAAATCCAATCAATACATATACAATAACACCATAGAACACAGTTTGTAAAAAAACGTATGGGACTTCAATCAGAACCTGCAATAAAAGATGAAATTTCATAATCAAACATGGTAGAGCATGATGTTAAAAACACAGTTTTTAATATACAAATTTTTTGATCATATCAAAATGGTAGTGTTTCTAAACAAATTTAACAGTACAACTAAGTCAACAAAATCCTGACAAATGGTTCTTACCTGTGCAAACGCATAGGGCAATGCTGAATACATCCCAGCTGCTCTTTCTCTATAGAAGACAGTTCGTTCGACAGCCACCACTGGCTGCACTGAATTAGAGTTTTTAACTCCAATAAAGAGAACAGCAGCATACATGGAACCCATTGCATTAAACAAATCTTGTTGCGTTGTCCTGTATTTATCAATGTTGAAAGTTAATACAAATTCTCAAAGAAATTGGAGGAATTTGCTCAATTACATTGTTCGTTGTTCCCCAGTTGCAACTTACGTTTTTGAGCCAAGGTTCCAGAACATTGTCCCGAACATCAGGGCTATGACAGTTGTGAAGATAAATCTTACAGCAGTGTATAGGGGGTTGCGCCAATACGACCAATGTTGTTTCCATAAGCAAGCCATGAATTGGGTGAAATATGACTGTGAGTATTGATTAGGGAAATAGAGGTCCTTCGATCCAGGAGTAGGGATGCTCAATTGTTCAATAAGTTCTTTGTTTCTCCTGAAATATATGCCATTCAGTTGTACAGGTTTTGTCAAAAAAAAAAAAAAAAAAACCAACATAGCTATGATAAAGATATATGGGTAGTTTTAATCTATGTGTAGGAACAAAGATTTCATAATTTAGTCAGGTAGTATATAAATAGATCTACCTGTACAGCTCTGAATTCCTGTACACATTAGCAAAATCAATCCCCAAAGTTGTTTCATGTGCTGATGAAGTAACTTCCAACATCCAAGTTGCTGGATTGTAACCATCTTTAATTTTACTTACTCCTTCTATTCCCTAAAAGATAAGAGAGGTACTTGTATTAGTAAATATTTAGAAAGATTAATATCTAGAGTTAAAAGTTTGACTCTATTTATTTCCTGACATTCTGTAACATCATACCTCAAAATACTGGATTAAATGGCAAGAATGGCGACCCAATGGCCCTACATATATCTCTTGTCCCCCATGTTTCAATAGGAATAGCTGCAATGTCATGTTAAACATGTCATTCTCATATACAGAAGAGAATATGAACAAAAGTTCCATACATTTTAATTTATTAGTATTTTTCACCTCATCAAAAGTTTCAAATATATCAATGCTTGGCTGATGGATGGTGCACACAACTGTTCTTCCAGTGTCAACAGTGTTCCTCACAGTTCTCATAACTATGGCAGCAGCTCTAGCATCCAACCCTGAGGTTGGCTCATCCATGAAAATTATAGAGGGGTTGGCAACTAACTCGACTGCTATTGTTAGCCTCTTACGTTGCTCAGTTGAGAGACCATTCACACCTGGCAACCCCACTAATGCCTGCCTCAACGGTTTCAGCTCCACAAGCTCCATAACTTCCTCAACAAACATCTGCAACCATTTTTCATTTTCAAAAAAACAGCATAACAAGTTGGTGAATTTTTTTTTTTTTTTTTTTTACAGACTGGTGAAATATTCAATCTGCTTGTATTTGACTAAAATTCTTTACCATTCAGAGATGCTTAACTGTAATAAAGCCAATAGTGTAATATATGAATACAAAATCAGCATTTACAACACTTTGCTCAGCTACCATGAAAAATTTTGCAAACCAAAAAAAAATGTTGGTTCCTTACTAAATGCTGTCATGGCTTTGATGACATCAATCATGATTATAAGGTCTCTTGACTGGTCCGTCTTAGCACACAAGGAAAGAGTTTTTTTTTTTTTTTTTGGATAGCCAATTAACCACACAAGGTAAGAATTACAAGCTTATAATATAAAAAATTTATTACTCCAAGCATGATCCGAGACCCCAAGCAAAACCTGAGTCAGACTATAGCTCAACCAAATTTAATTTGACAACCAACTTTTCAAAAATGACTTGCCTTGTAACATTTGTGAATTGCAATCAAACAAAGTGGAGAAACCCAATGCCAGAAATACTTTCAAGTTTTGGAAACCAACCTTCTTTTTTTCAGAATCGACATCAGGGGACAAACGAAGCCATGCTGAGTAGAGCAAGGACTCGTAGACAGTTACATGAGGAGAGTGAATGTCGTTCTGCTCACAGTATCCAGAAACTCTAGCAAATGTTTCTTGCTTCTTTGGATACCCAGAAATCGTGATCTTCCCATCGATATATCCACCAGTTTTTCTACCTGCTAGTACATCCATCAAAGTTGTTTTACCAGCACCACTTACACCCATCAGTGCTGTGAGAACTCCTGGCCTGAATGCACCACTCACACCCTTCAGGAGCACCAATTTATCCTCGGTAACACCTTGATTCCTCATTTCCTGCACATTTATTTTAAATTAGAATGGCTGAAACAGGAAACTATATCATTTCCAAAAATTTTGTATTATATGTTACAAGTTACCTGTGGCATGTCAACAGAGTACTTTATTTCATCAAAGGTAATGGTATGTTGGTCAAATGGAAGAGTCATTCCTCTATTCCTATTCTGATTGATCTCTACAGAAGCGTCTGTGCTAATAGATGAGAGGCTAGAGGTATTACTGCCCCTCTTCATTTCATATCCATTCTCTGCAGGTCAAAAAAAAATCAGTTGGATTTAAGAGAAATTAAAAGATTAAAAAATACAAGAACATTCACACAAACAAGCATGCATTGTAAGAGATATATCACCTATGCTTGTTTTGTGACTTGAGTTGTTTTCTCTAGATCTGTAATCCTGTCCATTGCTTTCAGGTTCTTCGGATTTAACAGACTGTGGCTTTCCCAATGCTGCACAATATTTTAGACAACATTAGTACATAATCTCTCACATGTATGCCTTGAAGTTGAAAAGGTGGAGGTACTCACGATTGAGATATGTGAGAGCCAGAGTGAAGGCAGCATTGAAAAGTAATATAAATCCAATTAATGCCCCCACTCCTATCCAATACCAATATGCATGAGTAAAGAATCCGCGGGACTTCAAAACTTCAACTCCTAGTGGTTCCGTTGAGCTTGGGAGAACCTTTAGTAAAAAAATTGGTTCAAATGTCAAAAAAATATTAAGAAAAATTGTATAAAAAAAAAAGTTTGCAATGGCCAGTTTAAGAAATTACATGTCTCCAACTCTTCCCAAGAAACTCATTAACTACAATAGCATTCTGTGCATACATCATCGGTGACATCCAGTAACCCCATATCCACCATTTCTTTATGTTCTCTGTGGGAGGACGCAATCAAATAAGAAGTGATAGAAAAGACTTTGTCCAATTATAAAAGAAAAGCCACTTACTAAATTATACCTCTTGACAGGACAAAGCCACCCAAAGCAAACAGCATGACCAGTGCAAATGATCCAAATGTGTTGGCAAGAATCAGGTCCCCCCTACCAATTGCCCCAGTAAAACGAAATAAAGCAGAAGCCATCTGGTTAAGAAGTAAAAGCAGAAGGTACTGCCTAAAAAACCTGCAATATGAACATGAGAAAATATATAATTTGAAACAGAAGAAAAAAAAAAGTGAAACATATCTTTGTAAGTTGACAAAAAAGTAGCATGTTTTTATTTATTTATTCTTTATCTTTTACCTTCCAGCGCTTGGATCAAAGCCAATGACATAGTAAGTGATGAATACCCATACAGCAACTTCTACTAACGTGATTGGAATCTTGATGATCCATGCAGGGAGAGAATATGCCCATGGAGGATAGAATAGGAGCTTCCTTTGCTTGAAGAAAACAGGAAGCTTTGCAACAGTCATGGATATCTCAGCAGTACCATTAAACATGATGACAACAACACTATAGAACAAAGCACCACTATAGATTCCTCCATCAGTCACTGAATTTCGGTGCATCTCAGTCCGTAGGAAAGTTGTCATAACAATCATTGCCATTATCGTAAGCTAAAAGAAGAAAACAAAAGAAAAAGTTTATATTACTCATATTTGGGTATAATGAAATTTGATATAGAAAATAAAGTTCTAAAAAATACTATAAAGCTCATCTTACTTGAATGAACTTGAAGATGTAGACAAACGAATTCCTATTCATGAGCAAGAATTCTCTTGACAAGCAAGCTTTCAGCAGCTCTGCCTTTTTGACACCATACTTTCTTGTTGTCAAAGCAGCTGGATGGCTCTTAGCCTTGTCAAACTGAGTTGCAAGTTCATCTCCAAGTTTCTGCCCCACATGGAAAGATTGGAATGCCTCAGCAAATTCCTTGACTGTTACAAAATTGTAGGGCTCGTCTTTCTGTGCCCAGTACTGCTCCTGATCTTTCCTTGAAGTCACCTATAAATTGGTTATACATGAATCCAAATATGAGATTCTACTTGTAATGCTTATCGCTTTAGAAAATAATAATACCATTGGCATATATGAGACCAAAAAAAAAAACCTTTATTCAAACTCACTTCTTGCAGGAAGTCGGCCACCCCTTTCCTCTCAGGACATTTAAAGCCCATTGATTCAAAAAATTCAAGCACTTGTTCACGGGGACCCTGGTATGCAATCTGGCCATCAGAGGTGAGAATAATGTCATCAAAAAGATTATAAGTCTCTGGTGCTGGCTGGAGGAGGGAGATGACAGCAGTTCCATTGAAAATGTGAACATATTGCTTGATTGAATTCACAATCTGAAAAGTTGTTGAGCTATCCAAACCAGTAGATATTTCATCCATGAATAACACTTTAGATGGTCCAACCAACATCTCACCTATAATTAAAGTATTAGATATTATTTATACAGTTGTAGAGAGAATATGATTCTGTATATATGAACTACAAATTTGACTTTACCAGTTGTAACTCGTTTCCTTTGCCCTCCAGATATTCCCCTTAACATTTGATTCCCAACTAAGGTATCTGCACAGACTTCCAATCCCAAAACCTGAAAACAATGTGGAAAATGAATAAAAGTGAACTATAATGATAATTTCTAAACAATTTCATAATCAATTCAACAATTTGTTGTTATTACCTTCAAAATGTAATCTGTCACCACATTCACCTCCTGCCCTTCTGTTGCCAGTGCCTAGATTAGCAGAAACAAACAAATAGAATGACATATAATGACAATACATATTTTAAGGAAGCTGTGAAAACCAGGGCAGAAAGATTGGTTTTGCTTGATTTTAATTTGAACATAAGTTTATCATATACTACAAATTTCCTCAAAGGTAAAATTTGCAAGGGTACCCATCATAGTAATTATCCATAAATCTAATTCTCATCAATCTCGAGAGGCACAAACCCTTCTCAAAATAAAAAAAAAGTTTAGTGCTAGAACTTCCAAATGTTGTAATTGACAATAGATTTCTTCCTACCTTCATGTAGATGTCAACATCAGGATCAGGCTTAATATTTGCCGCTTTCTCTCTTCTTGCTAGCTCTGCTAGCATCTCTGTAGTGGCAAAATAAAAAGGGAAGGGGAGTACGAAAAAAAAGTCAAGCTTAAATAACAAAAATCATTGGATTACTTCCTCAGAAGTACAATTAAGGAAATGTAAAAAGAAGAAAAAGGAACAAAATAATCCTTTAAATTAACTAACCATAACGCGATCCAACCCCTTGGCATCTTGCAGAGAAGGCCAAAGTTTCCCTTACAGTCATTTCTCCAATATGAACGTCATGTTGACTGACATAAGCAGCAGTTCTTTGTGGAACAAACTCATGCATTTCGTGGCCATTATAAGTCACCTTCCCAGAAAACTGAACAAGAATTTTTACTCAGTGCATTAGATGTACAGAAGAAAAAGTAGAATATGCAGTGGTAAGAATTCAAAATTGCCTAATACCTTTAGGTCGGGATCAAGCTCTCCAGCTAGAGCCAACAAGAGCGTGGTCTTTCCAGAACTTGGAGGACCCAAAAGTAATGTCATTCTATGTGAAACACAGAAACCGTGTTAGAAATGGATAATAGAAGTTCTAACCGGAGAAGGAACATTAAAGAGAAAAATTATCAAACAATGAGACTTCATTTTGATAATTGTAAAAAGGGCTGACTTCTCACCTGCTAGGCTTGATGACTCCACTAACATCTTGAAGGATTGACAAATGTTTCTTTCTGCTTGGAAGAATATGGAGATAATTCAAGAAACCCTTTAAAATCAAAAACAATATGAGTCATATAAGAATGAATTCAAAAAGAAACGAAAAAAAAAAAAGGCATCAATATTAGTTGAATAATAACAAATGGTGTATTTATTTACGCGTAATTACCTCCATTATATTAACAGAGAAGTTCAAGAATGTTGGCAAAGCTCTGCTTCCAACATGTGCCTGTGCCTCAACATTCAAATGCTCAAAATGGACTTCAATTGTGGGAATAGCAATTCCAACTCTAAGAAATCCAAAAAAAAATACCCATTACTGAAAATTCATATGAAACATACATCAAATCAAAATAAAAGGAAATTGTATAAACAGAATTAACACACAAAAAAAGAAGCTAAATTAATATCAGTTTTACTATAAAATACTTACAAACTAACATGGCAATGAATATTTTCAATACCACACAAACAATGTAATAAATAATTTTCTTAACATCTTCTGTTTTGTACTTCAAATTTAAGACGGCAATTTATAAGAATTATATAGTAAAATTTATAATATCTTAAAGTTACGTACCTGTCCAAGCGGTCCTTGAGCTTATACAAGAACTTCTCATGATCCTCCTCGGGGACCTTCACCAACCTCTCAACCAAACTCCTCCTTTCCTTCAGTCCAAGATGATGTACATCGATTTCACTGGTCTCACCTTGCGGTGTAGTCAGTAAACCTTTCGTCAAACGGTTGTAAGTAGGTAGCTTCTGTAGAGCAGCCCATTTAAGAGCTTCTTCATCATCATCTTCTCGTGAAGATTTCGAGAAAATTTCCATGGTGGCGTCCCTCCACATTGAGGGACTGCTTAGTCGAAAACTACTACCGGCTTTATAAATATCCCCACTCTCCATTGTTACAAAAGATCAGTGCCTCAACAACTGCTAAAACCCACCAAAACCCAGAACTGTTTCTTCGAATTTACGTGAAATAAGGCCAAGGGTTTCAGGCTCTATGGATCAGAACCTGAAAAATATAGAAATGGTTTTTTATTTTTATTTTTTGAAAGTTTATAGAAATGGGGTTATGGTTTCTCTCTCTGTGTTGAAGTTGAGCAACTTATTAGTTTCCTTTTATACTCTGAAACCAGTATGAGTACAGGTTGGTTGTGTTGTGCGCGTATTTATAATTTATAGAGTCGAAAAGGGTGGCTTTTGAAGCGTCAAACTTTAGTGTCCACGTTCATGTTTTTTTTTTTTTTTTTAATTTATAATTGGTGTGGAAACTGATTATAACTTTCTCGTGCAACAAAGAAAACAAAATTCAGATTTGGTTCTGATTTCATGGTCTCCTTCTATGAATCATCCAATTCTGGCAAAAACAAATAAGAAATGTTTGACTTTACTATTTTTTTTAAAACATGCATGTTCCTTTTTATTAGTAGTTATTAATATAAGTACTTGTTTTTTGGTTGAGTGTTATTTTCAAAGTAATGGACCTCTTCTTTAAGTTTAAACAACTCTTTGCATTGTCTTATCAAAAAAAAAAATCTTTGCATTGCATGCACGTGTCTTAAAAATATTATTTATTTGAACCCACCACAACACCAAGAAAAGGATTGGCCATAAACTAATTGCTTCAGTAATGCATTACGTAGGATCCCCCAACTGGTCATTAAGGTCCTTTTGTCATTTTATACTCACTTAATGCCTTGCATTCACGTTTTCTATCACCAAATAAATCAAAAAAAAAAAAAAAAGGAAATAACAATAAATAATGACCCCATTTAACAATGAAGAAAACAAAAGGAACAATAAAAAAATGTATATATATTTATTCTTTTTTTTTTTTTTGTTCATCCATTGTCCATTAAAATGTGGGGGAAAACGTTTTTAAAATAAGTAACTGAAACTTTTCTCAAGTGGGCCTATATGCACAAATATTATATAAAAACTATTAGGTATTCTCAAAGCATAACGAGATGGTACTCTTTCATCTCACGAGAATGGTGCAACCCACTATGAATTTAATGTATTTTGGTTACTTACTATTATGTGAAAGAATGAAGTACCACACCCTAGTGATTGATTAATTACTTATCATATCATGGGATTTTAATTGATTGAAATATTATATTACACTACTTTTCTATGTTTTAAATTTAATTTTATTCTGGTCACATTACAATTTTATATTGTAGATAAATTTTTTTATTTGAAATTTTTTTTAATTATAAATATCAAATGGAAAATATTAATTTGGATATGAAATACTAGAGAGAGAGAGAGAGAGAGAGAGAGATTTATTGAATCTCGAATAGGATCCTTTAATAAATAATTTACTACTAATAATAATAATAAATATAGCAAAACATTTAGATGAAAATTTCATTGATGAATAAGAAATTTATTGAAAAGAATTAGAAGATAATGAAATAATGTAATAGACTGATAACAATGGATATAAGCACAATGATGTTCAAACATGAAATATAATTTTTTTATTATATAAAACTACTAAATTAATTTTTAATGCATATATTGCTTGCAAAATTTTAGTAATAATACTTGCTAATTGCTACAATTGCTTGTGCAGAAATTTTTTAAAAATAAAATAAAATCTAAAAAAGCCTTCTTAATATCGATTATATTATATTAAAAGAAGGTTAATTAGGCGGATTATCACATTATCAATGAAAATAACATGTTAGCAAAATATAAATATAAGAACTTAGTAATAATTTTGTTTCTTGAAAAGTAAAAAGAATGAATTTTAAGTACACGAATTTATAATCTATAAAGTTAAATATTAAAAAAAAAATCAATTGATATTTATGGTCTTTGGGATCTCAAACGACAGATATCAAAGTATCAAACCAACACGGTAATATCATTTGTAAAATTACACCTTATATAAATTTACAAGTTAAAAAGAGTTGTATCATCTAAAAAATAACTAAGAATATAAAAATAAAATGTCAATTTGAATATGCACCACTGTTAGTTTCTCTAAAATCTTCTCTCAATTTTTCGTGTGTGTTAAAATACTTAGTATTTAAAAAAAATACAAAAAAATAATAATATATCATATTTCATATAATTATTCAAATTTTTACACCCATCATCGATGACATCATCGATCGGTTACACCATGTAGTGAACAGCCGTTTCTTACCATCTCATGATCCACACACAACATCATGGCTGATATCAGCAAACATCGCGAGTAAACTTGCCTTCATTTAGGCGAAGGGGGGAAGGAATATATGAAATCATTGATGATATCACAAACCAAAGTTTATGCCACATCTCACTATAGGTTTGAGTTTGACTTCAACGTATAATATTAATATTATAATATATTTTTCAATTTAGTCTAACTTGTTCAAGTGCTGTAGTATTATCCACAAACGGTTCCGTAATACCTTTGTCCTTTTCAAGCTTTTTTCAACGGGAAGAGACAAGTCCAATTTTTTTTTTTATTGCTTTGCTTTTGCCAAGAAAGATGTGGCACCGAAAGCGACTAGAGCAAATAGATTGGAACTCTACTTATTTTAGCAAATAAAATAAAATAAAACGATCAAGCAAAGAGATTGGAAATTTACTTTTCTCCACGTGACTTGCCCAAGAACACGGGAACTTTGCAGGTATTAAAAATAAGTACAAAACTTAGGTACAGTATCTTAAAGGATTGTACTTTAAGTTTCTTTTTTAAGATTCAATAATGTAATTAATTAAAAAATACATTTTTATTCATAAAAAAAAAAAAAAAAATCATATGACAGAATCTTAAGAATGGAACTTAAATAACAAAACCTAAGTACTATACCTAAATCTTGCTTTTTAAATAAATAAATTGGTTAACAATTTTAAAATTGATATGTTTATTTTTTTATTTTTTTATTTTGAGAAAATTTAGTATATTTATGAAAGGGTGCAATCTATTTTGAATCGATATTATAATTTGATTCAATCACAACTTATCATTATAATATAAATTATAAAGAAAACTAAATTAAAAACATTACTCACATATAATAGTGTTATATTTTTTTTTTTCTCACTTTTTTTTTTTTTTTTGGTTGTGGGGGGTGAAAAGCCCAACCTAGAATATTGGGCCTAAGGCCCTATTTGAGAACTACTGTTTGTCCGAAGAGATGAAAGTACTTGAGAAGAAGCCCATGTGAAAGAAACATACCTGGAGATGAACATGGGGCACAGTCCGAGGAGATATTCAATTTTCCGAAGAGCCTCGGATTCAAAGAGGCTTGGCCAAACAGATGCCTGGAAAGTTCAAGTAATCCTCCTGACAATTCTAATGATAAAGATGAACCTCAGGCTCGCATGGAGATGACAGGAACGGAGAAATATCTAGAAGACAAACTTCAACCACCACATTAAATGCACTGCATCTACTTTTCTGGCCGCATTAATGTGAAGAAGACCCCTGAACAGTATAATCTCAGCTACCGCCACTCACACAAGGCTAAAGAAGATACATGATGGGACATGCACTCAAGTGGATGTTTAGATGAGGAACAAGTGGACGATGGAGATGAAGGGGGGGGGGGGAACAAAGAAAGAGAGAAGAAGAAGACATCTTTACTGTAGCTCTAAGAATTGTAACCAACGTTCATTCAATAAAACTCATCTTCGGACGTTCATGTTTGCACTTGTCCGAGCATGATTGCATGTTAATTTACTCACAAACACCACAGTTCATTGCTGTTTAATTCATTACTAGCCCAGCTCTTTCACCCACTCTCTACAAATTCATTGTTTAGGGTTCATTGGGCTCATAATCCGAACCTATTGGGTTTGGGCTACAAAAATTGACCCTACAATGGTTATTCAATATATATGTGTTATATACACATCTATTATCTCTTTTCTTTTCTTTTCTTTTTTTGCCAAGGAAAATTTGATGATTAAGGGTGTGTTTGTTTCGGTGGAGTATAGAATTGAGAAATTATTTTACACCATCATGCGTGTTTGGGTGCACATGCAAATAAGTCAAACTGAAAACCATTTTCCCTTTACTGTAAAATACCCCTAGCTGACCCGTAAAACCTTTTACACAATTATTTTACCTTCATTCTATTTCCGGACTACACACCCGAAGAGAGAGAGTGAGACAGAGCTCAAAGTCCACTCCACCTGAAGACAACCCAAGCACAGCCTTGCCGGTCAGATCGCCGTCCTCGCCCCCTACACGAGACGGTGAGTAGTATTTTCCTCTTCCTTCCTTTCTTTTCTGTCTTCGTTCTCGGCTTTTCTTCTCTCCCCCTTCACTCCTCATCCCCTCCATCTTGCTCAAACTCAACTCCGATGAAGCAAGCCTAGATCGAGCAATGCCCAAACCCGATCTACCCACTGCAGCTACCCACACCAATTTGAGCATCCCACCACACCCATCCCTGAAATTTCCCAAAACCCATTCTTCAAACCCACCACACCCCATCTGTCCCACTCCGACGAACTCCTCAAAGCCCATCCCTAAAATTTCCCACTCAAACCCAACTCCGACGAACCCACCACTCCCCATCCCTGTACCAAATCCGATATATAAATATATATATCCTTATTTAGAGATTTATTTGTATATATAAAATATATGTGCATAATGTTATATGGAATAGTGTTTGTGAAGGTATATGGCAGCTTCTGAATATTTTGGTAAACTGAAATTAGCATTGTTCTTGAATTAGGCTTGTTACAATATTTTTATGAATTTGGATGGTTTAACAACAATTATTGTGGAGACTTTGCTGAGATGATGTTGAATGGGTCTACATTGTCTTGTATTGCAGGTTGCTTTTTGGTAAATATCATCTTCTTGCTTGCACATTTGATTGAATGGTATGTCAAATAATTTCCTATGCTAAGAATATGTATGTCATAACACCAATTTTGGTTTTTAAATTGTTTATCCTATTGACCACCTAAAGGGTAAGACATACGTTGTTTTTGTTGGTCGTGTGCTTGGGGTGTATGACACATGGGAAGAAGCCTGTGCCCAAGTTCATCAATATTCTGGAGCAGACCACAAGGCGTTTAAGCATAAAATGGATGCAGAAATTGCTTTTATGAAGTTTTGGCAGATTGATGGTGGGAATGTGCAACAAGGTTCTTCATCTAGTACATATTCTACTCATTCCAACTTAAGTTCCAGTACTCCTTCAACTGAAGAAAGTTCCAACATAGGAGATGTTAAATACAATTTATTGAAATATCAATTAGATATCGCAATTAAGCAGCGAAACCACGCAATGAAGATTGCAAAGTTGAATGCAAGAATGCTAAACGCAGTGGCATCTAATAAGCTCAATAAAATGGTACATCTAAACTTGGGTGAATGACCATGAAAGTTGTGTTAGGGTTGTGATTTTTGTATGTGGGTACCTCTGTCATTGTTATGTAAAACTTGGATGTGTATATATTCATATTTTTTGTGATTGGAATTTTGTAATGGATGTGATATATGATGTGTATAGGTATTTTGAGATGCTCAATTGTATTATAGGTATATTTTTTTGGCATTTTCCTGTAAAATGTTTTACATTGGAGGGCCAAACGCAAGAAAATATTTTCTAGAAAAATGCTTTTACATGCACAACCAAACACTAAAAATACTTTTCCGGCGTATTTTCTAGAACCCAAAACAAACATCAGAAAATATTTTCCTTTTCATAAAATATTTTCAACTCCTCGATTTTAGTAAAATAAGTTTAAAAGTCAAGAAATGAATCATTAAATAAAATCTCTCTGATACAAAGAGCAAGATCATCTTTAATTATGTTATCAACAATATAAATTACAATATTTAGGTCAACTAGAAGATCCGGGCAACATGGTTCTCGTGCATTCAGGTCATTCGCCCATGATCCTCCACTTTGGTGTGATAGTCATTCATCAAGACTCGAGATTCTCTTAACACTTTTTTTTTTCTTTTTTTCTTGAGATAAGATATTCTTAAGAGGACGAGAGGTCCGAGCGAACTTGACTGCAAAACCAGCCCATCTTTAGCAGACAAAACCCAAGTTGGGATGGATCATGAGATTGGTCAGGGTTCCCAAGAAGAACAAAATGACGCCAACAACAACAAGCAAGGAAATGAACCAGGACATCACTTTACTCTCTATTTGTAGCCACCCAGACTGAAATAATGGTGAAAAATGCTACAACAACCTTAGAAATATTCTGAACCCTAAATCATGTTTTTTATGGCTTAATCACTTTTAAACTAAACTAATGATACTAGACAAGATAGTTGCAGTACACAAGAATACTATGAACCCTCCAAGTCCATAGTTCTATATGTACTTCAGTACTTCAAGTTCCAGCTATAGCAATCGACTGCTCCGAGTCCTTTCTCTCTCTAGTTTATCAAAGAACCTCCATTGAGACACCAATGTAAACAGTGGTGGCTTCAGGAATTTTGTTTAGGGGGGTCATTAAAAAAATTTAATAAAAAAATAACTTGAATATATCGAGTTACCAACCAAAAAAAAAAAAAAATTTAATTAATACATGAAGTTTTACAATTTCCTTCTACAAATATTCAAATTTTGAATTGTTATATGATAGTTCATTATGAGTATCTATTGCCAATGTGGGTAGCTATAAGCATATAATCATTTTATTTTGTTAAGTTTATCTAACATTTTTATTTTTATGCAGTTTTTATTATCTATTTGTTATTATTTTTATAAAAATATTTTAAACTAAACTCATTGGCTTTGTATTAATTATTGACGCACAAGACCATACTTATTCATACATAAAATTATACACTAGTGTCTACTTAACCAATCAAATGCTTGGACAATCAATAACTTTCAATTTTTTTTTTCTTGAATTTTACTAACTTTATAACAAAAAGTTATTATAAAATGATAACAATATACAAACATGTAACAAACCATCTCTATTTCTTAATTATTAAATATATAAATTTATATTATATTTATATTGTACACACAAACATCCACACACATCATAATTCACACAAATAACATTATAACAAAAAGTAATGCACACAATCAATATTAGACACACTCACACACATAATATAAATTTATAAAAAATAGTGACACTTACAATTCACAAACACTTACTCTTTATTCTTAGAGTTGGAAATGCTTGTAATAAGAGTGTGCAAAATTTAAGTCAGGGTGTGCAAAAATATTTTTAAGAAAAAATTATTGTATTAAACTAACAAAAATATATATTTTTTATATATAATTTTTTTTTTTTTGAAGTCAGGGGGTTCATTTGAACCCCCTGAGAATAGTGTAGCGCCCCCTGAATGTAAACACCACCAAAATGAATTGGATCTCAAGATGGTCGCAACTTGCCCAATCATCACTCTAATCTTGACATTCTACCACGTGTATCTCGCGGGCTATGCAAGTCGCTTGAGGTCGTGAGATCACTGTGAATGCAACTTTCCAAAATAGCAAATGAGTCTTAAGTACATCTATCCCAAATTACAAATAATTCCTAGAAAGATACAATAAAATAATAAATAAATATATGCAAATTTGTCACTAAATAAAGCCAACGTACATGGATTTCTCAATCTCCCGCTTTGGCTATTCTGTAAAATACACAACTTGAGGGGGAGTGTTGGAAAGTTTGAGGGGAATCTAACAAAAAATAAAGGATTATTTCACTTACAAAAGCCATTATTTTAATCGGTAGATATGAGTATATTATGGATAGTAATTTTGGGGAGTACAACTTGATCTACAAACTTAACACTTTCTAATGGTCATTCTACTGTACCCCTCCATTTTTTTGGGAGTATGGTAACCACGCAAATCCTGACCATCAAATCTAATGGTTTTTAATCTGATCGTTTATTCAATTTTAGTGTGTTTGAATATCAATGAAAAATTAAAATTATTTTACTATTCAACTTATTTTTATTACTATTCATGAGCACAATGCACTTTTTGGTATTATTCATGGGCTTCGCTGCACTATTTCAACTAACTTTTATCTTTATTTACAGTACTTTCAATTCAACAATAAATTTTCAGTTTCAACAAAAATAAGTGGTATTAAAACAGACATATACCAGTTACCGCCTTACGGGGAAGGCAGGTTAGCATATAAAAGCAAAAATAATTGAATCAAATCTTCTCTCTTCGTTCTCTCAATTCTGACGAGCAAATCAAGTGCTTGCACGGCCAGTCAGAGGGGATTGTTTTGCTTGCTTCGCTCCTTCTGAGAAAATTGCCACTACTGGAGCTCCACCTAACAAGACCGGAAATGGCATTGCCAGAGCACTTAATGCTTGACCTTAGTAACCCTGATCTCCGATAAAACGATCTCCTCAAACTCTCTAAGGTACAAAAATCGCAAAGCCTTCGTTTTTATCTTCTTCTTCTTCTTCTTCTTTTGAAAGATGATTGGTTTATCATATCTGATATATTGCTTTTTAAAAATTAGGTCTTCATCTTTGTTTTGTGTGTTTGGAATTGTGGGAGTTAGGGTTTTTGATTGTTTCAATAGGGATTTTGGATTTGAAGGTTTAGTAGTGGGGAAACTAAAATTGGGGGATTGATGTTAATTAGCTTTCTCTGACTGACCTGTGTTTAGTTACTGGGAAACCTGATAAATAGAAAAGAAAGTTTTATTTTTATTTTCATTTGATTCCGATTGAGAAGATTGCCTCGGTTGAGTTAAATAGTTGCATTGAGAGTGAAATTTAATCTTTTGAGCGATAACACAACTAGGTGCAGTTACAATCTATTTACAAAATAAAAAATTTGCAAACATACGACACACAGCTAACTAGATTACCTGGTTCTGGACCTTCTGGTTGACTATGATCATAGCCTTTGTTGAGGAACTTAATCACATTCCAATTTATTGCAATCCCAAAAGAAATACTCATATTATAATTAATTCTCATAATTACTTATATAGTCCAAATTAACATTGAAAGGCAATAAGGTTGATGTCAGGCACAACTAGCTACAAGGGTGTCAAGAATTACAATCAAATCTGAACTCTCCGCTGTCTATGGAAAATTTCATCTGATGCCTTAAACTTTAGTAGTAGATCTTGTGCTGTTTTGGATATACGTAAGCTTGTTGCTTGCCTGTTAAAGTTTGTTCTATCTTTGTGGCTTTTTGTTGTATCTACCAACAGGTAATTAAGAGCTAGCCAGAATTCTGCCCTTTACAATCAAATCCTTGACTTGAACTCAACATCTGAAATACCCCTCCTGATGCATATTTTGGTTTTGATACTAGACCTGGGATATGGTCCTTTACTTTCAATCCTTGCCTTCACCTGTTTCCTTATAAGACCAGAAATTAATCCTCTGTTTTAACAGTTCCCAAATGCTTTATAGCATTTCTTTGTGCCCATATGTGGTATATACACGCATTAAAACCCGATCTGTAGCAGTCAACACTCAACCTTTTACCTTTTCAATTTGCTGCAGCACAATTGGTGAGATTATGCCAGTCTCCATCAAGTCTATCTTGATAATAGCATTTCCTAATTTTCCTCCGAAGTATTTTAGAAAGGAGGCACTTTAAAAAAGATGATCTCTACTCTCAAAGCTTCCACTGCATAACAAACATAAAGGATCACATGTTATTCCCCAACTAGCTTTGAATTGCATGATTTTAGTTTAACCTTGGAGTGTGTATAATCTTAATAGTGATCTATACACATTAGATATATAAATATATTTTATTTTAATGCTGATTTGGAAATGCATAGGAGATATTTGTGAAATTATTTGTTTGAAACTTTGAAGTGATGTTAAGCTATTTTATATGCATGTTATGCATTCTTGAGAGTGATTCGTCAAATTGAGAAATGCACCAGGCTGCTCTCCAAATTGCAAGTTATTCTAATGTATATTGTAAGTTATGCTATGGCTACATTTGACCTTAGGCAAAACTCTTTTGACATTGGATCCCAGGGCAGGGGATGTGATGCCTATGTTGTTGAAGGTACATAGCAAAAAAAAAAAAAGGTTATTGAAGCAGATGCTGAAGACATAAATTGAGAAGTTGTTGTTGCTTCCAAGGCAATTGATGAAGGACCATGGCCAAAGATGACTACTTATGTAACCATTCCTTACTGTACTTCTTATTTGTCACTTTTGATTTGATGTAGAAAGAAAACGTTACTATCTACAAATTTTAAGATTGGGTTTTTTTTTTTTTTTTTTTAAATGAATATCCAGGAAAGACAAATGGCATTTTTGCATTTTGCTAATTTGATTGAACAACACAATGATGAACTTGCAGCGCTTGAGACTTGGGATGTTTAATGCAATACTATGTTGGCATTCTGCTGACATATTAGCATCCGCTATATTACCATTGGCAAGCACCCTTCCTCAATCCACAAATGGAGAAATGGTAGAAAGGATTTAGTCCCATTATGATTATTTTAAATTATATCCTAAAGTCACTTGCTTTGTTTCTCTTTTGACATAGTGTTTGCAAAGTTCTCAAGAGAATACTAAATTACTAGTGTTGGTTATTCATTAGTACCTGGCCTAATTATAGGTCCAAAAAAAATTTCCATGCCGAAACAATCATCAAGCTTTTGTATGAGTAACAAATCCAACCAAATGCTTTTTCTTTTAGGTTTGCATTATTAGTTTACTCTGTCCGTATTCACATTATTTGGAAAATTTTTAATAATTTTTCCTTTGCTTTATCAATTTACAGGAGCTAAATTTGGTAGTGGAGAGCTTCCTTCAAACCAAATCTCAGTGCATTATAAGTGTTGGGAAATTTAGACCCCAGTTGATAGAATTAACAAGTTTTAAACCCAAGTTGTTAATTAGATTTATTATGAATAAACTTGTTAAAACCAACAAACATCAATATCATGTCAATAATGAATGCAGCGGAAAAGTAAATAAGACAAGATATGATGACCCAGGAAAACCAATGAAACCAACCAGTTTCACAGTAAAAACCTGGGGGGAAACCTTCCCGAAAAGCAATTCACTATAGTAAAGAGAAGTTTCAGATCTAGTACAAAACCTTTGTCCCTAGACTCTACAATCCCCGTAGATGAACTCACAGCAGAAACCTTCTACCGCTTCAGAACCTCTGAACTCTTCAATATATGAACGCCACTCTTTTTGTTGCACGGATCCCAGTACGTGACTAACTCCTTTGCACGAATCCCAGTACGTGACTCACTCACCAACTTGAGGAAGAAGAATGTTGGATGCAAAGTTCTTCACTTCATTAACAATGAAGATCAAGAAGTACTTGGTTACAAAACCCTAAGGCGCAAAGACGCAGTAGCTTCTTTCAGAGAGAATAATCTTTTGAATATGTTCTCCTTGTATATTCTTATTCTCTTGTGTGACGGCCTTTAAAATAAGCCTTATATAAGTCTAGGGTTGTGAGAAAAGAAACCCTACTCAAATACATAAGCCTGGCCCAAAAATCAAAAAGCTGAAAATTCTGATTTCCCGTAACCTCGATCGATCGAGAGGTGTCGAGGAGGTGTCGAGATTTAATGAATCTCAATAGATAGCAGCTATCGAGGAGGTGTCGAGAAGGTGTCGAGGGGACAGAAACTTTCTCGATCGATCGACCAGCTATCGAGAAGCTATCGAGATTGCGATAAGAATCAGCTGAAGATCTCGACAGATAGCCAGGTGTCGAGGTAGCTATCGAGAGGTGTCGAGATTTAATGAACTTGCACTTCAGCTTGCTTTTTCTTGGACAGACTTGATGACTTCAACACTTGATCTTGAAACAAGGTTTCTTGAAGTATTAAAAACACCTAGAACTACCCAATTACAAGTAGAGTGCGTTTTGTCAAAAGGATTTGCCAATTTACATAAAATATGTCCTTAACAATCTCCCCCTTTGGCAATCCGTGACAAAACCACAACAAACAAATGAACATATGAGAGAAGTCATAAATCACTCAACTCATATTCACTTGTTGAATACAATAAAATCTATCCTAACACAAACTCTTGAAAAACTTTGCAAGAAGAGAGCTTATGATAAGTAGACTTTGACAACCTGTATTTCTGAAACACTTTAAACAAAACTCATCAAGGCATCTTGTGTGAAACAGAAATAAATAGATTGCATACAAGTAAAGAAACATGTGTATAAAGATAGAAAAGAAACAACACATGTAAAGGTAGGTGAAAGAAACATACATCAGCATATAAAAAAGATAAGCACAATGTATGTAAACAATGGTCACAAGACCCAAGATACAAGAACAAGGAAGTAAGCACTCCCCCTAACAAGATGAAACACATCTCCCCCTTACAAAGGAATGTATTTCTCCCCCTTACAAAGGAATGTATTTCTCCCCCTAACATGTAGAATCTTAAAAAGAAACCACAAGGTCTCCACACTTTCTCTCCCCCTTTTTGTCATGATTGACAAAGGGTACAAGAAGCTAGAAAGCTTCGCCCGAGAAACGTAAAGATGATCAAGGATGATCAAGGAGGCACAAAGAAATCCATATAAATGCATGAATGTAATGAAACAAGATACTATGGATGACAAGATAATAGAAAGATGCAAAACATGTGAAAAACACATGGATCCCAAAACACACACACACACTAAACAAGTCTAACCAATTTTATATTTCCAAAACAAGTTATGACAGTTTAGTGAGCATACACTAGCATATGTAAACACTTGTGATGGCCAAATCACATTGTACCTGCACATGTATCAAGAGTAGCAAAGAATATTGCGTGTTGTGTGTGAAAAACATCGCAAGATTGCATATGTGTATACATGTTATGACGATCTGAGATATGAGTAAATAACTTTTAACTCACACACAATCATAACTGTTTGATGGGGACTATCACCTTCAAGGTACATCCTATAACTCCCACATCTCCTAGAAAACACGCTTGCAATCATATTTAAAGCATCTTTAATCTTTTTGCTTTATATTTTCTTTGCATATTTTTCTTTTAAGCATATCATGCATGGGCATAAAAAGAGAGAAAAGAAATACCCAAGATGTTAAGCATTTGACATCGCATTTTTGCTATGCCGAAGCATACGAATGTCTTTGACACTGCACTTTTGCTATGCCGAAGCATACAGGTGTCTATGACACTGCACTTTTGCTATGCCGAAGCATACAGGTGTCATACTATGATTGGCGGGTAACAGTGGTGAGATGGTTATTAATGCCTTTCTCTTAGGATTTTCTAGTCCTACCCGTCAAAAAGAGTGATATGAGTGTTAAGTTTAAAGAGATAACCTAATCTTACTCATCACAAACAAGAGCCACAAAGCTCACTTGCTTAGTTGTGCATAGAGATGCTCATCTAAGCTACAATAGATACAAAGTTTAGAAACTTTGTTTCAATGGCCATCCAAGGTACACAAATACCAAAGTACACAAAACACACACTGTTTTTGTATTTTTCTGATTTTTTCTTTTTTTTATTTTATTTTTATTTTGAAAACAAAACCAAATAAAAACTAAACAACCAAACAAAAACAGATAAACAACATGTATGCATGAAAGAAGGATGCATATGCATGAAGGCATGATAGAAAGATGCAGATGCATGAAAACATGATTCCAAAAGCAGATAAGAAATCAAGCAAGAAAGTCCTACTTTAGATAGAAAGAATCAAAGCAGAGGACAAACAGAAAAGACAATTAAGTCTTAGGCTCCTTTCTCACCCACACAGCACGAGTCTTTGGCCGTGAAGATGAAAAGGCACGTGTCCTAGTATGTCTACTAAAGGACATAGAAGAATTAAAATTCTCCTGAAATTGAGTTAAAAAGCTCAAGACTTTTAATAACTCTCCAAACAAAGGTGTAGGTCTTTGAGAGGAAACCTGTGACCGTTTGGACAATTGCTTGTGAGGATACAATTTAAAGCAATTAGGACGAATGTGTCCAGCAACACCACAATGGTGACAAACATGAGCAGTTTTAAAACTACTATGCTTCCCAGAAGGAGATCTAACCTTAGAGGTTGACAGAGACCTCAACTTGGGACAATTTGGCCTAATATGACCAACAATATGACAATGATGACAAATGGGGACAAATTCAGATTTATCATTCAACCTAGGAGGAGTTTTAGACATAGGCTTAGAAACTTCAACATTAACATCAGATTGTTTACCTTTGTCTATCCTAGCACAATTAGTCTTCAACTCTTGATTATTCCTTTTAAATGGAGGAATATAAAAATCCTTTTCTTTTGACTTAGGCTCAACAACAAGTTTGGCACTAGTTAATTTTTCAACTTCAGTTTTAGATTCAACTAGTTGCTCTTCCAAACTTTTAATTTTGTCCACCTGAGATGAAATTTGATTTTTAAAATTCTCATTCAAATTATTGGCTTCATCCAATTTAGCAATCAAATCATCTTTTTCAAGCTTGACCTTTTTAAATTTAGCTTTTAATTTTGTAGAACATTCAAGAGATTTCATACAAAAATTATAAAGCTTGCAATAGGCATCTTGAAAATCATCATCATCATTCAACACAAGATCATGCAAATCAAAGCAATCAAGAGATTCCATGACAACGGGGGTCAAGGATCACACTCAGGAAATTAATCCAATCAGAGTGAACCCGCTCTGATACCACTTGTTGGGAAATTTAGACCCCAGTTGATAGAATTAACAAGTTTTAAACCCAAGTTGTTAATTAGATTTATTATGAATAAACTTGTTAAAACCAACAAACATCAATATCATGTCAATAATGAATGCAGCGGAAAAGTAAATAAGACAAGATATGATGACCCAGGAAAACCAATGAAACCAACCAGTTTCACAGTAAAAACCTGGGGGGAAACCTTCCCGAAAAGCAATTCACTATAGTAAAGAGAAGTTTCAGATCTAGTACAAAACCTTTGTCCCTAGACTCTACAATCCCCGTAGATGAACTCACAGCAGAAACCTTCTACCGCTTCAGAACCTCTGAACTCTTCAATATATGAACGCCACTCTTTTTGTTGCACGGATCCCAGTACGTGACTAACTCCTTTGCACGAATCCCAGTACGTGACTCACTCACCAACTTGAGGAAGAAGAATGTTGGATGCAAAGTTCTTCACTTCATTAACAATGAAGATCAAGAAGTACTTGGTTACAAAACCCTAAGGCGCAAAGACGCAGTAGCTTCTTTCAGAGAGAATAATCTTTCGAATATGTTCTCCTTGTATATTCTTATTCTCTTGTGTGACGGCCTTTAAAATAAGCCTTATATAAGTCTAGGGTTGTGAGAAAAGAAACCCTACTCAAATACATAAGCCTGGCCCAAAAATCAAAAAGCTGAAAATTCTGATTTCCCGTAACCTCGATCGATCGAGAGGTGTCGAGGAGGTGTCGAGATTTAATGAATCTCAATAGATAGCAGCTATCGAGGAGGTGTCGAGAAGGTGTCGAGGGGACAGAAACTTTCTCGATCGATCGACCAGCTATCGAGAAGCTATCGAGATTGCGATAAGAATCAGCTGAAGATCTCGACAGATAGCCAGGTGTCGAGGTAGCTATCGAGAGGTGTCGAGATTTAATGAACTTGCACTTCAGCTTGCTTTTTCTTGGACAGACTTGATGACTTCAACACTTGATCTTGAAACAAGGTTTCTTGAAGTATTAAAAACACCTAGAACTACCCAATTACAAGTAGAGTGCGTTTTGTCAAAAGGATTTGCCAATTTACATAAAATATGTCCTTAACAATAAGTTTCTATGGCTTTTGAGCAACTATTTGAGCTAATTGGCTACAACTATGATCTTTATTTGTAAAATTACCAAGTAGTTGACGAGAAAATTGTTGCAGAAATATTAAATGTAATTGTTAACAATTGATAACATTGCATTTTGGCGGACTTTGAAATCTAAAATTATTTTTGAAACGTAGTTATAGCTTGCTGCTGGTTTAGTATGTTTTTGTTTTTGCTTGGTTGCTTCATTTTGTTATTTCCTGACAAGAATATCATTAGCTACTTTCATTAAAAATGCGTAATTTATTTGCTTCTCAATTTTACACTCTCTTTCCCTACATATTTGGGATATTAAGTTCTTCAAGTACACGATCTAAGGCCTAAGTTTGTTTTAGGTTTTGATTTAAAGTTCTTCAAGAAAACACACTGAGGCCTAAATTGTTTTAGGTTTCAATTTTTTTCTTCTTTATTGTTCATAGTTACAGCATTGTATGGACTAAATATATAGCTTCTTTGGAATCATTTAGAGGACCAAATGTTTCCTAACAAATAACGTTTGCTTTGGGTCACCTATTTTTTCATTGAGAAAATTTAACACCATAAAGGCACCAAAAAAGCTTAGATGTGTTTGATTAAAATACCCATGAGATGTCCAAAATCACCAAGTTTTCTTGAAAACCTCTAACATGACCAAAATATCTTTACAATGACTAAAAAAAATCCAAGATATCACTCTAACATGGCCAAATTGAGTGGTTTTGATGCTATTATGGTAATTTTCAAAAACTTTAGTATTTTAATCATTCTAGGTATTTTTAGCGCTACTTTGTTCATTTTCAGTTTTTTTTTTTTTTTTTTTTTTTATTAATTTTGAAAGTTTAAAAATGTATTTTAGTCATTTTATAGGTTAATGAAGGTATTTTGGTAATTTTTGAGGCATTGGGGTATTACCGTAATTTTATATATTTTTAGGACTATTTTTTGAAATTCTTAATTTCTAGGGTATTTTTGTTAATTTTCAAGTTCATAACTATTTTGGGAAAATTCATTGTTAACATTTTAATTATTACCAAGATTGTTATGAATCGACAAAAGTACAGTCATATGTGATGTTGGTACTGCCTAATGTGACAAATATATAATAGAACTATTTTTTTTTTTTTTTGAGAAGAAAATAAAAGAACTATTGAATATAACAAAAATATGATCATATGTGATTTGGTATTACCCAATGTGACGTTAGAACCATCAAATGTGAGAAGAATAATGGTACCACCAAATGTGACAAAAGTACGGTAAAATGCGATGTTGGTACTACCCAATGTAATGATGAAACTATCAAATGTAAGAAAACAAATTATGGAAAATTAGGGTACCATTGAATGTGACAAAGTCACATGTGAAACTATTTCAGTAAGTTTCTAGGTTTCGAGGGCATTACAGTCATTTTTTTAGGTTCTAAGCGTATTTAAGTAATTCTTTAGGCTACAAGGTCATTAAGTTATTTTTTAGGTTCTAAGGGTCTTCTAGTAATTTTAAAGGGTTTCGAAGGTATTTTGGTCATTTTTAAGTGTTATGGGGTATTTTTGGTCATTATTTTAGGTTTTTTGGTTATTTCGATAATTTTTTATGTTTTAGGGTAATTTCGGTCATTTTTAGGTTCTAAGGATATTTTGATTATTTTTTTAGGTGCTAAGGGTATTCTGGTAATTCTTGAGGGTTTGGGGGTATTTTGGTCATTTTATAGGTTTCAAGGGTATTTCAAAATTTTTTAAGGTGTCAAGGTCATTTTGGTAATTGTTAGGTTCTATGGCTATTTCGGTCACTTTTTAGGTTTAAGGTGCATTACGGTTGTCTTTTAGGTTCTAAGGGCATTACTGTCACCTTTTAAGTTACAAGGTCATTTCAATCATTTTTTAGGATTCATGGTCATTTAGGTCATTTTTTTAGTATCTAAGGGTATTTCGATTATTTTTTAGGTTTAGAGGGTATTTCGTCATTTTTTAGATTTGAGGGTCATTTCGGTTATTTTTTAGGTTTTAAGGATATCCTAATAATTTCTTAAAGTTTCGGGGTTATTTTGGTAAATTTTAATTGTTAGGATGTGTTTTGGTAATTTTAGTATATTAAAGGGTATTTCGGGAATTTCAGAGATTTTGGGAGTATCTTTGTATATATATTCGTCGATTATTAGGTAATTCAGTGGGGTTGGGTTGGGTTGGCTACGTCTATATGTAATGTTGATACGGCTTAATACGTCGATGAAACTGTCAAATATGAGTAAAAAAAAAAAAGAACCATTAAATGTGACAAAAGTACAGTCAAATGTGATATTGGTATTGCCCAATGTGACGATGGAACTGTCAAGAGTCATTCTATGGTACCCATGCTTTTTTTAGGGGGGTACATGCCCCCTTTTTTAGGATGTTGGGCCAAACCCACGTGAATGGGTGGAGTCGTGTTATTGCCACTCAAAATGGAGGTCCGACTAGTTATATTTTCCCCTTTAGATTAAGGGTTTTACAATGGAATCGCCACTTATTTAATTATTGGGATAAATAAGAAAACCAAAATTGAAAATTCCTCATTTTATTAATTTTCAATTGAATTTACATTAACCATAGGAAAATTACATGGCTTTGGTCCTAGATACAATTTAAGATAAAGCACATGACTTTATTTCCTAGTTACAATCTAAAAATTGAAAATTACATGGATAAGCATTTGATCTACTAACCCTTGATCTAAGTTCAGAGGCTATGTTACAAGGTGGGAAGGTGTTAGGCACCCACCTTGCCCGGTGAAACCGGTCTTCTAGACTATGGTGACCAACATTCATATCACATCATCCAATATGTTATCAATCAATTTGCATGTTGAATTCATTGTGTGTCCATGTGATAAACCCTAATTCAATTTATTAAGCATTTCATTTGGATTGAAAAATAAATTCTAATGAATGTGTGTGGATGGTGATATCCTAGATTCAAGGAAAAAAATTTATTAAACAAACATCTTTTTCATGTTTTTGATGTAGATTTAAGATCAAAACTAATATTATGCATGAACATATGATGAACAATCAATAACATATGAAGAACACATAAGAAAATTTAAGAAAATTCAAACATATTCAAGAGAATTTAAATAGTTACTATCATGCTTTAATCCTAAATTCTCACAAAAAACAATTTAGGGAAAATGATTAACCTTCATACAAGATCCATATGGTGGAGGATGAGACTCTTGGTAGAGGTCTTAAGGGTGGAGGAAAAGAAGAATTAGTAGAGGGAGAGTGAGTCTCACTCAGTACCTTGAGTCTCAAGAAGACCAAGGTATGACAAGACTACTCTACTTCCTAGAACTCAAGAGAGGAGAATAGATGAGGTTTTGGTGTGCTTTGGAATGAAGGAGAGAGAGAGTTTATATAGTAGTGGTGGAGGAAATATAAATAGAAGGCAATTTATGAGGGTTGACAAAGAATCATGAACCTAGACTTCATTTTAGGCTTGGAGAAAATCTGGTGCATTAAATGGAGAGATTGGTGGGAGTGAGGAGCAAGCCAAAATTCGGTTTTCCCGTAGCTGCTGTAACAGTCTGTAGAGCCAACTTCAAAAAATTATATTTGACTCAATTCTGATCGGAATTGTCTCGTTCTTGTGCTCAAATTGAAGCCTCAGATGTCTAGTTTTTGGGAAAATTAACCTCATTCACAGATTCAAAATATTCTGAGAGATATCGATGAAATGGTGAGCAGATGTCATTTGTTAGAAAATGGTTTCAGCACAATTAACATTAATAGGTCCCAAATTAGCTCCCAATTAACATTAAATGGCTCCAATCACTCCCATTTCAAACTTAATTGGTTCCAAATTTACTCTAATTAAAAGATAATTTCACAAATTACTCATTGAATAATTAATGTTTAACTATTTAATTAATTAGATGTATGTAACATCACCATAAAATGTAGTCCTAACCAATCAAATTATGACACATTATTGATCTCCAATTGATTACGCTTATAACCAATTGAAATCAATTGTTCATAATCACATATAGTCGGACTCAATTTGTGATAGTGCATCTCAGCCATTAAAACTTGATTTGATGATAACTTTCAATCTGGTGGTCCGATTAGAGCTTATGACCAGTCGATTTGATCGTTATAATATCAAGATTATTTTGGTGAAATGAGATTAAGGATCTAATGGCCAGAATCAAGATGCCTATTTTCAAGGTGAAAGTACCATTTTACCCTCCATGTGAGGTTAAATGCGGGTTGCAAAATGGGGTGTCAACAGTACGGTACCTATGTAAATTTGGACCGTAGATCTTACTTGTTTTAATCTTGGCCATTTATTTATTTTTAATGGAATACTTGTCACCAGTTAAGTAGGTGATGTATAAAACAAAAAATAAATAAATAATAAAAATCTTTGCTCTCACGTTCTCTCTCAAATTGCTTCCCTCTCTTGCATTCAGTCAAAGATTCTCAGAAAAAATAGACTTACCCCATTCTCTCTTGCAATCTCTCCCTCAAAATTCTTCTCTCTTAAACTTGTTTGATTGAAATCGGTTTGTTATTGTTGAAGGTAAGGATGAAAATGACAAAACCCTAATTTCATGCAAGTTGTGAAATCTCTGAATTAATTATTAGCATGTTTGTTTTCTTTCCCCAAATTGTTTGTTAGTTTTTTGGATTCAACTATTTTTTAGATCAACTGATTAGAGTTTATTGCACCTCTAATCATTGATCCCTCTCTCTATTTGATATGGTCGGAGTCTAATTTTGTATTGTGGGTATTGTGTACAGGGTGGGTGGGGAGGAGGGCTGGAGGTATAGGTTCTGGCAGTAAAAGATGGTGCTATATTTGGTTATTTAAATTATCTCTATAAACTTCTACTCTCTTTTTTCATTTTACTTTATTTGGTTAATTAAAATTATCATTTCAACAGTAGCAGAGATGCCATATCCATCAATGCCAAGAATTTATATGTTCTTCAATTTTCTAAAGTACATGAATTATATTGACTAGGACATCTAAGTAAAGTATTATGAATTTATGATTCATATTACTTGTTGGGAGAAATCGCCTTCCTACACATGTTTGGATTTATATGTTCTCTTTACAATTAAAACTATAAGACCTAATTTTCTTTTGTAATATTCTAGATTTGTGTTCCTATTACTGCAATAATGGTCTATACTACTCATTGTTAACTAGAGCAATCCAAACTCATTGACAACCATATATCTCAACCCCTAGACTTAAAGACAGTTTGTAAAAAAAAAAATGATAGGTAAGAGTCTTTGAATTTGTGCTGGATTTCCCCTGTTCTTGAGTAGGGGTTTATTTTGCTTTAGGTTGGTCTTTGTGATTTAGAGGTCTGATGGTTTGGTTGTTTCAAGTGTGAGGTCTGATGGCCTAGACTTTGTAATGTTTCAAATTGTTAGGACATATGTGATTCACTTGTTAGGAACATATGTCACTATTTTATGTAATTGGCTAATCCTTTGACAAAACACACTTTACTTGTATTTGGGTAGATTTAGGTGTTTTTAATACTTCAAGAAATAAGGTTTGAAGATCAAGTGTTAAAGCCATTCAAGTCTGTCCAAGAAACAAGCTGAATAGTGCAAATTCATTAAAACTCGACAGCTGCATCTATCGAGCTTAAGAAAGCTGTCTCAGCTCGTGTGCTCGACAGCTCCTATCTATCGAGGTTTAAGAATTTCAAAATTTTGATATGATTTTCTTGGGATCCGGGAATGTGTCTTTGGACCTTCTTTTCTTCTAATTCTAGACATATAAAAGGATTATTTTAAGGGCCGTCAAAGTGTTCACAAGTTACACAAGTGTTGAGCAAAGTTTGTTCAAGCAAATTGTGACCGGAGACAGAGTTTTGCCCTAGTTCATCATTCTTGTGAAGAAGTTACTGTGTTTGTACACTGTAGGGTTTTGTGACCAAGTATCTTCTTGATCTTCATCGTGGATGAACTGAAAAACTTTGCAGCCAATAACCTTTTCTGGTTGGTGATTGAAGTCGCGTACTGGGATCCGCGCAATTGGTTAGTCACGTACTGGGAGCTGTGCATCAAAAGGAGAAATTGTCACTACAGAACAAGTCCAATTAGGTATTGGGGTAAGGGTTTAACTGTAAGTTGGTATAAGGTACTGGGATTCCTTTACTTGTAACCACTTGTTGTGATAATAGTGGAATTTTGGGAGTGGTGACCTTAAAATCACCTGATGGGGTTTTTGCCATGTAGGTTTTCCCCATTCGTAAACAAATCACCGTGTCAATTTATTTTTCGCTGCATAATTAGTTTAATTGGTGATTTGTTTGTGCTACCACGTGTTTGCATGTTAATTTGATTAATTAATTAAACTTGGCTAATTAATTAATTAATTCATCACAAGGGATCAATACGTTTTTGGCCTATCACAAATTGATACCCTTTCGGTTAATCAGGAGAAGAAAGGCCTAAAGCTTTTAGATCGCTTTCTGCAAGTGTTGTTTGTGGACCTTGAATGTTTTGATCTTTAAGATGCAAATATGATAAGGCTTTTGGTAGATAGTTACAACAAGCTAATTCTAGTTATTATGGAGATTCCTTCCAAAGACCATCCTTATGATCTTGCACATGATTTTGTTCTTTTAGGAGTAAAGTACCTATTCTCTGCAGAATCAATGGCATCTTGGAGGCACTAGTCACAGATATTTGCTTGATGCATCACTGTTATGTCATGTTTTATCCCTCTTCCTAAATTGTACATTAAGATGTTGTCTTGAGTTACACCATGCCAGTTATAAAATTCTAATTTACATTTCTAATAATTTGGATGTATGTTGTGATACTTATTCTAATAAATGATATTTTAAAAAATTAGAAAGGCAGAGTTCTAAATCCAAAAAAATGTGAGTTCTAATGTTACAAGTATTGAATTTAATCAATGTTCAGGCTATGCAAGCTTCTCACTGTCACTCACTGATAGATATTTATCTGAAACCCTAGCATGTTTATGCATGTCAAATAGAGAGAAATAGTTGGGCACATTGATGCAGATGCAAGTTTTCCCTTACTAGCTTCTCACTGACAGATATTTCCCTGAAACCTTGCATGTTCATGCATGTCAATTTTTTTTTGCTTGGGCTCGACTTATTTATTAAACGAGCTTAAAAATAAGGCTTAAGCTTCACTTATTTAAAACTAAGGCTCAAGTTGAATGCCAGAAAAATACCAACTTATCTATGTTCTGGCAATGAACTTTGAGAAAGTAACTTGTGCTTAATTATTGAAGAAATTTTAATCATGGATTCCTTGCTGTTTCTTTACATATAAAAAAAGAATTAATGCTTCTCATATAATAATTTTATTTTTGAATGATAAAAAAATCAATCTCCCTTTCAAGAGAAAAAAAGAAAAAGAAAAAAAGAAAATGGAAAAAAGACAATTCACTAAATCGCTAAAGATAAACATTCAATCTCCCATTCATTAAATATAAAAAAAATTCACTAAATCATAAACAATCTCCCAGTCATCATTTTATACAAATCATTGTCATTTTAGTAACCGAAAATAATCATGTAGTGGATTTTTTCTAGCATTTTCTATAATTTTGGAACGTTCATTTTCTTTTGAAAGCACTAGATTTTATGCGAACTTGTATCACAAACGTTCTAACTAGTTGTGCTTGGCAAAAAACAATTATTAAGTACAAAACAAAATCATATATCAAAATTATTATTAAGCACAAAGAGAAAGAAACAATACCACTATTTGCACGTTTTTTGTACACATGTCTTGCCCAGTTGTGATTGGCAAAAAGTCCAATATATGTATACATCTTTCTGAACTAAAGTTAATGACACATAAGTACTAGTGACTATTATTGTCATTCATAGGGATATAAATCTACAAGTACAAATAAACAATGTATTAGTATGTGTTAATGTAAAATACACAAGTGTGTTGAGTACAATTACATGTTCACAAAACATCAATTATAACATATACTTGTCATCGTCCCTATATGTATTTTTAAACCATTCCAATGTGGGATTGCCATCTTCATCAATCATTTTTTGCTACAAGCATATATATAAAGAAATAAGTAAGTATAAAAGGGACTTCAGTGGTGGGCACCAATGTAAAAGTACTGTTAGATGTGATATTGGTACTACCCAATGTGACAATGAAATTGTCAAATGTGAGAAAAAAATTAAGGAAACCACTAAAGGTGGCAAAAGATCTGTCAAATGCATGGTTGTCAAAATCTCGATCTGGATTGTAGGATCGCACGATTTTATGATCCTACCTCACCAAAATGTTTAAGATCGTATTAGGATCGTAAAAATGGTAGGATCGTATGGGATCCTACCAATCCTACAAAAACATCAATTTTTAGTTTTTTTTATTTTTTTATTTTTTTATTTTATTTTATTTTTTATGGGATAAATTTTTGGTTTTGATAAAACTTTAAGGGTTTTTATTTTTCTATGTTGTGATGGTATGACTTGTATTTATTTTTATATAATTATGTTAACCTAAGCAAATGTTTTCTAGTTTCTAGTTCACTTGTAATCAAAATAAAGGAATGCTTTATCATTTCCAAATGAAGAATTTATATGGCTTTGCTATATTTTAAGCTATAATATTGTTAAATTTGTGTGATCAATACACTAATTTGTGTTTTAATATTACTAAAATGTTTTTCTTATATATAATTTTATTAGTATGCTTATATTTGTATATTGATTGATTGATTTTTTTGAGCATGCTCTATAATTGTTGCTGAGTGGTATAACTTGAATAGTTGAGTGTGAAGTTTTATTTTGATCTCTTTTGCAGTTTTAGTATACAAATATACAATGTCTACATAAATAATGAAATGAATGATGATGATTAGGATAGTGGTTATAAGAACTCTAGAATAGGAATAATTAAATGTTCACTTCACCTTAATATTCATCTTGCTTTTGGATTTCATATTTTACTTAGCTAGTTTCCATTTGTAAACTTATTTTAGATTTTAAACTTGGAACTTGGAAAATATTTTTGTATGTGTTGATAAATACTTTGGTATTTGGTTGCTAATTAAACATTTATTTAACTTTTTAGATACATTAGGTCAAAATTTAAATATATTTGTTTCATTAGTATAGACGTAGTGATGTATGACATGTAAATTGCATCTTATGATGCAAATCTTTGTTTTTTTATGGATAAATTCACAATTTACGTGATTATTCAACATACAAAGTCATTATCAATGTGTTTTTTGCTTTAAATCTAAAAATATGTAGGATCTTACGATTCACGATCCGATTCTACGATCTATGATCCCATTTGCCTCTCACGATCCTACATAGGATCTCAATTTTGACAACTTTGGTCAAATGCGATGTTGGTACTGCCGAATGTGACAATGAAACCATTAAATGTGAGAAAAAAAAGGGAATCACCAAATGTGACAAAAGAGCAGTCACATGTGATATTGGAACTACACAATGTGAGGATGGAACAGTCAAATGTGAGAAAAAAATAAAGGAACCACCGAATGTGACAAAAGTACAGTAATATGTGATGTTAGTATTGCACACTGTGAGGATGAAACAGTCAAATGTGAGGAAAAGAAAAAAAGGGAACCACTAAATGTGACAAAAGTACCGCTAAATGTGATGTTGGAACTGCACAATATGAGAATGGAATCGTCAAATGTGAGAAAAAATAAGGGAACTACTAAATGTGACAAAAGAATTGTCACATGTAATATTGGAACTGCATAATGTGAGGACGAAACTGTCAAATGTGAGAAAAAAAAAATAAGGGAACCACCAAATGTGACAAAAGTACTATCAAATGTGATGTTGGAACTACACAATGTGAGGATGGAACCATCAAAGGTGAGAAAAAAAATAAGGGAACCACTAAATGTGACAAAAGTATTATTAAATGTGATGTTGGAACTGCATAATGTGAGAATGAAATCGTCAAATGTTAGAAAAAATAAGGGAACTACCAAATGTGACAAAAGAACTGTCACATGTGATGTTAGAACTAAATAATGTGAGGATGAAACTGTCAAATGTGAGAAAAAATAAGGGAACCACCAAATGTGACAAAAGTACTGTCAAATGCGATGTTGGAACTGCACAATGTGAGGATGAAACTGTCAAATGTGAAAAAAAAATAAGGGAACCACCAAATGTGACAAAAGAACTGTCACATATGATGTTGAACTGCACAATGTGAGGATGAAACCGTCAAATGTGAGGATTTTGTAACTTGGTATAGTAGGTTGCCTACTAGTATGTACCGTACCCCCAAAAAAAAGGAAGGGGTATGGTAGAATTACTCGATAAAGGAACTGTCAAATGTGAGAAAAAATTAGGGTACCATTGAATGTGACAAAAAGTATAGTCAGATGTGATGTTGGTACAGTCTAATGTGACAATGGAACCTTCAAATGTGAGGAAAAAAAAAAAAGAGAACCACCAAATGTGACAAAAGAACAGTCACATGTGATATTGGAACTGCACAATGTGAGGATAGAACTGTCAAATGTGAAAAAAAATAAAAGAACCACTGAATGTAATAAAAGTATAGTCACATATAATGTTGGTACTACACAATGTGAGGATGAATCGTTAAATGTGAGAAAAAAAAAGAAGGGAACTATCAATTGTGATAAAAGTACTGTCAATTGTGATGTTGGAACTGTACAATGTGAAGATGAAATCGTCAAATGTGAAAAAAAAAAAAGAACCACCAAATGTGACAAAAGAATTGTCACATATGATGTTGGAACTGCACAATATAATGATGTAACCGTCAAATATGATGTTTTGGTAACTTGGTATAGCAGATTGTCTATTAATAGGTATTGTACCCACAAAAAGAAAAAAGAAAAAGAAAAAGAGGAGTATGGTATAATTACCCTTGGAGGGGAATTCAAATTCAAATATAAATTAAATAAATTGGTAGGAAAGGTTTTTTCAAGTTACGTAAATCTCAATATAAATTTGGGCTACTTGTAAGTTGTAACACGTTATCAGCAAAATTAAATTTATGAAATAAGTAACCCTTCGGCTTTTGACGTTGTGGACGTAGGTCCTAGTGACCCAGTTAATCTCCTCTGTTCTTCCTTTCTCATTTTCTCCCATGATATTTCAAATTTTGACATCTATCTCCTTTGGAAATTAAACACTTTAATAGACACAGCAAAGATAAATGCAAATAGTACTGCAAACCCAACAACGACAGTTGCAACCACTCCTAGGAAATCATGATTGAAACCGAAATAGTTTCTCACAAAATCTTCCACTCTTTCACCAGTATCAAGCATGTCTTTCTTATCTCCAAACTGTGATGCAACCAACCATACAAGGTCCAGGCTAATGGACATGCCCAAGAGTACCATCTCCACCAAATAGGGATCCTCTATTGTTGACAAGGTAGGAAAATAAAAGAACAGGGAAAAAAGATTAGTAATATGTAATGTCTGACATCTGTAAAGGAGAGAGGAGGAAAAAAAAAAAAAAAGGAATACAATTGAAATAAGGTGGAAAAACTCACAGGTTGTGGGATTATAAATCCAGAAAAGAGATTCCATATTGAATAAAATGCAGCGGCAATTATGGAAGAAATGTGGTGGTTTGGTGTCACGGCAACAGTCATCATGCCATAGAAGGTGAAGTACAGCAGTGAGAAATACGTGAAGAATAGGTACCAGAAGAATTTAGCAGCCGTCCATTCAAATCCAATCAATACATATACAATAACACCATAGACCATGGCTTGTACAAAAACGTATGGGACTTCAATCAGAACCTGCAATAAAAGATGAAATTGCATAACTAAACATAGGTAAAATGTTATGTTAAAAACACAGTTTTTAATATACAAATTTATTGATCATATAAAAAAGGTAATCTTTCTTAACAAATTTAAGAGTGTAACTAAGTGAACAAAAGCTTGACAAATAGTTCTTACCTGTGCAAATGCATAGGGCAATGCTGAATACATCCCAGCTGCTCTCTCTCTATAGAAGACAGTTCGTTCGACAGCCACCACTGGCTGCACTGAATTACCGTTTTTAACACCAATAAAGAGAACAGCAGCATACATGAAACCCATTGCATTAAACAAATCTTGTTGCTTTGTCCTGTATTTATTAATGTCGAAAGTTAATACAAATTTTCAAAGCAACTGGAGGAATTTGCACAATTATATCATTCTTTGTTCCCCAGTTGTAACTTACGTTTTTGAGCCAAGGTTCCAGAACATTGTCCCGAACATCAGGGCTATGACAGTCGTGAAGATAAATCTTACAGCAGTGTACAGTGGGTTGCGCCAATATGACCAATGTTGTTTCCATAAGCAAGCCATGAATTGGGTGAAATATGATTGTGAGTATTGAGTAGGGAAATAGAGGTCCTTCGATCCAATAGTAGGGATGCTCAATTGTTCAATAAGTTCTTTGTTTCTCCTGAAATATATGCCATTCAGTTGTACAGGTTTTGTCAAAAAAAGAGCCCAACATAGCTATGAAAAAGATATAAGGGTAGTTTTAATCTAAGTATAGGGAGTAGGGACAAAGATTTTATCTTATAATTTAGTCAGGTAGTATAAAAATAGACCTACCTGTACAGCTCTGAATTTCTGTACACATCAGTAAAATCAATCCCCAAAGTTGTTTCATGTGCTGATGAAGTAACTTCCAACATCCAAGTTGCTGGATTGTAACCATCTTTAATTTTACTTACTCCTATTCCCTAAAAGAAAAAGAGGTACTTGTAGTTGTATTAGCAAATATTCAAAAAGATTAAGATCTAGAGTTAAAAGTGACTCTATATATTTCCTGACATTTTGTAACATCATACCTCAAAATATTGGATTAAATGGCAAGAATGGCGACCCAATGGCCCTACATATATCTCTTGTCCCCCGAGCTTCATTAGGAATAGCTGTGATGTCATGTTAAACATGTCATTCTCATATACAGAAGAGAATATGAACAAAAGTTCCAACCATTTTGATTTATTAGTATTTCTCACCTCATCAAAAGCTTCAAATATGTCAATGCTTGGCTGATGGATGGTGCACACAACCGTTCTTCCAGTGTCAACTGTGTTCCTCACAGTTCTCATAACTATAGCAGCAGCTCTAGCATCCAACCCTGAGGTTGGCTCATCCATGAAAATTATGGAGGGGTTGGCAACTAACTCGACTGCAATTGTTAGCCTCTTACGTTGCTCAGTTGAGAGACCATTTACACCTGGCAACCCGACTAATGCCTGCCTCAATGGTTTCAGCTGCACAAGCTCCATAACTTCCTCAACAAACATCTGCAAACATTTCTCATTTTTGAAAAAAACACAGCATAACAAGCTGGTGAAATATTCAATCTGCTTGTATTTGACTAAAATTCTTTACAATTCAGAGATTCTTAACTGCAATAAAGCCCCTATAGTGTAATATATGAATCCAAAATCAGCATTCACAAGACTTTGCTCGGCTACCATGAACAATTTTATGAATACTTGGCTTTGATGACATCAATCATGCTTATAAGCTGTCTTTGACTTGTCTGTCCGAGAACAAAAGGCAAGATTTTTCTTTTCGTTTTTGGATAGGCAATTAACCACATAAGGTAAGAATTACAAGCTTATAATATACAAAATTTATTACTCCAATCATGAACCGAGGCCTAAAGCAAAACCTGAGTCTGACTATAGCCCAACCAAATTTAATTTGACAACCAACTTTTCAAAAATGACTTGCCTTGTAACCTGTGAATTGCGATCAAACAAATAGGAGAAACCCAATGCCAGAAATACATTCAAGTTTTGGAAACCAACCTTCTTTTTTTGAGAGTCGACATCAGGGGATAAACGAAGCCATGCTGAGTAGAGCAAGGACTCGTAGACAGTTACACGAGGAGAGTGGATGTCGTTCTGCTCACAGTATCCAGAAACTCTAGCAAATGTTTCTTGCTTCTTTGGATACCCAGAAATCGTGATCTTCCCATCGATATATCCACCAGTTTTTCTACCTGCTAGTACATCCATCAAAGTTGTTTTACCAGCACCACTTACACCCATCAGTGCTGTGAGAACTCCTGGCCTGAATGCACCACTCACACCCTTCAGGAGCTCCAATTTATCCTCTCTAACACCTTGATTCTTCATTTCCTGCACAGTTATTTAAAAAAAAAAAGAAAAAAAAGAAGAAGGTATCATTGCTCTGTACTACATAAATTTGAATGACTGAAACAGCGATCTATATCATTTCCAAAATGTTTATATTAAATGTTCCAAGTTACCTGTGGCATGTCAACAGAGTACTTTATTTCATCGAAGGTAATGGTATGTTGGTCAAATGGAAGAATCATTCCTCTTTTCCTGTTCTGATTGATCTCTACAGAAGCGTCTACGCTAATAGATGAGGGGCTAGAGGCGATACTGCCCCTCTTAATTTCATATCCATTCTCTGCAGGTTAAAAAAAATTCAATTGTGTTTAAGAGAAATTAAAAGATTACAAAATACAAGAACACACAAACAAGCATGCATTGTGTAAGAGATATATCACCTATGCTCTTTTTTTGACTTTGAGGTTCCTCTGATTTAACAGACTGTGGCTTTCCCAATGCTGCACAATATTTTAGACAACATTAGTACATAATCTCTCACATATATGCCTTGAAGTTGAAAAGGTGGAGGTACTTATGAAAAAAACTGAATTTGTGATTGAAATCAGAATTCTGTTATTGATGAAACTGATCTGTACATATATACTCAAAGACCCAAAAAACAGAGCACGTGACTAACTAAATAAAAACTACTCTGCACGTGTGAACACATACAAACAAATGTAACTAACTACCACACGTGAGTCACTAGCCTACCTTTAGTTATATACAAAACTACAAGTAGCTTACAACACAACTCCAACTATGCTACATCTCTATTCTGTCGTGTGTGTCTGTACAATTCTTGAAACTCTTCAATCTTTATACTTGCTACATGTTGGTGCTGCCTTGGTGCACTATCTGCTGCACTGTGTTGCAGCCTGGGCTGCACCAGTGTGGCAGCTGATGCACCTGCTGCAGAACTGGGAACAGAGCTGGGAACTACAACTTTAGGACTTTGATACTCCCCCTCAAGATGGACTGATGGAGAGTAAATATTGATCAGTCCCATCTTGGACATTAATTCAGAAAATTGCTTATAACCCAAAGCTTTGGTCAATAAATCTGCTAACTGGCAATGTGTTCTTACATGATTCAACTTGATCACTCTAGCCAACACCTTATCCCTCACAATGTGACAGTCAATTTCTATATGCTTTGTCCTTTCATGAAAAACCGGATTGGACCCTATGTGCAAGGCAGATTGACTATCACAGAACAGAAGTGCTTCTCTATCATGCTGAACATGTAAATCCTTTAGCAAATAGAGAATCCATACAATCTCACAAGTGCTCACAGCCATTGCCCTATACTCTGCCTCAGCTGAAGACCTTGATACAGTAGCTTGCTTCTTTGATTTCCAAGAGATTAAAGAATCTCCAAGAAAGATACAATACCCTGTTACAGACCTTCTTGTGTCTGGACAAGAGGCCCAATCAGCATCACTAAAGCCTTTTACATGAAGTTCTGAGCTAGCAGAAAAGAAAACCCCTCTACCTGGTTCATTCTTGAGGTAGTGTAAGACTTTAAGAGCAGCTGCATAATGAGGTTTTCGTGGCCTTGCCATGAATTGGCTTAGCTTGTGGACTGCAAAAGTAATGTCAGGTCTGGTGATAGTTAAATACAAGAGTCTACCTACTAGTCTCCTGTATTGGCTCGGATCATCAAGTAACTCACCATCAAACTTACTAAGCTTCAAAGTTTGATCCATAGGGACCTTAGAAGGCTTACATCCTAACAAACCAGCATCTTCTAATATCTCTAAGGCATATTTCCTTTGGCATAAGGAAATCCCTTTAGCTGTTCTAGCAACCTCCAATCCAAGAAAATACTTCAACTCTCCCAAATCCTTTAACTTGAACTTCTGGTCTAACAAAACCTTAAAGTCCTCAACCCCTTTTTGATCATTACTTGCAATTAAGACATCATCCACATACACTAACAACACAATGAATGATTCACCTTGTTGTCTAGTGAATAAAGAATAGTCTGCCTTAGACTGAACAAACCCAAACTCAATCAAAGCAGTGGAAAACTTGGAGAACCACATTCTAGATGCCTGTTTAAGACCATATAGAGATTTATTAAGTTTACATACCAGCTGTGACTGCTCCCCCTTGCTGTGAAAGCCTGGTGGAAGGGACATATACACTTCCTCATGCAAATCCCCATGGAGAAATGCATTGTTAACATCAAGTTGGCTTAGAAACCAGCCTTTCACAGCAGCAACAGCGAGCACACACTTCACAGAAACCATTTTAGCAACAGGTGAGAATGTGTCTATGTAATCAAGCCCTTCCTTTTGGGTGAAACCCTTAGCAACAAGTCTTGCTTTATTCCTCTCAATGGAACCATCTGACTTGTATTTGACCCTATAGACCCACTTACATCCTATAGGTTTCTTTCCTGGTGGCAAGGAAGTGATGGTCCAAGTATTGTTAGCTTCTAATGCCTGAATTTCAGCATCCATAGCATCTTGCCACTTGGGATTACCTACTGCTTGGTGGTAAAAGGTAGGTTCTGTAATTGAGGAAATGGCACAACAAAAAGACTTGTAGGAAAGGGAAAGGTTAGTGTAGGAAATATAAGAGTGAAGGGGGTGTGAGGTACCTGAAATGGAGGAAATTGGAAGGGCAGCAGATGAGACCTGATTGCAATGGTAAGCTGCAAGATAAGAAGGAAGCTTAGTAGGTCTAGTAGACCTTCTAAGGGCAACAGGTGGCTGACCAACAGGTGGCTGACCAGACAGATCAGAGGGATGAGGTGAATCAGGTACATCAGGAAACTCCTGAATGTCCTCATCAAAATCATGATGGATTTGTACAATAGTATCATCAGATATAGGCAAAGAAGAAAGGGAAGGATTGGAAGAGGGAAAATCAATGAAAACAGAAGATAGAGTAGGATTAGAAGAGAAAGTAGGTAAAGGAATGAGATCAAGAGACTGAGGCGGATTAGAAGAGAAAGGAAAAGTGGATTCATGAAAAACAACATCCCTAGAAAGGAAAATAGTATGGGAATCAAGATCAAGAAGCTTATAACCTTTGACATTAAAAGGATATCCTAGAAAAACACATCTTCTAGCTCTAGGAGTGAATTTATGCTTATGAGGAGTGAGATTAGTAGCAAAACATAAGCATCCAAAAGTCCTAAGGTGAGAATAGGAAGGTGGCTTATTGAATAAGATCTCAAAAGGTGTTTTATGACCAAGAATTGGAGAAGGGAGCCTATTAATTAAGTAGGCTGCAGTGAGAACACAATCTCCCCAAAAGGATAAAGGAACATTAGATTGAATTTGCAATGCCCTAGCAGTAGCAAGAATGTGTTGATGTTTTCTCTCCACAACTGAATTCTGTTGTGGAGTATAAACACAACTTAATTGGTGAATAATTCCATTGGAATTATAAAAATCTGGAATGCTAAATTCTAAGGCATTGTCGGATCTAATGGCCTTAATTTTGGTTCCAAATTGTGTGAGGATCATGTTATAAAAGGAAACAACTAATGGTCTAACATCAGATTTTGCTTTTAGTAAGAAAATCCAAGTAGCTCTAGATGCATCATCAACAATAGTAAGGAAGTATTTATGGCCATTAGAAGTCAAAACAGAAAAAGGGCCCCAAACATCCATATGAACAAGATCAAAAGGATGAGAACATTTATTATTATTGAAGGGAAAAGGAATCCTTTTCTGTTTTGCTAAAGGACAAACTGTACAAGTTTTATTACAGCAGTTCTTGAGAAAAGGAAAAACATGGCTTAAGGACTGAACCTTCACATCAGAGGGATGTCCAAGCCTTGAATGCCAAAGGGAAAACAAATTGGTGGAGAGATTAGATGAACAAGCAGAAGAAAAGGACTTGAAAGACTGCTTGGACAGAAAATCAGCAAGGGAAGTAGTGGCTTGATCCAAGCTGGAATCTTGCAACAGATACAGGCCATCATGCATTTGGCCCATTCCAATCGTGCTCCAACAAGTAAGGTCCTGTATAAAACAAAATTTTGACAGAAAAACAAGGCATATAGGCTGAGTTTTGGTTAAAGCACTGACAGACAGTAGGTTAAAAGTGAAAGAAGGTACACAAAGCACATTGGTAAGGGTAATGTGAGAAGAAAGATGTATGGTTCCAATGTGTGTGACAACAGCAGCCTCCCCATTAGGCAATTCAACCATGGAATGTGAAATTTCAGTATAGGAAGTCAACAATTTCATAGAACATACTATGTGATCACTAGCACCAGTATCAATAACCCATGTGTTGAAATCATAAGCTCTCCTATTTACTGTCTTAGCAGAGAAGACTGAGTGCTTAAAGTTAGTAAAATTACCTGCAACAGCATTAGATGTGCAAGTCACAGCATTGGCTACATGAGGGGTCTGACCTGTTGTAGGTCGTGAAGTAGAACAAGAACCAATCAAGGTTAGAAGTTGCTGGTACTGATCATGAGTGAAAGCAGGAGCTTGAGAAACAGGCATGTTTGAAGCAAAATCATGAACTCCATTGCACTGATTGCCTTGAATCAACTCAAGATTAGAACAGACTTGATGAGCAGTGGCATTTTTGTTGTTCTTGAACTTAAACCCTGGTGGAAAACCATGCAACTTGTAGCATTTGTCCACGGTATGACCCATTTTACCACAATGAGTACATACGGGTCTCTCTTTCCCCTTGAAATTATTGCCTAAACTTTTGGTAGCCAAAACAGTTGATTCAACTTTAACAGGGTTGGTCACAGATCTTTGCATTTCTTCTTGGATGAATAAGGAGTGTGCTTTATTGACAGAAGGCAAAGGATCCATTAACAAGATTTGAGTTCTTACTTGAGAGAAAGCATCGTTTACTCCCATAAGAAATTTCATGGTGGACTCCTTGGTTTGAAGATTCTTCAACCTTTGATTGATTCCACACGTACACTGACCACAAGTACACTGAGGAAATGGACTCAAATTCTGCAATTGATCCCACAAAATCTTGAGCTGAGTGAAGTAATCAGTGAGTGATTGCTCTCCCTGATGAATCTCAGTGATTTGTTTCTGGATATTGAAGATCTTGGTTCCATTTCCTTGGCTGAAAGTGTCTCGAAGATCCGTCCAAATTTCCAAAGCAGTATCTCTGTAGATAATGCTTCCTTGGAGCTTTGGTGATACGGAGTTGATGATCCAGGTGCCCACTACATTATCGGCACGAATCCACGCCTGAGCAGCATTTGGAGAATTCACCAATGGTGAAGAGATGGTTAAAGATCCATCAATAAACCCTAGCTTGTTCTTGCCAATCAGAGATTTTCTCACTGATCTTGCCCAAGCAGGATAATTTTCTCCTCCAATCAGTGGTTGAGAAGTGAGAACTGCTCCTGGATTTTCTCCAGGATGCAAGAACAGAGGATTACTTAGATTGTAGAAATCTTGTGAAGAAGATGAAGTCTCTGTAGTGGAAGCATTAGTTGCTGCTGTTTCTGCCATTAAGAGAGCTTTAAAAGCTTGTAGAGCACAACAATGGCCGATGAGGAAAACTTGAAGAAGATGATAATGGCGGATGAGAAAAAGAGAAAATTCCCAAAATTGATCTGAGAAACCCTAGAAATGGAAGCGTCTAGAGGTTTTGCTCTGATACCATATGAAAAAAACTGAATTTGTGATTGAAATCAGAATTCTGTTATTGATGAAACTGATCTGTACATATATACTCAAAGACCCAAAAAACAGAGCACGTGACTAACTAAATAAAAACTACTCTGCACGTGTGAACACATACAAACAAATGTAACTAACTACCACACGTGAGTCACTAGCCTACCTTTAGTTATATACAAAACTACAAGTAGCTTACAACACAACTCCAACTATGCTACATCTCTATTCTGTCGTGTGTGTCTGTACAATTCTTGAAACTCTTCAATCTTTATACTTGCTACATGTTGGTGCTGCCTTGGTGCACTATCTGCTGCACTGTGTTGCAGCCTGGGCTGCACCAGTGTGGCAGCTGATGCACCTGCTGCAGAACTGGGAACAGAGCTGGGAACTACAACTTTAGGACTTTGATAGTACTCACGATTGAGATACGTGAGAGCCAGAGTGAACGCAGCATTGAAAAGTAATATAAATCCAATTAATGCCCCCACTCCTATCCAATACCAATATGCATGTGGAAAGAATCCGCGGGACTTCAAAACTTCAATTCCTAGTGGTTCCGTTGAGTTTGGGAGAACCTTTAGTAGATAAACAGGTTCAAATGTCATACAATTATTAAGAGATTTTGAAGAAAAAAAAGTTTATAGTGGCCAATTTAAGAAATTACATGTCTCCAACTCATCCCAAGAAACTCGTTAACTACAATAGCATTCTGTGCATACATCATCGGTGACATCCAGTAACCCCATATCCACCATTTCTTTATGTTCTCTGTGGGAGTACGCAATGAAATAAGAAGCAATAGAAATGATTTTGTCCAATTATAAAAGAAAAGCCACTTACTAAATTATACCTCGGGACAGGACAAAGCCACCCAAAGCAAACATCAAGACCAGTGCAAATGATGCAAATGTGTTGGCAAGAATCGGGTCCCCCCTACCAATTGCCCCAATAAAGCGAAATAATGCAGAAGCCATCTGGTTAAGAAGTAAAAGCAGAAGGTACTGCCTAAAAAACCTGCAATATGAACATGAGAAATTATATTATTTGAAATAGGAAAAAAAGAAAAAGAAAAAGTGAAACATATTGTTGTAAGTTGACAAAAAAGTAGCATGATTTTATTTATTTATTCTTTATCTTTCACCTTCCAGCACTTGGATCAAAGCCAATGACATAGTAAGTGATGAATACCCATACAGCAACTTCTACAAACGTGATTGGAATCTTGATGATCCATGCAGGGAGAGAATATGCCCATGGAGGATAGAATAGGAGCTTCCTTTGCTTGAAGAAAACAGGAAGCTTTGCAACAGTCATGGAAATCTCAGCACTACCATTAAACATGATGACAACAACACTATAGAACAAAGCACCACTATAGATTCCTCCATCAGTCACTGAATTTCGGTGCATCTCAGTCCGTAGGAAAGTTGTCATAACAATCATTGCCATTATCGTAAGCTAAAAGAAGAAAAGAAAAGAAAAAGTTTATATTAATCAAATTTTGGTATAACGAAATTTGATATAGAAAAGAAAGTTTAAAAAATAATATAGAAATCGTCTTACTTGGGTGAACTTGAAGATGTAGAGAAACGAATTCCTCTTCATGAGCAAGAATTCTCTTGACAAGCAAGCTTTCAGCAGCTCCACCTTTTTGACACCATACTTTCTTGTTGTCAAAGCAGCTGGATGGCTCTTAGCCTTATCAAACTGAGCTGCAAGTTCATCTCTGAGTTTCTGTCCCACATGGAAAGATTGGAATGCCTCAGCAAATTCCTTGACTGTTATAAAATTGTAGGGCTCTTCTTTCTGTGCCCAGTACTGCTCCTGATCTTTCCTTGAAGTCACCTATAAATTGGTTATACATGAATCCAAATATGAGATTCTACTTGTAATGCTTATCTCTTTAGAAGATAATATTACTATTAGTATATATGAGACCAAAAAAAAACCTTTATTCAAACTCACTTCTTGCAGGAAGTCGGCCACCCCTTTCCTCTCAGGACATTTAAAGCCCATTGATTCAAAAAATTCAAGCACTTGTTCGCGGGGACCCTGGTATACAATCCGGCCATCAGAGAAGAGAATAATGTCATCGAAAAGATTATAAGTCTCTGGTGCTGGCTGGAGGAGGGAGATAACAGCAGTTCCATTGAGAATGTGAACATATTGCTTGATCGAATTCACAATCTGAAAAGTTGTTGAGCTATCCAAACCAGTAGATATTTCATCCATGAATAACACTTTAGATGGTCCAACCAACATCTCACCTATAATTTAATTATTAGATATTATTTAGACAGTTATAGAGAGAATATGATTTTGTATATATGAACTACAAATTTGACTTTACCAGTTGTAACTCGCTTCCTTTGTCCTCCAGATATTCCCCTTAACATTTGATTCCCAACTAAGGTATCTGCACAGACTTCCAATCCCAAAACCTGAAAAAAAAGGTGGAAAAATGAATAGAAGTGAACTATAATGATAATTTCTAAACTAATCAATTCAACAATTTGCTGTTATTACCTTTAGAATGTAATCTGTCACCACATTCACCTCCTGCCCTTCTGTTGCCACCGCCTAGATTAGCAGAAACAAATTGATAGAATGACATAAAATGACAATCCATACTTTAAATAAGCTGAGAAAATCCGGACAGAAAAGTTTGTTTTTGCTTGATTTTAATTCGAACATAATTTGTATGTAGTACAAATTTCCTCAAAAGGTAAAATTTGCAAGGGTGCCCATAAAAGTAATTGTCCATAAATGTATTCTCAATTTCTCATCAATCTAGAGAGGTACAAACCATTCTCAAAATAAAAAATTTTAGTGCTACAATTTTCAAATGTTGTAATTGACAATAGATTTCTTCCTACCTTCATGTAGATGTCAACATCAGGATCAGGCTTAATAATTGCCTCTTTCTCTCTTCTTACTAGCTCTGCTAGCATCTCTGCAGTGGCGAAATAAAAAGGAAAGGGAAGTATGAAAAAAAAAAATCAAGCTTAAATAACAAAAATTGTTGGATTACTTCCTCAGAAGTACAATTAAGGAAATGTAAAAAGAAGAAAAAGGAACAAAATAATCCTTCAAAGTAACTAACCATAACGCGATCCAACCCCTTGGCATCTTGCAGAGAAGGCCAAAGTTTCCCTTACAGTCATTTCTCCAATATGGAGGTCTTGTTGACTGACATAAGCAGCAGTTCTTTGTGGAATAAACTCATGCATTTCATGGCCATTATAAGTCACCTTCCCAGAAAACTGAACAAGAATTTTTACTCAATGCATTAGATGTACAGAAGAAAGAGTAGAATATGCAGTTGTTAGAATTCAAAATTGCCTAATACCTTTAGGTCGGGATCAAGCTCTCCAGCCAGAGCCAATAAGAGTGTGGTCTTCCCAGAACTTGGAGGACCCAAAAGTAATGTCATTCTATGTGAAACACAAAAACCATGTTAGAAATGGATAATAGAAGTTCTAACCGGAAAAGGAACATTAAAGAGAAAAATTATCAAACAATGAGAGTTCATTTTGATAACTGTAAAAAGGGCTGCCTTCTCACCTGCTAGGCTTGATGACTCCACTAACATCTTGAAGGATAGACAAATGTTTCTTTCTACTTGGAAGAATATGGAGATAATTCAAGCAACCCTTTAAAATAAAAAACAATGTGAATTATATAAAAATGAAGTTAAAAAGAAAAGAAAAAAAAAAAAGCATTAATATTTGTAGGATAATAAAAAAATGGTGTATTTATTTAAGCGTAATTACCTCCATTATGTTAACAGAGAAGTTCAAGAATGTAGGCAAAGCTCTGCTTCCAACATGCGCTTCTGCCTCAACATTCAAATGCTCAAAATGGACTTCAATTGTGGGAATAGCAATTCCAACTCTAACAAATCCAGAGAAAAGTACCCATTACTGTAAATTCTTATGAAGCATAATCAAAACAAAATAAAAAGAAATTGGATAAACAGAATTAACACAAAAAATAAAATAAAAGAAGCTAAGACTACTATCAATTTTTACTATAAAATACTTAAAACGGCAATGAATATTTTCGATGCCACACCAACAATATGATAGATAATTTTCTTAATATTTTTTGTTTAGTACTTCAAATTTAAGACATGAATTTATAAGAATTATATAGTAAAATTTATAATATCGAACAGCATGACTCATCGACAAAACACTGCATAAGTCGGCATTAAAGTTACCTCTCCAAGCGGTCCTTGAGTTTATACAAGAACTTCTCATGATCTTCTTCGGGGACCTTCACCAACCTCTCAATCAAACTCCTCCTTTCCTTCAGTCCAAGATGATGTACATCGATTTCACTGGTCTCACCTTGCTGTGTAGTCAGTAAACCTTTCGTCAAACGGTTGTAAGTAGGAAGCTTCTGTAGCGCAGCCCATTTGAGAGCTTCTTCATCATCATCTTCTCGCGAAGATTTCGAGAAAACTTCCATGCTAGTGTCCCTCCACATTGAGGGACTGCTTAGTCGAAAACTACTACCGGCTTTATAAATATCACCACTCTTAACAAAAAAGATCAGTGCCTCAACAACAGCTAAATCCACCAAAACCCAGAATTGTTTCTTGGAATTTACGTGAAGTAAGGCCAAGGTTTCGGGTTCTATGGATCAGAACCTGAAAATATAGAAATGGGTTATGGTTTCTCTCTCTGTGTTGAAGTTAAACAACTTAGTTAATTTCCTTTTATACTCTGAAACCAGTATGAGTACGGGTTGGCTGTGTTGTGCGTGTATTAATAATTTATAGAGTCGAAAAGGGTGGCCTTAAAGCTTCAAACTTTGTGTCCCTCTTCATGTTTTTTTATAATTCGCGTGGAAACTGATCATTACTTTATCGTAAAACAAAGGAAAAACAAGATAACAAAGTTCATATTTGGTTCTCAATAATTTTATGGTCCTTCTATGAGTCATCCAATTCTAACAAAAACAAATTGTAAGAAATTTTGACTTTACTATTTTTCTAAACACATGCACGTTTCTTTTTATTATTAATGGGACCTATCTTCTTTAAACAACACTTAGCATTGCATGCATGAATCTTAAAAAAGGCAGACAGAGCTTCAGTTATTTGAGCCCACCACAACACCAAGAAAAGGAATGGCCATAGACTGATTGCTTCAGTAATGGATTAAGTCCTATCAAAAAAAAAAAAAAATTATTAGATTACGTAGGATCATCAAATAATTAATGTCTTTCCTTCACGTTTTTTTATCACCAAATAATAATAAAAAATAGGGAAATAAAAATAAAGAATGACCCCTATCCAAAAAAAAAAAAAAAAAATGAAGAAAACAAAAGGAACCCAAAAAAATGTGTGTGTATATATATATATATATATATATATATTAGGTTTATTTATTCATTGTCCATTAAAAATGTGGGGGGAAATGTTTCTAAAATAAGTAACTCAAACTTTTCTTAAGTGGCCTACATGTAGAAATATTACGAAAACTATTAGGTATTCTTTTATTTATTATTATTTTTTATTTTTATAAAACATAGAAATTCTATTTTAACATAATCTAAGTATATATGTATGTGAAGCTTTTTCCTAGAGACTTGAACCCCGGCCTTTGCCTCCCCCCAAATACCCACAAGTATTTATACTTATAAAGTAATCATCGCACTAAGAGTGTGCAAAACTATTAAGTATTCTTTAAACATAATGAGGTGGTACTCTCTCACAAGAATGGTGCAACCCATTGTGAATTTAACGTATCTTTGGTTACCTACTATTATGTGAAAGAATAATGTAACACACGCTAAAGATTGATTAATTACTTCTCATATCTTGAATGAAAAAAATTTTAATTGATTAAATATTATATTATACTTTTCCATGCTTTAAATTTAATTTATTATTGTCATATTACAATTCTATATTGTATATAATATTCTTTTATTTATAAATATTTTTTTAATTACAAATATTAAGTGAAAAATATTAATTTGGATATGAAATACTTGAGAGAGAGAGAGAGAGAGAGAGAGAGAGAGAGAGAGAGAGAGAGAGAAATTTATTGAATCCTCAAATAAAATCCTTTAATAAATTCGTTATTAACAATATAAAAAATATAGCATAAAATTTAGATGATAATCTCATTTATGAATACGAAATTCATTGAAAAGAGTTAGAAGATAATTAATGAAATAATATAATAGAAAGATTATACCAATGGATGTAAGAACAATGATGTTCAAACATGAAATGTAATTTTTTTTATTATATAAAAAGACTAGATTCCTTTCTGGCTTACAAAATGTTAGTAATAACACTTGTTACAATTGGTCATCCAGAAAAAGAAATATATATTGTTAGGTTCTAAAAGTTTAGAACAATTGACAAACCGAGAGCACAAACTTGTTTAGATATAGATTCCTAGATCTATAGGTTTAATTAGACAATACTCAAGATATTACATGCCAAAATACAAGAACATTCAAGCTGCAGAAAGGAGAATTCAAATTCAGTGAAATCTGACCGATCGAAAATTAGATCCGACCAATCAAAAATCGTAGACATGAAATTTCTGCAGAATTTTATTTTAACCCAAACTCTGCTTAAACATTTTGGGTTTCAAGTGAAATGCTTCTAGTATATTAAGAAAAACCCTAGCTATGTTTTTCAAGCTTTTAAAAAAAGACTTGTGTGTTACTTTTTGTGAGATTTGAGAGGTTTTGTACCTTCTAACTACACAAGAATCTACCGGAGCAAGAACTACAATCAAGCGTTTGGTAGAACATAGTTGCTGTATCAAGATCATTATTGATGGTGATTTGAAACCTTTGAGTGGGATCTCAAAATCACAAGCAAGATGACTTGTGTTGGTGTAAATCCAAGAAGAGGAGTCCGTGGATTCGGAACTTGCACGTGATCGTGTCAGTAAATTACTACTGGAGGTAGCAATAGATTTAGGCTTAAATCTGATTGTAAAAACTTCAATTCTCTTTTAATGGATTTAGTTTACTTTGAGAATAGCTAGGTCAAATCCTCACTAAGTTTTTACCTTGAAACGATTCATTTCATCGATTTTCCTAGGTCATCATATCATAGTATTATTTACTTTTCCACTTTTATGCATGATATGATATATGCTTGTTTAACTTAGATTTGAATAATAAATCTAATAATCAACTTGGTTAATTAATTAGATTAAACAATATGTTTAAGAGGTCTAAACAAATAAACAAATATATATATATATATATATATATTAAACCCTTCTTCTTCTTCTTCTTCTTCTTCTTTTTTTTTGTTTTTTTGTTTTTTTTGAGGAAGTATTCCTCTTAATATCAATTCTATCACAAGAAGGTTAGGCGGATTATCACATTATCGATGAAAATAATGTGTTAGCAAAATATAAATACAAAAACTTAGTAATATTTTGTTTCTTAAAAGGTAAAATTGAAAAAAAAAAAAAAAAGAAAAAAAAAAAAGAAGAATTTTAAGTACACGAATTTATATTCTATAAAGTTAAATAAAAAAATTATTTATTTTTTGAAAATAAAAATTGATTGATATTTAAATATTAAAAAAATGTTAAAAATTAAATTATGGTCTTAGGGATCTCAAATGGTATCTAACTAACCTGTTTAATATCCTTCTTAAATTACACCTCATAAACATTTATAATATAGCCAAATTTTATTTTTCATTTTTGTTAGAAAAGGTTATATCGTCTAAATAATAATAATCATTCAATATATTTTCTCAAATTTTTTACACCCATCATCAATGATATAATCGTTTTCACTTTACACCATGAACATCCGTTTCTTACTGTGTGTGTCTGCCACACAAAATCATGGCTGATATCAGCAAACAGGCATCGCAAGTGACTGCACTTGCATGCCTTCATTTAGGCTAAGGGGTTATATATGAAATCATTGATTATGTCACAAACCAAAGAGAGAATCATTAAGCCATCTCTCTCACTATAGGTTTGAGTTCCTTTTTAAGCTTTTCAAGAAGTTCCAATTTTTTTATTGTTTGCTTTTGCCAAGAAAGTAATGAAACAAAAAGCAAACAATACTTTTTAGCTTTTCAAAAATTACATTAAAAACATGACTCACATGCATACAAGGATTTTTTTTTGGTTATATATACATCTATTATCCCCCTTTTTTCTGCCAAGGAGAAATTGATGATTGAGGGTCCGTTTGGATACTGCTGAAAATTGAAAACTGAAAACTGAGTTAGGCCATTTTGGATATACACTATTGTAAGTTTCTTTAAGATCTTCTCCCATCTCCCGTGTGTGTGTTAAAAATATTTAGTATTCTAAAAATAAAAAAAACTGAAAACTGAAAATACTGTAGTAAAATAATTTTTAAATGTGTGAATACTGCCTTGAGACCCATTTTTAATGAAAGTTTTGCTGAAAAAAGAGGTTTTTGGGTCCCGTGAACAGTGCACGAGACCCACTAGAAACGTGAAACGCTCTTCTCAAAAAAAAAAAAAAAAAAAAGGGAACACAAACGTTGTATCCAAACGGATACTGAGGATGAAATCTCAGTGTGACTTATAGCAAGAAATGGGGTTTACATGTTAAGAACCAAAATCTTCAAAAAATAAAATCTCTCTGATGCAAAGAGCAAGATCGTCTTTAAATACTATGTTATCAACAATATAAATTAAAATATTTAGGTCAACTTTAATTATGGTTCTCATGCATTCAGGTCCTCCACCCATGATCCTCCACTTTGGTGTGATAATCAGATTCTATTAACTCTTTACTCTTCTTCTTCTTCTTCTTGGCAAACCTGACTGTGAAACCAGCCCATCTTTAGCAGACAAAAATCAAGTAAGATGGATGAGATGGGTTGGGATTCCCAAAAGAAGAACAAAATGATGCCAACAACAAGAAGCAAGGGAAATAGGGAATGAACCATGCCATCACTTTACTCTCTATTTGTAGCCGCCCAGGATGAAATAATGGCACAATCCAATTTTTTATTTTTGAAAAGAGATAACTCTTTCTCATTGTTAATTTTATTTGTAGGCTAACAAGTAATTATGCATAGAGCATTCACAGAAGCCTCAATAAAATTTTATTTATATTGTTACTAAAATCTCTACATTTTTTACTTAATATAGTCTGTTAGTCACGTTCATTTGTATGGCATTATTTTTCTTTAATGATATATCATAATTTTGATTGGTCGAAAATTGAAATTTTAATATACATTGAATGATAAATTCTTGCAAATGATCTTTTGCTTTTCCTAGGTATTATGAATGAAATATGTAGTCTTTTGACATTTTGTATTGTAAACTAGGTCTGTGAAACAGCTAGTTCCATCTGCCCAAATTATCAAATCTACTTTGCTCTACATCACCCCTCATGGATATAATATTTAGGCTAAAATGCAAAACCTACTTTCTAAGTTTCTTCAGAATACATTTCAGTTATCTAACTTTGTTTTCATTCATTTCAGTCATTTAAATTTCAAATTTATTCAATTAAGGTCTTTCCGTCAACTTTTGTTAAAATTTTTTGAAAAAAAAATTGGAAAATACTTTTCAATCATTAATTGAATTTTTTTAATTTAAAAAATTTGAAGAAAAATTTAAAAAGTTGGAAAAAATTAACCACAGTATATAACAAAAGTCGATAGAAAAACCTTAATTGAATAAACTTGAAAGTTAGAGGACTGAAATAAACGAAAGCAAAGGTAGATGATTGAAATGATTTTTGATGAAACATAGAGAGAAATTTTTTCATTTTAGCCTAATATTTATTTCCAAACAAGTTGGATGGGTTCAACTATTAAAGTGGTGGGTCGACCCAACCTTCATATATATATATATATATATATAAGATTTTTTTTTATTAACTTCATGATTTATACATGCTAATATGAAAAATGCGATACTTTTCCGACATATTTGTAAGCATACTAATGTCATGGATATGATGCTTTTTTTTTTTAATAGAAAAAAGTTAGAAAATACTCATACCATAAGAAGTGTGTACTTTGATTTATGAGAAAATACACACGTCCTATGGTTTGCTATAATAGTTTATATTTTTGTTGCATGCCCTTCAATGGTATATAGAATTTAGAGGAAATACTTTTTAAATTTATTCGTAAATGGTAAATAAAATTTGAAATTTAGTGTACTACTCATAACTAATTAAAGAAACCCACCTAATCTATTGAGTTGAAACCAGGCAAATTTTCAACTAACCCACCATTTTTGTACATAGGTTGGTGGGTTGGATTTTTTCAACCCGCCCAATCCGACCCACACACACTACTATCGTAAATGTAAGTCTCAATGGTTGAATTGCATTAATCTCTTTAGTACTTTGTTATCTTCTTTTTGATTGATGAGAACCCACAGGTTCTTATGGAACTTAAGAAGAGTACAAGGACAGAGCCACTGTTGGACTAGGGGGGCAATGGCCCCCCTAATTTAAAAAAAAATATTATTATATATATGTGTACTAATTTAGCAATTTTGTTCTATAATATTACATTTTGCTCATCTTAAACAATATCGTTGATTCTTTTAAGAGTAATGTTAGACTCACAAACTTTTTAAAACATTTTTACAAATTTTTTTAGTAGCAAATTTTTATTGGTTCACATATGGGCTCATCACTTACATAATTTTTTACTTACCATTAACCACTTATCATCACATCAGCAATTTATAATAAAAGTTTGTAGCTCTAGCATTTTCCTCATTTTAGTGACCATAAAAAAATTTATAGGTCTAAAATCTAAAACAAAATATACAAGCCTAAAAAAAAATTATCTCAACAACAAAAATTACCAATAGTAAAACTAAAAAAATTAAGCCCAATTATTTTATTTTATCCGAAATAAACAACCTTACCCTTTAAAAAATTCTAAACAAAAATAATTTTGTTCTTACCCACAGGAAGAAAAAAAAAAAAAAAAAAAAAAAAAAAATCCCCCTCAGCAGCTAAGTAGTAGTAGAATCAGAGGTTGTAACTGCTGCACACAACCAACAGTAAAGTCGCCCCCTAACTCAAAGTTCTAGCTCTGTCCCTAGAAGAGTATGAGTAGTTTTTCGAGGGAACTAGGCATCTTAGGAAATTAGAAGATAAGAGAAGAAACAGAACTTTGAGAGAGAAGAATATACTACGCTATTATTTTCAGAGATGACATTACAATAAAATCATAGCCCTTATATCCTACAATAGGGACTAACCGACTCATCAACTAACTAATTCATTATGTTACAAGTACAACAACTAACTAACTCCTTCCAGCTCAACAACTAATAGCTAATAGTAACTAACAGCTAAATGTGCAGGAACATATCATTATGTTCTATAATATTCCAAATATTGACATGGTATCAGAGAGGGACGATTATTCAACCTTGCTTTCATCTCCTCACTAACCTAATTTTCCTCTTGATGATGATTTCTAGTAAAATCACCTTGTCAATCACCCATTATTATCTACCTATTTCTTTTCTTCTTATTATTAATAGGAAGTATTACCATTTCTTCATGCATATTGGTAACTTTATTCACTCATTTCTAACTCACAATACTTTGCTTCATAGTAAATGATTTTGTCACACAATATTGACATGTTTATAAAACAATTTCTTGTGAGTTTCTTGCATATTACTCATGGCACCATTTTAATGGCGTTGTTGTTGTTGTTATTTATTTTTTATTTTTTGATGGAAGGACTGAACTTCTTATTTAACCAACTAAAGAAGAAAAAGGTACATCCTAAGTACACGTGTACACAATAAGGCTGGGAGTTTCCTCCAACCAAACCACAAAGTCACCAATCTGTTTAGCAAATTGGGCTAGAATGTGGGCAGGTCTATTGCCTTCCCATTTGATATGAGTGAAACTAATAAATCTAAAACGCTGAGCAAGAATGACGTTGTTTTTATAAGCCCCTGATGCAGGAGAAAGTATACGATGTTTTAGGAACCACGACGTAGGACCTGTTTGGTAGAGATGTTTTAGTATTGTTGTTCAAAATGATGTGAAAACTGTGCTTTAAAAAGTGTTGTGAAAACACGTATTTAAAGTACTCATAATGCAAAAAATGTGTTTGGTACTATATTTCTAATAACGTCTTTTCAAAAATGAAAAAACATAATTGTGTATTTAGTATGAGTGCGTTTTTAAAAAAAAAATTATATGTGATGACATGTAGTCTAATTAGTGAGACCTACAGTTTTTTATTTATTTACGAAAGTGCCACTGAGCAACGTTATTTGAAAATTGAAAACTAGTAAGATGAGTCTTCTAAATTCAGTGTTTAAACACTCTAAAATAAGAAACGTAACTCAAACACTTCTAAAAAAATTCTTTTATCAAACACTTTATTTATTTATTTTTTTGTCCCACAATTTTCAGTGTTTAAACACTAAAAACTGTTGTTCTGGTTGGTGTTTCTAAGTTGAATAAAAAATTGACCTACAGGTCAGTATACTCTTGCTTTCCCCCTTTTTGCAAAATCAAAATTTTCATCTCTTTCAGTGTGCGTTTGGCTCCAACTTACAAAACTAGCTTATTTTACTATTCAACTTATTTTTTCTATTATTTATGGGCCCCACTGCACTTTTTGGTACTATTTATAGGTTCTACTGTACTATTTCAGCTAACTATTACCTTTATCTATAGTATATTCAACAAAAAGTTTTCAGTTTCAACAAAATAAGCCAATCCCAAATAGACCCTGATGAGTAACCCAAAAAAAATAAAAAAAAATAAAGGAAGTATACCCTGTTACGAGTGTATGCTTTCTCCCACTCATAAGCTAGTGGGACCCATAGCTGGTGGACTGTGGGTCCCGCCAGCTGTGAGAGGAGAGAAACATACACCCGTAACAGGGTGTATTTTCTCCTCTCCTCTCTGTTTCTTTCTGCACCACCATAGTCCATAGCACACCAGCACCTCCATCTTCTCTCTCTCTCAACTCCAAACCTTTACAGCCGTTGCCTAGCATCATTGCCGGTGATAGAGATACGCTGGCCATCATCACCAGTTCCAACGATACTAACCTTTGTCTTGTCGGAAAACGCCCAAAACTGTCTCTCTTTCTGGTTGTTTCCAACCACCGATACCTGAAGTTTTCTTGCTGCTTCTAACACTTGACGTTGCAAGAAAGTTTTCTCCTCTCTCTTTTTCAATTTATTTTCTGAATTTTTCTGTTTATATATGTGTTTTGCTTGGTTTTTTTTTCTTTGTTTTTATAAATTGACATATACATTCATATGTAGAAAGGATTTAATTTAATTTAATTTAATTTTTAATTTTTAATTTTTTAATTTTTTGGTGTTTTGTGCTCTTTCTGAATCATGTATGCTATGTTATTCTATGTAGAATCGTGATTTTTGAGATACCCATATACTATTTTGACTTCTCCTGAGGAAATTGTTGTTAGTGTTATGTAATTTTAGTGATAGAGAATAAGCCCTTTTCATTTTCTGCATCAAAGAATCTGTTTCTTTTGGCCACTCAGATAAGCAGATTTGTTATTTATTTATCTATTTTTGATAGTACCCATGAGTAGTCATAGAGTTTGTGATATGATATTAGACATGTATATGCCTTTTATTGTCTTGTGTGTTTTTTCGCAACAAATTGGCATCAAAGCTATTGGTTTGGAATCCAAGAGACAGCAAGCACAACGTTTGAGGTGGACTATTAGATAGGATGAATAGTTTTAGTCCTTGATAAAGTACTCTCAAAGATATCATGGTGCAGCAAAATTTGATTAAAGCATACTATCGGAAATTACAAAAGTCGGCCACTATGTCCAATGATGAATTGGAAGAGCTTAAGATGAAAATAGTGAGTACTATTCATGTGAGTCTTGCCATAGGGGTAAAGCTATAGCGTGTTGAATGAAACTTCTCCCCAAAAATTGTGGAAAAAGTTAGAGGAGATATATATCATATATGTCAAAGTTGCTTATAAATCTTTTGTACTTGAAAAGAAGTTGTACCAACTAAATATCGAGCAAATTAGTTATATTCAGGATCATTTGATTGCTTTTAATATATTCACTAAATTTTTCAGCATGGAGGTCAAGATCAAGTGGGAGGATTAAACCCTATTGCTTTTAACCTTGCTCTTTCCTTTGTATGATACTTTGTTGACTACATTGTTGGTTGGTAAAGATACTTAAAAGTTAGAAGGGTGGGCAAATGGGCCAAAATGGAAAAATACCCCTTTCGCCCAAAAGTTCTAACAAAATGTCCCTGTTCTGAAACTATTTAGGGTTATGCCCCTGTTTTGAAACTCGATTTTCTAAAAATCGAGTTTCAATGAAAAACTCGATTCACCCAAAATCGAGTTACTTGCAAAAACTTACATGGAACTTGAGTTCCATGTAAGTTTTTTTCCTATAACCCGATTTTGGGCGAATCGAGTTTTTCATTGAAACTCGATTTTTAGAAAATCAAGTTTAAAACAAGGGCATATCCCTAGATAGTTTTAGAACATGGACATTTTGCTACTTGTTTTGGGCGAAATGGGTATTTTGCCATTTTGGCTGTGGCAAATGTTTTCTTGGATATAGAGAAGTTCAAAAAGCCAACAAGTAATTCTGAGATTGGATCTTTTGTGGTGAAGTTTGAATCAAGTCTTGGTAGGAATATGTCACATGGGAAGAATTTTGATTGGGAGAAGTCAATATCAAAGTGTAGAGCAAACAATGATAATAATGTCATGAGATGGGACATTATCGATATCAATTCAAGAAGTTGAGAGTTGAGTTAGAAGACTACAACAAAATTCATTATAGTCAAAAGTACATGGATGCAACAATGGGTACAACACATAGTGAGGATGAAAATTATGGTCATGTTTTTATGTATAGTAAAGTTACAGATTCAATTTAAATTTTGTGGGTTTTGGATTCTGTCAGCTTCTTTCATATGTATTGGACTAATTATTGGTTTGACATGTATAAGGCTTGTGATGAAGGTTCTGTTATGTTGGCTAATCACGAGGAATATAACGTTATGGGCATAGGAACAGTAACATTTAGATGTTTGATAGGATTTTAAAGATCTTGGGGAATGTGAGAGACATACCCGAAATTGGTTTCTATATGCTATGGATATTTTGTAAGGGGTAGAGATATGATAATTATTAAAGGGGCTTTGTCGGTAACAAATGTAGAGAATGATTTGAAGAATTTATATAAATTAATTTAGGGTAAATTCCAAAGTTGGTCCCTATTATTTAAACCATATTTCAATTTGGTCCATAACCTTTCAATTGTATCAATTTAGTCCTCGTTATTATCCCTTAGATGAAAAAAGCTAATGTGTCAAACGGAACAATAAAAAAATATTTTTCATGCCACATCAACTGCTAATTGTACCACCACATTATATTATTAAAAAATGAAACCCCAAATTAATATTCACACACTTGAGATCAGAACAATGCAAGCAAACAAAATAAGCTGCAATTGAATATTAACCAAAGAATATAATTTAAAGTTTGAAAAATGAGACCTTGACAATAGTTGTATCTTCTTGACCAGGTCGCCATAATAACTAGCATTCAAGTTGTTGATGGTGATCACAACCATCTCTGTCAGTCACCTAAGTTTTTTGTTTAGCTTTCAGTATAGCAATAACAAAAAAACAATGCATGTTAAATTTAAAAATAGACCCAAAAGAGGAGGCTCTATAACTTTGAGACTGAGAATGAGACTATAAAATGTTACGGGCAGAATATCTTAAGAGGGGAGAATCTACCAAACGGACCCTAAGGGTCCATTTGGTTGGAAGGATGGAAAAGTGAGAGGATAGAAAATAGAGGAATGATGGAAAAGTGGGAGTATAGAAAAGTTTTTAGTTTTCCTCATTTATGTTTGGTTGAGAGGGTGAAAAAGTGGTTGGATGGAAAACTTTTTGGTTTGGTTGAAAATAAAGTTTGTATGAATTTATCATCATGTCCCTCTTAAATAAAACAAAAAGTAATACATTATACTTTTTAAAAAAATTGTGTATTGGTGAAAGTGGACATTTTAAAAAATAGCATAAGAAATCATCCAAAAGTGTTTTCTTACAAAAATAATAAAAGAAATTTAAGAAGAAAAAAAGAAAAAAAAAAAAAAAGAAAAAAAAAAACAAAAAGCCAACGTTACACAGGAAAAGTCATAAGAAAAAAAGAAAAAAAGAAAAGAAAAAAAAAGAAAAAGAGCCAGAAACATAAAAAAGAGGTGGGGGCAATTTTGTTCAAATATTTTTTTTCACTTTTCACTCCAATTTTCTCTCTAATTTAGAGAAACTGTATTTGAAGGGAGAAGAGAGAAAACTTATGGGCCTCACCACTTTTCTCTCCCCCTCCCCCTCTCAGCCAAATAGTGAAAAATGCTATTTTCTACCATATTTTCTTCTTCCTATTTTTTATCCTCTGTGTTTTTACCTAAACCAAACATACTTTAAGGGTCCGTTTGGTTGGGAGGATGGAAAAGTGGGAGGATAGAAAAAATTTTAATTTCTCTCATTTTTGTTTGGTTGGAAGTAGAAAAATGGAAGAATAGAAAAATGGAGTTTGTATAAATTTACTCATATATCATTGTTAAAAAATGATAGCCAATTAAAACAAAAAAGTGACAAAAAAAAAAGAAATCATCCAAATTATTAAAAAATAAAAATCATCTAAATCACTCTGTAGGTATGTGGTTTTTTTTTTTTTTTTTTTTTTTTTTGAGAGTTTTAACCTATGGCGTCCGCTCCTGATGATAGCTCTTATCATCAGACCAAGACACCAATCAGTTTTTAGTGTAGGCGGGGATTAAACTCCAAATCTCTTATACAACCATCAGAGACTTTACCAGTTGAGCTAACTGGAACCCACGCTAGGTATGTGGTTCTTTGATTTTGCTTATAATGAATATAAAATATATATTTTTTCTTTATATAGCGTTTGTTTCAAATTTTTGCGACGTCAATGTCCCCTGTGCAGATTTTTTATCATCTTGGCATGGCTTGGGATTTACGTTGGACAGCATCTTCATGTGGGAGAATAGAATTCAGTCTTTCAAATTTATACCTTTAGCGTACCAAATTGCATCAACAATGGGTAGCTCAAGGACACTTCGGGGCACACAATTTTTAGGTTTGAAACTGAGGTGAAATTTTTATACTGTATAGAGTTGGGTGTTTGTTTTTAACCAGGATTGTCGGACCATGCAGTTTGATTTGGTTTTACTGGTGAAGAAAATGGCCATTGACCATCCATACCACACAATCTTTCAGGTATATAAGCTCTACTCCTTTCGCTGGTCTGAAGCATATTATATGGCTTATGGTTTTCATCCAGGTCAGTTTTTTTACTTCATTTCATGTTACTTTTCAAGGAAAGGTTCTCAAGTAAGTGGCTTAAGCTGGTGTCTTTTGGATTTTTCTTGTCCGTTATGTGGCTTATATTTGACTTATGTTTATTGAGACGGATGATTTTGTCTTTAAACATTAGATGAAGATCATTAGCATTTTCTTTGGGAGGGGGGTTTTGGGCAGAAAGAAGAGGAACAGGGTGGATTATAGAGGATAGCGTTTGCCTTTTGTAGATTTACGAGGAAGGAAAGGGAGGAATTTAGAAGGAGAAACCCACCCATTTAGGTTTCCTATCCTTTCTGCCCATAATTGAGCAAATTGGGACAGGTTGGAATGTCTTTTAAAGAAGTTCTGTCTATCTGAAAATACTGCTAAACCAAAAAGAAAGAAAGGTGGGTGTAACAAGGCTATTTTCACCAAGCTTGACTCTTCTATTTTTGTTTGTGTACTACTTCTACCTCAGTCTATGGAGTGGCTTTTTTGGGGCCTATTACTATATATCCTCTGTTTATTATTCAGTTTCTCTTTCCTAATTTCAAAGTCTATGCAAAGTCTTCTATAGTTGTATGGGTCCAGATTTTCTAGTTTTGGTTTTAAGAAGTAGAAAGCAGGAAAAAGAATACCATAGATTGTATGAAGTATGTGGTCTCCATTCCAATATTTTGCTAAGTTGTGGAATGACATATGTTTATCATCTTTATGCAAGCTCTGATAACTACTTATCAGCAGTCTATTCCCTGCCTTAGGCGTACGGCTGACTAGAATTTTTCTTTTCAAGTATTAAATCTCTTATGCCACTCGTGAGCATACACAACTAGTCAGTAATCTATGCAATGCATGAGAAAATTCAACAAATACAATATATTTTATTTATTTATAAATATAGAATCTAATAATTATGACAGTTATTAGATTTTGTTTGCATATAGAAATATTAATTCTATTATTTATAGAAAATATAATGTGCCAATATTCTAATGGAGGGTGTAAATATATGGGGTTTATAAGGAATCTTTATAGAAATTAAACTAATGGTCAAGGCTTCAGTGTTAAAGTTGTTCTGTATATACAGGTGCTAAAGATATTACTGTGGCAGCTGCTTCTAAAGATAGCACCCTAAAGCTGTTGAAGGTTATTTGAAAAAGGCAATAAGCTGTAAATCAAATGTCTCTAAATTTCTTTGATTGTTTTACAGTTTTAACTTAGGTTCATTTGTTCAATTTCTTTAATTGAAGAAAACGTATTAAGAATTTAAGACGACAAACATGAAATATTCAATAGGTCATACTGGACCAAAAGGATTCCTAGACTTTGCGCCAAAGACCGCAATGTTGACGTGGTGCTTCACCTTCTAGATTGCCTCTGCATCCGAGGATACCAACCAGACTCTCGTAACATCAACACCATCATTCATGCACTTTGCCACTCTAACCGCTTCTCTGAAGCTCACCGCCGCCTTTTGCTCTTCATATCTTTTCATTGTGTCCCTCTCAAAGGGGACATAGAATATTTGGCTTCTCTTGAGGAAATTTCTTGGAGACAAAAGTCTCGTGCTTTGTTTGTGAAGGAGGGAGATAATAATACTCGTTTATTTGATAGATTAGCAAATTCCCATAGAAATGCTAATCTTATTAAGAGGATAGAGGTGGATGGTGTTCTTTATGAGGATGAGGTTGATGTGCGCTCTCAATTAGTTCTCTTCTACCAGGGTCTGTATGAGGAAACTGAGGTGAGGCGTCCTACTATGGATGGGTTAGATTTTGCATGTATTGAAGAGGAAGAGAGGTTGTCCTTAGAGAAGGAATTCTCGAAGGAGGAAGTTATCTGGGTATTAAGGGAGATGGAGGGTGATAAAGCCCCTGGTCTTGATGGTTTCACCATGGCTTTTTTTTCACAAATGCTGGAGTGTTGTGGAAAAGGATGTCATGGATTTCTTTGATTACTTTCATCAGCACTCTGTGTTTGAACAGTCTATGAATGCTTCGTTTCTTGCTTTAATTCCCAAGAAGTGTAATGCTGTTAACATTAAGGACTTTTGCCCCATCAGTTTTGTGGGTAGTGTGTACAAGTTGCTATCCAAGGTGTTGGCTAATAGGTTGAGGGTGGTTTTGGATAATCATATCTCTGAGTCTCAAAATTTGTTTATTGGCGGAAGACAGATTCTGGATTTAGTGCTTATTGCAAATGAATGTTTGGATAGTAGGTTGAAGAGTAGATTACCAGGAGTGGTTTGCAAGCTTGATATCGAAAAAGCCTATGACCATGTGAACTGGGAGGCCTTGTTTTATTTGTTGGGTCGGATGGGGTTTGGGTCGAAATGAAGGGGGTGGATTAAGGCTTGTGTTACTTCTGTCCATTTTTCAGTCCTGATAAATGGTTCCCCTGAAGGTTTTTTTGGAAGTTCTCGTGGATTGAGACAAAGGGATCCTTTATCCCTGAATTCATTTCTTTTAATAATGGAGGTTTTGAGTAGACTATTGAAGAAGACAGAGGAGTGTAATCTTATTCGAGGTTTTCATGTGGGCTTTGTGAACTCTGGTGGGGTGCGTGTCTCCCATTTGTTATTTGTTGATGACACTATCTTATTTTGTGATGCCTTTAGAGAACAGCTTCTGTCCATTAGGTTGGTGTTGTCTTGTTTTCAAGCTTTTATGGGTTTGAAGGTCAACGTTGGAAAAAGTGAGATTGTCCCTGTTGGGGAGGTGAATAATCTTGATGCACTGGCTAATATTCTTCAATGTAGAGTGGGCAGTTTGCCTATGAAATATTTGGGGATGCCGTTGGGGACTTCTTTTAAGACAGCTTCGATGTGGAATCCTATTTTGGAGAAAATGGAGAAGAAGCTATTTGGGTGGAAGCGTCTCTATCTATCTAAGGGTGGTAGGCTCATGTTACTAAAGAGTACTCTCTTAGGCCTCCCAACGTAATTTTTATCTCTTTTTACTATTCCTAAATCTGTGGCTGATAGATTGGAAAGTATTCAGAGGAACTTTCTTTGGGGGTTTTCTGAGGGGAGTTTCAAATATCCTCTGGTGGCTTGGAAAAAGGTGTGTTTACCCGTTGAGATGGGTGGTTTGGGGATAAGAAGTGTGGTGTCTTTTAATCAAGCTCTATTAGGAAAATGGTTGTGGAGATATGGTCATGAAGTTTCCCATCTTTGGCGGCGAGTTATCTCCATAAAATATGGTGAGAGTCAAGGGGGGTGGTCTACTAAAGTGTGTAGGAGGACTTATGGGTGTGGTGAAAGTTCAATATGTGTCTAAAACACCTTTGAACGTTAAGACCCCCAATTACAAAATTACCAATTCAAGCTTTATATCAAACAATGTATGTGCGGAAAATGAGAACAAGCTTATAATAGAATAGATAAACAATCTAAACCACAAATAATCACAATCACAGTAGTAATTAAATGGTAAAGATAAAGGGAAGAGAGATGCAAACACAAGGACAACACGCGATATGTTATCGAAGAGGAAACCGAAACCCTCGGCATAAAACCTCTCCACCACCCTCCAAGTGGTCAATAATCCACTAGAAAATGTAGTTGGGATACATGAATAACAATAAACCCTCCAAGCCTAATCTACCCAGGTACCTAAGCCCTCCAAGCTTTCTGCTCCAACGAGGTTGCGCTGAACCTTTTTCTTTTCTAGCTTACTGGATTCCGCTACTAAACCATAGCATCAACCAATGAATATTGGTTCCTTCCAAACTGCTTCCCTTAGCACCAAATGAACCTTCTCACAGACGTGGGTGCGGTGAGAAAAGGATTTGGTCAATGACCTCTCAAGGATGTATCATTGGAGAGGAAGAGAGTAGAGGAATTTGTAGAGTCTCTTAGATGAAGATTGGGGATGAGGCAATCTTGTTTTGCTCTAGGGTTTCTCTCACAAAATTTTCTCTGGAAGCTCTTTACATTTCGTGGGTATAAGGGTCTATATATAGTGGTGTGTGTTTGGAATACGAAGAGAGATTTTTTGCCAAACAGGGCTGGTTGGCGGCTTGGCCTCACGACTTGTCCAAGTCACGAGTTCAAGTCGCGAAGTAACAGCCTGGCCAGCCTGGGACTTTTGTCCTGTAGTGCGACAGTTGGCGCGACCCTTCAGCTCCTCTGTGTGCTTCTCACGTGCTTGTAGTTAACGGCTTGCCAGTCGCGAGTCAGCCGCGTGTCCTAGCCGCGAAACTCTGCTTCTTTGCACAAACTTGAGCTTTTCTTCACACTCCCTTCACACACTACCCTTACATGAATCCCACCTAAATACAGGGTTACTAAGTGCTAAATTACAAACAAATTGGCACGGAATAAAGCCAACAAGATGGTTGATAAATTTCAACCTTACAATCTCCCCCTTTGGCTATTCCATGACAAAACCCTAAAACAAACTCTAGACTTAACGCATGAGCAGGGAACAGTTGAAAAACTCACTCACACCTAACTCTAGAATCTGTGAAGCTTTAGAACCATAAGAACAAGAGACTCCTGAAACACAACAACACAATAAGTTTATTGTATGTAGAAAACTTGTAATGCAAATGGAGCAAGAACAATGCAATCAAGCACAATGGAGTAAAGCAATAGACCATGGCAAGACCAAAAACAGGTAATCACTTCATACAAGTGATCACAATGTTCATTCACACTTGGAATGAACATCCGGATATTCAAGTTGACAAACACAAAGCAAATCACTTGAATGACCAACACTCAACCAATGCACAGTACATGAAGTATGTGCATCTAGGAAAAATCCTACACGGGCACAAGAGTGACAATACTTAAAGGAAATGCATAACATTTAGTTAGAAGTATTGATTTAACAAAGCACAAAGGCTGCATAAAGCAAGGTACAAACCATAAAGCCTACAGAGTGCATAGAAACAAACCCTAAAAGCTTACAAAAGCAATATGGGTACAAAGCATAAACAGAAACCTTAAAAGCCTACAAAGGTACCAGGTACAAACCAAAAGCATAAAGTAGAAATGCTGAATAACATCATATTATATACTTAATAACTACAAAAATAAATAACTGTACCAGAGAGCCACAAGTTTTCCAAAAGTATAAAACCATATTAACAAGGATAAAAGCTCTAAAACAGCAAAGTATGTATAACAACTATAAAAACACTCCCCCTTTCAGTATGCACACTCCTTTTCATGTTTAAGCTTCACTCCCCCTTACTGTGCTGCTCTCCCCCTTTTTGGCACGAATAGCTAAAGGCTGTCTTCCAGCTTCTGTTGGATGTTATCTAATTGTAACTCAATGGTTCCGAGACGCATTTGAGTTTGACTGTGAAAGGAGTTGAGAAGCCGTTCCAAATCAGAAATTCGTTGAAGCACATTTTCAATGAAGTAACTTTGCTTGGGAATTTGGAATCCAGGAGGAACAGATGGGGTGCCGGTTGATTGTACAGGAGTAGCTGTAGCATGAGTAGATGGAGATGCCTGTGTGGATGGCTCAGTTTTAGGTTTCTTGGAGGAGTGACTCTTGCTTGCTTGGAGAGTGTGTATTGATATTGGTCGAGAGCGAGGCAGGACTTTCTCATCTGATGAAGGATTAACACCTTCACGAAGTACAATCTTCATGATTAAACTGCAGAATGGAAGAATTGTTCGTGTTGCTGAACGGGCCGCTGTTTTCCCAATAATCTGGAATATGTGAGCACAGATGTCATTCGGAGCAACGGTAATGAGGTCACACAAAAACTTAGCCCTTCCAAGACTGATGAAGGCAGTGTTTGACAGTGGGTAGAGATTGGAGAACATGATCAGCTTCAGAGTTGTCAATTCAGGCGAGAACAATGCAGTGTTTATAGGCGATCCTGTACTTCCCACTTCATGTTCACTCCCAAGAACATGAAGGATGTCTTGTGCCTGAAGTTCTCTGTCATCGTATGGAGTTCGATCCACATCTTTTGGTCTGGTGATGCGAAGAACCTTAGCAATGTAGTCGGCATTCACGAAAAATTCTGTTCCTCGTACCCAGCATTTCAACTCGACCCCTGTGTATCTGGCATTTGAGAAGAATTCCTTGACTAATTCTTCAGTTGGATCCTCAAAATTTCCAAATAGGTCAGCCCAATCTCTGTCTTCAAAAATCTTCGGGATAAATGTTGTTCCTAGGGTGTCAAACTTGACAACTCTTTCCACAATGGCAGAAGCCTCTTTGAAAGTGTCTGTGTACGTCTTTAAGTCTATAGGTGTTCTGAACCTCTCAATGGAAGAGTCCCTGGATGACCTAGATGACCGTCGAGTTCGTTTAGCAACCGGGGTTGACGGGTCGTCGGTTACAATATTTTTGCCCTTGGAGGAACAACGGGTCAACTGAAAAGCATCAAACACATAGCAGAGAACCAAAACAATGCCACAGGATACACACATTAGTATGATTAGATTCAGATATAAAAGTGTAGCACCAAATATCACAGAATCACAGAGACATGAACAAGTCATACACTTATGATAACATAAGCAACACAGACAGGAGAAATAGGCTAACAAAAATGATGAAAAATAGTAACAACACAGAGTCAACTGACAATGTGCAACACAAATGCACAAATGACAAAATACCCAGAACAAGATATGGCATGAGCAACACATTCAAGAATCACAACATAGAGCAGTCACACTCAATAGACATAAACATGATAGCACACAGTGGGATAGGAAACAAAGTAAAGCAATAACAAAAGCAACAAAACTCAATACTCACAAACCCCCAAACCAAGTTTGAACCCATAAAAAGCAAACTCAACAACACAAAGACATCTCACAAAAAAATGCTCGAATCAAGTACAATGAAGTGAGATAAAGGTAACCCATACCTTTTTCTTGGTGTTTGATGAAGACATGATGCCAAAAATGGAAGCTTTTTCAGAAAGACACGGAGTGTTTATGAGAGAGAAATGGGGAAGACAAAGAACAGTCACTGAAGTTCGAGGGAAAACTGAAAAAAAATTTTAAAAACTGTCTTTAAAACGCAAAACACGCGTTTTTCGCGACTGGAGTAAGTCGCCAGTCAGTCGCCAGGTTACGCCGCGAAACACTGTAAAACCAAGATTTTCAAAAAATCTTCCAAGTATTTTTCACGACTAGAAGGTCTATCCGCAAGACAGTCGTGATATGAGCCACGAAAATCTCTGAGTACTCCTCACGACTGGACCTTTCACTCGCGTACAAGTCGCCATACTGAGCCACGAAAATCATAAAAACTCAAATTTTTGAAAAATTTTCTAAGTATTTTTCGCGACTGAGACCTTGACTCGCCAGTGACCCGCGAAAATCTCAAGAGAGCTTCACGACTGGAGCATGCGACTGGACCTACCTACGACTGAGTCGCCAAAACAGGGCAACACTGGTTTTGAAATTTTTTGACATTTTTGTAAAAACAAAAACACTTTCCAAAAACAGACTAAAACACTCAAAAATCTTTTTGTGTTTGATCAACAAAGATTGAGCTTGTGAAAACACATTTAAACAAGTACAATCACACAAATGAGTATGACATTTCTTGAACATAGACTTGTGTGTTGTGTGTGGGTATCAAAAATGAGATAGTCCTTAGTCTAATGTGAAGCTTCAATGATCAATTCAATCAAGGCATACACAACTAGCACTAGATAATGTGACCCATCTCAATTATAGAAGTATGCATATATGACCTCCCACATAAACTTGAGTGCAATATAATGAAGCTTTTCATTTGGCTCCATTTTTAACATAACATTTGATCTTTTTGAATTAACAAATCTCATTGTGAGATTGATGCCTGAAATTTTTAATATTTCAATTTGATGGTTAGCCTTTGGCTTTTTGGGCATCATATGATTTATTTTGGTCGCTTTCCCTTTTTCCTAGTCAAATACTAGTATGTGCGACAGGCTTTTGCAGCTCAATATCTCTTTTCATTTGGAGATTTACATTTGGTGAGCTCTTTGAGTAAAGCAATAAAAATAAAAGTGGGAAGATATATAGACACAAGTCTATGCATGTCTCAAGATCAACAAAACCATTCACTAATCATTCATGACAAGGTTGAAGATCTATTTACAACAGTCACATAGATTTCAGAATTTCTTCCACAATGATATGAGTGCATAAGAGACAAGCTAAGCTCGTTAAATGTGCAAAACCATAAGTACAAAGGTACAAGGCAAAACAAGTTTTGAGACAAGACTCAACAAAGCTGATCAAACTTTTTGGATTTTCTACTTTTTATGTGGTTTTTGGATTTTTTGACACAAAAGCAGTAAAAGATTGATCAAAAGCAACATAAATAACAATGTAAACACATTTGAACCAAAGACAAACACACAAACAAAATAACAAATTAAAAAAAAAAACTTGCAAGAAGCACACAACCAAGCATATTCACAAACATGGGAAGTATTAATGCATGGACATGTTGCAATGCTTATGCATGAGTACCCTTCATCACCCACACGTCACGTGCGTTTGGGGTGATATCCTTAACGGATTGGGTACGAGAATTAGGACTTTCAAACCTTCTTGTGAAGCTTTCCAAGCAATTTGTGGAGGCACCGATCATCTTCATAACGTCCATCATTCTTGGATCACGGTTTTGACCTCTTGATTGCTCACCACCCTAAGACCTCTCTTCATTTCTCCTTCCTCTTGATCGAGGGGCACTTGCATTGTTCAATGCTCTCAGCTTGTGACAGTTGGGTCTAGTATGTCGTTGCAAACCGCAATGGTGACAGAGATAGTTCGTTCTAGGACCCTGTTGTGATCTTGGAAGTGATCTTCCTCTAGCTCCAAATCTGGCTTCTGATTGATTGCGGGACTTGTTAACCACCCGTTGATCATTCACATTCTTCTTCCTCTCAGTCTTAACTTTCTCAGGAATAGGCTTATCCACAACCGTCTCTTTGGCCTTTACAAACTTCACTTCTTTGGTGACATTGGCTGATGAGCTACTTCCTCCGGTATATCCCAATCCGGACTTGTCTAAGGCATGTTTTTGAGATGAAATAATATCATCTAACTTCTTCGAGGAGACCCTATCTATCTTGGCATGAGCTTGCACTACCTCTTGCTCAAGAAATCTCACTTTTGTATAAACTTCTGATAGCTCACCATTAAGTGCTTCAATCTCACACTTTGCCTCCTTGTATCTGACCAGTAGGCTTTTGTAATCTTCCTCAGCTCTCTTCATCTTCTTCACAGTCGCCTTTGCCACCTTTGTATACTCACCTGATTTCTCAAGAAGTAAGGCGTAATTCTTTTGAAGACTAGATGTATCTTCTTCTTCTTCAGCCTCTGATTCTTCAACAATCCCAATAGACTCCAAATCAGAATGTTCGCCTAGCTCCTTCACAAGTGAACCCAAATCATCCGAGGATTCCACATGTGCAATGGTCATGAATGCGGAGTAATTTCCTTCTCTGTCACAGCTATCTTCAGAGTCAGAATTTGATGAATCAGAATCACTCAAGGTAGTGGCATAAACCTTTCCTTTTGACTTCAAATAATTGGGACATTCCTTTTTGAAGTGTCCATGTCCATTACACTCGAAACATGTAATTCCTTGAGAGGATTCGGAATCTCTATCATCTTTCCTTCGGAATTCTTTCTTCTCCCTCCCGGAACTCTGAAATTTTCCTTTGTCACCAAATTTCCCACCATTCTTGAATTTCAAGAATTTTTGGAAGTTCTTTACAAGATACACCACATCTTTATCTACTACATCCTCTTCCGAAGGATCATGAGATGCCACTCTCTCATCAATTGTTTTAAGAGCAAGAGATTTGCTCTTCTTCTGCGTGGGTAGTGACAATTCGTACGTCTACAGTGAACCGACCAGCTCTTGAACTTTAATGTTGTCAAGATCCTTGCTCTCTTCAATGGCCGTTACTTTGGCACGAAAACTTTCTGGTAGCGATCGAAGGATCTTCCTAACCACTTTAGAATCCTCTGTCTTTTCCCCCAAATTAAATTTGTCGACGACCACCTCGTTCAGCTTACTGTAAAATGAATCAAAGGACTCATCCTCACTCATCTTGAGCTCCTCAAAGCGAGTGGTCAACATCTGTAGTTTGGTGTCTTTCACCTTCTTAGTCCCTTCATAAGTTGTCTCCATAATTTCCCATGCTTCCTTAGCAACGGTGATATGTGAAATCCTGTGAAATTCTTCTGGAGAGACACCATAAAAAATAGCATTCAATGCTTTACTGTTAGCATTAGCTGCCGCAAGAGCTGCCTTATCCCAAGTGGATTTGGCAGCCTCCGGCCTAGTCCAACCAACCTCAATAGCATCCCACACAACATCATCAATAGAACACAAAAAGGCCCTCATGCGGACTTTCCAAAATGCATAATTATTACCATAAAAAAACGGTGGTACATTAAGAGATTGAGACCTATCCATCTCAACAAGGGGTCAAGGATCACACTTAGGTATTAAAACCACAGAAAGTGTACCCGCTCTGATACCAATTAAAAGTTCAATATGTGTCTAAAACACCTTTGAACGTTAAGAACCCCAATTACAAAATTACCAATTCAAGCTTTATATCAAACAATGTATGTGCGAAAAATGATAACAAGCTTATAATAGAATAGATAAACAATCTAAACCATAAATAATCACAATCACAGCAGTAATTAAATGGTAAAGATAAAGGGAAGAGAGATGTAAACACAAGGACAACACGCGATGTGTTATCGAAGAGGAAACCGAAGCTCTCGGCGTAAAACCTCTCCGCCGCCCTCCAAGCGGTCAATAATCCACTAGAAAATGTAGTTGGGATACATGAACAGCAATAGACCCTCCATGCCTAATCTACCCAGGTACCTAAGCCCTCCAAGCTTCCTGCTCCAATGAGGTTGCGCCGAACCTTTTTCTTTTCTAACTTACCGGATTCTGCTACTAAACCATAGCATCAACCAATGAATATTGGTTCCTTCCAAACTACTTCCCTTAGCACCAAATGAACCTTCTCACAGATGTGGGTGTGGTGAGAAAAGGATTTGGTCAATGACCTCTCAAGGATGTATCAATGGAGAGGAAGAGAGTAGAGGAATTTGAAGAGTCTCTTAGTGAAGATTGGGGATGAGGCAATCTTGTTTTGCTCTAGGGTTTCTCTCACAAAATTCTCTCTGGAAGCTCTTTACATTTCGTGGGTATAAGGGTCTATATATAGTGGTGTGTGTTTGGAATACGAAGAGACATTTTTTGCCAAATAGGGCTGGTTGGTGGCTTGGCCTCGCGGCTTGTCCAAGTCGCGAGTTCAAGTCGCGAAGTAACGGCCTGGCCAGCCTGGGACTTTTGTCCTGTAGTGCGACAGCTGGCGCAACCCTTCAGCTCCCCTGTGTGCTTCTCACGTGCCTGCAGTTGGCGGCTTGCCAATCGTGAGTCAGCCGCGAAACTCTGCTTCTTTGCACAAACTTGAGCTTTTCTTCACACTCCCTTCACACACTACCGTTACATGAATCCCACCTAAATACAGGGTTACTAAGTGCTAAATTACAAGCAAATTGGCACGGAATAAAGCCAACAAGATGGTTGATAAATTTCAACCTTACATATGGCCTATGGAGAAGTATTTATGGAGGTTGGGAGAGCTCCTCTAAGTATCTGTCTTTTGCAGTGGGTGAAGGCACTCATATCTGCTTTTGGCATGATAGATGGATTGGTGATAATACTCTAAAAGATCTCTATCCTGAGCTCTATGTGTGTTCAGCAGTCAAGGATGCTTGTATCTCTGAGGTTTTGTGGATTCTAGAAGGGGGTTCGGTTAGAGTATGTGATTTAAGGTTTTATAGAGCTTTTGAAGATTGGGAGCTAGCTGCATCTTTTTCTCTGTTCCAGCTTATTCAAACTCGTATTCTCCGGGGAATTAGGAGTGATACTCTTGGTTGGCGGCTAAAAGGGGATGGTAAGTTTGACACCTGATTGTATTATCGTGCGATTCAGGGTGCATCGAATTCTTTGTTTCCTTGGAAGGGTGTTTGGAAACCAATGATTCCTAGGCGAGTGGTGTTTTTTTGGTGGACAGCTGCACACGGTCAAATCCTCACTTTGGATAATCTAATGCTTAGGGGTCGCATGTTAACCAATTGGTGTTGTTTGTGTTGTTGTGATGGGTAGTCGGTAGACCACCTTCTTCTTCATTGTCCTGTCACTCATTCCATTTGGACTTTTATGCTTCAGGCTTTTGGTATTCATTGGGTTATGTCAGGTTCAGTGGCGGGTTTGTTATCTTGTTGGCATCTGTGGCTTGGAAAACATAACTCGGACATTTGGAATTTGGTTCTAGGGTGTCTAATGTGGATTGTATGGATGGAATGAAATCGTCGTTCCTTTGAAGATAAGGAGAAGACGTTGGATGAGTTAAAGGTTTTATGCCAACACAGTCTTTTGGAGTGGTCTCATTGTTGGGGTTTTACTAATTGTTCTTCTCTCCTTGAGTTTATGTCTTCATTTAGCTTGGTCTCTTGATTTCTCTTTTTTGTTGTGCTATTTGTTCTATTTTTTCTTATTGTTCATCATCATGAACAACTTGTACTTTTCCTTATTTTCTCATTAATAATAGTTTCCTGATTACCTATAAAAAAAAAGTGTCCCTCTCATTGTTCTTATTGCCAAGTTACTTGATTTTCAAACCCCATATCTCACATTACATGTTATATGTTCTCATTGTGTGTACTTGTGTGCAGGGTGATGTTCATATTTTTAATAAAGTCTTACTTATTCAAAAAAGAAGAAAAAACGTTTAGCTCTTAAAAAAGAATCTAGACATTATTACTACTTCTACCTCAGTCTTTGGAGTGGTTTTTTTGGGGCCTATTACTATATTTCATCTGTTTATTATTCCGTTTCTCTTTCCTAATTTTAATGCAAATTCTTCTCTAGTGGTATGGGTCTAGATTTTCGAGTTTTGGTTTTAAAAAGTAGAAAGCAGGCAGAACAATATCATAGATCATATAAAGTATGTGGTCTCCACTCCATATTTTGCTAAGTTGTGGTATGACATATGTTTTTCATCTTGATGCAAGCTCTTATAAACTACTTTATCAGCTCTTATAAAACATATATTAGAAGAATGATAGAAAAATTTGGGCTTTCAAAACTTTTGCGTCATCTATAGAAGAAATCAACAAAAGTTAAAGACTGCTTTTATATGCATTATAGATTATATCTTATTTGGGTCATGATGATTTGTCATTAAGAGGTTTCTTGGACATAGTTACCATGGTTTTGGTTTCAATTACATCATTTAGTTGTGTTTTTCTTTCATGTATTATATATTGTGTTTCTCACTCGTTGCTATATTTATTCCCAAATGCTTCAACTTAGCCCGTGGCCCTTTAGCTCCCTTTGCAAATTCAACAGCTTGCAACTTATGAGGTTAGTTTTTTGTCAACCTATCATAACTTGTGAGCCAAGCCTTGTTGTCAGCCTATTGTAATAGTAATGGTATGATTGTGCTTCTGATTTTAATGGATTTTATCTAGAATTCACCTAGATTAAAGATATAATTCCGTTGTAGTCGGCATAGAGGGGCTCACTATTGTGTCAGATTATTTAAGCATGGAAAGCTTAAAAGCTTCTGCAAAATTTTCGAAAAAATGTGAACTATACTTTTATTCCACCCCCCAGTGTCCCCATTGTCCTATTTGTTAGGACATATGTGTTTTCACTTGTTAAGAACATATGTCACTTATTTATGTAAATTGGCTAATCATTTGACAAAACGCACTCTACTTGTAATTGGGTAGTTCTAGGTGTTTTTAATACTTCAAGAAACAAGGTTTCAAGATCAAGTGTTGAAGTCATCAAGTCTGTCCAAGAAAAACAAGCTGAAGTGCACCTGCTTGATAGCTCCTCGACACCTGCTCGATAGCTCCTCGACACCTGCTATCTGTCGAGATTTATAAAATCAGATTTTCTGATCTGATTTCTTGGGATCCGTATATGTGTCTTTGGGCCTTCTTTTCTCCTAACCCTAGACATATAAAAGGATTATTTTAAGAGCCGTCAAGTGGTACACAAGTTGCAAAAGCATTGAGAAAACTCTGTTCAAGCAATTTGTGATCAAAGATGAAGTTCTTGACCTAGTTCATCTTCTCTAAAGAAGTTGCTGTGTATTTGCACCAAAGGGTTTTGTGACCAAGCATCTTCCTGATCTTCAACGTGTAGGATGAACTGAAGAACTTTGCAGCCAACCTCTCCTTCTAAGTTGGTGTTGGAAGTCGCGTACTGAGATCCGTGCATTGGTTAGTCACGTACTTGGGAGCCGTGCATCAAAAGGGGGAACTGTTACTACAGATCAAGTCCAATTGGGTATTGGGGTAAGGGTTCAATTGTAGGTTGGTAAGGTACTTGGGATTCCTTTACTTGTAACCGCTTGATTTGATAATAGTGGAGTTTCGGGAGTGGTGACCTGAAAATCACCCGGTGGGGTTTTTGCCCTTAGGGTTTTCCCCATTCGTAAACAAATCACCGTGTCATTTAATTTCCGCTGCATATTTAGTTATTTGGTGATTTGTTTGTGCTTCCACGCAATTGCATGATAAATTGATTAATTAATAACTTGGCTAATTAATTAATTGGTTTAATCATAAGGGGTCGTTCAGTTTGGGGCCTATCAAGTGGTATCAGAGCAGGTACACTCTGATTAGGTTTAATCTTTGCTGTGTTTGATCCATTGACCCCTGTTGTCATAGCTGTAACCGGCTTGAAGAGATCTTTGTTTTCAAATACATCTTGTTTTTCTAATCACTATTTGTTTGAGTGTCTCAGAAAATACAAGTCTAAAAGTTATTTGATTTCTCGTATGAGGACTATTGGAAAAGATCTCAGTTTGGCTAAGAAGAAACTATGCTATCTCAGAATGAAAATGTGCAAATGAGTTCGTCAGAGAAGAGTAAAGGTTAAAGGCTTAGCTCATAAAAGGCAGTTAAGTGAAAGAACCATTCCCTCTGATTTGTCATCTAAACATGAAGCGTGCTTCGTGATGAAGTCTGCATACAAAGTTATGGACACATGTCTGTGGTACCTTGACAGTGGTTGCTCAAGACACATAACTGGAGACCGATCTCTCTTCAAGATTTTCGAGTCTAAGAAAGGTGGCAATGTTACTTTTGGTGATGGAAGTAAGTCACAGATTAAAGGGAAAGGAATCATATCTCTACCAGGACTACCGGACATTGCAAATGTTCTTTATGTAGAAGGTCTAAGAGTAATCCTATTGAGTATAAGTCAGATATGTGATCAAGACTTCATGGTACTATTCTCAAAGGGTAAGTGCCTTGTTATGGATGAGTCTGGAAAGAAGCTCATTAGTGGGGTTCGCACTTTGGACAATTGTTATGGTCTGGTTCCTGATGCTGATATTGTCTGTAATAGCATTCGTTTGCCTAATGAAGATCTATGGCATCAACGAATGGGACATGCTAGTTACAAGCATCTATCTATTGTATCTAAGCATGAATCAGTCTTGGGGATACCAAAGCTTAGTAGAATGAGCAATGTGGTGTGTGGACCATGTCAACTTGGGAAATAGACAAAAGCTAAGCATCCAAGCACTCAGACATCAGCCACATCAAGACCATTGGAGATTCTACATTTAGATCTTATGGGTCCAACCAGAACTGAGTCTCTTGGTGGTAAAAGATACATCATGGTTGTGGTAGACAACTTCCATTTTACTACGATCCAAGTCTGATGCTCCTGAGCACATTGAGGCTTTGTGCACAAGACTGCAGAATGAAAAAAGCCTAAAGATTGATCGAATTCGAAGTGATCATGGTAAAGAATTCGAGAACTCATATATGGAGTCTTTCTGCATCAGATCAGGTATATCTCAAGAATTCTCTGCTTCTATTACTCCTCACCAAAATGGTGTGGTGGAAAGGAAGAATAGGGTTATTCAAGAGATGGCCAGGGCCATGTTGCATAACAAAGATGTGGCTAGAAACTTGTGGGGAGAAGCCGTAAACACTGCATGTCATACGGTGAATAGGGTATACTTCAGACCCGGTACCAAAAAGACTCCCTATGAGTTATGGAAAGGAAGGAAGCCAAATGTGAAGTACTTCAGAATCTTTGGAAGTACTTGCTTCATTCTCAAGGATAGAGAGAATGTGGGAAAATTTGACTCTCGGAGCGATGAAGGTATATTTCTGGGCTACTCCTCTACAAGCAAGGCTTATCGGGTATACAACAAAAGAACTATGAAGGTAATGGAGATAGTAAATGTCGTCATTGATGAGTCTTCAGATTCTAATTCTGAGAAAGACATTGAGGAACTCTCCAAAGAAATTCTTCCTCCTGAGCCTAGGGAAGTTCAAGACATTATTGAACAAGAACCTGCATCTCCAAGTACTCCCAGTACTCCAAGTGTTGTAGAAGACTCTGCAGACATACCCACTTCACCAGATTCTGAAGAAAATGGACCTTCCTCTAGAGTCAAATTAAATCATCCTCCAGAAGTTATTGTGGGAAACATGAATGAACTCACATTAAGGAAACGCACAGTTGATAAATGTGTTGCTAACTTTGTGTCTTATTCCTGCTACTTGTCATAGGTTGAACCCAAGAAAGTTGAAGAAGCATTACAAGATGAAAGTTGGGTCGAAGCAATGCATGACGAACTACTTCAGTTTCAGAGGAATGATGTTTGGACTCTAGTACCTAGACCGGAAGGTGAGCACATCATCGGTACAAAGTGGATATTTCGCAACAAGATTGATTAAGAAGGCAATGTGATTCGCAACAAGGCTCGACTTGTAGCTCAAGGATACTCGCAAATGGAAGGAGTAGACTATGATGAAACATTTGCCCCAGTTGCCCGAATGGAGTCAATCAGAATTCTCCTTGCCCTAGCATGTCAGCTGAAGTTCAAACTTTATCAGATGGATGTAAAGACTGCCTTCTTAAATGGGTTACTCAAAGAGGATGTATATGTGGCTCAACCAAAAGGATTCATTGATCCACACTTTCCAGATCATGTGATGTACCTTAAAAAGGCACTTTATGGGTTGAAGCAAGCTCCTAGAGCCTGGTATGATAGACTCACACAATATCTGGTGTCACATGGGTTCACAAGAGGAAAGGCTAATCAAACTCTCTTCATCAAAAGGGAAGATGGTGAGTTGATAGTTGCTCAAGTCTATGTTGATGATATCATCTTTGGGTCAACTAAGGATGAACTTGCTCATGGCTTCTCAAAACTCATGCAAGCCGAGTTCGAGATGAGCATGATTGGAGAGCTGACTCATTTCCTAGGAATGCAGATTCGCCAGCAAGATTCAGGTATATTTCTTTCTCAATCTAAATATGCTAAGAATCTTGTGAAAAAGTTTGGTTTGGATTCTACTAGTTCTGTTAGAACCCCTATGAGCCCAAATGTTAAACTCACTGTAGATTTGTTAGGTAAGAGTGTTGATCCTTCTCTCTATAGAAGCATGATAGGTAGTCTTCTTTACCTTACTGCTAGTAGACCTGACATTAGTTACAGTGTTGGTGTGTGTGCTAGATATCAGGCTAACCCCAAAGAATCTCATATGACTGCTTTAAAAAGAATTATAAAGTATGTCAAAACCACTACTGAGTTTGGTGTGTGGTATAGCAAGGACACTAATGGTGTCTTAGTTGGGTACTCTGATGTTGATTGGGCTGGGAATGCTGATGATAGAAAGAGTACTTCGGGGGGTTGTTTTTATGTGGGTAACAATCTTGTCTCCTGGATGAGCAAAAAGCAGAACTCCATCTCTTTATCTACTGCAGAAGCTGAGTATATCGCTGCTGGTAGCTGTTGCACCCAACTCCTCTGGATGCAAAAACTCCTTCATGATTATGGTATTTGTCAAGAGCATCTTACTATTTACTGTGACAATACCAGTGCCATCAATATCTCTAAGAACCCGGTTCAACATTCTCGAACCAAACATATAGAGATTCGACACCACTTCATTAGAGAGCTTGTCGAAGATGGTACTCTCACTGTTGAGTTTATCCACATTCATGATCAAAAGGCTGACTTGTTCACCAAACCTCTTGACAGCAAACGTTTTGAATTCCTTCATCAAAACATTGGTGTCATCTCCATGGATTGATCTCCTTCTCTTGTCCCTCCTCTTTCATGCATTTGCATCTAGTTTTATGTTTTGTTTTGATAACATGTTTTTGTTTGTTTATTTTCAGTTTTGTTTATTTTGTTTTTGATATAAAAATAAATAAAAAAATTGAAAAATTGAAAAAAAAAAAAAAATACAAAAACAGTGTGCGTTTTGTGTACTTTGGTACTTGTGTACCTTGGATGGCCATTGAAACAAAGTTTTCTAAACTTTGTATCTTTTGTAGCTTAGATGAGCATCTCCATGCACAACTAAGCAAGTGAGCTTTGTGGCTCTTGTTTGTGATGAGTAAGACTAGAAAATCCTAAGAGAAAGGCATAAATAACCATCTCACCACTGTTGCCCGCCAATCATAATATGACACCTGTATGCTTCGGCATAGCAAAAGTGCAGTGTCAAAGACACCCGTATGCTTCGGCATAGCAAAAGTGCAGTGTCAAATGCTTAACATCTTGGGTATTTCTCTTCTCTCTTTTATGCCCATGCATGATATGCTAAATAAAAAGAAAATATGCAAAGAAAATAAAAATCAAAAAGATCAAAAATGCTTTTAAATATGATTGCAAGCGTGTTTTCTAGGAGATGTGGGAGTTATAGGATGTACCTCGAAGGTGATAGTCCCCATTAAACAGTTATAATTGTGTGTGAGTTAAAGTTATTTTCTCATATCTCAGATCGTCATAACATGTATACACATATGCAATCTTGCGATGTTTTTTCACACACAACACGCAATATTCTTTGCTACTCTTGATACATGTGCAGGTACAATGTGATTTGGCCATCACAAGTGTTTACATGTGCTACTTTATGCTCACTAAACTGTCTTGACTTGTTTTTGAAAAATAAAATTGGTTAGACTTGTTTAGTGTGTGTGTGTGTTTCTGAGGATCCATGTGCTTAAATTGTTTGTTGAGAGATGATTTTGAGAGCTTAATATGTTGATTGGATCATTGGTTGAGGTGTATGTTGGATTGCATTCATGTCTGTGTTTTTCACTTCTCGAAAAACTGCTTTTAATTGCTGGCTCGCCACCTCCTCGACACTTTCTCGATATCTTCTTATCTGTCGAGCTTCTCAAGCCTTTCTCTTATCGCAATCTTGACACCTCTTCGACACCTGGTGGATCGATCGAGAATGTTCCTGTCTCCTCGATACCTTCTCGATACCTTGTCGATCGATCGAGCTTCTGTTCTTTGAAAGTGGTTCTTGTCCCTCGATACCTCTCGACACCTGTAGTTGTCGAAGTTCATTTTCTCGATCTCTCTCGACCTATCTGCGGTTGTTCATCTCCCTAACCTCTTTTTCTCACTCAAAATCTCCAACCCACGTGATTTTCGGCCATTCCTTGCTTCAAATCACTCGGTAAGATCTCTTTTTCCTTCATTATTCATGCATTTCATGTTTTGAATCTTAGGTTTTGGGGTTTTTGAAATTTTTTGGGGTTTTTCAAAATTAATGAGTTTTTCTTGAAATTTTGGGTTGGGTTTTCACTTAAATGTGTTCAAAATGTCATACATTGCATTTCATGTGCATTAGAATGGTATTTTCATGCATTTAGATGTGTGTTTTATTCTTGTGTGCTGGTAGGATTGGATTGGGCTGAGCCCATGATGTTTTTTACTTTGCATGTCACATGTTCATGCATTCCCCATGCATACGTACTCATTGTTCAATATATTTGATATATGTGAACTGTTTTGGGACTTTTCTGATTGTCTCCTTCTCTATCTCTTTCTCATTCTGTTTACGTTAGTAGTGTCTATGGCACCTAAGTGTAAATCCACTCCGGCTCGGAACCCTCTGCGTTCTGGAGCTTCTTCCTCTTTTGATTCTTCTCCTCTTAATCTTCGGTTCCGTGATGGTGATGCCCACAAGGCATTTTTGGAGAACTTTTCTAGACGAGGTGTTCATTCGGAACGCCAAGTCATTTTGGCAGACTTTGCCGACACTGACCTTCCCTCTGTCATTCACAGTAGGGGATGGGAGTCACTGTGTGACGTCCCGGTCACATGTCTTCTCGTGCTTATTCAGGAGTTTTACTCCAACATGCACGGGATTGATCGTTCAGTTCCTCTCTTTTTCACTCGCGTTCGAGGTACACGCATCCCTGTCACACCGCAGCTAGTTGCGGATGTTCTTAGAGTTCCTAGGATAGAGTTTCCTGACTATCCTTCTTGTGAGCGTCTGAGGACTGTGTCCAAAGATGAGCTCATTTTTGCTTTTTGTGAGCGCCCCACTAATTGGGGTGAATATCAGTATACATCATGTAGACCTTTTGCTAAAGGTCCTAGATTCTTAAACATGGTGATGACTTTTGTACTCCATCCACTCTCTCACTACAACTCCATCACAGAGCCTCGTGCTCAATTTTTGTTATCTCTTCTTAAGCATCTGACTATAGATTTTCCTTCTCATTTCATTCTTTCTATTATTGATGTTCATTTAGATTCGGCGTCCCGTGATAAGCTCATCTTTCCTTCCGCTATCACGAGGATCTTACGCCATTTTTCTATCCCTTTTCCTGTGTCCGACCACTTCACACACATTTGTGCCATAGATGCCACTACCGTAAAACGTAGTGAGGCTCAGTTTAGGTCGAGACAGACGGATTCCACTCCTCCCTCCCGTTCAGCTCCATCCAGATCTGCTCCATCTACATCTGCTCCTTCTTCCTCTATGGGCGATGTATCTCTCGGAGATATCATGGCGCAGCTGCAGCGCATGGATGCTCGCCTCGATACACTCTCCCATGAGTTGTATCAGGTGAATGTTCGTGTTGGTCGTATTGCACGACAACAGGCGACCATGGGTGGTTTTGCTCCTCAGGCTACTCCTTCACCACCTCTTCTAGCGGCTTCTGACTTTGAGGATGATGATGATGATGGTGATGACGATGACGCTTCGGATGACGATGATGGAGATCCTAGCTCTACTGATGAGATGTCTACATGACACTCTACCCTTTGTCACTCGTGACAAAAAGGGGGAGTAGTTTTGGGTTATGAGAGTAGTCATCTTAGGGGGAGAGTTAGTATAGGACATTTTTGATAGGGGTAGTGTTGATATTTGAGGGATGTAGTGAGGTTTTGATGTATCTTTTCTTTTCTATTCTTTTTAGATACATTGATCTTGTATATGTGGTATTGTGACCAGTTTTACATACATTGTACTTATTTTCTCTATATATGTGGATGTATGCTTCTTTCACCTATCTCTTCATGTGTTGTTTCTTCTCTATCTTTATACACATGTTCATTATATTTGTATGCAATCTATTATTTCTGTTTCACACAAGATGCCTTGATGAGTTTTGTTTAAAGTGTTTCAGAAATACAGGTTGTCAAAGTCTACTTGCCATAAACTCTTTTCTTGCAAAGTTTTTCAAGGGTTTGTGATAGGATAGATTTTATTGTATTCAACAAGTGAGTATGAGTTGAGTGATTTATGACTTCTCTCATATGTTCATTTGTTTGTTGTGGTTTTGTCACGGATTGCCAAAGGGGGAGATTGTTAGGACATATGTGTTTTCACTTGTTAAGAACATATGTCACTTATTTATGTAAATTGGCTAATCCTTTGACAAAACGCACTCTACTTGTAATTGGGTAGTTCTAGTTGTTTTTAATACTTCAAGAAACAAGGTTTCAAGATCAAGTGTTGAAGTCATCAAGTCTGTCCAAGAAAAACAAGCTGAAATGCAATTTCATTAAAGCTCGACACCTACTCGATAGCTCCTCAACACCTGCTATCTGTCGAGATTTATAAAATCAGATTTTCTGATCTAATTTCTTGGGATCCGTGAATGTGTCTTTGGGCCTTCTTTTCTCCTAACCCTAGACATATAAAAGGACTATTTTAAGAGCCGTCAAGTGGTACACAAGTTGCAAAAGCATTGAGAAAACTCTGTTCAAGCAATTTGTGATCAAAGACGAAGTTCTTGACCTAGTTCATCTCCTCTGAAGAAGTTGCTGTGTATTTGCACCAAAGGGTTTTGTGACCAAGCATCTTCCTGATCTTCATCGTGTAGGATAAACTGAAGAACTTTGCAGCTAACCTCTCCTTCTAAGTTGGTGTTTGAAGTCGCGTACTGGGATCCGCGCATTGGTTAGTCACATACTTAGGAGCTGTGCATCAAAAGGGAGAACTGTCACTACAGATCAAGTCCAATTGGGTATTGGGGTAAGGGTTCAACTGTAGGTTGGTAAGGTACTTGGAATTCCTTTACTTACAACCGCTTGATTTGATAATAGTGGAGTTTCGGGAGTCGTGACCTGAAAATCACTCGGTGGGGTTTTTGCCGTTAGGGTTTTCCCCATTCGTAAACAAATCACCGTGTCATTTAATTTCCACTGCATATTTAGTTATTTGGTGATTTGTTTGTGCTTCCACGCAATTGCATGATAAATTGATTAATTAATAACTTGGCTAATTAATTAATTTGGTTTAATCACAAGGGGTCGTTCAGTTTATGGCCTATCATTATTTCGATGGTACTTTGTTGTTTTTGGTTGATGCTGCTAAAATGGATAGTCATGTCTTGCCCTGTTTCTTTATTCTTGAGACTCATTGCTTTTATAATTGAATTTCTATTTATTTTGTTTTATTTTGTTTTTATTGTTTTTTTATTGTTTTTTTTGTTTTGTTTTGTTTTGTTTTTTGTTTTTGTTTTTGTTTTTGTTTTTGTTTTTGTTTTTGTTTTTGTTTTGTTTTTTTGTTTTTGTTTTGTTTTTTGTTTTTGTTTTTGTTTTTGTTTTTGTTTTTGTTTTTGTTTTTGTTTTTGTTTTTTGTTTTTTTTTTTGTTTTTGTTTTTGTTTTTTTGTTTTTGTTTTGTTTTGTTTTTGTTTGTTTGTTTGTTTGTTTTGTTTTGTTTTGTTTTGTTTGTTTGTTTGTTTGTTTGTTTGTTTTTTTTTTTTTGGGTGCAGCCAAGAAACTAAAAAGGTGAATTAATATTTTGTACATTAATTTCTATAAAAAAAAAAATTTATATTTTGAGCTCTGTTTTTGTTGGTTTCGTTGAAATTTGCTTGTATTTTACATCAGTTTAATTTGGTAGAAGTCTTGGAGGTGGTAAATATTTTTTTGTCAAGGTTCGACAAATATGATTGTGTGGTGTGGAATATGATACTGCTTAAATTCTTCTCTTTTTTGGTTTGATTTTCATGTTTGTGAGTTGTTATGAGCTGTGTTTTGAATTCCTTAAGGTGTTGTGGTGCACAATCCACCAATGGAATCGGATATTGGATTTAAGCTGGGTTGGGATCTTCATATAGTGCATAATTAAACACCATTTTGAATTGAATTGGATGGGTTTGGAAAATTAGGGATTTTTATATTGGTAGGTTACACATACACCAAGTGGATTATGAACTCATTTCCTAACCTTACATGTTGCTCTTATTGGGGAAGGAGGTGCAATTTGAGTTAGAGCTTTTTGATTTCTTTCTTTTCTTTTCTACTAACTATATAAAAAGCACAAAGTCCCTTATCTGTGGTTGTCTTGTTTTACTTGAGTTTTGGTTTGTGTTGAGCAAAACAGTTCTTTTGGAGAAAATAGCAAAAGTCACCATTTTAGTCAAAGTAGAATTCAAGTCAAAATGAAATTCACTGTTAACTCCAGAGTTCAGAGACACTGTGAGACACAGAGAGAGGGAGAGGACACAGAGTTGGTGAGTCAAAGATATGGAAAAGATGGTAACAGAGAGTGGGTGATTTTCCATTTCACCTACTCGGTTTGTTTGTTTTTTTTTTTTTTGGATGGGGTTGTGTATGGGTTTGGAGAGAGAGAGAGAGAGAGAGAGAGAGAGAGAAGCAGATTAGAGTATTTTTGGTTTGATTTTTTGGCTCACCCACAAACCAAGTAAGCTCTCTCCCTCTCTCTCTAAATTTCCATTTCCATTTATGTTTTGATTGACCTCTTACCAAAATTTCTGGTTCTTTTCTTTGTGTTGGCTTTAGTGGTCGGAAAGGGAGAACTCCCCCTCATTCCATCTGCTGTGATTAGGTATTCACCCAGATTCTTCTTCAATTTAATACTCTGTTGGGTTGCTAATGGAGTTCGTAAATTAAAATACAAAAAGGGAATGCATTATTTGATACCATCTCACGCTATTAGTGTTTATTCTAAGTGATTATATTTGAGATTGTGCTTGTGCTTTACATAAGACTTGTTCGGCCCTCTAATTTTTCTTGTTATGAGTTTTAAACAAGAAAATTTATTCTTTTTTGGACAATTTCTGGACCACAATATCACTTTTCTATGCGTCTTTGACAAATTCCTTGAACCTGGGGAGAGTATCATATTGTTAGGAGTAGCATAGGAAGGAACAAGAAAGTTTTATTTTTGGATAATTGCTGGACTACGTTATTACTGATCTATGGGACTTAGACAAATTTCATGACCCCAGGAAGAGTAACAGTCTATTAGAAGTAGCATAGAAATGGTATGCAGAGTAGCAATCATTTTTCCAAGAGAGAGAATCTATAAATTTGTTGTTTACTGTGAAAGTGTTTTAGGGTTTTGATAAGTCAACCGTAACACATAAAATATTATTTATATATAAAGTACATGATATTACTGTTTTGCCCCTATTACTCATAACACTCTCCCTCAAGCTGGAGAGTATATATCACACAATCCTAGCTTGTTACATAATAAACCCAAATGACTCTTACATAAAGCTTTAGTAAACATATCAACAATTTGGACTCTTGTAGAAACATATGGAGTAGCAATTACACCATCTTCTACTTTCTCCTGAGTAATATGACAATCTACTTCAATATGCTTGGTTCGCTCATGGAACACAGGATTGGAGGCAATGTAAATTGCTACTTGATTATCACAATGCATAGTCATAGGTAGCTTCACAACGAATCTTAATTCCTCAAGTAAATGCTTAATCCACATAAGCTCACATGATGTGTGTGCCATGGCTCTATACTCAGCCTCTGCACTAGACCTGGCAACAACAGTTTGTTTCTTACTTCTCCAAGTAATCAGATTTCCTCCCAGAAACGTGCAATATCTAGTAGTGGATTTTCTTTCTGATGGTGATCCAGCCCAATCAGCATCAGTGTAGGCTTCTACCCGTAGGTGACCATTAGCTTTATACAAAAGACCACGGCCTGGATGTGCTTTAAGATACCTCACAATTCGAATAACTGCCTCCCAATGTGGAAGGCGAGGATCTTTCATAAACTGGCTCAAAAGACTAACTGCAAATGATATAACTAGGCGAGTAATTATGAGATAATTTAGTTTACCAACCAAACGACGATATCTCTCAGGATTAGATAATAGTTCCCCCTGATCTTCATACAATTTGACCTTAGGATCCATAGGAGTCTCCACTGGTTTAGATCCTAACAAGCCAATTTCTTCCAAAATATCCAACACATACTTCCTCTGTGACAAACTGATGCCTTATTTAGATCGTGCTACCTCAATACCTAAGAAATAATGAAGTTCACCCAGATCCTTAGTTCGAAAGGAGTTTTGAAGGTATCTTTTCAAATCATCAATACCCTACTTGTCATCTCAAGTTATTATAATATCATTAACATATACTATCAACAAAATCTTTCCTCTGAATTTAACACTACTTCACTGAATTTACCAAACCAAGGTCTAGGAGATTGTTTAAGACCATAGATGGCATTATGCAACCTACACACTTTTCCAAACTCCCCCTGAGCAATAAACCAGGTGGTTGCTCCATCTACACCTCTTCCTTCAAATCGCCATTCAAGAAGGCCTTTTTAACATCTAACTGAAATAATGGCCAACCCAAATTAGCAGCAAAGGAGATCAAAATCCGCACAGAAGAAATTTTAGCAACAGGTGATAATGTCTCGGCATAATCAACACCGTATGTCTAGGTATACCCTTTGGCAACCAAGCAAGCCTTCAAACGCTCAATAGAACCATCAGACAAATACTTCACAGTATACACCCAACGACAACCAACAATAGTTTTCCCTGGAGGGCGAGTAACTAAAGACCAAGTAGCATTTTTAGACAGTGCTGACATTTTTGCCCCCATAGCAAATTTCCAACCAGAGATGGACATAGCCTCCTGGACAGAGTTAGGAACAACAGTAGAATTCAAGGGTGTGGTAAAGGCATGAAGAGATGAAGACAAATTACCATAAGAGACAAACTGAGCGATAGGGTGAGAGGTACAAGAACGCTTACCTTTGCGCAAAGCAATTGGAAGAGAGGCAGGATTAGGAGTCGGATCACTCGGTGGGGTAGATGTCTCTGTTGGAGGTTTCTGCCGACGACAATATACCTGGAGTGGTAGGAGAGGAAGACAAGGAGGAGAATTGTCACTAGCAACCGAAGGAGAGAAATAGGACTGAGATTCATCAAATGTGACATCAGCTCTAATGAAATGACGCCGAAGAGTAGGTGAGTAACATCGGTATCCTTTCTGAGTACGAGAATACCCAAGAAAAACACATTTAATGGATCTAGGATCAATTTTATCACTCCTTGGACCTAAGATATGAACATAGCACACAAAACCAAAGATCTTAGGAGGTAGATGAAACAGAGGTGCATCAAGAGAGAGCACAGTATAAGGGATCTGACCACCTTGAACATTGTAAGGCATACGATTAATTAGGTGACAAGCAGTGAGAACAACAACACTCCAATATGATTTGGGAACAGGCATATGAAACTTTAAGGCATGAGTGACCTCTAACAAATGACGCATTTTGCGTTTGGCAACACCATTTTGTTGTGGAGTATGGGGGCATGAAGATTGGTGAATTATACCATGATCATCAAAAAATTGAGACAAAGATGTATGAAAATATTCACAAGCATTATCAGACCGAAAAATATGAAGTGAAGCATTAAACTGAGTCTTTATTTCCATATAAAATGATTTGAAAATTGAGTACAATTTAGACCGTTATTTCATAAGATAAAGATAGGTGACTCTAGAATAATCATCAACAAAAATGACAAAATATCTAAATCCCAGCAATGAGGGAGTGTGAAGGTGGTTCTTGAACTTGAAAACTAGCTTGGTAAGCTGAGGGTTTACCATACAACTCCAAACAAAAGTCTACTGTATGATTCTCACCACGACAATAAGTGCACTTACGAAGACCACGTCCTTTACCACGACCCCCTTGTGCACTCCCATGGCCCCGTTGGTCAAGACCTCCACGACCTCGGTCCTTACGACCTCGACCTCCACGACCGCCACTATTACTCCCCATATAAGTGGTAAAGGCAGATTTATCACCAGAAGGTAATGCATCAGCATTGGAGGAAGAGAAAGGGTCAGTACTAGAATTAGATAATGCGGCCCGTCAAAGTCTACCAAAAACTTCACTCAATGAAGGGAGGTTTGGACTAGCTAAAATTTGTGATTTTACTGGATTCAAACTTTTAGGCAATCCAAAGAGGAAGTGAGCAACATGCATAGAATCTCGTTGTTTCTTCATAATTTTAACATCAGAGGAGATAGGCTGATAAATATTGAGTTCTTCCCATACACCCTTAAACTTGTTATAATAGTCTTCTAAAGACATATCACTCAAACTCAGGGAGAAATAATTTTGATGAAGATCATAAATCCGCTTCAAATTGTTAACACCAGAGTAAAGTTCCTTGTCTTGTTCCCAAATAAGTTTAGTAGTTGGTAAGAAAACCAAACTACAACTGCTCTTAGACTCTATGCTATTCCACAAACAACTCCTAGTTTGTGCATCTTTGGCTCTCCAATCAGCAAATTTAGGGTCTATAGGTACAAGAGGTCCCTTAATCACGTAATCAAACTTCTTTCTACCAAGAAGAAAGACTTCAATTGCCTGTGCCCACTGAGCATAATTACTACCATTTAGACGAATGGAGGTAATTGATAACATATCAGGAGATAAGAAATAATTAGGGGGCTGAGCACTGTCTTTGGACTCCATAATAGCAATTTGAAGAACAAACTAACACTAAAGAAATAAGCTGGACTGAATTAAAACAAACTCCAACCAGCAACCAATGTACTTCAACCAATTAGCCACGCCAACAGTAACTCATCTATCAAATTAACACCAAACTATTCCAAAAACAAGGCAGCAACAAATCCATACCAACACCAAAAAAAAAAAAAAAAAGCCCAATCCACCACTAAACATCAACCTAAGGCTTTTTGGACAGATAAGCAGAGAACGTATTGAAGAAGAGAAGAAAATTAGACCATGGAAACCTTCAATTGAAAAACTCTAGTGGCGGCACTAGGGTACAGGAGCAGCGGCGTGAGGACCAGCGAGTAAGCTAGGATGGTCACCGAAGGGGGGCGAGTGAAACCCTACCTCTCTCGCGATCAGGTGACGTCGATTTGGTGTTGCGAGACCGGGGAGAGGGTCACCGGCACTGGACAACTCCTTTAGCCACTAAATCGAGATCATCGGAGTCTCTAATAGGGTCGTCGGAGCTAGCGAGTTAGGATATGGTTGCCGGCGACAACAATATCGGTGGGTGGTGGTCGAAGGGTTAACGGTAGCGGCGGGTTGGTGGCTTTGATACCATGTTGTTTACTGTGAAAGTGTTTTAGGGTTTTGATAAGTCAACCCTAACACATAAAATATTATTTATATATAAAGTACATGATATTACTGTTTTGCCCCTATTACTCTTAACAAAATTATTGTTTCCTTGATGACATAGAAGCTTCGTAGTTTGCTCAAACCAAGTTGACTCCTTCTGGGAATGTGCAAAAATACTTTGAAAAACTTTAGGTATGTTTCTTCCTAAGAAATTTTTTAAAGGCATTTATGCAACATTATCTAGTTTTTTGATTAGAATGAAGAGAAGTTTGTTATTTTTGTAGGACTTCATGGCCTGCTTGGATATGAAGAGCTGAATAAATTCCCAATGTTTTATCTACTTAGCTTGGAGTATTGGCACATAGTTGCTGAAACTTTGAATTGGGCAATTCTCTATGTTGCACGGACACAGACACGAACACGGGCACGGACACAGGGATACGACAATTTTTGAAAAATAAGGACACGACACGGTGGGGACACGGCGGTTAAATAATTAATTAAATTTTATATTTAGGCATAATTTAAAATACGTTTATGTCTAGAATTTAAATTATGTAAGAACTACAAATAAGTAAACTAACACCCAAAGTAGTACAATAATACACATAAAACGTTTAGAGTACAAACCATAAAAGGATAACAAGTTCAACATCAAACTAAAAACATAAAATCACTAAATTCATAATAAACATTATAATTTATAAGGCAAAACAAAAGGCTGAGTAAAGAAACACAGTAACAGTGACATTGGGACAATGAGACTGTGAGAGTGGGATTAAAAAAAAAAAAAAAAAATACAAATGTGTTATAACTTATATAAACAAGTGAGTAACAATACACCCATGACCCATTTACAAAAATTAATATATGAAAGAAAGAAAGAAAGAAAGAAAAAAAAACAGAGAGAGAAGAGAACTAGAGAAGAGGTCGGACCTGTTGTCCAGGCCAAGAGAGAGAGAGATCAAAAGGGACAGGGCTCGGCGTTGACGTCGACGTCTATGGAGCTCGCTGATCGGCCTAATCTAGCTTCGGCGAGGGACAGAGGGCAGCGGCAGCAAGCAGAGGTCAGAGGGAGGGTGGGTTAAGAACTTGAGATGTGGGTTTTTCTCATACTCTAAACTTGCTTTTTTGTTCTAGGGTATATCACAAAATCAATGGTATTGGTAAGTCCATCTGTCAAAATTTGTGATTTTTTTTTTCACTACTGGCATGTCGGCGCCGTGTTGGAGAAGTGAAAAAAAGAAAAAGAAAAAAAGAGAGACACTCGTCGGACACCAGAATCCGGCGAGTCATACCCGTTCCGGTGTCTGACACGTGTCCGACACCGACACGACGCCAAAAATGGCGTGTCTGTGCAACCTAGGCAATTCTTGGTGATAATATATGCTCGCCGAATAGAAAAACCAAAAGATAAAAGTATATACATGTTTGTTGAGATTCCTTGAGCTGTGAAGCTGAAGCTCTCAATCCTTCCAAAGACCACCAATCACATAGTCAACAGGTAAGTCTTTGTAATCTTTTTTTTTTTATTCATTCCTTTAATTTAATTGTGTTCTCTTGGACAACTTATTCTGATTGCTTTGTCCTGCTTATTCGTAGAAAAAAAAAAAAAATTGTTATGGGGTCAGAGGTTTGAGGTCTGAGAACGTGAAAGCGAATGTCCATAGGGTTTTTTTTTTTTTTTTTTTTGATTCTGTTATTGGAAATTTTTTCATTTGAAATTCGAGTCTCTGCTGAGTGCATTAGCATTTTAATGTTTGTGAAAATGCCAAATAATAGAAAATTTTACTGAGATTGCTTTAATAGCAACTTTGGTTAAAACGGTGAGGTCTTTTTTCCTCCTCTTATTTTAGTTTCCTTCATTTAGATTAAAAAAAATGTGTAACAAACACTTGATGCAGCTAACCAACTTTTGGATAAATGCAACAATATCCATTGCAATATATACATGTTTGTGAGATTCCTTGAACTGTGAAGCTGAAGCTCTCTATTTATAAGGGATGGATCAAATCAATGCAGCCAATTAATAGAAGTAAGATAATTAGGACAATAATGTACGTTGCTTTTGTCAATCCCACTGGCTTTGCGCTTCATAATATCCTAGGTTTCATTAATCTTGCTCTGCAATACCAGCCTGGTGCAACATCAGTTCTAGACTCTCCATCTTACAGTACTTAACCTGAGCAAATCAAAACAAAAAGGGGAGAATTAGCATCATACTCCACACCACACAATTGAATTTGTTGAACCTTGACAAACAAAATAAAAAAATTTCCATGATAGGGCATTTTCTAGAACCCTATGGACATTTGCTTTCATGTTCTCAGACCTCAAAGATCAGACCCCATAACAATTAAAATTTTTTTTTTTTTTTAATGAGTAAGCAGGACAAACCAATCAGAATGAGTTGTTCGAGAGAACACAGGTTTATGTCTTTACAGTCAACGAGCTCTAGAAGGATTGCCAGTAACTTTAGTGACGAGCATATCTGGTGGTGGTGGAGGTGGTTTTGGAAGTGGTTCTGGGTTTGGACTGAGCACTGTTATTGAATCCTTTTCCACCAAGTCTAAAGGTTTTTGCATATTTTTCTGCATGAATTTTACAAAAATTCCCTTTTTTTTTTTTTAATTTTAATTTTTTCAATTGTGGATGATGTTGATGTGTGGTACATGATTAAGTTTGTGTGAGTCATCTATTAGTATATGTTGTAACCAAGTAGCTCATACTCCGTTCATCTAAAATGTTAGTTATGCATTAACTTCTTGAAGCAAGGATTATAATCCAAATACATTTTTTCACTGTTAATTTAAGGTTTCCATGGGCTGCTTTGATGCAGTTCATTTTTAAATTTATTTGTTACTAGCTTTTGATGTATAATAAGTAATTTCCTTTTTTACTTTTAGTAGCCTTTATTCACTTGTAATAGAAAGTTAGTTAGCTAATAGGTTGTTAGCAATAAGTGCAATAGCCTATTAGTTAGTTAGAGAAGTTAGTTAGGCTTTGGCCAAATCACATGGCAGCCAAATGGTGGGTTCTTATAACTAACTCAGTAGCTTGCTTATGTAACTATAAATAAGCAAGGTTGCCCTCATTGTAACTAGTTGAATTTGAATCCAAGAAATCTACCTATGAGCTAAGAAGCATGGGTGTGTTTTAGGACTCGGGTGTGAGTGCGGGATTTGGCAATTTTTGAAAAAATAGGGTGTAGGTGTGGCAATTAAAAAATTATTATTTATATTTTCTATATATTTTTACTATTAAAATATTCTTAAAATACACATTACTATGACCTCGGTTCACAAAACAAAGAAAGAAGAAGGCAAGAAACACAAAACAAAACACAAAACACAAAACAAAAAAGAAAACACAAAAGAAGCAACAAATATTCAGAATAAAATTGAGGAAGGACAGATTTGGGATGTTTGGGCCTCATTCAAAGCTGATTTTGGCTGTTCCGGCATTATTCAAGACCGATTTCGGCCGTTTCGGTCAGTTTTGGCTACCGGCTGATGTGATCCGATCCAATCAATACGACCCGATTCTGGCTGAATCAGTCTGGTTCGGTGCAAATCAGAGCTGAGTCGGCGCGAATCTTAAAAAAAAAAAAAAAAAAAAAAACCCTCAGACGCAGCACCGACGCGCGAGCAGCGGTGCTGGTGGCCACACCCCGTATTGGGCCGCGTCGGTGCTTTCTAGCCTATGAGGTATTATTCCAAGAGTGTGTCTCTTGAAGAGCTAGTTTATTATTTCTTTTCTCTAAGCAATTTGGCTTTCTAAAACATCTTTCCTTTTAACCATTTTTTTCCTCCATCATAATTTGGTATTAGAGCTTGGGATCCTTAGGATTCAAGGTGGTTTGCAATTTTTTTCTTCATTTTCTATCATCAATAACCTGTCTAGATCCTATCTTGATTTCTTCTTATCCTCTACTAGTGAGCCTAAGAATTTGTGAAGATGGCACCAATAGTTTACAATAGAAGGAACAAGAAAGCTTTTGCAGCACATGAACCTTTGGTGCACATTCATCCTAGGCACCACCCGCAACTACACCAAAAAGGAGAACCTCAGATGACATTGGAGCAGACTGTGGAGCAGCTAAGGGGGTAGCTTGCTGCCTTAATTGAGGAAGTGAGAAGAAACCGGTGTTGTTATCCTAGAAATGATGAAGAACCTGCTGAAGATGCTAAAACTAACAGTCACAACAACTTTAGTAACCCAATTGGTTAGCCTAGAGGAGGTGTTCCAAGGCAAGTGCCTAGTCCTCCAAAGGGAGAACCAAAATGGGAATCAAACTTCAAGATTGAGTTACCTGAGTTCTATGGTAGCTTGAATCATGAAGAATTCATGGATTGGTTTAACCAAGTGGAAAAAATCTTTGATTTCCATGAGGTGCCAGATTCCAAGAAGGTGAAATTTATCTCTATGAAGTTGTGAGGGAGAGCTTTAGCCTGGTGGGAATAGCTCCAAGTTCAAAGAGTTAGGAGGGGTAAAAGAAAAATCCAAGATTGGTGTAAGATGAAGCAGAAAATGAGAAACCAGTTTCTACCTTTCTATTATATGCAGTCCTTGTACAAACAAGTGGATAATTTGAAGCAACATAGTAGTGTGGAGGAGTATATAGAGGCATTTTATCAACTGGTAGCTTGAGAAGACCTAAATGAGAGTGAAGAGCAGATGGTTGCAAGGTTATTGAGTGGTCTTAAACCACCAATTCAAGATGCCTTATCTTTGCACCAAATGTGGGCTGTCTCTGAAGCTTACAATAGAGCTTTGATGTTTGAGAAGCAACTTGCAAGAAGAGCTTTTGTGCAATTCCAAGCTTATGGTGGTAGTAGAAGTACCCAAGTTAGTGCTGAAGGAAGGCCAACTACTAACAGTGCACAACCTTTTAAGATTGATAGTTTAGGTTTGCCTTTAACTTTTGGTGCAGCCAAACCAGTCCCTAAATCAGAACAAAGTTTTACATTTAAGTGCTACAAGTGTGGAGAAGTTGGGCACAAGGCCATAGATTGCAAGAAAGGGGGAGTTCATGCTCAAGGCAAGGGTAAAGCTTTGATGATTGAAGGTTGTGAAGACCAGGAAGATGAAGAATTTCCAATGTATGAAGTTAAAATTGTTATAGGAGACTCAGATGAGGAAGAAGGCTTGGCTTTGGTAATGAAGAAGACCTTGTTAGCACCAAAGCAGGAGCAGGAGGATTGGTTGAGGAGCAACATTTTTCACACCACTTGTAATATTGGTGGCAAGATCCAAATGCATCCTTCAAAAGGGGGATTTATGGTACTTATGAAATCTAGCCCCCAGTTGTGGAAAGGATATGGAGCCATGGGTGGAGGCTTTGGTGGCTGGTATGTATTTCATCTCCTCGCCTTTGACATACTTGACACTTTTTAGTGAAATCCTGGGCATCTCTTGCATGGTAGGCTAGTAATATCCCTGGTGTAAAGCCATCTACCATAGCTTTCTGCTGCTAGGGTGTCCTGTTGGCTCCCCCTCGTGCAAATCTGAGAGAATACCCTTTATCTCCTTGTTGGAAATGCACACCAACCACCACCTTGAATCTTGTTGCATATTTGTTCAACTTTTCTTTTTTCAACCGATCAGCAAGTAGTGTACACCTTCTAAAAGGTACCTCAAGTGCGGATCCTACCAATCTTCTTCTTGTACTTTACCATTTAACACTTCTGCTTGATCTAGGGGTATCGTAAAGTAAGTCTTACAGTCTCTCTGCTCTTCCTTGGCGTCACTAGCCATTTCTAGCCAAAAGATCCCTAGCCTTTACAATCTTCTGTATAGGCTAACATCAAGGTTTACCCCACAAATATCGTGGTGTAACCTATGCAGCTGTGTTAGCCCTTCTTGCCTTGAGACACACTTCATTAGCAATCCTTCTGCTCCTCTAAAAAACAAGTCCCCATTGATCTTGAGGAATTCTTTCATATTTAGTGGCAAACTTGACCCAATGTCCCTACCTTGGGTCATTGCCTTCAATAAGGGCTCTTGCCAATCTTCTGGGAGGCATAACCCACTTTTGATCAGGCTGGATTGTTTCTCCACCCAAAGTGTCATCTTCTCTTTCTTCAGCACAGATTTGGTGGCTAGGGTGGCCAGTGAATCAACCAACTTGTTCTCATTCCAGTTAATCACTTTGCATTCTATGGAGGTGAAGTGTTTCATGAGTTCTTGTGCCGTGGCCCTGTAGGCGGCCAAGCTAGGATTCTTAACCCCATCTGGGAGGCATAACCCACTTTTGATCAAGCCGGACTGTTTCTCCACCCGAAGTGTCATCTTCTCTTTCTTCAACACAGATTTGGTGGCTAGGGTGGCCAGTGAATTAGCCAACTTGTTCTCATTCCAGTTAAGCTAGGATTTTTCACCCCATAGGTTCCCTCTATCTGTTTAACGACTAACTTAGAATCCCCAAATACTTTTAACTTTTTTATGCCAAGTCTTTTGGCAGTTGTCAATCCCACTACTAGGGCTTCGTACTGTGCTTCATTGTTTGAACAGGGGAAACACAACTTGTAGGCAAACGTGTTTTCTTCCCTTGGTGACTTCAACATCACTCCTATTCCAAGTAGTTGATGGTGAAAGGCCCTTGTATGTCACCACTTTCTTTGGAGCCTCTCAATTCAAGAAGGCCTTGTGGATATTGGTGCTTCCACCAATATCTTGCCCCTCCCAACTTTGGATGCCTTAGGTATCCCACATGAAAGGATCATTCGAGAACCGCTTCAAGTGGTAAGGTTAGGGGCGTTGCAACAACGTACTTTGGGACATTTGTCCTTGGATTTAAGGGTATGACCTATCAGAGGGCCGCCCTTGGCTCAAAGAACACAAAGCTGTGGCTTCTATGTATCACCAATGTGTAAAAGCTGTTTGGAGAGGCAAACTGGTAACCATTGCGGCTACTAGAACGCCTTATGACAAAGCAAAACTCCACCAACTCCACTATGCAGAGGCAACTTTGTATCAGGAGTTTGAACCTAAGGGAGAAAACAGAATCCTTCCTTTCAATGCCATTTTCTTAAAAAGGGAAGAAGAAGATAATGGAGAAGTAGTAGAGCCTGAAAGGCCTCCTAAGATAAGGAGGGTCACCAAGCATGAAGGCAAGGTGGTATATGAGTTCTGATGGTCAAAGGAAGGGGGTTGGGAGAATGGTGGGCCTAACCCCTTTAGCTTTACTCAACAGCCAGAAGGGGGCACATAGCTGAAGAACCCTTGAGAGAAGCCCTTGATTGTATGAACGTCATTGTCAAGAAAGTCCAAGAAGAACTTGTTGAGGTCAATCTCAGTGAAGGAGTTTGGTCTTTTGCCAAAATCGAAGAAGCAAAACAGATACAATTATATTTCTCTCTCTCCCTCTCTCTAATTTCATTCAATTTGTGATTTTCAATATTAATGTTTTGTTCATCTTCTTATGCAGTGCCCTCTTTCAATGGTACTTTCTTGTTTTTGGTTGATGTTGCTGAAGTTGACAATCATGTCTTGCCTTGACACTTTATTCGTGTGACTCATTACTTTTATAATTGAATTTTCTATTCATTTTGTTTTTTTGTTTTTTGTTTTTTGCAGCTAAGAAACTAAATTTTTGTTGGTTTCGTTGAAATTTGCTTGTGTGTTTTACATCAGTTTTATTTGGAAGAAGTCTTGGAGGTGGTAAATGTTTGTTTGTCGAGGTTCAACAAATATGATTTGTATGGCGTGGAGTATGATACTGCTTAAATTCTTCCATTTTTGGTTTGATTTTCATGTTTGTGAGTTCTTATGAGTTGTGTTATGAATTTCGTAGGGTGTTGTGGTGCACAATCAGCCAATGGAATCGAATATTGGATTTAAGCTAGGTTGGGATCATCACGTGGTGCATAATTAAACACCATTTTGGATTGAATTGGAATTTGAAAAATTAGGGATTTTAATATTGGTAGGTTATACATAGCCCAAGTGGATTGTGAACACATTTCCTCACCTTACACACTGCTCTTATTGGGGAAGGGGGGAAGGAAGTGCAATTTGAGTTAGAGCATTTGATTTTTTTTTTTCTTTTCATTTCTACCAACTATACAAAAAGCACAAAGACCCTTATCTATAATTGTTTTGTTTTAGTCAAGTTTTGGTTTGTTGAGAAAAACAGTTCTTTTGGAGAGACTAGCAGGAGTCACCATTTTAGTGAAAGTAGAAGTATTAGAATAAAAGTTAAATGATTAAATTTACCATTTCCTATTAGTTTAAACTTTTGGACCAAGTTGAATTTTACCATTTCCTATAGAAATGAGAAAATTCTTTTAAAGATCAAGGTAACTTCTATTGATGAAATGGTTTCTTGAAATAGTTTGATCATCATTAAAGACTAGCAATTAATGCACTAGTAAGAAGAAGTGAACTGGTTTAAGTTAATGGAAGGAAAATAGATAAAGGAAGACCAAAAATACGTTAATAGAAGTGGTAAAAAAGGAGCATGTCAATTAGGGAAGTAACAGAGAGTATGATTTTGGATGGAATAGAATGGAGGGAATTTGAGTACATAGATTGGGAGATTGATTGCTTGCTTCTTTTAGTGGTTCTCTATTTGACTAGTCTTGAGCTTGGGGACTCACATCTAGTTATTCCCTCCCTTTGTTTCTTAGTTTTCTCCATGTTTGTACTTAATTGCTTCTTTGCTTTTATTTTTCCTTGTAATTTTTTGGACTGCTTTGTGCTATTTGCATAAGGTGTCTTTTTAATGAGGATCCATGTTTGACCCCAAAGTGTTTGGACTAAGGCTTGGTTGTTGTTGTTGAAGGTTATTTATGAGTATTGTTAACTGTGAAAGTGTTTTAGGGTTTGATAAGTCAACCCTAACACATAAAATATTATTTATATATAAAGTACATGATATTACTGTTTTGCCCCTATTACTCATAACACTCCCCCTCAAGTTGGAGAGTATGTATCATACAATCCTAGCTTGTTACATAATAAACTCAAACGAGTCTTACATAAGGCTTAACTAAACATATCAGCAATCTGGACTCTTGTAGAAACATATGGAGTAGCAATTACACCATCTTCTACTTTCTCCCGAGTAATATGACAATCTATTTCAATATGCTTGGTTCGCTCATGGAACACAGGATTGTAGGCAATGTAAATTGCTACTTGATTATCACAATGCATAGTCATAGGTAGCTTCACAATGAATCTTAATTCCTCAAGTAAATGCTTAATCCACATAAGCTCACATGATGTCTGTGCCATGGCTCTATACTCAGCCTCTGCACTAGACCTGGCAAAAACAGTTTGTTTCTTACTTCTCCAAGTAATCAGATTTCCTCCCAGAAAAGTGCAATACCCAGTAGTGGATTTCTATGAAGCACGGGTGCGTTTCGGGACTCGGGTGCGGGTGCGAGACTCAGCAATTTTTGAAAAAGGTGGGTGAGGGTGCGGTAGGACTCGACGATTAACAAATTATTAAAAATATTTTTTTTATATAGTGAATTTAATATTTTTATATAAAAAAAATTCAAATAAATGGTAGAATTTATTATTAAAAAATAATTATTTATGATTTTTTTTTAATAAAATCAATACTTTTGGTAATTGTATACAAAAAACCACATTTCAAGAAGGTTCTTTTACTCATTTTCCAATTCCCAAGCCCACCCACGTTAAATAATTGACTTTTCCACCTCCTTAATTTATATTCTTTTATTACATACCTTTATTCTTCTTCCATCCATTTTTTTCCCCTTTCACAAGGCTATATGAAGCAGAAGGATGGCAGCCGCTGCCCATTTCGGCCTATTTTTGCAGCTGTTTCGGTGGTCGTTTTGGCCAGAATCGGCATGTTTCGATCGTATCGTTTCCCGTTTCCGCTGGAGTCAGCCCGTTTTGACCTGAATTGGCACAACTCTAGCCGAGTCGGCTCGAATATTAAAAAAAAAAAGAAAAAAAAAAAAAGGGAGAGACGGCACGTCGGACTCTAGTGCGGCGACCTTGGAGCCGCGTCGGTGCTTTCTAGGTGGATTTTCTATCTGACGGTGATCCAGCCCAATCAGCATTAATATAGGCTTCTACCCGTAGGTGACCATTAGCTTTATACAAAAGACCACGGCCTGGATGTGCTTTAAGATGCCTCACAATTCGAATAATTGCCTCCCAATGTTGAAGGCGAGGATCTTTCATAAACTGGCTCAAAACACTAACTGCAAATGATATATCTGGGGAGTAATTGTGAGATAATTTAGTTTACCAACCAAACGACGATATCTCTCAGGATTAGATAACAGCTCCCCCTGATCTTCATACGATTTGACATTAGGATCCATAGGAGTCTCCACTGGTTTAGATCCTAACAAGCCAGTTTCTTCCAAAATATCCAACACATACTTCCTCTGTGATAAACTGATGCCTTATTTAGATCGTGCTACCTCAATACCCAAGAAATAATGAAGTTCACCCAGATCCTTAGTTCGAAAGGAGTTTTAAAGGTATCTTTTTAAATTATCAATACCCTGCTTGTCATCTCCAGTTATTATAATATCATTAACAAATACTATCAACAAAATTTTCATCTATCAGAGGTATGAGAAAACACAGAGTGATCAGAGTGGCAAAGTCGCAATCCAAACTTTAACACTACTTCACTGAATTTACCAAACCAAGCTCTAGGAGATTGTTTAAGACCAAAGATGGCCTTATGCAACCTACACACTTTTCTAGACTCCCCCTGAGCAACAAACCCAGGTGGTTTCTCCCTATACACCTCTTCCTTCAAAACGCCATTCAAGAAGGCATTTTTAACATCTAACTAAAATAATGGCCAACCCAAATTAGCAGCCAAGGAGATCAAAATCCGGAAAGAAGAAATTTTAGCAACAGGTGAGAATGTCTCAGCATAGTTAACACCTTATGTCTGGGTATACCCTTTGACAACCAAGTAAGCCTTCAAATGCTCAATAGAACCATCAGGCAAATACTTCACAGTATACACCCAACGACAACCAACAGTAGTTTTCCATGTAGGATGAGTAACTAAAGACCAAGTAGCATTTTCAGACAGGGCGGACATTTCTACCTCCATAGCAGATTTCCAACCAGAGATGGACATAGCCTCCTGGACAGACTTAGGAACAACAGTAAAATTCAAGGATGTGGTAAAGGCATGAAGAGATGAAGACAAGTGACCATAAGAGACAAACTAAGAGATAGGGTGAGAGGTACAAGAACGCTTACCTTTGCGCAAAGCAATTGGAAAAGAGGCAGGATCAGGAGTTGGATCACTAGGTGGGGTAGAAGTCTCTGTTGGAGGTTTCTACCGACGACAATATTCCTGGAGTGGTTTCTGAGGAGATTCAAAAGGAGACACAAGTGGTAGGAGAGGAAGACAAGGAGGAGAATTGTCACTAGCAACCGAAGGAGAGAAATAGGACTGAGATTCATCAAATGTGACATCAACACTAATGAAACGACGCCGAAGAGTAGGTGAGTAACATCGGTATCCTTTTTGAGTACGAGAATACCCAAGAAAAACACATTTAATGGATCTAGGATCAAGTTTGTCACACCCTAGACCTAAGATATAAACATAGCACACAAAACCAAAGATCTTAGGAGGTAGATGAAACAAAGGTGCATTAGGAAAGAGCACAGTATAAGGGATCTGACCACCTAGAACAATGGAAGGCATACGATTAATTAGGTGACAGGTAGTGAGAACAGCATCACTCCAATATGATTTGGGAATACGCACATGAAACTTTAAGGCACGAGTGACCTCTAACAAATGACGCATTTTGCGTTCAGCAACACCATTTTGTTGTGGAGTACAGAGGCATGATGATTGGTGAATTATACCATGATCATCAAAAATTTGAGACAAAGATGTATGAAAATATTCACGAGTATTATCAGACTGAAAAATACGAAGTGAAGCATTAAACTGAGTCTTTATTTCCATATAAAATGATTTGAAAATTGAGTACAATTTAGACCGTTCTTTCACAAGATAAAGATAGGTGACTCTAGAATAATCATCAACAACAATGACAAAATATCTAAATCCCAACATTGAGGGAGTGTTTATTGGACCCCAAATATCAGAATGAACTAAATGAAAAGGACTACTAACACAACTCTCACGCCTAGAGGCAAAAGGCACCCTATGGTGTTTACCCAACTGACATGCTTCGCATTGTAAAGACTTAATTTGACGACACGACGGAACTAAGGACTTCAAATTCTTAAGAGATGGATGACCAAGGTGACAATGATGCTAAAGAGGCGAGATAGACAAATGAGAAGCCACTAAATGGGAAGAACCACATCGATCCAAGTAATAAAGTCCACTGGCTTCATGCCCTCCACCAATAATCTTCCCCGTCTTGAGATCCTGAAAGATACAATGAGTGGATAAAAAAAATGGCAGCACAATTCAAAATTTTAGTAAGCTTACTAATTGACAAAAGGTTAAAAGAAAAATCTGGAATATATAAGACAGAAGAGAGAGAAAGATTAGGACTGAGATTGGGAGTGCCCAAACCAAAAACTGTAGTGGCTGAGCCATCTGCCAATGTAACATTAGGAAGACTATTAGATTGCTCAAGGTCAGAGAGTAAACCCAAGGTACCTGTCATATGATCAATAGCACCTAAGGTTCCTGAGTGGCAAGACAAGCAGCGGAAGTGCCTAGTTGAGCCAAAGTAGCAGTAGAATCAGACCCATCAAAGTTGGAATGCAAAGACAATAGGCGATTGTACTCTTCCTCAGGAATAGAGACTACTCTGGATGTTGGTGGAAGTGATTGTGGAGGCGGTTCTTGAACTTGAAAACTAGCTTGGCGAGTCGAGGGTTTACCATACAACTCCCAACAAAAGTCTACTGTATGATCCTCACCATGACAATAAGTGCACTTATGAAGATCACGTCCTTTACCACGACCCCCTTGTTCACTACCATGGCCCCCTTGGTCATAGCACCCACGACCACCACCTCCACGACCACCTCTATTACTCCCCATATAAGTGGTAAAGGCAGATTTATCACCAAAAGGTAATGTATCAGTATTGGAGGAAGAGAAAGGGTCAGTACCCGAATCAGATAATGTGGCCTGTCGAAGTCTACCAAAAACTTCACTCAATGAAGGGAGGTCTGGACTAGCTAAAATTTGTGATTTTACTGGATTCAAACTTTTAGGCAATCCAGAGAGGAAGCGAGCAACATGCATAGAATCTCTTTGTTTCTTCATAATTTTAACATTAGAGGAGATAGGTTGATAAATATTGAGTTCTTCACATACACCCTTAAACTTGTTATAATAGTCTTCCAAAGACATATCACTCAAACTCAAGGAGAAATAATTTTGATGAAGATCATAAATCCGCTTCAAATTGTTAACACCTGAGTAAAGTTCCTTGGCTTGTTCCGAAACAAGTTTTGCAGTTGGTAAGAAAACCAAACTATAACTGGTCTTAGACTCCATGCTATTCCACAAACAACTCCTAATTTGTGCATCTTCGGCTCTCCAATCAACAAATTTAGAGTTTGTAGGTACAGGAGGTTCCTTAATCACGTAATCAAACATCTTTCTACCAAGAAGAAAGACTTCAACTGCTTGTGCCCACTGAGCATAATTACTACCATTTAGACGAATGGAGGTAATTGATAACATATCAGGAGATAAGAAATAATTAGGGGGCTGAGCACTGTCTTTGGACTCCATAATAGCAATCTGAATAACAAACTAACACTAAAGAAATATGTTGAATTGAATTAAAACAAACTCCAACCAACAACCAATGTACTTCAACCAATCAGCCACGCCAATAGCAACTCATCTATCAAATAATCAACACCAAACTATTCCAAAAACAAGGCAGCAGCAAATCCATACCAACACCAAAAAAGAAATGCCCAATCAACCACTAAACATTAGCCTAAGGCTGCCTGAATAGATAATCAGAGAACGTATTGAAAAAGAGAAGAAAAATCAGACCATAGTTGAAACCCTCAATTGAAAAACTCTGGCGGTGGCGCTAGGGTGCAGGAGATGTGGTGCGAGGATTGGCGAGTAAGCTAGGCTGGTTCGTCGGAGGAGGGTGAGTAAAACCCTGCCTCTCTCGCGGTCAGGTGACGTCGATCTAGTGTCGGGAGATCAGAGAGAGGCTCACTGGCGCTGGACAACTCCTTCGGCTACTAAATCGAGATCATCGGAGGTCTCTATTAGGGTCGTCGGAGCTAGCGAGTAAGGTTATGGCTGCCGGTGACAACAATATCGGTGGGTGGTGGTCGAAGGGTTAACGGCAGCGGCGGGTTGGTGGCTTTGATACCATATTGTTAACTGTGAAAGTGTTTTAGGTTGATAAGTCAACCCTAACTCATAAAATATTATTTATATATAAAGTACATGACATTACTGTTTTGCCCCTATTACTCATAACAATGAGAATTACATTTCTTTTGTGATGCTAAAGAAAAGGATTGACAGCACACTTGAGGGAAGAGCCTAAGAAACCTCATCATTTGTCAAATCTAAGTAAGCTTTATATGAAATTAGAATATTTTTTCGTGGGTATTTTTGGCTAGTAGTGAGACTATCTAAATATCTAATGAATTTATGATGTGAACGAAGAGGGATTAAATTATATTTTTGATATGGGATGTTAAGTTGCTTTTTTCTGTCTCGGAAATCTAAGCTTCTTCTACGCCCTTTGTTGCATTAACTGAATATAAAAATTAGAAACTACAGATTTTTACGTTGTGTCAAGATTTGTTCTGCTAGGTGTCAAGTTTCTACACAGATTTTCTTTAAGGAATAGTGCCCGAAGTTTTGGACTTGATGAAAACAAAAGGTCTAGTAGTCAAGGCTTTGAGTTCTAGCAAACTATCACATGAAAAAAAAAAAAATTAAAAAAAGAAAGAAAGAAAGAAGAAGAATGGTGTATCCGAAAAAGCTAGTGTCCGGGTGCTTTGAATTGGATGATATAGTCATGTGTCTAGTTTTTTCCTCATCTCAAAAGTGAACTAAGGGTGGCAGGTGGTAGGAGATTAAAAAAAAAAAAAAAAAAAAAAAAGAAAAAAAGAAAAAGAAAAAGAAAAAGAAAAGAAGAAGAAGTTGAATTCGTATAAATGAAGATGAGACCAAGTGGTGCTCTTCTTTTACAATGTGACTTTTGACCCTATATGTAATCTATAGGTCTTATCCCTACGGAACTATTAGTGGCAGAAAGTAAAGGAAATGTATATTATGAATATGTGGATTTTAACTATGAGATAATAGTGGAAAATTATTGGATATTTTTAGCAATTTCTCTTTTGGCCGGGTACCGCTATAAGGTTTCTTAAATTATTTGATTATTAAGTAAATGTTACTTGAAAAATTGTTTTAGGTGATATCTACGGATTTTAGAAGAAGTGTTAGAGGAGAAGTTTCTTTTGGTATGGCTTTTGGAGGTAAGTAACCTTATTCTAATTGATTTTATTTTGCTTCTACTACTGTATTTTAACTACTGAAATTTTTTTATAATTGTTACAATTTTATTTCAATTGTATTACAAAATTAAAATAAAGAATAAAGAATTATTACAAATATATTAGATTATTGAATATATGATATTATATATGTATTTGGTTGATATATATTTTTGTTTGAACTCTGATTTGATATATATGATTTTGGACAATCTAATTATATTTTGACCCTGATACCAGCCAATGGGGGCTATTCATTGGTACCGAAACTAGTTCTATGTGGGGCATCACGAGCCTATCGTGTTTCTAGACCCGGCTAATGAGGGATATACATTAGCAGGGAATTAGTTTAATCTGAATCTGATACCCAGTCAAGGGGAAATAGCATGACCATAGTCATAAAGATTGTTAAGAATATGAATTATGTTTGATTATTTGAACTGATTTAAGTCCTTGAAACTGCTTATGTGTTTTTGGGACCTATTGTAAATTACATCTTTTGATATTTGGAAAATTGAATTTTTCCTTATTCATCTATGATATATTTGTAAGATTAAAATATTTGATCTATGTACAACTTATTATTTTACATATTTATTTGCTTGATAGAACTTATTAGGACTTTGGTTACTTACTGAGTTGTCAACTCACCCCCCTTTTCCCCTCTAGTTTCAGATTGTGAAGAATAGCAAAATTTGAGAGTTTTGCTATTGTGTTGTGAGCAGGAAAGAAGCTTAGTGATTTTAGGATTAGATGGTCTTGTAATAGTCTTATATCTATTGGCCAATTGGCATTATGTACATAAGGTTTGGATTTTGTTCCTTTTGAATTATTGGAGATCTATTCATAAGGAAATTGTTGAGATATTTTGGATTTATTTGATATAATTTTTGAGGATAAATTTTAGTTGCTAAGAAGGTCTTGTATACTTGTAAGGTGCTTACTTTATAAGTGTGCGGCCGTTGTCACGTGGCTAGCTTTTGCTTGGGTTCGAGGCGTGACAAGTTCAATTTTCGTTTTATAGGTCATTTTGAAGTTTTTTCTTCACTTCTGTCAATGTTCAATTATAGTTTGCTTAGTTTAGGTGTTTTTTTTTTTTTGGGTGTATTCATGCTGTAAATCATTCTTTTCATTCCCATTTAGAACATGTAGAACATGTACACCACGTGTTTGACAAAAAGTCTCACTGAAAATTGAAACTTACCACTTAAAATTGAAACGTACCAAATAACACCGTTTGAAATCCCAACCAAGGTACAAATGATGAGCTTGCTTTGCTTAAAACATGGGATGTTTAATGCGGTACTATGTTGGTATATCCATTGATGTAGTTCATTTGTTGCTTTATAAATTTTGAGTGTTCCTTACATTCTATTTAGTTTTTTGAGATTTTTATATAAGAACTTTTAAGGTGGGTGGATAAGGTCCATGGTCTCACTGTATATATGTTCTTTATTAGCAAGCATAAGATAGAAGGAAAAAATAGGTCTGCTTTGTTAGTAGTAGTAATCTCTTATGTATATTTTCTTTTTCTTTTTTCCAAGTGATTATAACTTTAAGCAATGTGAAATTTTTTAAAAATTTGTTCAACTATTCTATGCATCGCGCAGGTAAGCGACTAGTATATTACGAGAAAATTGAAGATTGTGGACATAGAACAATTTCACTGGCGGACGAAAAATGAACCCAAAAGACCGAGACCTCTCTCTTCAGGAGGAAGCGGAGCTCATCCGGAGCAAAAAAAAGGTCAAGGAGGGATTCCATGCGAGTTTTAGGTGTGGAGAGAGTTCAGATATTGGACCGAGACTTGACCAAGGCATCGTCGGTAAATCTTTCAGAGACAAACTTGTGGGGGATATCCCAGGCGCTTACACTAAAGCTTTTGACCTCACCGATATGAAGGAGGAAGATGATGCTGCCTCAGACGATGATGAGGTGGGTAGTCTCCGAGCAGGTTTCTCGGCGATTAAGCTTTCCCAGTTCACGAAACGAAGGATTCGGGCACCGTGGTCCAAAGCGTTCATAGTTAAGGTTGTTGGTCGACCTGTAAGCCTTTATTTTATTCAAATGAAGTTAATGGCCCTCTGGAAGCCGGCAGGTAGACTTGACTGCGTCGACCTCGAGAAGGACTTTTACTTGGTGCGTTTCTCACTAAAGGAGGATCATGACGCCGTGTTAAGGAAAGGTCCATGGTTCCTGGGGGAACACTTCCTATCCATTAGGCCATGGGAGCCTAACTTTAAAGCTGAAACGGCAAACGTCTCGTCAGTAGCGGTCTGGATCAGATTTAAGGGTCTCCCCATTGAGTATTATGATGCAGAAGTCCTCAAAGAGGTTGGTGAGGCTGTTGGGAAAGTTTTGAGGATCGACACACACACTGCGTCAGAAGCGAGGGGTCGTTATGCGAGACTTTGTGTTCAAGTCGACACAGACAAACCTCTCATTACAACAGTTCTTATCGGGAAATTGGAGCAGCAGGTAGTATACGAGGGAATCCATAAGTTGTGCTTCGGTTGCGATAGAATCGGCCATCGGAGGGAGTTTTGCCCGTTCATTGTCCGGGGTCCTCAGTCTCCAGATATGGGGGCGCCGGAATGTCAGTCGGCTCCGGTGCATGACTCACGGAAAAAGCATGAACCAGGTGCGCCTGCCAGTTCAGTTGGTACAGCAGGGGACGTACAAGAGATAGACGTGCAAGATGGGGACTACGGCCCATGGACGGTAGTGTCACGCAGAAGGAGTGGACATAAAAGTCCAAAAAACCAGATTAAGTGGGTGGACAAGGTGGGACCACCCTTGCCGGTTCGCACACCTCAAGATATCTCGATGGACTATGGGCCATCAAAGGATTATAAACGTAAATACGTAGTGGACCATAACCTCTTCGGGCCCAATTTGTCCAATTTTCAAGCTACTGGGCTCACGATGCATGTGGATCATGCTAGCAATGCTCCAGGCGCAGGGCCAGACCAACCAAGCTCGGCATTGGGGGCCTCAGTGAAGGAAAAAAAGAAGAATGCTCGTGCTAGGGCTTCTAACTACTCTCTTTTTAGTTCTACTGATAAGAAGCAGCCGCTCCAACTGAATACTACTTCGTGGAAAGCTAAGGGAGGGAGCTCTTCCTTCAATCCAAAATTCCAGTTTACAAGTGCAGCAGAGGTGGGAGAAATTGGAGGAAGGAGTGATCAGTGTGAGAGTGGTGAGGTGCTCCAAGCCGTCACACATGAAGGCGTGGGAATTTCTTCCTCGCACCGTGAAGAGCTTCCGAATGGGGACTCTGGCTTTAAACGATCCAGCTTGGAAGGCGTCGTTCAACCTCTGGTGGCAACTTCTCACCGTCAGCACGAGTCTAAAGGAGGAGAGGAGGCAAGTTTGGGAGGCATATCTTCAGATTTCGCTCTTGCTGATGTGGTGCGCAGCGAACCAGCGGGAAATGGTGGCTCGGTTAGAATGGAAGTTGAGGGGGGAAATGAGAGCCCTACCTCAAATTGTTAAGTTTTTCTCCCCTCTGCTCTATCTAATAATGAATATCATCATCTGGAACAGTAGGGGCGCGCTGAAGCCCAATTTTCAGAGCTATGTGAGAGAGCTTTATCAGGCTCACAGTCCAGCTGTAATGGTGATTATGGAAACCCATGTAGGTGGCCCTCGAGCTAAAGAAATCACAGATAGACTTCCTTTCGATGGGGCGATTCACACCGAGACCATTGGGTATGCTGGAGGTCTGTGGTTGCTTTGGAATTCGGATAGAGTTGAAATTACCCCCCTTGCAAACACTGAACAGGAGATTCACGCGGTGGTAAAGGTACGCCCCTTAAACACTAGCTGGCTTCTTTCAGCTGTCTATGCAAGCCCGAGAGTAGCCGAAAGGCGCATTCTCTGGAATAATCTCCTCTCTGTTTCTGAATTAAATAATTTGCCTTGGTTATTAGCGGGTGATTTCAATGAACTTCTTGTTAGTAGTGACAAATATGGTGGGAGGGCTGTAAATATTAACAACTCTCTGCAGCTTAAAGAATGTCTAGACAGGTGCAATATGGTGGACTTGGGGTTCTCGGGTCCAAGGTACACTTGGACTAACAAGCGAGGAATCAGTGGGCTTATTCAGGAGCGCATTGATAGATTTTTTGTCACCCCGGACTGGTGGCATCTCTATCCTGAAGCCCAAGTCACTCATCTCACCAGGCGGCACTCTGACCACTGTCCAGTTATTCTAGAATCAAATCCCAGTAGACCGATGCAACGTCCTCGCCCTTTTGTCTTTCAAAGTTTCTGGCTATCTGATACCTCCTTCCCTGGTGTTGTCTCTTCATCCTGGCAGGCAAGTTCTAGTTTAACAGAGGCTGTTGAAAATTTTGCTAAGAAAGCCACTACTTGGAATAGGACTCATTTTGGAAACGTTTTTGCAAAAAAAAGAAGAATGTTGGCTAGGCTGAATGGTGTTCAACGTGCAATCACTATTAACCCCACCTCCTCTCTCCTTCAATTGGAAAGCAAATTACAATTGGAACTTGACCAAATTCTGGATCAGGAGCATGAGTTGTGGGCACTAAAGTCCCGGATCAACTGGACTGTTCAGGGGGATCGCAATACCTCGTTTTTTCATTTGTCTACCTTAGTCAGAAGGAAAAGGAACAGAATCACAGCTATTAAAAATAGAGTGGGGGAGTGGCTTTTGGAGGAGGAGAACATAGCTAATTATATCCAGAGAGGGTTTGAAGACATTTACTCTACTTTTCAAATTTTTTCCTCCTGGAGCACTTCTCCTAGCTCTCAATGGCAGGCGGCCCTTCCCAATGAAGTTCGGGATAGTTTAGGCGGTGAGGTGTCGGTGGAAGAGATTAAGGCTGCTTTATGGTCCATGAAAGCTTTCAAGGCCCCCGGCCCAGATGGCCTTCATGCTGGTTTCTTCCAACGCTTCTGGTTGATAGTTGGGGACTCTGTTGTGAAGGAAGTCCAGAAAGTTTTTAAGGACAAGATGGTGCCTGAGGTCCTCAATAGGACGCATATCGCTCTTATTCCTAAAGTGCAAGGTCCGGAGTCGCTCAATAACTATAGGCCTATTAGTTTGTGTAACTCCGTTTACAAGATAGTAACAAAGGTCATAGTGGCAAGACTGAGGCCACACCTGGATCAAGTTATTAATCCGCTCCAAACAGCTTTTGTGCCAAACAGGAGAGGTACTGATAACACTATCATAGTTCAAGAACTGATTCACATGATCAGTAAGGCGAAGGGCAAAGAAGGGTACATGGCAATAAAAATCGATCTTGAGAAAGCATATGACAAGCTGGAGTGGAGCTTCATTAGAGAGATGCTCATGAGGATTAACCTCCCGCAGGATTTGATTCAGTTAATTATGAGCTGTGTGACCTCTGTTTCTACTTCCATTTTGTTTAATGGGGGAACTTTGGAGAGCTTTCACCCTTCTAGAGGTATTAGACAGGGCGACCCGTTATCTCCGTACCTCTTTATTATTTGTATGGATTTCTTGAGTCAACTGATTGAGGAAAAGTGTAGTGATAAGCTTTGGACTCCTGTTAAGTCTTCCAAGAGTGGACCAGCTTTTTCCCACCTCATGTTTGCGGATGATGTTGTGCTTTTTGCCAAGGCTAACCAGGTGAACTGTTCCACCATTAGAGATGTGCTGGATTTATTTTGCAGTAAATCAGGCCAGTCGGTAAGTGAAGAAAAAACAAGGGTGTTTTTCTCCCCAAATGTTGACCGTGATACTAGAGAATCTCTCTGCGATATTCTTGGATTCCAGTCTACTCCCTCTTTAGGAAAATACCTGGGCATTCCCATTAAGCACCAAGGGACCTCCAGCCAAGATTTCAACTTTGTTCTAGATCGGGTTAAGCAAAAACTAGCCGGGTGGAAAGCAAATTTACTGTCCATGGCTGGTAGGGCTGTTCTCATTCAATCTTCCTTATCCACGGTTCCGGCATATGTAATGCAGTGTGCCCAATTACCTGGGAAAGTGTTGGAGAGCATTGACAGAGTTAACCGGAATTTCTGTGGGGCTCAACTGAATCGTCCAAGAAAATGCATTGGATTGGATGGGAGAAGGTAACAAAACCCAAAAATTCGGGGGGTCTAGGACTTCAAACAGCTAAGGGGAGGAATACTTCTCTCTTGGCCAAACTGAATTGGCGCTTCAACACTGAGACAGAGGCTCTATGGACTCGAGTCCTCAAGAAAAAATATTGTAATCCTCGAAGGCTTGGTTCAAGCAATAGTGATAAACTTCCCTGCTCCCGGGTTTGGACAGCCATGAAGAAGGGGAAAGACGTTTTCCAGAGAGGTGCAATGTGGACTGTTGGAAGAGAAAGCAAGCTCAATTTCTAGGTTTGACAGATGGTCGGATCAAGGCCCCCTTCGAAAGGTAATGCAAGGTCCACTTACTAGAGAGGAACATCAGTTAGAGGTTAAAGATGTAGTGTCAGAGGGTGGTTGGAGGTGGGATGCTATTTCCATGGTTCTGCCTCAAGATGTTTTATTGGGTGTCCAAGCAACTCCTGTTGCCATTGCCACAAGATGTAGAGATAAGCTCGCATGGGCAGGAACTCCTAATGGCTTATTCAGCACACATAGTGCTTATGCGCTAGCCGTGGGGCTTGACAACTCTCAAATATTCAGAGGGCAGTGGATATGGAAGACTATCATTCTCCCAAAAATCCAATTATTTCTGTGGAAGTGTTATCACTATAGTATTGGAGTTAAAGCCTGTTTAGTTGCTAGAGGGGTGGGCACAGACACCCTTTGCCCTCTATGCCAGCAAGCTACTGAAACCATCATCCATGCCCTCCGGGACTGTGCAGTTGTTAAACCGGTGTGGCAGCAATTAAATGCAGAAGCTTTGGATCCTTCTTTTTACAGGAGTGAGCTGTTGGAGTGGCTGGAAAAAAATGGCAGGAAAAGCCACGTCACCTCACAATGTCCTATTCCATGGAGATACACTTTTCTTTTTGCCATATGGGTTATCTGGCTGAAGCGTAATTCCTGGATTTTCCAACATAAAAAATCCCATCATAGTGCAGCGGTGGAGATCAGGCATAGAACCCTTGAGTTTTATCTCTGTGGTTTGGGTACAAAAAATTCCCCAAGGATGATCGAAAAGAACATTAGGTGGGAGAGGCCGAATCCAGGTTGGATGAAGTTGAACACTGACGGTTCATCTCTAGGAAATCCTGGGATTGCAGGGGGTGGTGGTGTTGTTCGAGACGAGTACGGAAACTGGATAGTTGGTTTCTCAAGAAAAATTGGGAGAACTACCAGTTATATAGCAGAGCTGTGGGCACTTCGGGATGGGCTCAAATTATGTTTAGAAAAAAATTTTCTGGTTGTGGAAGTAGAGTTAGATGCCAAGTGTGTTGTTGATGCTCTTTCTAGCCCCACCCAATCTAATGCGAGCCAATCTGCCCTGTTGGAAGATTGCAGGCAATTAAGCACCAGGTTCAACCGTATAAGCTTCAATCACTGCTTTCGCGAAGCAAATCGGTGCGCAGACGGATTGGCAAGGAAGGGCGCTGCCCAAAGTGATGATTTCACGCTGTTCAATAGTCCGCCTGTGGACTTAGAGACTAGCTGTAATTTTGATTTGGTTGGTCTGTTCTCTTTGAGACATTGCTCTGTTTCTTTGGTTTCCTAGTTTTAATGAAGTTTTCCTTTCTACCAAAAAAAAAAAAAAAAAAAAATTGTGATTGTTTTTAAATGTAACCGTGCATTACACTAGTTTTATTATAAGGAAAATACAATGCAAAGATAGTCATGTAAAAGGATATATATATATATATATATGCTTTCCACTCTGTTACTGCAATGTTTGGTTTTTTTGGTGAGACTACAACTTCCCAAGAAATCTATAGAATTTGTGAGCATTGTGCTCCTATCATAGTAAGTAGTGCTAGAAATCTGTAAAATATGTTTAACCTAAAACTAACTTTTAACTCAGAAAACAATGAGATTATTGGGCCTAGAAAGCAAATTTGCCCCAGCTCTGATTTCTCTTGCTTTCTGTGTAATGGAAGATGATGGATCCCTTTGGTTCTGGGGGCATAAGATAATGCATCCTTCATTATGAGGGGGTAAAATATTCTTTCATTGCCTTTGGTTCCTTTACAGAAAATAGTTTTCCAAATTGCATTGATAATTTTGCCATGCTTTTAATAACTCTATTGTGTATCTTCTGTACATACTTGACTGTTCTGTTATATGGATGGGTGGTCAACTTGGTGTTAGTGGAGAGAATTCTGTAATTGTAATACTATGCTTGTTGAAGCAGTTCTAAGTTGGCCACTCCTGATTCTCTAATAGATTAGTCAAAACAAAGAGTAAAGGGCACCTTATGTAGTGTGCTTAGTATCATTTTGTCTACTTCAGGTTTGGTTTTGTCAAAGCCAAAATTAAGGAATGATGCCACTGGCAATTGATACTTTTGGGGGCCCTCTGGATGTGGGGCAATTGCCCACAACATACAAGCAGCAATAATAATAAAGGTGGGTTTTTTCTTATAAATATTTCCATTCCAACTCCATCTGGGATTTCCATGGCCACAATATTGTCAAGGTGAGCATGTGGTACCATATACTACTCTTGTAGAGAGGTGAAGATCTATTATGCTACTCTTGGTTGTTGTTGTTACTCCAAGAGTAGCATAATACATCTTCACCTTTCTATGTCTCTCCACAGCAGTAATCAGGAGGTTTCAGATACATTTTGAGCTCTCAGTCATTCGTTTTCATTATTATTCAGCAACCAACAATGGATTCTGCTGGTGAAGCTCACACTCTCGCTCTCACAGTCACAGGTGAGAGACTCAATGTCAGAGAGAAACTCACACTTACCTTTTAACTTTGCTTGATTTTCTGCTATCATTTATTTGATTGCTTAGCAAACAGTTATGTATATGTATAGGATACTAAATTGTAATATCTGGTACTTTCCCACATAAACATTCTGTTTGGTTGTTCTGTTTTGGTTGACATTGTAGGGGATGGATGCATGTACATGTGGGGAAGAGGCAGGTTTGGGCAACTGATATTTAGGATCATCTGAATGCTTTTAATAAATTGACTAAATTTTTGAGCATGGTGGTCAAGATCTAGTTGGAGGAATCAACCCTATTGCTTTTAACCTTGCTCTTTCCTTTGTATGATACTTTGATGACTATCGGAAGTTCAAGCACTGTTTGAACTCAACTGATCTCATTAATTGTTGCCAACAGGGTGTTATATAATACATATAGTTGGAGAAAGTAGAGAGAAAATAAGCATAGTTGTTATTCGCATTAGCTCTAAGACACCAACAGATACCCAAAGTAATTTTCCTATCGCCTTTGAAAATTAAACACCATTATAGAAAAGGAAAAGATAAATGAAAAGAGAACTGCAACCACAACAGCCACCACTCCAAGAAAATCTTGTTTGAATCTGAAGTAACTTCTGGCAAAATCCTCCACTGTTTTACCATTGTCAAGCATGTCCTTTACATCTCCAAATTGTGAAACTACCAATCCGTACAAGGTCCAAGCCACTGGACATGCCCAATAGTACCATCTCCACCATATAGGAATCCTCTGTTTTTGATCAAGGAGACAAATGAGGTGAAAAGGAAAAATGGAAATAATTTAGTGATTGGTGTGTATGTGTGTAATTGGAAAACACTTAGAGAAAAATAATTAATTAAAATAAGATGTGGTAAATACTCACAGTTCTGGGGATCAGGAATCCTGAAAAAAAGTTCCATATTCCATAAAACGTGGTGGAAACTATTGTAGCAATGTGATGGTTTGGTGTCACAGCTACACACATCATGCCATAAAATGTGGAGTACAATAATGCGAAGTACATGAAAAATAGATACCAAAAGAATTTGGCAGTAGTCCATTCAAATCCCATCATGGAAAAAACTATGACACCATATTCTGCAGCTTGTAAAAAACCATAAGGTAGCTCAACCATACCCTGTACCAAAAATGTGGAAATGGTATTAACACTCAAAATCATCCTTGATTATGCTGACTAAGTTGGTAAAATATTTGATTATAATTACTTGTGCAAATGCATATGGTAAGGCTGAATACATTCCAGCAGCTCTTTCCCTGTAGAAGACTGTTCGTTCAACATCAACAATCGGTTGAACAGATGAAGCATTTTGGACACCGAGGAACATGGTTGCAGCATACATAGAACCCATTGCATTAAAGATATTTTGCTGCTTCTTGCTGCAATTTTGAAATTACAAGGTAAACGTATATGTAACAGTAGACCGTAATAGTTTAAAAGTTCTCCTCCAATATATGGTAACTTACGTTTTAGAGGAAAGGTCCCAGAACATTGTCCCAAATGTCAAGGCTGTGGCAATTGTGAAGAACATTCTTGTAGCAGTGTATGGTGGGTTGTGCTAGTAGGACCAGTATTGTTTCCATAAGCAAGCCATGCATTGTATGAAAATTGATTGCGAGTATTGAATTGGGAAATAGAGGTCCTCTGAACCAGGAGCAGGCTTGCTCAATTCTTTAATAAGCTCTTTGTTTTTCCTGGTGCATTTGCAACACAATCATAGAAATTTCGGCTCAAATTCAAGGGAGGTACATTAACTGTGCCAAGAATCTTTTATGCACATTATCAAGAAGGTAGACTTCTTTTCTCTGTTGTAAACGTATAATGTAGTCGAATAATAAAGCATCAGACCTACCTGTATAGCTCTGAATGTTTGTATAGACTAGCAAAATCAACACCCAAAGCTATTTCTTCTGCTGGAGTGGTAACTTCCAACATCCAAGTTGCAGGGTTGTAACCATCTTTAATTTTTTGGACACCTTGGATGCTCTAGGGGGGGCGCGGGGGGAGGAAGTTATATGCATTAGGAAGTCATAACACGGTTCAAATTTATCCACCAACATAAGAGATAACACAGATAAAAGTTCTATGGTTTATTTATTTACTGGTTTTAAAATCAACCTACCTCAAAATACTTGTTAAGATGGAAAGAATAGCGGTCTAATGGCCCCACATATATCTCTTGTCCTCCGCGCTTCATTAGGAAAAGCTGCAACCCCATTATCTATATATTACTAAAGTTGAAGCGTAGCGTTTAATGTTGCTGCTCTCACGTTGCGCCACATCAGCTACCACGTCATTTTCTTTTAAAAAATATATAATTTTTCCTTCAATTTTAAAATGATTTTTACAATTTTCAGCCCTATAAATCCCAGCCCTATAAATGCAGCCCACTACCTATTTATTTACTCCCACTATCACCCTATAATTAATTTGTATAATTAATCCAGCCCACCTCTTATTTATTTAGTTCCACTATCAAGCCCAACCCAAAGCCTTTTCAGTTCAGCTTAAAAGAAAAAAGAAATTAAAAACATCAAACGTTCAAGCCAGTTTGAAAAAAGAAAAGAAAAAGGGGGAAGCGTTTAGGGTTTTGCGTGACCAAATAGAAAGCAGAGAGAGAGTTTGAACTATGTAAAGGGAGGAAAAAAAAAAAAAAAAAAAAAAAAAAACGTTGAAGCCTTCAGGTATTGCATGAGAAAACAAAGAGTTTGAAAGCTACCCACCTTCTTGCTCTACCGTTTCTCAGTAACGGCTGCCTATCCAATTTCGTTCCTCCCTTTATTCCTTTCCACACGGTTTATAAATACTGACAGAACCTCCCTGCTTTGGTTGAGGTATCTCTACATCTCAATTCTTTTTTTTGGGTGCAGAACTTTTATGCTCTGTTTATATTAATATGAGACATTTTTTTTTTTTTTTTTCGTTTGTTTGTGTTTGGTTGAGGTGTCTACATTTGCTTATGTACACGCAAACTTTGGACTTTGCAGTCTCTCATTCTACAGTAGAGTAAGTGTTCCATTGAGGATAAATTTTAATGCACTCTCTTGGGAATTAAACTTTGGTGATATACATATCGTTTTTTTTTTTATTAAAAAAAATGTTGAGTGTAACTATTTTTGTTTAATTCTTTCTTCCTATAGATTGGGAATATATTTTATCCTTGCTCATTCAGAGTATTGGATTCTCCCAATATGGAATTCCTCTTTGGGCTGGATATGCTCCGGAAGCACTAGGTAGCATACTCTTTGAACGGTTTTAGACCCCTTAAAACAACCAGATTGGTTAGCCTAGATTAATTAGCCAAGTTGTTACTTAGTCAAATTATGCAATTCTAGGTTAAAGCAATCAAATAATCATGTCAAAAGAATAAAGCAGCGGAATAATAAAAGACACAATGATATGATCACCCAGGAAACCACACGGCAAAAACCTGGGAAGGATTTGACCCACCGATCCTCAAGGCAAACCTGAATCCACTATGAAAGAATCGAAGTTCATACAAAAGGACTACAAGCTCCCCGCTTGACTTCCTAATGCTACCCACCAGTAGAACTTACTGACACGACCACGTGCAAGCTCCGAATCCACGGACTCCTTCTTTCTTGAATTCTTCAATCAGCTACAAGCACCCACGCTTGATATTCTTTAAGCTTCAATGGTAGCAACCGAGTTGATCATCAAGATGTTGAAGTAATCTCTATCTTGAAAACCCTAAGCTTTGTGTAAAGGAAAGCCCCTCTAGATCTCACAAGAGATTTACACAAAACAGCAATGTATGAGTAATAACTCAACTGGAGCAACTCTAAAAACATGGCTAGGGTTTTTCTTTATATACCTAGAGTAAAAACAGAAAACCCAAAACGTTTAATGAGTTAGGGCTGAGTTGGAAAAACTGCAGAAAACGCATCTGGTCCGTGATTCGATCGATCCAGCCTTTCCTTCGATCGATCGAGCCAGACCGAAATGCCCCAATGCATCTACAGTCACTCGATTCCAACTTTACAATATTTTATCAACTTTGAGCAAGCCTAAACAAGACTAAGCACATTGTTTTGATCATGGTTTGCCAACATTACACATTAGAGTTCTAAATACATAAAATCCTAAATCTTTAGAACCTAACAAACTCCCCCTTTGGCAATCCGTGACAAAACACAAACAATAAGCTCAAAGTTTACAATTAAAAAGCCCTTTACAAAAAAAATGCTCATAAAGACTAAAATTCAATCCTAACTACTATCCATCAGTTGCAAGTGTAGACAGCAGCTCAATTGAATCAACTTGTATATTCCTGAAATACTCAACAAACGCATAAACGCATGTGTGACAGAAAATAGTATATAAAACAGGTATAACATTCTTGTAAGATTCACAAAACACAAAATAAAGACATATATTAATGAACAACTCATAAATATAAAACAATAAGCAGTGAATCACAAAGCAACAAGAATCAAATATAAATCATGTATATCAATATATCAATCAATGTTACTCCCCCTAACATGAATATCCTCAAAAATGATATACAAAGTGAAGCACCTAGATACAATCTATAAAACTCCACAAGCTCCTCAAAAAACAAGAAAATCTCCCCCTAACTACAAAAACCCCTCTACAAGTCAAAACACTACTCCCCCTTTTTGTGACGGAATGCCAAAGGGCAATCACAATCCATCATCAAAAGGAGGTGGTGAGGGTGAACGCAGACGCGCTAGATCAGCTCGCAAAGCTCGGATCTCATCAAAAATGTCCACCAAAAGCTTACCATGAGCCGCCTGAACGGTCATGACAGTCTCCAAAGTACGACGAACATCAAAGTCGGTCGAAGGAGGTGGAGGAACATCAGCAGCAGCAGCATCAGGATCAGGAATAGCCTCACCAGCAGGACCTGTAGAAGAAGAGGGAGGAGGTGCGGACCCAGAAGGCTCAGACCTAGGGTGTTTAGAGCCAGCTCGAAGATGAGCAGCCCTTTATCTAAGAAAAGACACACCTATAGGAGCAATCACATGAACAGGCTCAGAGGAAGGGAAGCCACCAAGATCAAGATAAAGTAAAATCCTATGAATGAAAATAGGATGTACAAAAGCATGAGCAGAAGATGAACTCCTATAAACATCGTTCAAAGAACGAAGAAAAAGATGGGGGAAACTAATAGGAGCATCAGTAACCAGAGCGTACAGAAATACACACCTCTCGAGAGGAATGATGTGAACATGAGATATGGGCTAGATAGAATGACAAGCTATCCTAAAGAAAAGATAGTGCAACCCAGAAAGCTCAGCAGAGGTGATCCGAGGATCAGAACCCCACTGGACAGAAGTCCCAGTGATGTAAGACAAGACATCACTCAACTCGGGAGACTCATCATAAGGATAGACAGGATTCTAGACCAACGGTACCTCTAGAGCATCAGCCACTACCTTGGGAGTAATGGTGTACTCTACGCCTCGTATCCAACTCTTGACTAAAGTGTTGGAATCATAGATGCGGATAGAGATGTTCGAAAAGAACTCTCTAATCAAGGCAGAAGGTGGAGGAGGATCAGAAATATCCACCAAGGGTAACCAGCCCCTACGCTCAAAGTTTGCCCTAATGGCAGGATCAAGTTCATCTAAGAGAACAGAACGCTCAGCCCAAATCTTTCTCCTAACGTTTAGCTTCTCATAAATCTCTTGGTTTTTCTCACTCGGAAACTTCTCACTGTCAAAGGACGGAGGGGGTGGAGAAGGTGAGGAAACAGTCCTACGGGCTCTAGTCTTCCTAGGCATAGTGCTAAGGAAAGGACAAAGACACACAGAGAAAACCAAAAGAACAAAAGAAAACAAAACCAAGGGCAGACTGCAAGTTAGCACAATAAAAAATATAGAACAAGAATCTATATGATGCATGAACAATAACAATGTTGTGATGCATGAACTAATGCAGTAAACACAGTTCAAAATTAAGTTCAATTACACAAAATTGGCTCGAACATAGAGTTTCTAACAAAAACCCTAAAAAAATTTGAAAAACCACTTGAAAATTTTGCATTAAATTGGTGAATTGATCATTACACAAGGTTGAAAACAGATTAGAATAACCAATTTCATCAATACAACAAGCCAATTTCATCAATTAAACCTTAATTGAACAAAATCCCCAATTCGGATCAATTAGAAACCCTAGAATTTGAAATTCTTCACAAAACCCAAAATTGATCAAATTAAACTATCAAGATCATGTTTATAGCATGTACCCACAAAAACCCATTGATCAATTTCACAAAATTAGGTTTGAATCATCACAAATCCCAAAAAGTAAAAGTTCCAAAAATTTGAGCAAAAATGCATGAAAAATGCATGAAATATGTAAATAAACTCAAAAAGGAAGGACAAAACAGACTTACTGGCTTGAGGAAAGAGAAATTTTGCAAAAATTTCGGAAGAAAACGACAAAAATTTGACTTGTGGAGCCTGCCTCGTCGGAGAGAGAAGGAAAAGTTTAAAAAAAACTTTTGAAAAAGTGTTTGAAATAGTCAAGTACACTGTTTTAAAAAACCTGATCGCGACTTTCGATTGATCGAAAATCACATTCGATCGATCGAATCAATCAGTCATTTTGAGACAAATTAAAGCACTTTTTCGATCGATCGAAAATCAGAATGGATCGATCGAACTGGGCAGAGGCTCACAAAATTTTTGAGAAAAATCACAGTTTTGAAAATCACAAACCATATTTTGAAAACAACTCCTCAAAGCATTAAACTTATTGAAACAAAATGCATGAGTATGAGATGGAATGTGTTTCAAAAAACCAAGTTTTAATCCCAGTTTCTCCAAAGGAAATTTCAGCCATTCTTCCTTTAAATTCTCAAGCAAAAAAAATGTTTTGCATAATTCTCAAAGTATTTTCAAACTTGGTTGGTCAGACCAAAAACACACACAATAACATGTACAAAGTTTAGCAAAGAGTAACTTGTGTAGTGTGTGCAACTAGCAAAAACTTGAGATACATGTGAGTTGATATGTGAATAGCAATCAATCACAAATTCTACAAAATTCATCACATAGAATTCAAAAGAGACTATCACCTAAAGAGTTACATCCTATAACTCCCACATCTCCTAGAACATAAGCTTGCAATCATGTAAGTTTCTTGAATTTTGCCCCATTATTTAGGTGAAATTTGGCATCAAGCCTAATAGTACACACCAGTTTTAATTATGTGAATTGGCATCAAGCCTAATAGTACACACCAGTTTTAAGCATTAAGCATTTAAAGAGGCTACACCTTATGTTCTTTTTGTGCATGTGCTACACTTTCTCGAGCACAAAATCTTATGATATGCACTAAGGTGTTCATGATTGGCTAGTGAACAGTGGTGAGATGGTTATTTATGCCTTTCTCAAAAGGATCAAGTCCGACAGTCAAATAACATGTGACTTCAAGATTAAGACAAAGTGATAAACACCATAAATATCTTTCCCACACAACATGCACTACAAAGATTCAACTAGTTAGGTGCAATATATAAGCTCATCAAAGCTAAACAAGGTACATAAGACATGTTATGTGTAAATAAATTGACCATCCTTGTTTTCAAAAACCAAGAAACATAATGTCAAACATATTTTTGCTTTCTCCTTTTCTCCTTTTTTTTTTTTTTTAATTAAAAGAGAAAACAAATAAATCCTAGATTGAAATGCATGAATGTAATGCAATGCAAATCCTAGAAAAAAAGCAAAAGAAACACAAAAAACCAAAGAACAATGGTCACAAAGGAATGAGCAATGAAGCACAAGGACCATGTCAGAAAGACTCAATTAGGTCGAGTCTTTTGCATCTAAAACCTTTTAGATGCACCTCGAGCATTGGAGTTCTTGTTCACATTCGAGTGATTTCCAACTCCAGGATTGGAATAAAGGTTCAACGCCTTTACCAATTCACCAATAAGTGCCATAGGATCTTGTGCTTGAGGCACAGACACTTTTGGTTTATTTGCTCTCTTAGCAGCTTGAAGCTTGTAACAGTTAGGACGAATGTGTCCAGACTTACCACAATAATGACAAACCCAAGCAGGTTTACCATGCATCTTGTCCTTGGGTAGGGTAGTCTCCTTAGGTTTAGACTCTCCCAGATCAACCCTAATCTTCCTAGAAGGTGAAACTTCTATAGGTTTGACAACCTCACTCACAGGTGGTTTGACAGTTTCACTCACAACCTCACTCACAGAAGGTTCAGAAGAAGAAGAAGGAACAAAATTCGTGGAATGTGGTGCAGAATCAAAGATGCTTTCAACATATCTTAACCCAGATTTATCAGAAGGATACTTTTGAACTTTCAGCATGTGATCAAGTTTAGAACTAGCAGTTCTAGCAACAGATAAATCATGTTCCAAAGTTTTAACTTTATCAAGCAAAAGCATGTTCTCAGATTTAACGTTGTTCAAAAGATCATTAGCATCAAAAAGTTTAACAAGCAAATTCTTCTTTTCAAGCTCAAGAGAATCAATTTTCTTCAGGCCAAGTTCAACATTCATAGCATCCCTTGCAGCAATTTTGCAAAGTTTATTGTAGGCCTCTTGAAGATCTGCATCCTCAGAGAGTTCCCCATCAGAAGGGTTCTCTTCAACAGATATGCTTTCATTGACTACAGCTGTAGCAGTGAAAGCAATGAAGTTTCCATCCTCATCACATCCGGACTCATCATCAGAAACCTCATTATCGCTAAGGGTTACAGCCATAGCTTTACCCTTAGTCCTCAAGAATGTAGGACATTCAGATTTCACATGACCATACCCTTGACAGCCAAAACACTGAGGACCCAAGGAATTATTTGAAGATTGACCTACTTTTTCTCTAGGTTTTTCAAAGTTATTAACCTTAATGGGATCATTCTTCCTAAAATTTCTAGGTTCAGCAGTGTATGTACCTCTTGCCTTTCTGTTGGTATTCCTAAGAAAGTTTTTAAAGTTTTTGGCAAGATACGCAATCTCTGTAGCAGAGAGCTCATCATCAAATCCACCACCATCAACATCATCAACTGACTTAAGAGCCATTGATTTGGATTTGTTCACTTTAGGTAGGTCAGACTCATAGGACTGAAGAGATCCTACAAGCTCATCAACAGGGATGGAGTCCACATCCTTGCTTTCAGTGATGGCAGTCACTTTGGGTCTAAAGTCTTCAGTTAAAGATCTAAGTATCTTCCTAACAATTTTAGGTTGATCATAGATTTCACCCAAATTAAAAGCAGAATTAACAATATCATTTAGTTTGGCATAAAATTCATCAAAGGATTCATCATCAGACATCCTAATGCTTTCAAACCTAGAAGTTAATTGCTGCAGTTTGTTTATCTTAACTGCCTTTGTGCCTTCATGCACAGTTTGGAGGATTTTCCAAGCAGTATGAGCAACCTCAACATTTGAGATCCTCTTAAATTCCTCCATTGAAATAGCATTGAAGATGGCATTCATAGCTTTGCTATTGAAGCCTGCTGCTTCTTTTTCAGAAGTTTGCCACTCACTCACAGGAGTAGTGGGCTTCTGCCATCCGTATTCAACGGAATTCCAAACCCTCTCATCAATTGATTTTAGGAATGCTTTCATCCTTACTTTCCAATAAGCATAGTTGTTCCCATCAAAGTGAGGAGGAACAACAAGAGAGTGTCCATGCTCCATGACAACAGGGGTCAAGGATCAGCTCAGAGATACAAAATCTCTAACAAGAGAGCTACCCGCTCTGATACCACTTGAACGGTTTTAGACCCCTTAAAACAACCAGATTGGTTAGCCTAGATTAATTAGCCAAGTTGTTACTTAGTCAAATTATGCAATTCTAGGTTAAAGCAATCAAATAATCATATCAAAAGAATAAAGTAGCGGAATAATAAAAGATACAATGATATGATCACCCAGGAAACCACACGGTAAAAACCTGGGGAGGATTTGACCCACTGATCCTCAAGGCAAACCTGAATCCACTATGAAAGAATCGAAGTTCATACAAAAGGACTACAAGCTCCCCGCTTGACTTCCTAATGCTACCCACCAGTAGAACTTACTGACACGACCACGTGCAAGCTCCGAATCCACGGACTCCTTCTTTCTTGAATTCTTCAATCAGCTACAAGCACCCACGCTTGATATTCTTTAAGCTTCAATGGTAGCAACCGAGTTGATCATCAAGATGTTGAAGTAATCTCTACCTTGAAAACCCTAAGCTTTGTGTAAAGGAAATCTCCTCTAGATCTCACAAGAGATTTACACAAAACAGCAATGTATGAGCAATAACTCAACTGGAGCAACTCTAAAAACGTGGCTAGGGTTTTTCTTTATATACCTAGGGTAAAAACAGAAAATCCAAAACGTTTAATGAGTTAGGGCTGAGTTGGAAAAACTGCAGAAAACGCATCTGGTCCGTGATTCGATCGATCGAGCCAGACCGAAATGCCCCAATGCATCTACAGTCACTCGATTCCAACTTTACAATATTTTATCAACTTTGAGCAAGCCTAAACAAGACTAAGCACATTGTTTTGATCATGGTTTGCCAACATTACACATTAGAGTTCTAAATACATAAAATCCTAAATCTTTAGAACCTAACACTCTTTCTAATATCTGATGTACCTTTTCATTTTCTTGGTTCTAATTGATGTTATTTAGGTTTGTTATTCTTTTCTGACTTAGTCAATAATCGCATTGCATTATAGATTTAAAGGATAATGTTTTGAGAGTTGGCGGTGGAGAAGTTTCTGTACCATTTTTGCAAGGTTGGCCTTCTAATCATTTTTGCAAGTTTCTGTACCATTTTTGCCTGAATGTCATTTCAATAGTACTATAATTTTACAGCCAAAAAAACTATTTTATTTTACCTTGGTTTATTTGGAAATATCTCAGGTCTCATTTTTTTAATGTGTTGTGGCTTACTGGAAGAATGTAAGGCTCAGAAGTAGTGAAGTATAAAGTGTTGGTGACATGTCTCATCCATTCCAAGGGGATTTAAAGGTGAGTTTTTATCTCTCTCGATTGCTTATATTCCATGATTGAGGGAAGTAGTTTGATAGTGGTATACTAGAGTTTGAGTGGTTGTTAAGAGTGGGTATGGCCGGATTTTAGGGAGTCATTGGATGTCAAGTATGTGAGTTTCTATTGTATTTTAGACTAAATACAAGTATATGGTGAATTAGGGAGAAATTTTATTAAACAGATAAAATTGAGCATGGAAGCCCAATATAGTGAAGTAAATGAAAGTTAACGCTTGTAGCTTTAATTTAAATCAAGTTTTGGACCTGATTTTTTTAGGGAAAAAAAGAAGAAAAGAAATCTATCACCTTACATAAATATTAATAAATTTTGAATTAAGATTTTGAGTTGCTTTCATTTGAGATTGCCTGAATGTCGTTTCAATAGTGCTAAAAACAAATCATATATTATACCATAATTAAAATAAAATTATCTATTCCCACGCATCGTGTGGGTCTGCCACTAGTTTAATATTATATTTGAATCCTGAAGAGAATCTACATAAATGCACCAAGTCTTGCTTTTTAACATTCCTCACCTCATCAAAAGTTTCAAATATGTCAATGCTTGGCTGATGAATCGTGCAAATCACTGTTCTTCCTGTGTCTACTGTGTTCCTAACTGTCCTCATAACAATTGCAGCAGCTCTTGCATCTATACCTGAAGTTGGCTCATCCATAAATATTATGGAGGGGTTTGCTACAAGCTCAACTGCAATGGTGAGCCATTTGTGCTGCTCAGTAGAGAGACCATTCATGCCTGGTAACCCGACTAATGCCTGCCTCAAGGGGTTCAGCTCCACAAGCTCCATAACTTCCTCAATGAACATCTACAGCCATGTATGAGAATAAAAATGAAGCCTAATGACACTGGTATAATAGTCAGGCTCCTTTAGTAGTTTGAAACTTCATTTATTTTAAGCTTTTTCTCTAGAAACTTTGGTATAACAATGATTAGCTTTAGCAGCACCTTGCCTATCTACTTTGAAAAATATTTTGTTGACTTGATAAACAGATTTGTTAATATAATAGTACAAGCCTGTCTATTAAGCTTAATATAGCTTACAAACTTCTTCATATTGTCTTGGTTTGCTGTCTGCATCTGTGCCAAAAGAAAACAGGCTAATTTTAGCCTGACCTATTTTCTTATAAAAATTGAGTTTGAAAACTTAGTTCTAAGGCTGTAAAGTTGTTATTTACAACTACGTATTTTTGTTGGCTTATATTCCGTGCCAAATTTGATTGTAATTTTATTCAATCATTTGTACCCTGTATTTATTATGGGATTTCATTGTAAGGGTTGTGTGATAGAGAGAGTGGTGTGAAGACTCAAGCATTTGAAGACTGAAGAAGTTCTCGCGGGTAGCTCGCGATTTAGCATCTCGCGAAGTATCTCATGTGCCTTGCACATGCTGGAATGCGAAGAGTCAGGCCAGATGGAGATAGCTGTGTCTCGCGAGTATCTCGCGGGTAAGGCCTTCCCGCGAGACACCTGCGAGACACCCGCGAGACATTCTGTTCTGCCAGCCTGTCCAGTCTGATACACACTTTTTGTACCTACACTATTTATACCCACTTTACCCACAAATATTGAGGAGTGTTTTTGAGAGAAAACCATAGCCAAACACCTTGAGAGTTAGAGATTGTTATACCCACAATCTTCTACACATTTGTTTTGGGAATTTCCTCAACTCCTACCTCTCCATTTCCGTACCATTAAGAGGTTGATAGCCCAAACACTTACCACACCCTTTCAGAGTGTCAAGTGAAGTTTTGGTGCTGTTGGGAAGCATTAGAAGAAGCTTAGGATGGCAGATGCAACATGGATCTTGTTGCAAGATCCGGCGAGCTACACAAGACATGGTTTCGAGAAGTCTTGTTGGAGTAGGAGCTTGGAGGGGTACAGAGGGCAGATTAGGCTTGGAGGGTCTCTTGCTCACCCATGTATCCCAATTGATTGTCTAGTGGATCAATTTCCGCTTGGAGGGCGGCGGAGAGGTTTTTCGCCGAGTTCTTCGATTTCCTTTTCGATAACACATCTCAGTGTTATCTGTGTTTGTATTTCTCTTCCTTACTCTTGTTCATTTCATTTTTACTGCTGTGTTGCTTTAAATATGGATTAGAGTAGTTCTCTTGCTTATACGCTTGTGTTTACACTATTCCGCACTTAGTATTAAGTTAGTGTAAAATCAACCAAGCCGTAACTTTGATTTGGGGGTCTAAACAGCTCTTATGTTTTCGACACATTTACGAGCTTTCAATTGGTATCAGAGCGGGTACACCCGCTGTGGTTTAAATACCTGAGTGTGTTCCTTGACCCCGTTTAAGATGGATTGGTCTCAATCTTTAAATGTTCCACCATATTTTTATGGTAGTAATTATGCTTTTTGGAAAGTCCGAATGAGGTCATTCTTATGTTCCATTGATGATACTGTTTGGGATGCGGTTGAAATAGGTTGGACTAGGCTGGAGACTACTAAATCCACTTGGGATAAAGCAGCTCTTGCGGCAGCTAACGCTAACAGTAAAGCTTTGAATGTTATATTTTGTGGTGTCTTTCCAGACGAGTTTCACAGGATCTCTCACACGGCAGTAGCCAAGGAAGCTTGAGAGATATTGGAGACCACTTATGAAGGAACAAAGAAAGTGAAGGACACAAAACTTCAGATGCTTACCACCAAATTCGAAGAGCTTAAGATGGGAGATGATAAGTCCTTTGATTCATTCTATGGAAAGCTCAACGAAATTGTGATTGTGAAGCTCAATCTTGGTGAAAAGATTGAGGATGCTAAGGTGGTGAGAAAAATTTTGAGGTCCCTACCGGAGAGCTTCCGAGCGAAAGTCATAGCTATAGAGGAAAGTAAAGATTTGGATGAAATTAAGATCCAAGAGTTCATTGGGTCTCTTCAAACGTATGAGCTTGGACTGCCTTTTCATTAGACAAGTAAATCTTTTGCTCTTAAAACCATCACCGAAAGAATGGATGATTCCTCTGAAGTAGATGGAATGGAAAAGGATGTAGCATTCCTTGCAAAGAACTTTTGGAAATTTCTGAAGATGAAGAATAGTGGGAAACCATTCAGCAGAGGGAAGTTCTCATCCTCCAAATGTGATAGAAAGGAGTTTAAGAAGAAAGATGGAAAGGATTCCCAGTCTCCTCAAGGCATTATGTGTTATGAATGCAATGGCCATGGACACCTCAAGAAGGAGTGTCCTAACTATCTAAGAGGAAAGGGCAAGGCATATGCCACAATGCTTAGTGATTCGAGTTCTTCAAATTCTGATTCTGAAGAGAGCTGTGATGGAGAAGGGAACTACTCTGCCTTTATGACTATTACCCATGATGAGTCGTCAGAGGACTTGAACTTGCTGGAACAAGAGCTTAGGGATCATAGTGATGAAGAATCAATAGGAGTTGTTGAAGAAACTGATGCTGAAGAAGATGAAAACACAGCCAGTCTTCAAGAAAACTACAATTCCCTACTTGAAAATTCAGGAGAATATACAAGGGTGGCCAAGGCAGCCGTAAAGAAGATGAAAAAGGCAGAAGAGGACTATAAAAGTCTTCTAGTGCGTTATAAAGAGGCCAAGTGTGAGATAGAGACGCTGAATGGTGAGCTAACTAAAGCTTATTCAAAAATCAGATTTCTTGAGCTAGAAGTAGTGCAATCAAATGCCAAGATAGAGAGGGTATCCACGAAGAAGCTAGATGATGTTATTTCATCTCAAAAACACTTCTCAGATAAGTCCGGGTTGGGATATACCGGAGGGAGTGGCTCATCGGCCAATGTCACCAAAGATGTGAGATTTGTGAAAGCCAAGGAGTCGGTTGTAGTTGCCCCTACTCCTGAGAAAATAAAGGATGAAAAAAAGAGGAATGTAGCTAATCAACGAGTGTTGAATAAGCCTCGTACTCAAACTGTGGTCAAGCCTAAAGTTCATGGGAAATCACCTCCAAACTTGCAAAGTGGTCTGAGAATTCAAAATTTCTGTCATTTCTGTGGACTTCAAGGACACACAAGACCAAATTGCCATAAGCTGAAGGCATTATATGGGCTAAAACAAGCACCAAGAGCTTTGTATGATCGCCTCACCACATACCTCTTAGATCATGGTTTCACAAGAGGTCAAGCCAATCGAACTTTGTTTGTCAAAAGAGATGAGAATTCTCTCCTTGTTGCTCAAGTATATGTGGATGACATTGTCTTTGGATCCACAATCGATCATCTAGCTCATGAATTTTCAGAAGAAATGAAAAGGGAGTTTGAGATGAGCATGGTGGGAGAGCTGAACTACTTCCTAGGGCTTCAAGTGAAACAACGAGAAGATGGGATATTTATCTCTCAAGAGAAATATGCCAAAAATCTTGTAAAGCGATTTGGCCTAGACTCCAAGAAGCACACTTCCACTCCCATGAGTTCCTTAGCAAAATTGAGTCGCGATGCAGCAGGTATAAAAGTGGATCCAACACTTTATCGAAGCATGATCGGTAGTCTCTTATATCTCACTGCTAGCAGGCCAGACATCGCTTTCAGTGTTGGAGTTTATGCTAGATTCCAGGCAGCACCCAAAGAATCACACTTGACTACGGTCAAATGAATTATCCGCTACATAAATGGCATATCTGATTATGGAATTTGGTATTTAAGAGACTCGAATGGGTGCCTAGTTGGATATTCTGATGCTGACTGGGTGGGTGTATTGATGATAGGAAAATCACTTCCGGTTGGTGTTTTTATCTTGGAAATAACTTGGTGTCATGGATGAGCAAAAAGCACAATTCAGTCTCTCTTTCAACAGCTGAAGCTGAATACATTGCAGCGGCAAGTTGTTGTGCACAATTATTATGGATGAAGAAGCTTCTACATGATTATGGAATCACTCAAGACACTATGTGTGTGTTCTGTGATAATACAAGTGCCATAAATTTGTCAAAAAATCCAGTCCAACACTCGAAATCGAAGCATATCGAGATCCGATACCACTTCATTCGAGATTTGGTGGAGGAAAAGACTGTGTATTTGGAGTTCATCACCACTGACAACCAAAAGGCAGACATATTTACTAAACCTCTTGATGGTCCGAAGTTTGAGACTTTGCATAAGACCATCGGTGTCAGTATCATTCCTTGAACTCTATCTCGTGTGTGAACCTATTTTGCTCTCTGTTGCATACCTATTATTTAGGTCTCACATGTTTAGTATGTTCATGTTTCTTTTTCAAGCTTTTGCTTTGTTTTTGTTTTTGTTCTATTTTTGAGTGTGTTCAAAAATTCAAAAACCCATTAAAAGTTGAAAAATCTTCAAAAAGTTTGATCGCTTGTTTTGTGTATATCACATGTGAGTTTGGCCTAGTACCTTCGTACTAATGGCGTAGTGCATTTACGAGCTTAGCTTGTTTTTATATGCACGTTTATCTGTGTGGAAGAATTTTGAAAACTATGTGTGATTGTTTTAAATAGATCTTCAAGCTTGTCATGAATGATTGGTCAATAGTCTTGATGGTCCTGATACTTGCATAGACTTGTGCCTATATCTCTTCCCACTTTATTTTTTTGTGAAAGAGCTCACCAAATGTAAATCTCCAAATGAAAAGAGATTTTGAGCTGCAAAAGCCTGTCGCACATACTAGTATTTGACTAGGAAAAAGGGAAAGTGACTTTTTGTATTGAAATGTATGATGCTCAAAAAGCCAAAGGTTAATCCTCAATGTTGAAATATCAAAAATTTCAAGCACCGATCTCAAAAAGAGATGTATTATCCAAAAAGAATCAAATGTTATGATTTATGTAGAAGCCAAACGAAAAGCTTCTAAGTTGTGTAATCAATTTGTGGGAGGTCATATATGTTCATTTCTATAATTGAAATAGACCACTTGACCTAGTATCAGTTGTGTATGACTTGATTGAATTGATCATTGAAGCTTCACTCTGGTCTAAGGACTATTTCACACTTGATACTCACCCACAACACACAAGACTTTGATTCAATGAATGCTTATCTCATTTGTGTGATTGTACATATTCAAATGTGATGTGTATGCTCAAGTACTTGTTGATAAAACCCAAAAAGATTTTTGAGTGTTTTATTTGTTTTTGAAAGTGATTTTATACTTTCGTGTTTGTTAGTTTTTGTTCAAAATGCATTTTTGTGTTTCTCTTCAAAAACTGGTTCAGAGGGTATTTCGCGAGAAGCTTGCGACTTAGAGCTTCCCACGAAATGAGCTTGAAGGAAATAAATTTTTCATCACTTTACACAGAAACTCTCGCGACTGCCTTGCGACTATATCGCAACCAACAGCTTCTCGCAAAATGCTGTTTGGCCAAAACTGGATTTTTCCAAAATCAGACAGAAGCTATCGCGACTGTCTCGCAATTTAAAGCTTCTCGCGAAAGTTTTTGTGCTTCAGAAGTCATTCTCGCGACTTTCTCACGACTACGTCGCTACTGCCTAACCCGCAAAAAACGCGTGTTTTCAGTTTTTATGTAGCAGATGTGACAGTTTTTTCAAAAACACTCATCTTCCCTCGCACTAACCCTCTTTGAACCTTTCTCAACCCAAAACCAGTTTTCGCCAAAACCCCATCATTTTCAAGTGAAAATCTCTGCAAAATCACTTCAATGTATGTTTTCCTTAACATTACTTTCATTTTGTTTTAAATTTTGCAAATTTTAACTTAGGGTTTTGTAAATTGGGGATTTTTCGAAAAAGGGTTGGGGTTCTTCATTCTGTGAAAAAATTTCAAAATTTCTGATTGGGCTGAGTCCCATTTGGTGTTTGGTCATCTGTGTTGGCCCCTTGTGGCAGTTTTAACATGTATTGAGGCATATTTTCACTATGTTCATGCATTTTTTCATCATTGTTGTGCATTGTTGCATGTTAGGTATTTGACAGAATGTCCTAGTGGCATTTTTGTGCTAAATTGGATTCAAGTGAATTCCAATTTCTGGGTTTACACTTGTTTGACCTTGTTTAACTTGTTTTGGTCACTGATTTTGTGTTTCACACACTTTGCCCATGTTGCACACACTAGGCACACACCTAGGCACCTCTTAGCACGCCTGATGCATCTCATGCTGCTGGCTCATGCATTAGCACATGCACACACATGCACCAGCACATGCACACATATGCACACCTTTTTAAATTCATGCATTGCGCCTATGTTTACTTGTTTATCTGCTTTAGCAGGTCATTTTGAGTCTTTGTGCTTTATTTTGAGTTGTTTATACTTTGTTTCAGGTTATTATTACCTTGCTTTGAACTAACTTGAATCTAATCAAGTTCTGCGTTCTGTTTTGTGTTTTTGCACACATTTCTTGTTTGTTCTGTGGTCATGTGTGCAGATGTCTCCATTCAAAAGATCAGCAGTGAAAGGAGGGAACAGCAAAGGGAAAGACCCGATAATTGATGTTGATGAACAGTCACCAAGGTAAAAAAGGACACGCTTTTCAACGAAAATTTATGACCCTGACCCGTTCAGATCTTATGCTGCATTTCAGACCTATAGGAACTATTTTCGAGACACTCCATTGCTGGTTGAAAGGGCTGTTGATCAGCCATCTCTCCGTGACACAAATATTCCCATATGGTTTGCCACGAAGGATTGGAACTTTCTGCTCTCAACTCTTGAGGATGCATAGGAGAACATGGTAAAAGAGTTCTATGTCAATGCCATTGTTAACGGAGAAGAGATAAAGTGTTGGGTGAGAGGAAAGAGTTTCTCAGTAACTCCTGTTTATTTGGCGAAAATCCTACACATTAATCGGCCAATACTCCCCATACCACCGGTATATGATGGCCTGAATCCGAATGAAGAGTTTCTTAAAAAGGCTTTAGGAGCTAATGTGGAATTCTCCTCCAATAGGAGGTCAATCAATGTGGCATCCCTTTCTCCCGAATTACGACTACTCACAATGATCATATGTAGCAACCTCTATCCTTTGTCAAGCACCGAATATATGAATCTTGGTCGAGCATTATTCTTGCATGATCTGATCACTGACGAAGAGATTGATGTGTGCTCTCATATTTTCCACATCTTGGCAAAAACAGTTGACTGGACTGCTTCAAGGAATTGCATTCCTTTCTGTCACCTCATCTCAAAGATTTTGAAGCTCAAAGGTGTGCATCCTTCTGAAGATGAGCGCCCATACCCAAGGCCAAGTCCAATTACCATTCGTACTCTCCATGCAAGCATGAGTCACACCAATAAGAATGTCAAACAAGAAAGTCATGCAACTCCAGGGAGCTCAAGCTTTACCCCCCATGCCTATGATGAACAATTAGACAACATCATGACTACACTTCATGAGATTAATACCAAGATATCCGGACTAGCTACTATCATGCACTCCCTGGACATTCGTTTTGATACAAAGTTCACATCTCTCCAAACTCAGATGGATGAAATTCAAAGGAAGCTAAAAGAAAATGGGGAATAGCTATTCCATGACAAAAAGAGGGAGATGGTGTCATTGACAGGGGGAGTGTAGTGATAGGGGGAGGAGAAGCTAGAAGCTGTATTTGTTTACAGTTTTTACTGTTACTGCTTTTGTTTAAAGCTTTGATACTCTGTTTTTTATTTCAAATTATCTTCAGTATTTTTGATTAATCTCTATGCTTTGTAGCATTTTTTTGTACTTTTAAGATATTGCTAATATGTCTTAAGTACCTCACTCTTGTGCCCTAGTAGGATTTTGTATCCTAGATGCAAATACTTTGTGTATTTTGCATTGGTTGAGTGTTGGACATGCAATTGATTCTAGGGATTGTTCTTAATTGCATTGCGTGTCCGGATGAGCATTTACTTGCTAAATGTTCATTGTAGTCATTTTGAATGACTGTTTGTTTGATCAAGTTATGCTCACATGTTTTATTTTGTTTACAAACTTGATCGCACTTTATTTGCTCATGTACGTACCTTGAGTTTAACTTGTCATAAGCTTAATGAAAGTTTTGTTTGTGTGCAAGCATTTCAGGTAATAGGTACATACATGCAAGTGCTTCACAGCTTCTAGATTAGGTGTGAGTGAGTTTTGCCACTGTTCCCAAACTCACGTTTAAGTCTAGATTCTGTTTTAGGGGTTTTGTCACAGAATAGCCAAAGGGGGAGATTGTAAAGTTGTTATTTATAACTATGTATTTTTGTTGGCTTATATTCCGTGCCAAATTTGATAGTAATTTTATTCAATCATTTGTACCCTGTATTTATTGTGGGATTTCATTGTAAGGGTTGTGTGATAAAGAGAGTGGTGTGAAGACTCAAGCATTTGAAGACTGAAGAGGTTCTCGCGGGTAGCTCACGACTTAGCATCCCGTGAAGTATCTCATGTGCCTTGCACATGCTGGAATGCAAAGAGCCAAGCCAAATGGAGACAGCTGTGTCTTGCGAGTATCTCGCGGGTAGCTCACGACTTAGCATCCCGTGAAGTATCTCATGTGCCTTGCACATGCTGGAATGCAAAGAGCCAAGCCAAATGGAGACAGCTGTGTCTTGCGAGTATCTCGCGGGTAAGACCTTCCCGCGAGACACCTGCGAGACATTCTATTCTGCCAGCCGGTCCAGTCTGATACACACTTTCTGTGCCTACACTATTTATACCCACTTTACCCATAAATGTTGAGGAGTGCTTCTGAGAGAAAACCCTAGCCAAACACCTTGAGAGTTAGAGATTGTTATACCCACAATCCTCTACGCATTTGTTTTGGGAATTTCCTCAACTCCTACCTCTCCATTTCCATACCATTGAGAGGTTGATAGCCCAAACACTTACCACACCCTTTCAGAGTGTCAAGTGAAGTTTTGGTGCTGCTGGGAAGCATTGGAAGAAGCCTAGGATGGCAGATGCAACATGGAGCTTGTTGCGGGATCCGAAGAGCTAGACAAGACACGGTTCCGAGAAGCCTTGTTGGAGTAGGAGCTTGGAGGGCTTAGGTACAGAGGGTAGATTAGACTTGGAGGGTCTCTTATTCACCCATGTATCCCAACTGATTGTCTAGTGGATCGACTTTCGCTTGGAGGGCGGCGGAGAGGTTTTTCGCCTAGTTCTTCGGTTTCCTCTTTAATAACACGTCTTGGTGTTATCTGTGTTTGCATTTCTCTTCCCTACTCTAGTTCATTTCATTTTTACTGCTGTGTTGCTTTAAATATGGATTAGAGTAGTTCTCTTGCTTATACGCTTGTGTTTACACTATTCCGCACTTAATATTAAGTTAGTGTAAAATCAACCAAGCCGTAACTTTGATTTGGGAGTCTAAACAGCTCTTGTGTTTTCGACACATTTATGAGCTTTCAAAGGCCAATGAAAATTAGTTGTCACAAGTTGTGGATAAAAGGGCTACAAGAAAGACTGAAACAGATTTGTCTTTCGGATATCAAGCTTTTTGTTATAACTTATTGTTAGTACTAATGCACTAATACCTAAAATAAAAAATTCTATCCTTTCTGTATTAATAATTGACTTCAGAGGATAAACGAAGCCATGATGAGTAGAGCAAGGACTCATAGACAGTAACATGAGGAGAGTGGATATCATTTTGCTCACAGTACCCAGAAATTCAAGCAAATGTTTTCTTGCTTCCTCGGGTACCCTGAAATTGTGATGTTTCCCGAAATATATCCTCCTATTTTCCTACCAGCTAGCACATCCATGAGAGTTGTTTTACCAGCACCACTCACACCCTTCAGAAGCTTCAATTTGTTGTCAAGGATGCCCTGATCCTTCATTTCCTACAAGTTCATTTGAAAGAAATTGGTGTCAAGTTTCTGGAATATACTCTTCGACTGTTCAAACAAGAAGTTTTAGTTCCATACATTTACAAATATAAGTTACCTGTGGCATGTCAACAGAATAAGTAATTTCATCAAAGGTGATTGCATATGGTTCAAATGGAAGTATCATTCTTCTTTTCCTGTTACTGCTGGCTGTTATAGCTGTTTCTGTCCGTACAGATGAGGACCCGCTGGAGGTATGTCCCATCCTAATTAAATTTCTACTCTCTGCATTTTGATCAAATTCAGTTGGAATTTAAACGGCACACTACAAATTCTGAGTGATCTACCAGTTAAAACACACTGCATATGTGACAAACTTATCCTTTTTTTTTCTTTTCTTTTTTGTGTGTGCTAACACACACATTTACCTATGTTGGTATGATGACTTGAACTATTTCGTTACCTATGTTGATACGATGAGTTGAACTATTTCTTCTTTTGCATGTTAAGTGCATTCCTTCTCCTATCTGCTCTCTTTGTTCAGTGCTTTCTGGTTCTTTTGATTTCACATTCTGTGGATTCCCAAATGCTGCATCAAATGTATGTCATTAATACATAGCTCCAATTATTAAATGGATTAAAGGGAGAATAGGAGCAGATACGCGTGGTTGAGAAAAGTGAGAGCTAGAGTGAAATAGATGTTGAAAAGTAATATGAATCCAATCAATGCCCCAACACCTATCCAGTACCAACATTAGCTTTTAAGATGCAGAAAGCACCAATAATTTAATTTTGAAAGTTATTGTTCAAGAATTACATGGCTCCAACTCTTTGCAAGGAACTCATTAGCTGCTATTGCATTCTGTCCATACATCATAGGTGAAATCCAGTAACCCCATATCCACCATTTTTTTTATTTCCTCTGTAGAAGTGAAGAGAAGAAAAATGCACTTCTAATCTACTGGAAAAGGGTTAACTAAATTTATCAACTCAACATGGTGTACCTCTTGACAAGACAAAGCCACTCAGTGCAGATAGCAAGAGCAGTATATAATTCCCAAATGTGTTAGCAACGGTCATGTTCCTATCCACTCCCGTAAAAAATTGGAATAGTGCAGAAACCATTTGAGTTAGAACAAATAGCAGAAGGTATTGCCTAAACAACCTGCATATGTACATTTGCAGATGTTTTTGTAGAGAATAGAACACATGCTAAACAAATTTCCGAATGCATGTCAACTTCATTATAATTTAACATATACCTTCCAGCATTTGGATCAAATCCAATGACATAATAGGTCATAAAGACCCAAACCCCAACTTCTATGAATGTTATGGGGATTTTTGAGAATCCATAAAGGGAGAGAATGCACCCAAAAAGGGTAGAAGAGGAGGTCCCTTTGCTTGTAGAAAACAGGAAGCTTTACAATGGTCATAGCTATCTCTGACATTCCATTAAACATATTCGTAAATGTTAGGTTCTAAAGATTTAGGATTTTATGTATTTAGAACTCTAATGTGTAATGTTGGCAAACCATGATCAAAACAATGTGCTTAGTCTTGTTTAGGCTTGCTCAAAGTTGATAAAATATTGTAAAGTTGGAATCGAGTGACTGTAGATGCATTGGGGCATTTCGGTCTGGCTCGATCGATCGAAGGAAAGGCTCGATCGATCGAATCACGGACCAGATGCGTTTTCTGCAGTTTTTCCAACTCAGCCCTAACTCATTAAACGTTTTGGGTTTTCTGTTTTTTACCCTAGGTATATAAAGAAAAACCCTAGCCACGTTTTTAGAGTTGCTCCAGTTGTATTGTTGCTCATACATTGCTGTTTTGTGTAAATCTCTTGTGAGATCTAGAGGAGCTTTCCTTTACACAAAGCTTAGGGTTTTCGAGATAGAGATAGTATCAACATCTTGATGATCAACTCGGTTGCTACCATTGAAGCTTAAAGAATATCAAGCGTGGGTGTTTGTAGCTGATTGGAGAATTCAAGAAAGAAGGAGTCCGTGGATTCGGAGCTTGCACGTGGTCGTGTCAGTAAGTTCTACTGGTGGGTAGGATTAGGAAGTCAAGCGGGGAGCTTGTAGTCCTTTTGTATGAACTTCGATTCTTTCATAGTGGATTCAGGTTTGCCTTGAGAATCGGTGGGTCAAATCCTCCCCAGGTTTTTACCGTGTGGTTTCCTGGGTGATCATATCATTGTGTCTTTTATTATTCCGCTGCTTTATTCTTTTGATATGATTGTTTGATTGCTTTAACCTAGAATTGCATAATTTGACTAAGTAACAACTTGGCTAATTAATCTAGGCTAACCAATCTGGTTGTTTTTAAGGGGTCTAAAATCGTTCAGTAAACAAAGTAAAGAACAAAGCACCTAGAAACTCACCTCCATCATCTACGGAATGACGATGCATCTTTGTTCTTAGGAAAACTGTCTTTGCAACTAGTGCCATTGTTGAAAGCTAAAAGCAGTGAAATAAAATATCGATCAGAATAATGTTTGAAGAAGATTAAAACGAAGTGTATGGTTTGATAAAGAAATTACAAAGTGTGCTTTTATATGCTGACTTGCCATAAAAAAATCGCCTGTTGATTGCGGACAAATTTTACAAAGGGTTATGTTGGAGATATGCTATGTACTTTTTTACAAGTGAACATGAAAGCAGAGACCATCTCTTTTTTCAGTTCTCTTTCACCAAAAGGTTATGGCAAGAAGTGTTGAAAAGGCGCTTAAAAAAAATGGATGTTACTGATAGGGATGATGAGTTAGACTAGGAGTCACTAGATCGATAGGCAAAGGGCTAAAATTCCAATAGTTTGCGAGCTTGCTTGGCAACTACTATTACTATGTGTGCGTTTGGAAAGCAATGGAAATTATAAATTATTTCATTATTCAGCTTATTTTTGCTACTATTCATGGTCCTCACTGCAGTTTTTGGTATTATTCATGGGCCTCACTGCATTATTTCAACTAACTTTTAACTTTATCTACAACACTTTCAACAATAAGTTTTCAGTTTCAGCAAAATAAACGGTATCTAAATAGACCCTATATATAAGACATAGCTTGATTGAAATGCTAGAATGTCCATGGGAAAATCAGAAAATGAAGAGAAAATTCTTCTGGCTGCTAAGCATTGTGGAACGTGATGTTAAGGATTAAAAAGAACTGTTCAGAACAATGCTATATGTTGTCTTCGTAGAGATCCTTTTTCTATTTTTATAGTCAGATTTTGTGCGTTTTTATTTGATAGTTGGGTTTTGTTGGAAGGTTTTTCAGCTGCTTGTGTTGCTGATATGAAAAATCTATTTTATTTTTGGTTTGGTTGAATAAACTTTCTTATACAGTAAGTAAATAAATAAATATATATATATATATATATAACTTTAAAAAATGTGTAAACCCACTTGCATCAGTTTGAAAAGGTAGACAAACGAATTCCTCTTCATTAGCAAGTATTCTCTTGAGAAGCAAGATTTTTAACAGCTCCTTTTTGCTAACACCATACTTCTTGGTTGTTAGAGCAGCTATGTGGCTTTTTCTTTTGTTATATGGTGCTGCATTTTCATCTCCTAGTCTCCTTCCCACATGGAACGATTGGAATGCCTTGGTGAAGTCCTGAGCTGTGACAAAACTATAGGGCTCATCTTTGAGTGCCCAATACTGCTGTTGATCTTTCCTTGATATCACCTGTTACCAATCAATCATAAACAAATAACATGAGACTCCACATGGAATTCTCATCTTTTAGATAGTCAATGAGGTTTTATTATGTGGAGGAGACTAACTAATGCTAGATTTACACTTGCCTCTTGCAGGAAATCAACCACAACTTTCCTCTTCGGACATTTAAACTATGTTGCACGGACACGGACACAGGGATACGACAATTTTTGAAAAATAAGGACACGATACGGCGGGGACACGACGGTTAAATAATTAATTAAATTTTATATTTAGGCATATTTTTTAATATTTTTAGACATAAAATACGTTTATGTCTAGAATTTAAATTATGTAAGAACTACAAATAAGTCAACTAACACCCAAAATAGTACAATAATACACATAAAATGTTTAGAGTACAAACCATAAAAGGATAACAAGTTCAACATCAAACTAAAAACATAAAATCACTAAATTCATAATAAACATAAACATTATAATTTATAAGGCAAAACAAAAAGCTAAATAAAGAAACACAGTAACAGTGACACTGTGAGAGTGGGATTTTAAAAAAAATGCGTTATAACTTATATAAATAAGTGAGTAACAATACACCTATGACCCATTCACCAAAATTAATATCTGAAAGAAAAAAAAAAAAAAAAAAAAAACAACAACAACAGAGAGAGAAGAGAACTAGAGAAGAGGTCGGACCTATTGTCCACACCGAGAGAGAGAGAGATCGGAAGGGATAGGGCACAGCGTCGACGTCTATGGAGCTCACCAATCGGCCTGATCTAGCTCTGGCGAGGGACAGAGAGCAGCGGCAGTGGGCAGAGGTTAGAGGGAGGGTGGGTTGAGAACTTGAGATGTGGGTTTTTCTCAGACTCTAAACTTGCTTTTATGTTCTAACACCAGAATCCAAAGTCCAGCAAGTCGTACCCGTTCCGATGTCCGACACCAACACGACGCCAAAAATGGCGTGTCCATGCAACCTAGAATTTAAAGCCCATGGATTTCAAAAAACTCAAGAACTAGGTCACTAGTACACAATTTGGCCATTAGAGAGGAGAATAATGTCATCAAAAAGATCATATGTTTCTGGTGCTGGCTGGAGCCGTGAGATGATAGTTGTTCCATCAAGCATGTGAATGTATTGCTTTAGTGTATTCGTAATTTGAAAAGTTGTAGAACTGTCCAATCCAGTTGATATTTCATCCATGAACAACACCTTTGCTGGTCCAACCAGCATCTCCTCTGATTTTAATTTGCATAGATTATTATACAACCTATTCACTTAAAAAGCAAAAAAAAAAAAAAAAAAAAAAAAAAATGAAAATCTTATTTGCTGTTTTGTTGGTTAACCTGTCACAACACACTGCTTTTGTCCACCAGAGATACCCCTCAGCTTTTTATCCCCAACCATAGTATTTGCACACGCTTCCAATCCTAAAACCTATAAATTTAAGAGTGAAGAAACTTATAAACCTGTTAAAAGCAAGGAAGAATGCACTCAAGTTGTTAGCAAACACAAGAACAGAGATGGTGAACAGGGCAGCACTCAAAGAACTGAAACTCAGAGGAATTGGATCAGTCCAGAACTACTAGAAGTGATTGAATCAGTTCCTTACCATGAACACTTCATTCACACGTATGAAGGAGCCTTGCCACGTGGATAGGAGCATGACAGAAGCAGTGCTTACTGCTGGTACATGTGTGTTTGATAATTGGGATTGTTGTAACTAATTTTTCCTTATTTCACGGAGTTAGTTTTTCCTTTTGCTTCCACAGATTGTATATATATAGTGTATAGATCAATTGTATTCATTGATTCAGAAAATAAAGATCATTCCTTCTATTTAGAGAGAGATTTCCCAGATTCTTTATATGGTATCAGAGCTCTGGTAAAGCACAACAATGGCATCCTCTGAATCCAACCATCCATCTGATCCTCAACCATCACAGTCTACCTTGAATTCCAATAATGATCCTCCAAATTCTACTCTTCCCAATCCTAATTCCACTCCTCCAAATCCCTATTTTCTTAGCTCGAGTGAAAACCCAGGCAATATCTTGGTTACGCAACCGTTGCTTGGAATGAGGAATTACCAATCATGGTCTAGGGCGATGATTCTTGCTCTTGCAGCCAAGAAGAAGATTGATTTTGTTAATGGCAAGGTCACCAAACCAGATATAGATTCGCCTCTATATGAAAATTGGGAGAGCTGCAATACAATGGTATTATCTTGGATGATCAACTCGATGCATGTGGATGTATCAAGTAGTATTATGTACTGTGAGACTGCGAGAGAGATGTGGTTGGAGTTGAAGAACCAGTTTTCACAAGGGAATGGCCCTAAAATCTACAATTTACAGAAACACATTTCACATCTCTGCTAGAATCAGATGTCAGTTTCAGAATATTACACCAGATTCAAGAGGCTTTGGGATCAATTGCTCAATTTTGAGCCACTTCCAGAGTGTTCCTGTGGTGCTATGAAGCTGTTGAGTACTTCACACAACAAGGCCTATGTAATGATATTTCTAATGGGGCTTAATGAGAACTATGAGACTCTTCGTAGTCAGATTCTCACATATGATCCATTTCCTTCAATGAGTAAGGTTTACTCTTTGGTTCTTCAAGAAGATTCACATAAGAATCTTGGTGAAGGATCAACCTCATCGCAAGGAGATGTAGTAGCAATGTATGCTAATTCAAAGAACAATTCAGGAGGTTCTAATTGGATTAGAGGCAATGGGAAGAAAGAAAGGCCATTTTGCACACACTGTAACATGTCTGGACATACCATTGAGAAGTGTTATAAACTTCATGGTTATCCTCCAGGATACAAACCAAAAGGGAAGAATAATGTTAGTCCAAATCAGGTCTCTTCACATTTGAGCAATGGAGTTGAGAATTTCACATCAGGAAGCAATTTATGTCCCATTTCTAAAGCACAGTGTGAACAATTATAGGCTTTTCTCAGTTCTGGTTCAGGGTCTGCTTCTAGAGGTGATGGATCATACCATGCAGCTAATGTGAGAGCTTCTTTCAGTATGGCTGGTGTGGAAGGACATTCTGGTGGTACTTCTGATGTGTCCTCTTCACAATCACAATCATAAGTCAATTCCTCAGCCAATCTTTGTTCTGACATCATGTCAGGTACCTCTTCTATTTTTCCTTTTAGTCCTAATCTATCCCATTCTATATTTTCTGCTAAAAATGTCAATAGAGAAGCCTTTAGGAATTCTGATTGGGTCATAGACACAGGAGCTACAGACCATATGGTTCATTCTATTACTGTTTTTACTTCTATCACTGCCACTCTAAACACATTTGTGAATCTTCCAAATGGTGAATCTGTCTTAGTAACTCACATAGGAACAGTTAAAATCTCAGAAAATCTTGTTCTTTCTAATGTGCTTTGTGCTCCTTCCTTCAACTTTAATCTGATTTCTGTCAGTCGATTGGCAAAATCCATTCTTTGTTGTCTCATATTCTTTGGCAATTTATGCTTTATTCAGGACCTAGCTCATTGGAGCACGATTGGTCTGGGCAAGGAGATCAATGGTCTCTATTTGCTGTTAAAGGGAGAATCAGCATCAACTTCAAGCTTTGTTTCTTTGTCTGTTTCTGTAAATAAGGTTCAGCCACACATATGGCATGCTAGATTAGGACACATATCAGATGCCAAATTGGCTTTGTTGAATAAGAACAATGTACATTGTATCAATTCTAATGCAAATTTTCATTGTGACATTTGTCCACTTGCTAAACAAAAAAGGTTACCCTTCAACATCAGTACTACTATTTCCAATGAATGTTTTGATTTACTTCATTGTGATATATGGGGACCTTTCTCTGTTCAGACCATTCATGGTTGTAGATTTTTTTTAACCATTGTAGATGATTGTTCAAGATGTACATGGGTGTATATGTTAAAGCATAAATCCCAAACTGCATCTTATCTAGACCAATTTTGTACAATGGTTGAAACACAATTTGCAAGGAAAGTGAAATGTATTAGGTCAGACAATGGTACTGAGTTCTTTCTTAAAGAATTCTTTACAAAAAGAGGTATCTTACATCAATTAAGTTGTGTTGAAACTCCACAACAAAATGCTATTGTGGAGAGAAAACATCAACACATCTTAAATGTTGCAAGAGCTCTTAAATTCCAATCCAATTTGCCTTTACATCTTTGGGGTTATTGCATTTTAACTGCTGTTTGCTTGATAAACAGAATTCCTTCTTCTGTTTTAAATAAAAAAACTCCTTATGAAGTTTTATTTGGTAATCCCCCCACTTATTCTCATTTAAGGACTTTTGGATGTTTTTGTTATGCTTCCACTCTTTCTCATAATAGGACCAAGTTTAATCCAAGGGCTAAAAAATGCATTTTTTTGGGCTATCCTTTTGGGGTTAAAGGCTATAGAGTTATGGATTTGTCTACCAAAACTGTGTTTACATCTAGAGATGTCGTTTTTCATGAAAATCATTTTCCTTATGTTCAAGGTAATACAGATTTTAATGATCCTTTTATTTCTGATGTTGGTTCTCATTCTCCCACAAATAGCAATTTAGATTCATTTGTTACTCCAGTTAGTATTCCAAAAGTTCTTCTTCCATCTCATACTTCAAATAATTGTTTTGCCTCCATTTGTCAATGACAATGACAACTCTACTTCTATTTCCCATGACAATTCTAGTCCACATTCCTTAGATATTACTTCTGTTTCATATACTGTTCCTATAGCTGTTCCTGCACATCCACACACTAGAAAATCCACCAGAGTCCATAAAACACCTACCTACCTGCAAGAATATGCTTGCAATTCAGCTGCAACAATTGCTGATCTAGGTCACCCTTCAGCTGCAACAATTGCTGATCCAGGTCACCCTTCAGCTGCAATAGTTGCTGATCCAGGTTGCCTTTATGATATGGCTAATTTTCTCAGATATTCACACCTTACTCCTTCATATCAGTCTTACCTCATGACAGTTAGTGCATGTCATCCAGAACCTGCTTCCTTTTCTCAACCTGTTCAAATTCCAGCTTGGAGAGAGGCAATGGATAAGGAAATCCAGGCTTTGGAGAAGACTGGGACTTGGATTCTTACTCCTCTACCTGCTGGAAAGACACCCATTGGCTGTAAATGGGTGTACAGGGTGAAGTTCAACTCAGATGGTAGTGTTGAGAGGTATAAGGCCAGGCTTGTGGCCAAAGGTTATACCCAATGGGAAGGATTAGACTTTCTGGAAACCTTTTCTCCAGTAGCAAAGACTGTATCTGTCAAAGTTCTTCTTGCACTTGCTTCAACCAAGGGTTGGCCTCTTCATCAACTAGACATCAACAATGCTTTTTTGCATGGAGACCTAGATGAAGAAGTCTATATGTGTTTGCCCCCTGGTTTTCACAGTAAGGGGGAGTGTTCTTCATCACATTCTTCTACTCCTTTAGTTTGTAAACTTGTGAAATCTCTTTATGGATTGAAGCAGGCATCAAGACAGTGGAATGCAAAATTGTTTGCCACCATCCTACAGTTTGGTTTTATTCAATCCGAGGTAGACCATTCATTATTTGTTCATTCAAATGGTGATTTGTTCACAGCATTATTGGTATATGTAGATGATATGGTTCTGACAGGAAATGATCCAAGTTGTATTGCATCAGTTAAGTCAGTTCTAGACCAAAAGTTTGGAATTAAGGAACTAGGTTCTCTCAAATACTTCTAGGGCTTAGAAATTGCAAGGAGTGATAAGGGTATTAGTCTAAATCAGAGAAAATATGTTCTTGAAGTACTTAAGGAGGCTGGAATGGCTGGTTGTAAACCTGTCAAAACACCTATGGAACAACAGTTAAAACTGTCCAAGGGTGATGGTGAATTACTTAAGGAGCCAAGTCAGTTTAGAAGGTTGATAGGGAAGCTAATGTATCTTACACTTAGTAGACCTGATATCACCTACTCTGTTCATAGACTTAGCCAATTTTTATCACAACCTAGAGTCCCTCACATGAAGGCAGCAACAAGAATCTTGCAATATCTCAAAGGCACACCAGGGCAAGGAGTTTTCTTTCCTGTGGAGTCAGATTTGCAGCTTAAAACTTACTGTGATGCTGACTGGGTAGGCTGCCCTGATACCAGAAAGTCATTAACTGGATACTGTGTTTTTCTTGGAAATGCATTGATCTCTTGGAAGTAAAAAAAACAGGCTATGGTGTCAAGATCTTCAGCAGAGGCAGAGTATAGGTCAATGGCTTCAACTACATGTGAAGTTCTATGGCTACTGTATCTGTTGAAGGACCTTCATGTCTCACATGACAGACCTGCCTTGATGTATTGTGACAACCAAGCTGCTTTGCATATTGCAGCAAATCCCGTCTTTCATCAAAGGTCCAAGCACATAGAGGTAGATTGCCACATTGTGAGAAATAGAGTTTTAGATGGTACAATTAAGACCTTTCATGTTAATTCAAGGAATCAATTGGCAGATATCTTTACTAAGGCTTTAGGTATGGATAATTTTCTAAGATTGCAAAAAAGGTTGGGAGTTATCAATATTTTTGCACAAACCATTCAATATCCTGAGTATCCATCTTTGAGTCAAGTAGCAAGAGCTTTGCTCTTGAGGGGGAGTGTTAAAAGCAAGGAAGAATGCACTCAAGTTGTTAGCAGACACAAGAACAGAGATGGTGAATAGGGCAGCACTCAAGGAAATGAAACTCAGAGGAATTGGATTAGTCCAGAATTACTAGAAGTGATTGAATCAGTTCCTTACCATGAACACTTCATTCACACGTATGAAGGAGCCTTGCCACGTGGATAGGAGCATGACAGAAGTAGTGCTTACAGCTGGTACATGTGTGTTTGATAATTGGGATTGTTGTAACTAATTTTTCCTTATTTCACGGAGTTAGTTTTTCCTTTTGCTTCCACAGATTGTATATATATAGTGTATAGATCAATTGCATTCATTGATTCAGAAAATAAAGATCACTCCTTCTATTTAGAGAGAGATTTCCCAGATTCTTTATACAAAGAGTACTATATGATGGACCTGAAGTCATTTTATAGGTTCAAAAATCCTTGGAAATATTACCTTCAGTATATAATCAATCACCACACTTGCCTCCTGGCCTTCAGTGGCCTCTGCCTGATATTTCAGAAGCCAATAAAGAGAAGTAAAACATTGTCAGTTGATGCAAAAGTAAATTATATATGTTAAAATGAAATCATTGTAATCCGTCTAAAATTAAAATACATTTAATAGTAGGATACACTAAAGATTACAGTTTCTATCATCATTACTAGTTACTATCTTAAATTTGTGGACTAAGAGTTTGTTTGGGATTCGCTTATTTTGCTGAAACTAAATTTTTTTTGCTGAAAGTACTGTAGATAAAGGTAAAAGTTAGCTGAAATAGTACAAATAAGACCTATGAATAGTACCAAAAAGTGCAATGGGGCCCATAAATAGTAGCAAAAAAAGCTGACAAAAAAAAGCTATCCAAACAAACACTTAGGCTCTGTTTGGGATCCGCTTACCTTGCTGAAACTGAATGCACACTTAGGGTCCGTTTGGATACAACTTATTTTTGCTGTTTATTGAAAACACTATAGCTAAATAATTTTTAAATGTATGAATAGTTCCATGAGACCCATTTTTAATGAAAAAATTGCTGAAAAGTGAAGTTTGTGGATCCCGTGAACAGTAAATGGGTGCACTGTTCATGGGAGAAAAGTTAACAACTTCGGCTTGGAAAAAAAAAAAAAAGGAGAAAACACGCAAATGCGCAAACGTGGACGCAGAAACGTGGATCCAAACAGATACTTAGTGTTTGTTTGGCTAGCTTATTTTTTGCCAACTTATTTTACTATTTAGTTTATTTTTAGTACAATTCATGGGTCCAATTGTACTATTTTAACTAACATTTACCTTTATTTTATACATACATACATATATATATATATATAAACTTAAAGTTTCAAAGTGTTTGCTAAACCAAAGATCTTAAGCTCTATTGATGAACAGACTGAAAAATAGAAATGTAAAGGTTTTTTTTTTTTTTTTTTTTGAATTTCTACAACTTTGTTTTCTTTTCCCAAGAATGATACGATGAAACAGTTATGCATATGACATATATAGGTAGAAGTACTATAATATGACAAAAAATCTGGCAATTCTGGCCACATATATGAGCTACTTTATATTTATTTGAGAGACCAAGTTTATTATAATTTTGTTAGGAGTAATTAGATCAAGCTTTTTTCCACATCTATGATAAATTCTATGATATGGGATAAGATAGAGTCTAAGCTTCTACTTCAACTTCTCATCAATAGGTTCAGCACCATGCTTGATTAGGATTAGATTCAAATTGCACATGATGTAACTCTAAGCAATGTTACACCACCCAATAACTTGTTATAGAATTCTTATTTTGAAAATCCCACCGTTGAATTACATGTTTTATATGTTTTTAACATTCTTGCCAATTTTCATGTCAATTAGATGTTATTTACTATTTAATCCATAAACTCATTTTTATGCATTATTTTAAACTACAAAAATTTGAATTTAAACAATTGATTGATGACATGACTATTAATCTTTGGTCACCATAAAAATTTGCAAGCATAGAGAATATACGAAGATAATATAGTAGATTTGTCAAAATTTGCATCCAATTAAAAAAATTGAGTGGTGTAATATTGTTTAGAGTTACACCAGGTGTAACTTGAACCCAACCCATATATATATATATATATATCATATACTATATATAATAGTAGAAGCTAAGAGAAAACGAGTGTTGGGAAATTTAGACCCCGGTTGATAGAATTAACAAGTTTTAAACCCAAGTTGTTAATTAGATTTATTATGAATCAAACTTGTTAAAACAAACAAGCATCAATATCATGTCAAAATCATGCAGCGGAAAAATAAATAAGACAAGATATGACGACCCAGGAAAACCAATGAAACCAACCAGTTTCACAGTAAAAACCTGGGGGAAACCTTCCCGAAAAGCAATCCACTATAGTAAAGAGGAGTTTCAGATCTAGTACAAAACCTTTGTCCCTAGACTCTACAATCGTCGTAGATGAACTCACAGCAGAAACCTTCTACCGCTTCAGAACCTCTGAACTCTTCAATATATGAACGCCACCTTTTTTGTTGCACGGATCCCAGTACGTGATTAACTCATTTGCACGAATCCCAGTACGTGACTCACTCACCAACTTGAGGAAGAAGAATGTTGATTGCAAAGTTCTTCACTTCATCAACAATGAAGATCAAGAAGCACTTGGTTACAAAACCCTAAGGCGTAAAGACGTAGTAACTTCTTTTAGAGAGAAAAAGGCATTGGTCACCTTTTACATATGTTCTCCTTGTATTCTCTCATGTGATGGCCTCTAAAATAAGCCTTATATAGGTCTAGGGTTGTGAGAAAGAAACCTTACACAAATACAAAAGCCTGGCCCAAAAACAGAAATCTGAATTTCCGTAACCTCGACAGATAGCAGCTATCGAGGAGGTGTCGAGAAGGTGTCGAGATTTAATGAATCTTGACAGATAGCAGCTATCGAGGAGGTGTCGAGGGGATAGAAACTTTCTCGATCGATCGACCAGCTATCGAGAAGCTATCGAGATTGCGATAAGAATCAGCTGAAGAGCTCGACAGATAGCCAGGTATCGAGGTAGCTATCGAGAAGGTGTCGAGAATTAATGAATTTGCACTTCAGCTTGTTTTTCTTGGACAGACTTGATGACTTCAACACTTGCGTTTTGTCAAAAGGATTAGCCAATTTACATAAATAAATGACATATGTTCTTAACAAGTGAAAACACATATATCCTAACAGCGAGTTCCTACATTTAAGGAGATATTAACAAATAGGAAAAATGGCCCCTTAAAATATTGCCATGTACACAGCTTTTATGTAAAACAGCCGCACGTTACAACGTTTGGCCTATCAAAACTTTGCCTCGCTTAACACCGTTTGACAGCTTTTATGATATATTAAAAAAAAAAAAAACCGGTTAAAATAAAATAAAAAAACGTTGCAATTAAAAAAACCCTAGCCATCTCTTTTCATCAACCTACGCTTAACATTTTCTCTCTCTAAAAGAAAATGCCTAGCGATACTGCGACACAGAGAAAGGGAAGGAGAAAAAAAAATACTGTTTTGGTTTTTTGAAACTTTTTGCCATTGATTTTCCTTTTCGAATTAGCATATTAAATCTCCAATATGTATATGTTTTTAGTTTAAGACCAGATGTTTATACTACAAGAATTACCATCTTCCTTTTCAATATATTTGTATTTCAAAATTTTCTCCATACCGAATTGCCTAGAGTTATTCTTTGACTCCTTTAGAAATATAGATGGGTTTATTTCTCTTTCTATGCAAAAATTATAATTTCCGGTTTTAAGTACTGGTAACATAAGGGATTTTGCCCTTGATTTTGATTGCCAAATTTCAACTTGGATGGTTATAAGTCTGAAAGTTTAGAGTGTGTAAAGATGGGTTTATTCTCTCTCTCTATGGATGATATGGTCTGAAATTATTATTTTTGGTTTTAAGTTTTGGTAACATTAGGGATTTCGCCCTTGATTACTTGGATGGTTTAAAATCTGAAAGTTTAGAGTGTATAGTAATTACTGCGTTTTTGAAAAATAAATTAATTAATTAATAACCAACTGATTACTATACACCTTCTAGCAGATTGTTAGACACTGTGTTATTGAAATTATAAAAAACCCTTCTTACTCTGTCATTTTGTCTAAATTCAGATTTGCTGCAGTTCTCTGTGAAGTACAAAACTTGAGTAATTTGCAAGCAGAGTTGCTGGAACAAACTGATAGGTTAGGAAAGCCTAATTTTTCCTTTGGTTATCTGATAATTCTGTCCATTATGTGTTCGTTGTTTAAATTTCCTCTGTTTTTGCATATTTTAGACAGCTTTTTGTAAAAAGAAAAAAATGCATTCCATGATTCTTTTTCAACTAACCTGTAAAATTGTTATGTTTTTTTGTTGTTGGTGTCATGCTTTGTGATCAACTTCCTTATAATGATTACTTCAGCTTCTTTTTGTAGACTTTGTTTCACCTTAGGACGGGCTTACTATCCCTCTATTTATTTGATATTTTGGATTACATTTTGTTGATTGACATATATGGGATAGTTCTAAGCAAAGATTAAATTTTCTTGATTCTGAGGGATTTTAGTTGCTATTTGTGATGATTCTGTGAATGAAACTTTCAATTTCAAATAGAGCTCTTACATAAGGTTTGTGATCTCTAGCATTTTTCCCCACCCATGTTTGTAAGATTTGAGTTGCGATAGTAGTAGATTATTTATTACAAGTGTGGGTATCTTAGATTAGTATCTATTTAATTGTTAGCCTCTATCTTTCATACTGTTGAATATTTTGTTTTGTTCAGTTATTTTGGAACTCTGTGCATCCATCTTAATTTCGCTAATTTTTTCATATAGGCTCAGGCTGTTGTTTTCCCTATTAAATAAGTAGTGTTGTGCTCAAAGTTGTTGGTTTGTAAGTGAATGGTTTGATTCAAGTGCTAATTTGAAGATTTTATCGATTAAGGTAGATCAAGATCTTTTTTCATATTTAGGCGTAGGTAGACTCATTACATGAATTTGAGTGTCCATGTGCTGAATTAGTAACATGTGTGCACCTTAAGGCAATATCTTTACATGAGATAACATAGGAGAAGAAGACTAAGACTTTGTGACATTTGCTGGCTGTATTAATGGCATGGAGGATTTTTTATATTATTTTTAAAATGTATTTGAACAATGATAATTTGTACCATTTGTTTAGTGCACTGTTTTTATAGCCTAGATTTTTTTTTTTTCCTTCTTACATGCTTGCTTTTTGTTTCCTTTAAAAGATTGGATGGAATGCCATGTTGTCTTTTTTGTTTTTTTTTTTTTTTGTTTTTCTCTTGATGGAATGCCATGTTGTCTTTGGCAAGATGCTCTATGGGATGGATGTTGTTTACAAGAGTGACACAGAAGGATATATTTAGTTATTGTTTTAGGATGTTATTCTATTTGGTTAAATATTATAAATTTTACCATTTATTTAGAGATGGTGTCTTTTGGAAAAGTCTTCCGAACTCTTACCCACAGTCCATCTGTTTCTAAGTAATTTTTTTAGAACAATGCTTACTCCTAAATCTGTGTATATTTTTTCTTTTTCTTGATATGCAGAGTAATAAGAAATTTAATATTTTTTAAATGGATAAATTTAGAAATATGTTTTGAACCAGTTCAGTCTTGGTGTCCCATGAGCAGTCAATGGTACTATGGGATCAATCTTGCACATTTTTCAATTCAAGCCAGATTACAACTTCAATTTATTTTCTATAATTTAAGAAACCTCCTTTTCCCATCCTTTTGTTGACGCACAAATTTACAGAGTTCTCTTTCAGATAAGACAATTGGGTGTTTTTTGTATATTAAAAAAAAAACTTGTTAAAAAAAAAAAAAAAAAACGTTGCAATTAAAAAAACCCTAGTGATCTCTTCTCATCATTCTTTGCTTAACATTTACTCTCTCTTACCTTATTGTCTTCTTTAGGTTTGCTATCAATTTAGAGATTTGAGATACGGAGATAGAGATCGGCACAACTTCATGACCAACATAATCGGAACTAAACACAGACGAACGAAAGGTACGCATCAATATACTGTATTCAAATTTGAATTGAAATTCGGATGCCCATTCTCTTTCTTTAGATGCTTTGTTGTGAATATTAATTCTTACGACATGGACAAGAATGGCAAAACCCTAGAATAATGAGAGGTGATTATTGAAAAACTAGACTGACCTCTTCATTTAAGAGAAACATTGACAAGATAATTGAAAGATAAAACCATTTGACAGTTTATTATAGTTTATTCGAATTTGAATTAAAATCTGGATGTTCATTCTCTCTCTTTCAATGTTTTGGCCTCAGATTATAATCTTCTTTTTTCCTGCTTTATTAACATTATAATCTTCTCCAAATTGGAATTATATGTATTTTTTGATTAGTTACTGCCTTCTTTGAAATAGAAATATTGGATCAAGAATGGCAGAACCCTAGAATCATGAAAGGCCATTTATAAATCAGATCGACCTCTATATATGCTGATTATTGAAAAACCAGACCGACCTCTCCATTTAAAGGAACATTGACAAGATAATTGAAAGATAAAACCATTTTACAGTTTTTTATAGTTTGCTTGAATGCTGATTTTCTTTTTCCTTAACTCATATTTCGTATTACATTTTGTTCATTTACTCTATTCCTGTTTCAATTGGCTTTGTTTAGCATGTTTTGGCCAGCTTATGTCTTTACAAATTGATTTCTTCAGCCCATTCGCCCTTCTACTTATTTCACATCCTTATCGCTACTTTTTGTTATTCGAATTTGAATTAAAATCTGAATGTTTTATTCTCTCTCTTTCAATGTTTTGGCCTCAGATTATAATTTTGGTTTTTCCTGCTTTACTAACATTATAATCTTTTCCAAATTGGAATTATTATATTCTTTGATTATTTACTGCCTTCTTTGAAATAGAAATTTAGAGATTATACTAAACAAAGGTGCACAATGTCATCACAATCTAAGTCATTAGATGATCTGCATTCATAGGGATAGGCAGTTGATAAAAGAAAAAACGGCAAAATAAAACCTCTCCCTCCTTCCAATTGTTAATTTGACACCTACTTTGTTTCACTTCTTTTCTGCAGCACCTATACCCAAGGTCAGCATTTTGTGACTTGATGTGTTATACTCTTTATTTTGATGCTTTCTTTTTGATTTATCATAATCCTGTTTTCTTTGGGGTGGCATCATGGGGTTTAGCCCTTGAATATGTGTACAAAAAAACATGTTTGTCGTTCAATAATGGTTGATTTTTTAGCATTTTTTTTTCAATGTTTGTAGGTTTTGGTGTTTTGGGCTGCTCTGAATAAGTATATGATTCATAAAGTGATTCATGTTCACATAATCTTTCATATGTGCGTGCATCCATCCTTTGGTGTTAGTTCTTGAGTTTTTATTGAAAATTTTGTTTCGCAACCCCATGAAGAGATAAAAAGGAGGTAGTGGGCTGATTTTCTATCGATGAGTAATGGAATCTTAGGGATGTGCTTTAGCAATACAACCTATTGAATCAAAAGAAGGGGTCACATATTTTGTTTTACTTTCTCAGCTAATAGAGGTTATATTTATTATATGTGTCCATTAAGGTTGATTTTCTTAATAGATTGTAGCTTTCTTTTAAGACTTTGTTAAACACTGTTTTGCTGCATTACTCAATCAAGGATTAAGGTTTGGCTACCTTTTTCCCCAATTCCCTTTTTTCTTTTTTCCAATTTCTTGAGTTTTGTTTTGTTTAGTTTTCTTGAACTGATTATGTTTTGTCGATAATTGCATGCTAAGGGATTATTAAACCAAAGTCTTTTTTTAGTTTATCTAAAGTCTTTAACTTCTCATTCCTAGCTACTTAATGCTACAAAGGGTCCTCTGACTGATAATACCATTTATTATACTTCAATAAGAGTTTTCGAATTAATTTGAAAGGTCAAATTTTGTTTTCATTTTTACGTAAGTGCTTGCAGAGTGACATGATTTGGAGGTAATAATAGATGAAGCTTTTCCTTTGTGCCCATTAAGAGTTGATTTTTTTAATAAGTCATAACTTTCTTTTAAGATTTTCTGTGTGGGCTTGTAATGATATTTCCTAAGGGAATCTTTGCCTATATATATATATATATATATATATTTTTTTTTTTTTTTAAATTATCAATATATATTTTTTGCTTCAATTTTGGAGTTTGGTGGGCTTAGACATCACCAACTATAGATTTAGTTGCTCTAAAAAACACTTTTATGGTGACATGGTACATAATATTTAACAATGCTTGTTCTTGGATCTCTTTTAGAATAGCGTTTTGTTATTTCCTGTTGGCTTTATTTTCATATATGGCTGTTAGAGCCAATTTTGTGGTGTCATCTCTAATCACCTATGTTTTGTATTCTACGTTTTGTTAATAGCCATATTTGTAAGATGGATGGTTTAAAATCTGAATGTTTGGGGAGTACAGTTATTTTGCAATTTTTTGTAAATAAAATTATTGGTGTTTTATGTTAATTACTGAGTTTTTGCAGATTGAACTGCATTTCCTCTAATCGCCTTTGTTGTTTTTCTTCTTGATATTTAATTCTACTATTATTTCTCTATTGATATATGTCTCTAATTTACTAGAATGCTTATTTTGTTTTTGTTTTGTTTTTTTTTGGAGCATCTTACGCTTTCCTTTTGCGTTAAGAATAATTTCTCATATATTTCAAAATTGTTCTATTAGGCGCAGTTTATTGGTAGGTTTTTTTTTTTAATGTTGTTGCGATTAGCTTTGTTTATTTTCTTTATTCATTTGTTTTTATTGTGTATGTCTTAGTGTTTTGGATTGAGTACTTATAGTTGCTTTAATTTTATTTATTTATTTTATGAATAGAAGATTACCTAATAATGGGTGAAAAACTTCATGAATTCAATAATTTGGGTGTCTGTATAATCTAATCTATCTCTGTGTAATTTTGAAGCAAAGCCTAAAAAATTTGAGGAACTTTAGTTCGGTGTGATTCATTGTGGTTCCTAGGAATAGCAGATTTGCTATTTGAAATTGTCATGCAAGTTTTAATTGCTTAAAGTCAGAATCTTTTTTTTTTTTTAGTCTCTCATAACAGGAAGGTACACACGAGTGATTTGAAGTATGATAACTAAGTTTATGTTGGATGCAAAGTTCGTTAATATGAAAAACGATCCCGCGCATTGCGCGGGTTAAACACTAGTATATATAAAAGCAGAGACCTTATGTAGGAGAATATGAGGTTTTGTCATGTGGCACTCTGTTAGGTTCTAAAGATTTAGGATTTTATGTATTTAGAACTCTAATGTGTAATGTTGGCAAACCATGATCAAAACAATGTGTTTAGTCTTGTTTAGGCTTGCTCAAAGTTGATAAAATATTGTAAAGTTGGAATCGAGTGACTGTAGATGCATTGGGGCATTTCGGTCTGTCTCGATCGATCAAGCCTTTCCTTCGATTGATCGAATCACGGACCAAATGCGTTTTCTGCAGTTTTTCCAACTCAGCCCTAGCTCATTAAACGTTTTGGGTTTTCTGTTTTTACCCTAGGTATATAAAGAAAAACCCTAGCCACGTTTTTAGAGTTACTCTAGTTGAGTTGTTGCTCATACATTGTTGTTTTGTGTAAATCTCTTGTGAGATCTAGAGGAGCTTTCCTTTACACAAAGCTTAGAGTTTTCAAGGTAAAGATTACTTCAACATCTTGATGATCAATTCGGTTGCTATCATTGAAGCTTAAAGAATATCAAGCGTGGGTGCTTGTAGCTGATTGAAGAATCCAAGAAAGGAGTCCGTGGATTCGGAGCTTGCACGTGGTCGTGTCAGTAAGTTCTACTGGTGGGTAGCATTAGGAAGTCGAGCGGGGAGCTTGTAGTCCTTTTGTATGAGCTTCGATTCTTTTATAGTGGATTCAGGTTTGCCTTGAGGATCGGTGGGTCAAATCCTCCTCAGGTTTTCACCGTGTGGTTTCCTGGGTGATCATATCATTGTGTCTTTTATTATTCCGTTGCTTTATTCTTTTGATATGATTATTTGATTGCTTTAACCTAGAATTGCATAATTTGACTAAGTAACAACTTGGCTAATTAATCTAGGCTAACCAATCTGGTTGTTTTAAGGGGTCTAAAACCGTTCAAGTGGTATCAGAGCGGGTAGCTCTCTTGTTAGAGATTTTGTATCTCTGAGCTGATCCTTAACCCCTGTTGTCATGGAGTATGGACACTCTCTTGTTGTTCCTCCTCACTTTGATGGGAACAACTATGCTTATTGGACAGTAAGAATGAAAGCATTCCTGAAATCAATTGATGAGAGGGTTTGGAATTCCGTTGAATACGGATGGCAGAAGCCCACTACTCCTGTGAGTGAGTGGCAAACTTCTGAAAAAGAAGCAGCAGGCTTCAATAGCAAAGCTATGAATGCTATCTTCAATGCTGTTTCAATGGAGGAATTTAAGAGGATCTCAAATGTTGAGGTTGCTCATACTGCTTGGAAAATCCTCCAAACTGTGCATGAAGGCACAAAGGCAGTTAAGATAAACAAACTGCAGCAATTAACTTCTAGGTTTGAAAGTATTAGGATGTCTGATGATGAATCATTTGATGAATTTTATGCCAAACTGAATGATATTGTTAATTCTGCTTTTAATTTGGTGAAATCTATGATCAACCTAAAATTGTTAGGAAGATACTTAGATCTTTAACTGAAGACTTTAGACCCAAAGTGACTGCCATCACTGAAAGCAAGGATGTGGACTTCATCCCTGTTGATGAGCTTGTAGGATCTCTTCAGTCCTATGAGTCTGACCTACCTAAAGTGAACAAATCCAAATCAATGGCTCTTAAGTCAGTTGATGATGTTGATGGTGGTGGATTTGATGATGAGCTCTCTGCTACAGAGATTGCGTATCTTGCCAAAAACTTTAAAACTTTCTTAGGAATACCAACAGAAAGGCAAGAGGTACATACACTGCTGAACCTAGAAATTTTAGGAAGAATGATCCCACTAAGGTTAATAACTTTGAAAAACGTAGAGAAAAAGTAGGTCAATCTTCAAATAATTCCTTGGGTCCTCAGTGTTTTGGCTGTCAAGGGTATGGTCATGTGAAATCTGAATGTCCTACATTCTTGAGGACTAAGGGTAAAGCTATGGCTGTAACCCTTAGCGATAATGAGGTTTCTGACGATGAGTCTGGATGTGATGAGGATGGAAACCTCATTGCTTTCACTGCTACAGCTGTAGTCAATGAAAGCATATCTGTTGAAGAGAACCCTTCTGATGGGGAACTCTCTGAGGATGCAGATCTTCAAGAGGCCTACAATAAACTTTGCAAAATTGCTGCAAGGGATGCTATGAATGTTGAACTTGGCCTGAAGAAAATTGATTCTCTTAAGCTTGAAAAGAAGAATTTGCTTGTTAAACTGTTTGATGCTAATGATCTTTTGAACAATGTTAAATCTGAGAACATGCTTTTGCTTGATAAAGTTAAAACTTTGGAACATGATTTATCTGTTGCTAGAACTGCTAGTTCTAAACTTGATCACATGCTGAAAGTTCAAAAGTATCCTTCTGATAAATCTGGGTTAGGATATGTTGAAAGCATCTTTGATTCTGCACCACATTCCACGAATTTTGTTCCTTCTTCTTCTTCTGAACCTTCCGTGAGTGAGGTTGTGAGTGAAACTGTCAAACCCCCTGTGAGTGAGGTTGTCAAACCTGTAGAAGTTTCACCTTCTAGGAAGATTAGGGTTGATCTGGGAGAGTCTAAACCTAAGGAGACTACCCTACCCAAGGACAAGATGCATGGTAAACCTGCTTGGGTTTGTCATTATTGTGGTAAGTCTGGACACATTTGTCCTAACTGTTACAAGCTTCAAGCTGCTAAGAGAGCAAATAAACCAAAAGTGTCTGTGCCTCAAGCATAAGATCCTATGGCACTTATTGGTGAATTGGTAAAGGTGCTGAACCTTTATTCCAAACCTGGAGTTGGAAATCACTCGAATGTGAAAAGGAACTCCAATGCTCGTGGTGCATCTAAAAGGTTTTGGATGCAAAAGACTCGACCTAATTGAGTCTTTCTGACATGGTCCTTGTGCTTCATTGCTCATTCCTTTGTGACCATTGTTCTTTGGTTTTTGTGTTTCTTTTGCTTTTGTTTCTAGGATTTGCATTGCATTACATTCATGCATTTCATTCTAGGATTTATGTGTTTTCTCTTTTAATAAAATAAAATATAAAAAAAAAAAAGGAGAAAAGGAGAAAGCAAAAATATGTTTGACATTATGTTTCTTGGTTTTTGAAAACAAGGATGGTCAATTTATTTACACATAACATGTCTTATGTACCTTGTTTAGCTTTGATGAGCTTTTATATTGCACTTTACTAGTTGAAGCTTTGTAGTGCATGTTGTGTGGGAAAGATGTTTATGGTGTTTATCACTTTGTCTTAATCTTGAAGTCACATGTTATTTGATTGTCGGACTTGATCCTTTTGAGAAAGGCATAAATAACCATCTCACCACTGTTCACTAGCCAATCATTAACACCTTAGTGCATATCATAAGTTTTTGTGCTCGAGAAAGTGTAGCGCATGCACAAAAAGAACATAAGGTGTAGCCTCTTTAAATGCTTAATGCTTAAAATTGGTGTGTACTATTAGGCTTGATGCCAATTCACTTAATTTAAACTGGAGTGTACCATTAGGCTTGATGCCAAATTTCACCTAAATAATGGGGCAAAATTCAAGAAACTTACATGATTGCAAGCTTATGTTCTTGGAGATGTGGGAGTTATAGGATGTAACTCTTTAGGTGATAGTCTCTTTTGAATTCTATGTGATGAATTTTGTAGACTTTGTGATTGATTGCTATTCACATATCACCTCACATGTATCTCAAAGTTTTTGCTAGTTGCACACACTACACAAGTTACTATTTGCTAAACTTTGTACATGTTATTGTGTGTGTTTTTGGTCTGACCAACCAAGTTTGAAAATACTTTGAGTATTATGCAAAACATTTTTTTTTGCTTGAGAATTTAAAGGAAGAATGACTGAAATTTCCTTTGGAGAAATTGGGATTAAAACTTGGGTTTTTGAAAAAGCATTCCATCTCATACTCATGCATTTTGTTTCAATAAGTTTAATGCTTTGAGGAGTTGTTTTCAAAATATGGTTTGTGATTTTCAAAACTGTGATTTTTCTCAAAATTTTTGTGAGCCTCTGCCCAGTTCGATCGATCCATTCTGATTTTCGATCGATCGAAAAAGTGCTTTAATTTGTCTCAAAATGACTGATTGATTCGATCGATCGAATGTGATTTTCGATCAATCGAAATTCGCGAATCAGGTTATTTTAAAACAATGTTCTTGACTATTTCAAACACTTTTTCAAAAGTTTTCTTTAAACTTTTCCTTCTCTCTCCGACGAGGCAGGCTCCACAAGTCAAATTTTTGTCGTTTTCCTCCGAAATTTTTGCAAAATTTCTCTTTCCTCAAGCCGGTAAGTCTGTTTTGTCCTTCCTTTTTGAGTTTATTTACATATTTCATGCATTTTTGCTCAAATTTTCGGAACTTTTTCTTTTTGGGATTTGTGATGATTCAAACCTAATTTTGTGAAATTGATCAATGGGTTTTTGTGGGGACATGCTATAAACATGATCTTGATAGTTTAATTTGATGAATTTTGGGTTTTGTGAAAAATTTCAAATTCTAGGGTTTGTAATTTATCCGAATTGGGGATTTTGTTCAATTAAGGTTTAATTGATGAAATTGGCTTATTGTATTGATGAAATTGGTTATTCTAATCTGTTTTCAACCTTGTGTAATGATCAATTCATCAATTTAATGCAAAATTTTCAAGTGGTTTTTCAAATTTTTTAGGGTTTTTGTTAGAAACTCTATGTTCGAGCCAATTTTGTGTAATTGAACTTAATTTTGAACTGTGTTTACTGCATTAGTTCATGCATCACAACATTGTTATTGTTCATGCATCATATAGATTTTTGTTCTATATTTTTTATTGTGCTAACTTGCAGTCTGCCCTTGGTTTTGTTTTCTTTTGTTCTTTTGGTTTTCTCTGTGTGTCTTTGTCCTTTCCTTAGCACTATGCCTAGGAAGACTAGAGCCCGTAGGACTGTTTTCTCACCTTTTCCACCCCCTCCGTCCTTTGACAGTGAGAAGTTTCCGAGTGAGAAAAACCAAGAGATTTATGAGAAGCTAAACGTTAGGAGAAAGATTTGGGCTGAGCGTTCTGTTCTCTTAGATGAACTTGATCCTGCCATTAGGGCAAACTTTGAGCGTAGGGGCTGGTTACCCTTGGTGGATATTTCTGATCCTCCTCCACCTTCTGCCTTGATTAGAGAGTTCTTTTCGAACATCTCTATCCGCATCTATGATTCCAACACTTTAGTCAAGAGTTGGATACGAGGCGTAGAGTACACCATTACTCCCAAGGTAGTGGCTGATGCTCTAGAGGTACCTTTGGTCCAGAATCCTGTCTATCCTTATGATGTGTCTCCCGAGATTAGTGATGTCTTGTCTTACATCACTGGGACTTCTGTCCAGTGGGGTTCTGATCCTCGGATCACCTCTGCTGAGCTTTCTGGGTTGCACTATATTTTCTTTAGGATAGCTTGTCATTCTATCTGACCCATATCTCATGTTCACACCATTCCTCTCGAGAGGTGTGTATTTCTGTACGCTCTGGTTACTGATGCTCCTATTAGTTTCCCCCATCTTTTTCTTCGTTCTTTGAACGATGTTTATAAGAGTTCATCTTCTGCTCATGCTCTTGTACATCCTATTTTCATTCATAGGATTTTACTTTATCTTGATCTTGGTGGATTCCCTTCCTCTGAGCCTGTTCATGTGATTGCTCCTATAGGTGCGTCTTTTCTTAGACAAAGGGCTGCTCATCTTCGAGCTGGCTCTAAACACCCTAGGTCTGAGCCTTCTAGGTCCGCACCTCCTCCCTCTTCTTCTACAGGTCCTGCTGGTGAGGCTGTTCCTGATCCTGATGCTGCTGCTGCTGATGTTCCTCCACCTCCTTCAACCGACTTTGATGTTCGTCGTACCTTGGAGACTGTCATGACCGTTCAGGCGGCTCATGGTCAGCTTTTGGTGGACTTGTTTGACGAGATCCGTGCCTTGCGCGCTAATCTGGCGCATCTGCGTTCACTTTCACCACCTCCCTTTAATGATGACTTATGATTCCTTCGACCGACTTTGATGTTCGTCGTACCTTGGAGACTGTCATAACCGTTCAGGCGGCTCATGGTCAGCTTTTGGTGGACTTGTTTGACGAGATCCGTGCTTTGCGTGCTAATCTGGCGCATCTGCGTTCACCTTCACCACCTCCCTTTAATGATGACTTATGATTGCCCTTTGGCATTCCGTCACAAAAAGGGGGAGTAGAGTTTTGACTTGTAGAGGGGTTTTTGTAGTTAGGGGGAGATTTTTATTTTTGTTTTTGAGGAGCTTGTGGAGTTTTATAGATTGTATCTAGGTGCTTCACTTTGTATATCATTTTTGGGGATATTCATGTTAGGGGGAGTAACATTGATTGATATATTGATATGCATGATTTATATTTGATTCTTGTTGCTTTGTGATTCACTGCTTATTGATTTATATTTATGAGTTGTTCATTAATATATGTCTTTATTTTGTGTTTTGTGAATCATACAAGAATGTTATACCTGTTTATATACTATTTTCTGTCACACATGCGTTTATGCGTTTGTTGAGTATTTCAGGAATATACAGGTTGATTCAATTGAACTACTGTCTACACTTGCAACTGATGGATAGTAGTTAGGATTGAATTTTAGTCTTTATGAGCATTTGTTTTGTAAAGGGCTTTTTAATTGTAAACTTTGAGCTTATTGTTTGTGTTTTGTCACGGATTGCCAAAGGGGGAGTTTGTTAGGTTCTAAAGATTTAGGATTTTATGTATTTAGAACTCTAATGTGTAATGTTGGCAAACCATGATCAAAACAATGTGTTTAGTCTTGTTTAGGCTTGCTCAAAGTTGATAAAATATTGTAAAGTTGGAATCGAGTGACTGTAGATGCATTGGGGCATTTCGGTCTGTCTCGATCGATCGAGCCTTTCCTTCGATCGATCGAATCACGGACCAGATGCATTTTCTGCAGTTTTTCCAACTCAGCCCTAGCTCATTAAACGTTTTGGGTTTTCTGTTTTTACCCTAGGTATATAAAGAAAAACCCTAGCCACGTTTTTAGAGTTGCTCTAGTTGAGTTGTTGCTCATACATTGCTGTTTTGTGTAAATCTCTTGTGAGATCTAGAGGAGCTTTCCTTTACACAAAGCTTAGGGTTTTCAAGGTAAAGATTACTTCAACATCTTGATGATCAACTCGGTTGCTATCATTGAAGCTTAAAGAATATCAAGCGTGGGTGCTTGTAGCTGATTGAAGAATCCAAGAAAGAAGGAGTCCGTGGATTCGGAGCTTGCACGTGGTCGTGTCAGTAAGTTCTACTGGTGGGTAGCATTAGGAAGTCGAGCGGGGAGCTTGTAGTCCTTTTGTATGAACTTCGATTCTTTCATAGTGGATTCAGGTTTGCCTTGAGGATCGGTGGGTCAAATCCTCCTCAGGTTTTTACCGTGTGGTTTCCTGGGTGATCATATCATTGTGTCTTTTATTATTCCATTGTTTTATTCTTTTGATATGATTATTTGATTACTTTAACCTAGAATTGTATAATTTGACTAAGTAACAACTTGGCTAATTAATCTAGGCTAACCAATCTGGTTGTTTTAAGGGGTCTAAAACCGTTCACACTCTAATAGAGCTTTATTAGAGTAATTATTACCTTTGACCTTCCACCTCACCTCTTCTTAAAAAATCAATTCCAACAGCCATTTAGAAATTGGAAAGATTTCTCTCAAAAAATAAAATAATTTGAAAAGATGCAGGTTAATTATTTCAGCAAAAACCAATTCACCTCTTTCTCTCTCTTAACTCTTCAGTTCCCTTTATATTTAATGCACACTAACGTGTTTCTTTTAATCATCAATATATATATAAGCAGAGAGCCAAAAAACCTCATGCAGGAGTGTATGAGATCCTGCCACGTGATACTCTAATTTTGCATTTAACATTTTTTTACTTCTTTCATTAAGTTTTTTTTTTTTTTTTTTTTTTTTTTTTTTTTAAACTGTTAGCCAAAAGTTCACATTAACTTATTTTCTGGCTATGTCATTAATGTCTCTTTAATTGACTAAGCTTACATCACACATTTCTCTATTTTTCATGTCTTTTAACATACCCACCGTTTTAGTATTTTAAAAAAGTAAAAAAATAATAAGGACTAATAGTAATAGCTAACTAGATAAAGCCCTAAAGATTGATAGAGAGACAGAATTTTTTTGTAGATTGTTAAATAAAACGCACTGTTTCACTATATATTACCAAAATAAAAGTCCTGAGACTGACAAAACATTTGAAAGATAGAGAAAGAGGAATTTAAGGGGTCGCCACCTCTGTTATACAGGCCTCCCACTACCATCAGGACGCTGAAACCCCTATGAGTAATTTTGTTTTCTTTTTTCTTTTTAAAATCAGGGGCTTAAATATAATTTAAGTTTGGGCAATTTGGTGGGCTAGTTTTTGTTTTGGGTATATAAATAGAGAGAATATTTGGTGTGCAATGTAAAGCCATATTTTACCATAATTTAATTTTAAATAATCTATAAGATGCATGCATACACACTTGCCCATATCATGTCTTAATGTCACACTATCGATGAGTAGAAGATGGTAAGAGAGTTGGGTATACTTTCATTTCATGGTATAAAATATTTGAATACAAAACAAATTAGTTGATTTTCATGGTCTTGTTATTCTTTTGTATTTATCTTTGGTTTCATGATTTAAAATAAAATAAAATAAATCTTACCCTGAGAAGGCTACGAATCTGCAGTGAAAGTACTAAACTAATTTTTAATATCTCAAAATGTATATATTTCTTCACTCTAATTTAGTTTACTTTTTCTTATAATATATGTACAATATTTTCCAAAACCGTTGTACATAACACCACTAAGGCATGGGAGAATGCGTAAGTGGTTGAATTTGGACTTTACATGTGAGCAGTTGTGAGGGAAGGGAGAGTACGTGTTGGCTAAGAGATTTTGTCTTGGTCAATGCTAAAGGCGTGACTGCCTTGGGAAGATAGTGAGATTTACATTTGACACAGTACTCAAGCAATCCCCAAAAAGGGACATAGTGACTTTTCTAGGTTAAAGGCTATGAGGACACCCCTTATTGGTTGAATGCACAATGAGTCACCTTGGAGACACGCATACCAATCACAGTATTCCTAATGTCCCTCTTGATGACCAAGACTTGTCTCTCAAATAGTGGCAAAGCTACCTACCTATGGGTCCCAGTGCCACGTTGGTGCAGTTCTTATCTCTTAGTCAGCAGATAATATCATAGTTGTGAAAAGATCCAAAAGAGAGAATATGATGACGTGGCACTTGTCCTTTGTACTTAGCCATATTCCTCAGAGTATAAGAGCAACATGTAGTTGTGCTATTAGGGCAAGAACCTAAGTAGATATTTTGAGATGAAAGTGGAGAGTTGGTAGGAAAGAAAGGCAACTTCATTGTAAACTAATCCCTTTCTCATACATAATACAAGCTGAGCCGAGCAAGAATGTTATGTTCTTGCTAAAATCGTGGTTTTTTATCCCTTCTCTAGGGTTTTCCACGTATATCCTGTGTTGTTTTGATAATCAGCTTCTTCTTCTTTTCTAAATGTGCGTCTTTTTCATGTCCTACCATCACTTTCTTTATTTCTTGTTTGAGTGTCATGTCAAAGCTTGCATCTTTTCGAGCTTTCTCATTGTAACACCCGCCTCACTTAAATTTAATTTAATTGCTTTTAGAGTGAAATTGATGAATTATTTAATTTATTTTGAAGATGATATTATTTTATATTATGATATCTACAAAGAAAATAAATAAAAGAAGATGTAACGTGAGAGTTATTTTTGTAGATTATTCATATTAAACTTTTAGTCTCCTTACCAGTTAAGGAAAATGATGAGAGATTAAAACCTATTTGGATTAGGAGTTTAAGTGTTATTGGATTTCTTTAGAGTTTTAGCCTCTCTAAACAACCTTAATATCAGTTTTAGTGGGAATTAAAGTCTTGGAAGCTTATTTAAGTTTTATAGGCTTCTTAAATGCTAAAGAGATAAGTTTTAGTGGGTTTTAAATTTCAGCCCAGGTGAAAACAGTTTTAATGTGTAAAGCTGAAAGGTAAAATAGTGTAATTTGTGAAATGTAGAGAGAGAGAGAGAGAGAGAGAGAGAGAGAGAGTGCAAAATTACAAGAAACAAATTCTACATTTGTGTGGTCAGGTATCTTTCTCTCTCAAACCTTCATGGAAATAACCTACATTGCTAGAGTAGTTTAATAGATTTGCTTTAATATTCCATATGAACTCTTGAATTAGGCGATAAGCTCTTGAGTGATTAGTTGCTAGAGTTTACGCATGGTAGTGGGGCTGGTCTTTTGAATCTTGTAATCTATATCATGGTCAAGTTTCTAAACTTTTATCAATACATGCTTCAGGTTACTAGGTCTTATGGGTAGGAATTACTTGGTAAACCTATTGTATTCTTTCTATGGCTTACGGGTAGGAAAATCCTTGGATATTATATAAATATTAGATTAAATTTCTAATAGTCAGTACATGCTATAGGTTGCTATGTCCTACGAGTAGAGATTTCTATGGATGTTATATATATATTTGGATCTCATAGAGTATTTCATGGTGGCATTGAAGCGTTATATGAAATCCTAAAGAAAATATGAATCTAACACTTAACTGGAATTGATATTAACCTATTAGGACTTGATGAAAATCTTGGTGAACCGCTAGCATGCATATTCTCATTAGATGATATCCTTACATGTGGTAATCCTCTTTTAGCCTTAAAGACATAATAGTAGTAAGGAGAAGTAATATATTATGAAGGATTGTAGAGATGTTTAAAGACTAGTAAATTATTAGGAAGTGTCCCTTACATCCTTATGGTATACGTCAAGGTGGATTGATTACATAATTGTGCCACTCCTTTACTTTTAGGTGTGGAGGAAGAGCTCATTTGATTTTGGATCTAGACTTCGAGTATTAGCAACTAGAGGTAAGTGGACTTCAAAACATGACGTCTTTCAAGACATATATATTTATACATATTTTTGGTAAAAATATATTTATATATACATAGTTGCAAAAGTGAAGTTTCCAACAACTTATACCATTATCAATGCTTTATACATACCTGAATTTTATTATTTATTGTATATTACTTTGAAACTGTCTATGTTTTAAGAATGACTTAAAATTATATTTTTGAGAAAGTATTTGTTATATGATATATGATTGGTATTGACAATATTGTAATAAAGTAAGAATGTTTTCAAACGGTCAGCTAGACAGTATGCAACCTTTCCCAACATTGGGTTAAGTGTTGGTCTTCGGCCAAAGTAGTGTTATTGTTGTGTGGTGCACTGTTATCGTTTGCTCTTCGGAGCCAGTGTTATTGTTTGCTCTCTAGAGCCAATGTTGCCTCTTTGAAGTTAGTGTTATTGTTCCCTATGGGAATCACCCACTGAGTTTTTAGCAGTTTATGTCTTTGTCTAGCTAATATTTAATGTTTTCCATATCAAACTACTATTTTATTGTTATTGATCTTTATAAGTGGAAAAATTGTTTATCGTTATATTATATTGTTTCTACCTATTTAGTGTAATTTTTACTAACTAAAGTGATTATTATTTTATTTAATGATTACAGCGTTATAGTTAAATGTTTTATTCTTGACAGTTTTACAAAGTATATTATATTACTGTTAAAACTATTTGTAAATGTTTTGTAAAGCTTATATTTTATCAATGATACTATTGTTTTGTTTTGAAAGACATCCTCATGTTATGTAGTCTTTTATTGAGCTTCTAGCTCACCACCCTTTTCTCCACCCTTTCAGATTAAAGCAATGGAATATCTTTTGGTGGTAGATTATTGGAGCCATAGATTGAAGACCTCTTTTGGAGCTATGTTAGTTGATGGACTGTTTTAATATATTTTCTTAGGATAGTGAGTTTGGCATTTGTGGAACTTTTTGAGATTGTATTTGGAGACTTTGTTGTTAAAGTTTTTTGTTTTTATGGATTTCATAGGAAAGATTTTGATGGTTTGAAATTTATTTGGGGATATTTAATTACGCTCTATTCCATTATATTATTTTTGATTATTTATAAGACAGGTCGTGCATCTAAATCGTTAGTATGGGTTTAGGGTGTTACACTCATGTAGATGTACTATTAGGTAACTTTTTCCACTCCCATAAATAAGCTCAAATCTAACTTGCACATACATTTTTAGCGACTCCGTTGGGGATCTCTAGTTATTTTCCTTTTTAAGGGTGTTTTGTTGGGTTGTACATCTCTGTTTGTAGTCACATTCTCCATGCCTCTGAGGAAAAAGGTGGTTACTAGGATACTGATTGGTGTAGGTGAGAACAAAGTATAGATCATATATCCATGCATTCTGAAGGCACGAAATCTTTGGGTGGGACTACTCATTGTGAGAGTAGGGAGATGATGGTTGCCATTGAAGACCTTCAACGTTCTGTAGCTGCTATGTGGGCAGAGTTTCAGTCCTTACGTCAGGAGACAGCTATACCTCAGGCTCCTCAAGGTCCTCAGGGGTTTCCTTATCTGACTAGGGAAGACATACATGCTATTCTGTTTGAAGCCAAGAAGATGGAAAGTGTTGTTTATGTTGGTACCGGGCCTCCTTATCCTGAAGAAAGAGCTGGGAAACCTTACCCTGCTAACTACACACCTCCTATATTCTCTAAGTATGATGGCATAACAGGGAACGCTAGAGAGCATATTAGGCAGTATGTAGATGCGCTGACAACTCACTCTCACAACCACGAGTTAAGGCTTAGAGAGGTATACTAGTCTTGAACCAGGGTCAGTTCTAAGTTGGAATGATTTGGTAATGCAGTTCATAAAAAAGTTCTTTACTTTGGAGGAAAAGCTCACGTTGTCAGATCTACAACATGAGAAGCAAAGGGTTGTCTGAGGGATTGCTAGAATATATTCGTAGGTTTCGAGATCTCCTTTTATTGTGTTATGATTCTATGGAGAAAGAAAGGCTAGTGAATGTTTGTGTCATGGGTATGTTGTATGAATATTGGCTTACTTAGAGAATCTTCAAATCTCTAGTTTTACAAGGCTTGTGGAAGCTACAAGGAGAACAAGTATGTCTATAAGGAAGCCTTCAAAAGGTTCAACTTCACAAATTGTGAGTGCTCCTAGACAACCGTGGAGGAGAGAAAACAAGAAGGTGGAGGTTGCTGTGACTGAAGAACCTAAGAAGGTGGCTAAAGGAAAGAAGAGGGACATAGGTGGCATTCCCCCTCCTTTTACTGTGTCCACTGAAGAGTTGTATAGCATGCTAGAAGCTTGGGTGAAAGATTGTGTAGTGACGTTGCCTGAAAGTAAGCATGAACCTACAGAAGAGGAAAAACAAAATCCATTTTATTGTAGGTACCATAGGAGATGTGACCATCGTACTATGGATTGCTATGCTTTGAGGAATATTTTCCATGATAGGGTAGCCAAGGGAGATTTGATTATCAAAGCTAGGAAGAGAGCTAACCCAAGGATGCATAGACCAAAGGTGGCAATGACTTTCTTCATAGGCCATGAGGATCCTATGGAAGAAGAAGCAGAGAACATGGCTAGCAGTAGCTCAGTACCGCCACCATTGGTAGATGAAGAAATGGTAACGAGAATCCAATAGGAGGATAAAATACATTCCTTTCTTAAAGGAATAGGTCTTAGACCCATGGCTAGAAGAGAAGTAGCCCAAGCCTTGACCAGGGTGATGGAAAGGAATCATGAAGTGACTGCTATTGAAGGAAGTTTGATGGAAGTGGCATACCAGGAAGCAAGAGATTTAGTCACCTTTTCTAACAAAGATCTAGTTAATCTAGTTGTTGATGACGATAGACCTTTATATGTCACTACCTTTTTGGGAGCATCTCGAATCAAAGGGCATTGGTAGACACTGGTGCATCCACTATTATTTTACCTCTCCCAACTTTTGATGCCTTGGGAATTTCGAAGGAATGAATTATTCCAGAGCCAATGCAGGTTGCAGGAATAGGAGCCTTACAGCAAAATACTCTTGGCATGTGTCTTTGGACCTTAGGGTTGGGCCGATTTGGGCACCTACTCTCATGTATGTGATGGAAGGGAATACATCCTACCACATCATCTTAGGCTGTCCATGGCTAAAGGCTATAAAGCAATGGCTTCCACATATCATCAATGTGTGAAGGCCATTTGGAGGAATAAGTTGTTAGTCAATGAGGCCACCAAGATGCCTTTTGATAGGGCAGAACTTCACTTCACTAAGGCAGCTTTATATTAAGAGTACGAACTTGAAGGAGAGAATAGAATTTTTCCTTTCAATCCTATTGCTTTGTAAGCAAAAGAAGAAGATGATGGTGAAGTGGTAGAACTAGAAAGGCCTTCCAAGATAAGAAGGGTTACTAGGCCTGATGGCGGGGTGGTATATGAATTCTAACGGTTAAAGAAAGGGGATGAGGAGGATGGCGAGTCTAACTCCCTTAATTCGACACAACAGCCAGAGGAAGTTCATACAGCTGAGGAGTTTGTGAAAGAAGCTCCTAAGTGTATGAATGATGGTGTTAAGAATGTGCAAGAAGAACTTATTTAAGTCAACCTGAGTGATAGAGAAGAAGGTGAGAAAATGGTAAAGATAAGCAAGAATATGTCCGAAAAAGAAAGAGGAAAGTTGGTAGGTTTGTTGAAGGAATACAGGATGTTTTTGCCTGGAGTTATCAAGAAATGCCTGGTCTAAGCTCGAACTTGGTAGTGCACAAGCTAAAGGTGGATCCTAATGCTAAACCTGTGAAACAACCACCAAGGAAATATCATTTGGACGTGGAGGAAAAGATAAAGCTTGAAGTATAAAAGCTTTTAAAGGCGATATTCATTGCGGGGATTGAATGTGTAAGGTTGAAATTTATCAACCATCTTGTTGGCTTTATTCCGTGCCAATTTGCTTGTGATTTAAGCACTTAGTAACCCTGTATTTAGGTGGGATCATTGTAAGGGTAGTGTGTGAGAAGATGTGAAGAAATGCTCAAGTATGTGCAAGAAGGCAGAGTTTCGCGGCTAGGACTCGCGGCTAACTCGCGGCTTGCAAGCCGCCAAATGCTGGCACGTGAGATGCACACAGGGGAGCTAAAGGGTCGCGCCAGCTGTCGCACTACAGGACAAAAGTCCTAGGTTGGCCAAGCCGTTACGTCGAGACTTGAACTTGCGACTTGGACAAGCCGCGAGGCCGAGCCGCCAATCAACCCTGTTTGGCAAAAACTGACTCTTCGTATTCCAAACACACAAGACTATATATAGACCCTTATACCCACTAAATTGAGAGAGCTTCCAGAGAGAATTTTGTGAGAGAAACCCTAGAGAAAAACAAGATTGCCTCATCCCCAATCTTTACCTTAGAGACTCTACAAATTCCTCTACTCTCTTCGTCTCCATTGTCACATCCTTGAGAGGCCATTAGCCAAATCCTTATCTCACCACACCCACGTCTATGAGAAGGTTCATTTGGTGCTAAGGGAAGCAGTTTGGAAGGAACCAATATACATTGGTTGATGCTATGGTATAGTAGCAGAATCTGGGAAGCTAAAGAAGAAATAGGTTCGGCGTAACCTCGTTGGAGCAAGAAGCTTGGAGGGCTTAGGTGCTTGGGTAGATTAGGCTTGGAGGGTCTTCTGCTGTTCATGTATCCCAACTACATTCTTTAGTGGATTATTTACCGCTTGGAGGGCGGCGAAGAGGTTTTACGCCGAGGACTTCGGTTTCCTCTTCGATAACACATCGTGTGTTGTCCGTGTGTTTGCATCTTCCTTTTCTTTATCTTTGCCTTATATTTACTGTTGTGGATGTGTTTATATTTGGCTTAGATTAGTTATCAATTCTGTGATTGGCTTATGTTCATGTTCCGCACATTAATTGTTTGATTATAAGCTTGAATTGATATTTTATAATTTGGGGTCTAAATGTTCAAGGGTGTTTTATACACATATTGAACTTTCAATTGGTATCAGAGCGGGTACACTTATTGTGGTTTAAATACCTAAGTGTGATCCTTGACCCCTTGTGTTTATTTGCCATGGATTGTGTTATGTATGCCTCTTTGTATGATTTAGTTGGTGTTAAATGTAACATGCTACGTGTTTGTGAAAATGCCTCTATGAGTGATAATCCTCATGATTGTGATGTTATGTTACATGAATCTTTGGATGTTGTTGATATTCCTAACATCAAACCCTTGAAGAAAATTGCTAAGAAGTTTCAAAAGAATTTGAGCAAGTTACTTTGTGAAAAAGATGATTTGATTGCTAAGCTCAATGAATCCAATAAATTGGTTGAGAAATATAAAAATCTTGCTGAAAATTGTCTTGAAAAACTGAAAGAGTTTGAATGTTTGAATATGGACTTGGATGCTAAACTTGTTTTGTCTAACAAACTTGTTGATGATCTTAAATGTGAAAATGAATCTCTTAAGATGCATGCCAAGTGTTTGATTGCTGAACCTATTGATAAAAAGGATGAAAATATTTGCTGCAATCATGTTGTGGTACCCGATATTGTGCCTATTGTGTGTTCTAACCCAAAGGACAAATCGGTGTACATTCCTCCACACAAAAGAAATCAAAAGGTGGAGAGAAAGGCTCCTAAGTCAAAGCCTCCGTTTAGGTCTCAACCTAAGGTTTTGGATGGATCTAAGTTTGTTCCAACTTGCCACCATTGTGTTGTGATTGGTCATATAAGACCTCAATGTTATAAGTTGAAGAGAGAACAAAACCATGCTGCTAAATCCCTTCCCAAAAAGCCTAGTGGACCTAAACACATTGTGTGTCACCATTGTGGTGCTTTTGGTCATCTAAGACCACATTGCTCTAAGTTTCATGCTCTCAAAAGAAGAGAGAAACTTGAGCCTCTTGGAAGTTGTACTAAAAAGAGTAAACCGGATTTGAGTGAAAATAGCATGTTGTTAAAGAAAGTGTTTAATGCTCTTAACTCCTTGACTATGTGCATCTCCGGTTCTCATTCTTCCAACCCTCGTCTCACTTCTCATGAGACACTCATTCCAAACAATCATTCCATTTGGATGAGGAAGGGTTCCTATGGTTGAGCTTTTGCTCTTTTGGTCCTTGATCTAATTCTTTCGATCTTTGTGGGACCCCTTATGCATTGCATGTTTTTTCTTCATGCATTTTGTGCATCTTGCATTTATTCATATGCATTGTTTTTGTTTTTATCTTACCTTTTTGTTTTAATTTTGTATGAGTAAAAAATCCAAAACCACATAAAAAGTGAAAAATTCAAAAAGTTTGATCGTATATGTTTGAGCACATATCATATGTGAGTTTTGCCTTGTACCTTCGTACAAATGGTTTTATGCATTTACGAGCTTAGCTTGTTCTTTATGCACTTATATCTTTGTGGGAAAAATCTTGACATCTTTGTGTGATTGTTGTAAATCGATCTTCAAGCTTGTCATGAATGATTAGTCAATAGTCTTGTTGGTTTTGAGACATGCATAGACTTGTACCTATATATCTTCCCACTCTTTATTTTGTTGTTTTTGCTTAAAGAGCTCACCAAATGTAAATCTCCAAATGAAAAGAGATATTGAGCTGCAAAAGCCTGCCGCATATACTAGTATTTGACTAGGAAAAAGGGAAAGCGACCAAAATAAAATGTATGATGCCCCAAAAAGCCAAAGGCTTGTTCATCAAATTGAAATATCAAAAATTTCAGGCATCGATCTCTAAAATGAGATGTATTGATTCAAAAAGATCAAATGATATGAATTGTAAAGAAGCCAAATGAAAAGCTTCAAAGATATGTAATCATTTTCTTGTGGGAGGTCATATATGTTCATTTCTATAATTGAGATAGACCACTTGACTTAGTACTAGTTGTGTATGACTTGATTGAATTGATCATTGAAGCTTCATTCTAGACTAAGGACTATTCCACACTTGATACACACACACAACACACATGCCTAATGTTCAATGAATGCTTTATTCATTTGTTCGATTGTACTTGTTTAAATGTGATGTGTGTGTGCTCAACTATATATGGATCAATCCAAAAATATTTTTGATCATTTTATATGTTTTTGGAAGTGATTTTTATCACTCTTTGTGTTCATGTTTAGTGCATACATTGTTTTTCAGTGTTTAAACATGTTCTGGGTTGAAAAACAAGTGTTCGAATTTTTGGCCACTCATTTTGGCGACTTACAACCAGCCAAACACTGTAGCGAGTTCACACAGAAGGTTTGGCGACTTACTGGCGACTCGCCCAGTCGCCAAATGCCTAGAATCAGTCTTTTTAAGAGCTTTTTCATGGGAAACTTGTTTTAAACCTCTCCCATCCTCTCTTAAACCCTTATTTCAATATTTTTACATCAAAATCCAACCAATTTGAATGGTTTTTCATTCCATTAACATCTCTAAGGTAATTTTAAACTCTTTTCAATGATTTGAATCCTTGGATTATGTTTTGGTGAGTTTTGTGCTCTTGGTTGGGATTTTCATCATAAGGGTTGGGAAAACTTAATTTTTTTTCAAAATTTTTGTATGGGATTGGTTTCTTTTGTTGATTTACTTTGGATGTTGGCCCCTTGTGGCAAAAAGAACATGTATTAGGGATGGTTTTCATGGTGTTCATGCATTGTTTCACATTGTTGTTCATAGTGTGCACGCTAGGTGTTTGATGAAATGCCTCTTAGGAATTTTCTCGCTTGTTTGGACTCCAATGAGTTTCAAACTTTGGGGTTTCTCATGTTTCCTCATTAGGAACATGTTTGGTTCATTGGTTGTGTATTTAACACACCTTGCCCCACATGTGCATTTTTCATGCATTGGTCATGCATTGCACTTAGCCACCTCTTGCACACACCTTTGCTACCCTTGTCATGCATTGGTTTATACCTTGTTTCTTCATCCTAGCATGTCATGTTTACCTTATGCTTTGTAGCATTTTGTTTCATCTTAGGTTTGAGCTTCATTTTCTCATGCATCATTGCACCCCCCATGCATCATTGTCATTGTTCATGCCTTCATCTCTTGCCCTCGTTTCTTCTTGACCCTTTGTCTATTCCTGATAAAAAGGGGGAGAGTATACTCTAGGGAGTATACCGGAGAGTTTTTGTCATTTCTATATGACCCTTGTGCACATTCTTAGGGGGAGAGATATTCCATAGGGGAGATGCATATACCAAGGGGAAGAAGACATTGTGTTAATAAGAAAACTTTGTCTTGGTGTTTGGTGTTTGATCAAGGCGTTCACATGTTTCACATCATGTTCTTGATCGCAATTTTACTTGTTACATTTTACTTGTTCGTTTATTACTTGCTTTACCTTGAGGGTCTAATGTGTTTTGTGCAAGTGTTTCAGGTTACAGGTTTACTTGTTCCAAGTTCATCACAACTCCTATGATTCATGATAGGGGGAGTGATATGATAAGGGAAGTACTTTATGTTTTGTTTGTACCTGCTACCTTTGTAGGTTTTTAAGGTTATTAGTTTGTTTTGTACCTATGTTGCTTATGTAAGCTTTAAGGGTTTGTTTATGCACTCTTGTAGGCCTTTGTGGTTTGTGCCATGCTTTATGCAGCCTTTGTACTTTGTTAAATTAGTACTTCTAACCTAATGCTATGCATTCTTTGTGAAGTACTATCACTCTTGTGCCCATGTAGGATTTTTCCTAGATGCACATACTTCATGTATTGTGCATTGGTTGAGTGTTGGTCATTCAAGTGATTTACCTTGTGTTTGTCAACTTGAATGTCCGGATGTTCATTCCAAGTGTGAATGAGCATTGTGATCACTTGGTTATAAGTGATTGCATGTTTTGGTCTTGCCATGGTTTATTGCTTTACTCCATTGTGCTTGATCACATTATGCTTGTTCCATTTGCATTACAAGTTTTTCTGCATACAATGAACTTATTGTGTTGTTATGTTTCAGGAGTTCTTGTTCTTATGGTTCTAAAGCTTCACAGATTCTAGAGTTAGGTGTGAGTGAGTTTTCCAATTGTTCCTAACTCACGCATTAAGTCTAGAGTTTGTTTTAGGGTTTTGTCACGGAATAGCCAAAGGGGGAGATTGTAAGGTTGAAATTTATCAACCATCCTGTTGGCTTTATTCCGTGCCAATTTGCTTGTAATTTAAGCACTTAGTAACCCTGTATTTAGGTGGGATCATTGTAAGGGTAGTGTGTGAGAAGATGTGAAGAAATGATCAAGTATGTGCAAGAAGGCAGAGTTTCGCGGCTAGGACTCGTGGCTAACTCGCGGCTTGCAAGCCTCCAAATGCTGGCACGTGAGATGCACACAGGGGAGCTGAAGGGTCGCGCCAGCTGTCGCACTACAGACCAAAAGTCCCAGGCTGGCCAGGCCGTTACGTCGCGACTTGAACTTGCGACTTGGACAAGCCACGAGGCCAAGCCGCCAATCAGCCCTGTTTGGCAAAAACTGACTCTTCGTATTCCAAACACACACCACTATATATAGACCCTTATACCCACTAAATTGAGAGAGCTTCCTGAGAGAATTTTGTGAGAGAAACCCTAGCGAAAAACAAGATTGCCTCATCCCCAATCTTTACCTTAAAGACTCTACAAATTCCTCTACTCTCTTCCTCTCCATTGTCACATCCTTGAGAGGCCATTAGCCAAATCCTTATCTCACCACACCCACGTCTGTGAGAAGGTTCATTTGGTGCTAAGGGAAGCAGTTTGGAAGGAACCAATATACATTGGTTGATGCTATGGTATAGTAGCGGAATCTGGGAAGCTAAAGAAGAAATAGGTTCGGCATAACCTCGTTGGAGCAAGAAGCTTGGAGGGCTTAGGTGCTTGGGTAGATTAGGCTTGGAGGGTCTTCTGCTGTTCATGTATCCCAACTACATTCTTTAGTGGATTATTTACCGCTTGGAGGGCGGCAGAGAGGTTTTACGCCGAGGACTTCGGTTTCCTCTTCGATAACACATCGTGTGTTGTCTGTGTGTTTGCATCTTCCTTTCCTTTATCTTTGCCTTATATTTACTGTTGTGGATGTGTTTATATTTGGCTTAGATTAGTTATCAATTCTGTGATTGGCTTATGTTCATGTTCCGTACATTGATGGTTTGATTATAAGCTTGAATTGATATTTTATAATTTGAGGTCTAAACGTTCAAGGGTGTTTTATACACATATTGAACTGTCAGAATGCCCGAGCTAGTTAGCTAACATAGTCCCTATAAAGAAGAAAATTGGTCAGATAAGAATCTGTGTAGATTTTTGGGATCCCAATAACACCTGTTCAAAGGATTAATTCCCACTTCTTAATGTTGATATCCTGGTAGATGCAGTGGCTGGTCATGAGCATTTCTAATTTATGGATGGTTATAGTGGGTATAATCAGATCCTTATGGACCCAGCAGATGCCCTTAAAACTGCTTTCAGGACAACTTTTGGGAATTATTTCTATAGGGTGATGCCTTTGGGACTGAAGAATGCAAGTGCAACATACCAAAGAACCCTGACCGTAATCTTTGGAGACATGTGGCATAAGTAGGTAAAAGATTACATTGATGATCTTGTGGTAAAAGCGAAGAATCCTTTTGAGCACTTAGTGCACCTGAGACAAGTTTTTGAAAGATGCAGAGAGCATAATTTGAGGATGAATCCTTCCAAGTGTGCCTTTGGGGTATCTTCAGGGAAATTCTTGAGATTTCTTGTTCATCATAGGGGGATTGATTTGGACCCTACAAAGGTTGAAGCAATAACTACTCTCAGCCCTCTTATGACTCTGAAGGAGTTAAGAATCTTTGTGGGAAAGGTTTCTTACTTAAGAAGATTCATTCTAGGCCTAGCTAAGATCTTAAAGCCTCTCATGGAGTAGACAAAGAAAGGGGTAGCTTTTGTATGGTACGATCAATGCTAAAAAACATTTAAGAAGATTCAGATGATATTGGGGGATCCCCACACCATGATGGCCCTTGTACTTGGGAAACCCTTGCTATTGTACATAGCTAATATCGAGCAATACTTGGGAGCATTGTTAGCTCAGGAGTAGGGAGGGGTAGAGAAGCGAGTGTACCATATAAGCAGGCTTATGAAGGGATCAAAGTTAAGATACTCAATAGCTGAGAAAGTATGTTTGTCTTTAGCCTTTGCTGTGACGAAATTCAATCATTACTTTCTAGGACATCCCGTGCAACTTGTGACTAGGAGTAATCCTGTGAAGTATCTTTTGACATACCCTCAGTTATCAGGTAGAATGATGTAATGGGCCATCCTGACATCGTGCCTTGATATCGAGTGCATACGGCTAACTGCCATCAAAGGCCAGGCAGTAGTTGATCTGTTGGCTAGTTTTCCTGGGACAAGTGATTTTTTACCCCCTCATTAGGAAATTATGGTGATAAAGGAGCAAGAGTGGTCGATGTATTTTGATGGGTCATCTATAATTCAAGGAGGGACATGAGTAGTCTTAAAGTCACCAGGGGAAGAGCATACATTTGCCTATAAACTACATTTCCCTTGCTCTAACAATGAAGCAGAATATGAAGCCTTGTTGGTAGGGCTGAAGGCTACCAGAAGGTTAGGCATAAAATAGTTGAAGGTATTTGGTAACTGAGTCGGTAATAAGACAGGTTGAGGAAATTTACGAAGTAAAGAATCCTAGTTTGGCTGCTTACAAAGCTACAGTGCAAAGAATCATGGAAAACTTTACTTTCATAGAGTACAAGGTGGTTAATAGAGGTGAAAACAAGCTTGTTAACTTACTAGCTACTCTAGCCACTAAGTTTGTATTGAAGAAATAAAAGATGACACTCTGAGTTGAGAAGCAGCCTAGTTTAGTTCAAGATGAGCTATGTTTCTCTCAAGATTGGCGAAAACCTTTGTTAAAAGCAATGACTCAAGAGAAGTATGTTGGGTTAGAGTTACCAGCAAATATGAAAGACTTCCTTAGGATCAACAGGGATTTGTTTATCAAGGGAGTAGAAGGTTTGCTGATGAAGTGTGTTTCAAGGCAGGAGGGACTGACATTGTTTCACAAATTGCACTATGATATTTGTGGTGTAAATCTTGATGTCAGCCTCTACAAAAGATTGTAAAGGTTGGGGATCTTTTGGCCAAAAATGGCCAATGATGCTAAGAAAGAACAACAGAGTTGTAAGACTTGTTATGTTATTCCTCCAGATCAAGCAAAAGTGCTTAATGGCGAATTACTTGAAGAAGATTGGTAGGATCCATATTTGAGATACCTCTTGCAAGGTATATTTCTTGCTGATCTTGTACAAAGAGAAAAGTTAAAAAAATATGTGACCAGGTTTAAAGTGGTAGATGAGAAATTGTTTAAGAGAAGTTTCCAAGGGAGATTGATGGTATGTATTCCTACTAAGGAAGTTAATGGCGTTCTTTTAGTTTGTTAGGTTCTAAGGTCTTAGGATTTTATGTATTTAGAACTCTAATTTGTAATGTTGGCAAACCATGATCAAAACATTGTATTTAGTCTTGTTTAGGCTTGCTCAAAGTTGGTTTATTATTGTACAGTTGGAATCGAGTGGCTGCAGAAGTACTTGGGACTTTTGGCCTGGCTCGATCGATCGAAGATTAGACTCGATCGATCGAAAATCGCACAGGTTGAATTTTCTGCAGAATTTCCAACTCAGCCCTACTTCATTAAACGTTTAGGGTTTTATGTTTTTACCCTAGGTATATAAACAAAACCCTAGCCACGTTTTTGAGGTTGTCCATATTGTTATTGTTGCTCATATTTTCTGTTTTGTGTAAATCTCTTGTGAGATCTTAGAGGAGCTTTCCTTTACACAAAGCTTAGGGTTTTCAAGGTAGAGATGATTTCAACATCTTGAAGATCAACTTAGTTGCAACCATTGGAACTTAAAAGAAAAGCAAGCGGGGAGCTTGTAGCTGATTGAAGAATTCAAGAAAGAAGTAGTCCGTGGATTCGGAGCCTGTGCGTGGTCGTGTCAGGAAGTTCGTACTGGTGGGTAGCATTAGGAAGTCGAGCGGGGAGCTTGTAGTCCTTCTGTAAGAACTTCAATTCTTTCATAGTGAATTCTTGTTTGCCTTGAGGATCGGTGGGTCAAATCCTCCCCAGGTTTTTACCGTGTGGTTTCCTGGGTGATCATATCTTGTGTTATTTATTTTCCGCTGCATTATTATTCTTGATATGATTGTTGAATTGCTTTAACCTAGAATTGCTTAATTTGACTAAGTAACAACTTGGCTAATTAATCTAGGCTACGCAATTTGGTTGTTTTAGGGGTCTAAATAACCTAACAGACTTGCAAGAAGAAGAACCAGCAGGACACTCGGGTGGGAGAAAGTTGTGGCAAATGGCTTTGCACCAGGGATATTACTGTCCCACAATGCAAAGGGACGCTCAAGACTTTGTAAAGAAGTGTCAAGAATGCCAATGGCAGGGAGACGAAATACATACCAGCCATCAAAGTCTTCATCCAACAGTGGCTCCATATCCATTCCACAACTGGGGGCTGGATTTTATAGGACCTATAAACCTCCTCTCTGAAGGATGTACATAGATATTGGTAGCCACTAAGTTATTTACCAAGTGGGTAGAAGCTGTGGCTATAAAGAGGGCAACAAGTAGCTCAGTGGCTAATTTCTTAAGGGATAATATAATATGTCATTTTGGGGTACCCAACAAAATTATTGCTGACAATGGCATGCCATTATTGAATAAGGATGTGCGCCGTTTAACAGACTGGTACTCCATTTCTCACACGACATCTACGCCTTATTATCCCAAAGGAAATGGTCAAGCTAAGGCTTCTAACAAAAGATTATTGAAGATATTGGGAAAAATGACTAAGGAGAATGGAAAGGGGTGGAAGGAGGAGCTTTCTACAGCTCTGTGGGCTAATAGAACAGCCAAATCACAAGTTACAGGAGCTTCACCCTTTTCTCTAGTCTATGGCACAGAAGTTGTTATCCTAATAGATTTAGTAAGGCCAGCGGTGAAACTAGCAAAGATTGCAGGAATAACTAGAGAAGACACTTTGGAAATTATGGAGAAAATGCACGACAATGCTACCTTTCATAACCGCCTTTACCAGGCTAACATGAAGGCTAGGCATGAAGGCCAAGTTAAAGAAAGAAAGTTTCAAGTGGGAGAATTTGTTTGGAAAGCTGCCCCGCATGTATGAGGAGTTGCTGGAGCTATTAAACATAAGTTTTCTCCAAAATGGGAAGGACCATACATAGTAGAGGAAGCACATGCAACAGGACATTGATGTTGTTGATAATATGCATGCAAAGTCTAAATAGTTTGGCAAAATAAGGCATGGTAAAGTTGTAGTACAACCCCATGGCCTTTAAAGACCACAAAAAAATATTACAACTTGAAAATTAGAGAATGTTTGTGAGAAAACTAAAATTTTCAAGAGAGAAGTCTGGATCGCTCAGAGCTCCTAGCTCACCTTCTAAATTCTCAATCTATTTCCTCAAAGAGTTATGTTTTGTGGTGACACCTTCTAGTTAAGTTTGAAGGGCAGAACTTGCTTCTTGCTGGGATGTAAATACCACTTGAAGTCTTTTGATTGATTCTTTGAGCTGAGTGATTGAAGTGACATGCACCTGTAACGCTGATTCTACTTTCTTTGCTTTGTTGATTCATGAGTTCTCTTTAACTTTTAGTTCACGAAGTGAGGACAAGGAAGTATGAATAGAGGATCCTGCCTTCTTTAAGTCCTTCAATGCAGTGACACAACTCTTTAACCTTTCGACATTTACACTTAGGCACTCAACCTCACTCAGTGTGGAAAGGAAGTTGTCAAGGGGAACAGCGAGGCAATCCTCTTTACCCTTTGACTGCAGTTGGGATATGATAGACCCAATCTGCTGTAAGAGAAATCCCCCAAGTGGTAGGGTCCACTTGCTGGTATCCCTCATGGTTTTGGGATTTTTAGAGAGCAATAGAGAACAGGTTGCTCTTAGATTGGGAGAAGCCAATGAGAGCAATGGATCAGGTTTTGTTTGGGCACTTTCACCCTCTTGTCCCTTGGAAGTAGATTCTGTTAAGTTTCTTTATCTTGAGGATTTTCGATGTACACCCAATTTAAGTCCTCCATTTCAGTGTTAGACCCTGTCTCTTCATTGGAAGTCATTTCTTGTACAGAAACCTCTTGGGTTGAAGAAGTGACTTTAGCTTTGGGTCGAGCTTGAGGAGTAGAGCCTGTAACCTGTCAAAGGTCAAAAATGGAGAAAAGAAGAAAAGTTACTTGAGTTCAGAAATAAAAGAAAAGGTTACAAGAAACAATCACTATAGAGAAAAGAGTGTACCTTGGGCTTCTTACTAGAAGGGGTTTTTGCATTCTTCTTTCTCTTGGTGCTTAAAGGTTTGGCATTTGGAAGGGGCTTCAAAGTCAAATCTTCTTGAAAAATAGGTGGAATGTCCACTCGTTGGACACCACTGTCCCCAAAATTCCTGACACGCTCTTTAATGTCGGACTACCATGACTTGAACCTGGGTGAAGGCACTCCAATTTTGGTGGGGGGAAGTGAAGGGGATCTCGGGGCTTGAAACTAAAATCTTGATGAGATTTTCCTTTTTAAAGGTTAAAGAAGCTACCAAAACAGGCAAAGCTAAAGTAGAAAGATGTCCCAATATGCCTTGGTCAAAACCAAGTTGATGGGCAAACCTTTGGGGGTTGTAGGTTTTAGTTTCTTACTCATCTTGAAAACGTGCCTGAAAGTGAGAAGGAAAAGCACAAGCCACAAAAGAAAGTTCTTCCTCAGACCAGGGGGTATCTTTGTAACAAGAAACAGAGATTCTTTTTAGGGAAGTGAATAGTGGAGGAAGTCCACCCTCCAAAGCATAGTATGATCTAGTTGTCCAATCAGTAGGGTCATCTAACACTTTGCTAAGGAAACTGTTTGAAGATACTGCCACTTTGTACCAACGCCAAGAGTGTGGCAAACCTTGGGGTGATGACAGACTAGTCTTGTAAGAGTTTAAGACTCTAGGAATAGGAGCATAATTCCTGAAGTGTTCCCATAACCATATTTGTAAAAATGCAACGGGTATGAAAGTTTCAACTTGAAATTTATCCCAGGAGCATTGCAAGTCAAGAGTAAAATGATCTAGGTGAGAATATAAAGTTCCTAGAAAATATAGGGCAACAGGGAAAGATTATCCTCTAGCTAGTTTAACAGCTAAAGGGAAATGTCTACTTAGAATCTTTTCATGAGGATATCCCTCAAATAGATGGCAAGAAAGTAAAAAGGCAATAAAGGCTTCAAGTTCATAAGAACTAGAGTTACCTTCTCCAACAACAAAGTCAGTGCCTTCCTTCAGGGAGTCTCTATTGGCTTCCTCATCCATGCCATCAGCATATTCCCTCCACAAATATCTAATCCATCCCTAGAAGTTGGCCTTGGAACCTTTGTCTCCGCCAACACTTGCATCTTCGGGTATTTCCTCGCTGGGGGCTTTCCTTTCCCTTGCCGCTTTCAAAATTGGCTTCTTCAAAGTTTTCTTCACTGCATCCTTAAGGAACTTCACAGCTTTAGACTCATTAGGAGATAAAGAGATGTTGACTACCTCATCATCTCCGAATAGGGGAAGTCTTAATATCTCATAGACATCTTCTAGAGATATAGAGATTTCTTGACATCTGGTGAAGAATGTATGAGTGACGGAGTTCCAGCAGTACAGAAGAGAAGGCAAACTTTCACTATCCTTGCTAATATTTAAATTAGAAAAATACAAGGATGTTCTCCATAAGCTTTACCCTCTACAAGATATCCACGAAGGGAGGATGAGCTAACACCCTTCGACACCAACTTCTCCAACCTCTAGAAACTAAAGTGTGAGATTTGAAAACCACATTTATAGTGGGAGTAAAATCTCCCTTGCAAGTGCCAAGCCTTGGAATGTGCTTCAATTCTAGATCCATAGTCAGAAGATCATCAAGTTCCCCACATGCTGCGTAGGGAGGGTCTTTAGAGTAAGGGGTTGAGTAAAGGGTTGAGTCCCAAATAGGTAATCTTCAAAAAAGGGAGAGATGATCCACTGTTCTTCTATGGAAGGATTTTCATCTCCTCCTACAAGGGGTTTGTAACCTTTTGAGGCAGAAGATTCTACAAATTTAGCAAAGTTTGATTGTAGACCAAGTTTCACACCCATGATTTGGTTTGTGAGAAGAATTCTGGGTTTCGAGTTGAAGAAGGAGAAGAAGAAGATAAGGGAAAAAGGAGAAAAATAAGGAAGGAAATATTTTTTTTCTTTTCATTTTATACTTTGAGAAGTTAGTATTTTCCCTCCGAAAGAGAGTGGTTCAAAAAGGGAGACATCTTTTCAAAATTCACATGTGTCAGCATAAGGAAGAAACTAAATCTCTGACAAAGAATGGCAGTTAATGGTGCTAAAATCAAGAAAACTGCCTTTATAGTCCAAGGACAAAGGCGCAACCCTTCACTAATAGGTATGGTTTAATTCATTGCATTTCACATTTTATTAACTGATATGTTTATCCTTATGTGTTGTGCAAGAATTTGATATATGATAAATAAACATATAATATAACATGAAAGAAAAACAGTAAACATATAATAAATAACTTTCTTTTTTTCATATATTTTTGTGTTTAAAATTTTTTTCTACAAAATAGAAAAGAGGGATTTACATGATTTGGCCCTTATGGCCTATCACTTCTTTTCTAACTACAAAAAAGAACACAAAAATTTATACACAAGATAAGAAAGATAATTTTTTTTTTTTTTTTTTTTTTTTACAACTTAAGCCAAAAGATTGGCTAAACAAAAAAAACCTAATAAAAAAGAAATAAACAAAACAACAACAATAAAAAAAGAAAAGAAATAGCAGCATGTTCAACGACGAGCAACTTAAGGAGGCCTTGGCGCATAGGCATCTGTGTCATCCCCAGAGTCCTCTTAGGGATAATCTAGAGCCAGATACTTCATCTCCTCTTCATCATTATCATCATCCTCTTCTTCCTCCTCCTCTTCGCCTTCATCATCCCTCGAGTCGGAGCCATCAGAAGAGCCCTTAGAAGAGCTGTTAGAGGAATTTGCCTCCTTGGAATCAGAAAGCCCTGAAGCGCTAGACTCCAAGCTTGAATGATCAAGCCTTCGCCTTCTCCTACGGCGAGTGGGAGCATCCAAGAATGTAGCAGTCGCTGCCTCCTCAGCTTCCTCTTCAGCCCTCAACCAAAGTTCCTCAGAGGTTTCCTCCACCTCGTTGCTCTAGTCAAAAGGAGCAACCTCATCGGGCATGAAGACACGAGGAGGTAAAGGGTGAATGGGAAAAGGGAGAGGAGGGTGCACGAGGCTTGGTGGTGGGGGTGGAGTATGATCATTGGAAGCACTCTCAAAAGAGCTCGAGGAGTGTTGTGGGGAGTTGGAACCATCAGAAGAAGAGTTTGACATTTTCATGGAGGTTAAAGCTTTTTTTGGAAGAAAAATTAGAAAGATACAAAAGGAATGAAGGTTGAAGAAGAAACATTCCCTATTTAAATCCCCAACTGCAGTTAAGTGAAGAGACATGACATTTATGAGGAGTAATGTCTATCTGCCAAAACGCAAGAAACAAAGAGGCGCCAAAATGGCTAGGAGCACCCTTTTGAGCCACGTGCTAGTTTTGAATGTCATAGGGCATGATTCTTGGAGTGTTAATGCCTGAACCAATGTGACTGTCAAAGGTCATTGCCATTAAACGCCATTGACAATCAGGAGGCTAATGTACATAACACCACTAAGGCATGGGAGAATGCGTAAGTGGTTGAATCTAGACTTTACACGTGGAGCAGCTGTGAGGGAAGGGAGAGTAGGTGTTGGCTAAGAGATTTTGTTATGGCCAGTACTAAAGGTGTGATTGCCTTAGGAAGGAAGTGAGATTTACATCTGACACGGTACTCAAGCAATCACCAAAAAGGGACATAGTGATTTTTCAGGGTTGAAGGCTATGAGGACACCCCTTATTGGTTGAATGCACAATGAGTCACCTTGTAGACACATGTACCAATCATAGTATTCCTGATGTCCTTCTTGATGACCAAGACTTGTCTCCCAAATATTAGCAAAGCTACCTACCTACAGGTTCTAGTGCCACGTTGGCGCAGTTCTTATTCCTTGGTTAGTAGATAATATCACAGCTACGAAAAGATCCAAAAGAAAGAATATGATAACTTGACACCTATCCTTTGTACTTAGCCATATTCCTCAGAGTATGAAAGGAACATGTAGCTGCGCTATTAGGGCAAGAACCCAAGTAGATATTTTGAGATGAAAATGAAGTGCTGGTAGGAAAGAAGGACAACTTCATTGTAAACTGATCTCTTTCTCATTCATAATACAAGCTGAGCTGAGCAAGAATGTTATGTTCTTGCTTAAATTGTGGTTTTTATCCCTTCTCTAGGGTTTTCCATGTACATCCTGTGTTGTTTTGATAATCAACTTCTTCTTCTTTTCTAAATGTGCGTCTTTTTCATATCCTACCATCACTTTCTTTATTTATTGTTTGAGTGTCATGTCAAAACTTGCATCTTTTCGAGCTTTCTCATGTGGATGTACTGTTAGATAACTTATTTCACTCCCATAAATAAGCTTAAATATAACTTGCACGTACACAATGAAGTCACCACTTATTTAATTACTAGGAAAAATGAGAAAATCATAATTGAAAAATTCAACATTTTATTAATTAGAAATTGAATTTACATTGATCATAAGAAATTACATGGCTTTGGTCCTAGATACATTATTTGATAAAGTACATGACTTTGTTTCCTAGTTACAATCTAGAAATTGAATATTGCATGGATAAGCATTGATTTATCAACCCTTGATCAAAGTTTGAAAGCTATGTTATAAGATGGGAAGGTATTAGGCACTCACCTTACTTGGTGAAACCGGTCTTCTAGACTATAGTGGCCAACATTCATATCATATCATCTGATACATCATAAATCAATTTGCGTGTTGAATTTAATGTGTGTGCATGTGATAAGCCCTAATTCCATTTATTAATTATTGCATTTCGATTGAAAAATAAATTCTAGTAAATGTGTGTGGATGGTGATATCCTAGATTCGAGGATTTGAGAGAATTATGAAACTAACATGTTTTTCATATTTTGGATGTGGATTTAAGATCAAAACTAGTGTCATGCATGAACATGTGATGAACAACTAAGAACGTGTGAAGAACGCTTATGAACATTTAAGAACATTTAAACATATTCAAGGAGTTCAAATAATTACTAGCGTGATTTAATCTTAAATTAACATTATAGAAACATGAAAAACAATTTAGGGGAATAGATTATACTTACATACATGATTCACACGACGGAGGAGGAGGCTTTTGGTGGAGGTCCTAAGGGCGGAGTAGAGAAGAAGAACTAAGAGAGGGAGAGTGAGTCTCACTCGAAACCTTAAGTCTTAGGAAGACCAAGATATGACAAGACTACTTTATTTCACTAGAACTTAAGAAGGGAGAAGAGAGGGTGTTTCTGTGTACTTTGGAATGGAGGAAGGAGGTGTTTATATAGTAGTGGTGGAGAAAATATGAATGAAATGACATTTTTAATGAGGGTTGACAAAGGATCAAAGAGAATCATGAACCTAGACATTATTTCAGTATTTGGGGAAAGTTGGTACATTAAATGTGGAGGTTGGTGGGAGTGATGAGCAAGCAAAATGACTAAGAATTCGGTTTTTCTCGTAGCTCCTGTAAGAGCTAGCAAAGCCAAATTCAAAAAATCGTATCTTACTCAATTTTGACCGAAATTGTCTCGTTCTTGTATTCAAATTGAAGCTCCATATGTCTAGTTTCTAAAAAAATTAATCTCACTTACAAATTCAAAATATTCTGAGAGATATCAATGAAAATGTTAGCAGAGGCCATTTGTCATAAAATAGTTTCAACATAATTAACATTAATAGGCCCAAATTAGTTTCCAATTAACATTAATAGGCTCCAATTACTTCCATTTCAAGCTTAATAAGTTCCAAATCTACCCCAATTAAAAATATAATTACACAAATTACTCATTGAATAATTAATATTTGATTATCTAATTAATCGAGTATGTGCAACCTTACCATAAGATGTAGTACTAACCAATCAATTTATGGCACGCCATTAATTTCAAATTGATTATAATTATTACTAATTGGAATCAATTTTTCATAATTACATATAGCCGGACTTAATTTGTGATAGTGCATCTCGGTTTTTAAAACTTGATTTGATGATAACTTTTAATCTGATGGTCCGTTTAAGGCTTCTGGCCAGTCAGTTTGACCATTACAACATTAAGATCATTTTGATGAAATGAAATTAAGGATCTAGTGGCCACAATTAAGATGCCTATTTCCAAGGTGAAATTACCCTTTTACCTTCCATGTGAGGTTATATGCAGGTTGCAAAATGGGGTGTCAACAACAATACACCCCATGTTGTTGAATTTGTTTTCACCTTTTTTTTTTTTAATTTTTTTTAATTTTTTAATTTATTCAAGATGCAACTTACGCTTATGTTTTCATCTAATAAATTCATCTTACTTATTGTTTTCATCCAAATTTTAAACAATCAAACCTTAAAACTATTTACTTTTTTTATATATAATTTTTTATTACTATTTATTTAATAATTTGTTTTAATTATTTTTAAAAAAATTTAGCTTATATATGAATCTTCATCAAGATATACATCGCACAGAAATAATACTAGTTATACATAGAGTTAATACATATATCCACTTTATAATTAAAATAATTTCTCTTTTATAGGGGATATTACACTTTATCACCCTAAACTATACTTCAGATTATATGTTGCACCCTAAACTTTTTGAATGCACATTTTGCACCCTAAACAATGACCCTTGTTACACTTTGTACACCGATGTTAAGTTTGCTATTAACTTGAATGGAAATCCAAAGTTTAGGGTGCAAAGTGTAATTGAAAATATAGTTTAGGGCGGCATAATCTATGTCATATTTATGTTATTGAAGTATGATTATCGTAGGTTAAACACTCCATGAAAATAGTTATATCATACTAATAGAATTTTATTATAAAATTCTATGATATTTCCATAAGACAACTAAACATTAATATGATATAAAATAAATTAATATGATATTAAGCTCAACTGATAAATTTTCTGATGGTTGAATAAGGGATCTAGGGTTTAATCCCTGTCTACACAAAAAAACTGATCAGTGTTTTGGTCTGATGATAAATAGCTATCATTAGGAGTGAACATCATAGGTTGAAACTCTCTAAAAAAAAAGTAACAAAAATTATGATTAAACAAACAATCAACTTATTACACCACATAATAACTAATTTCCAATTTATTCTATAGTCTAAATTCTTCACCCCCTTAATTTTGTATTACACCATTAATTTAACAAAAACATCTTTCATGTTATCGTAACATTACTTGATATTATTACTTTAAAATATTTTGAATATTCTATATAACTTTCGCACAAGAAGCTTACAAGATTATTCATGCAATGCCCATTATTAGTTTGATCGAATAACATTTATTGGATTTCATAAGTTGAAATTCTCTTTCTTAATAAATAAAAAGAATCCTACCATTTAGTCATTTACAACCTGCAAGCACATTTGTAGCTTGTCTACCAAATGGCTTCACAAAACATGGATAAATAGCTCGTAATGGATTAATCGCTATATATCACTAGTAAAAAAAAATAAAAGATGCTATTTTTCAGTCATCTATATCTATATATTATTAAAAACTGAAGTGTTGCATTTAATGTTGCTACGCTTAAATTGAGCCGCATTAGCAGTCACGTCATCATTTTTTGTTTCCAATTTTTCTTATATATATTTTTAAAACATTTTCTCATTTAAGGTGACTTAAAAACTCCATTATTTAAAAATTAAAATATCTTTTAAAATTATTTTTATTATTAATTTTTCAAAACTCTCCCTCCCTTTTACCTCTTCATCTCCCCACTACTTTCTAGCTTAATATCATTCTTTCTCTACCTTTTTATCTTCATTTATTTTGACTCTTCTTATTCTCAACATCTTACTATAAATTTGACATTTTCTTTTTCATTCTATGCATAGTTTTTTCACACAAAAAATGTTACTTCTCTCTCTCTCTCTCTCAATTTGTTTTTCATTTTTTGTTTGATATTTTTTTATTGCATCAATTCTTTAGGTTGATGATTTTTTGTGTTAATTAGAATTCTACTTTGGGTTGATGCAATTTAGTTTTGTGTTTTTAGTTGTTATCTTTTATATTCTCTTTGATTAAATATCATTCTTTCTCTACCTTTTTATCTTCATTTATTTTGACTCTTCTTATTCTCAACATCTTACTATAAATTTGACATTTTCTTTTTCATTCTATGCATAGTTTTCTCACACAAAAAAGGTTACTTCTCTCCCTCTCTCTCAATTTGTTTTTCATTTTTTGTTTTTTTATTTATTTTTTTATTGCACCAATTCTTTAGGTTGATGATTTTTTGTGTTATATTCTCTTTGATTAAATATTATCCTACTGCATTATACATATAGTATATAATAATATAATGTTATTATATTACATAGAATGACTTGGATAATTTGATGTTTATTGCTATATATTTTATTTTTACTCTTTTTTCCTCTCATCTTATTTTATTCAATATTTAAATCCAGTCACATTCTCCATACTATTAAATTATGCAGCACAAATAAAAAAAATGGCTAGACACAAACCTGCCTTCCTTTATCATACATTGAGGGAATCAATATATTTGTGTGATAAAGGCTCATATAATTTATAATTTAGATAGCACCCTTTGAATGTGTCTAGGCCCATAGATTGAGCAATTTGTAGACTTAAAAGGCTATTGAGACTAAACTTTTTGAATCAAGTCTAAAAAAATATAAACTACTATATATCATTTAGATAAAAACTTTTTATCATAGATGCATTAATATTTTTTTGCCACAAATTTAAATCAAGGAAACTTAATAATTTTATATTATGTGTTAGTATCATCTCTGCTTCTTCTTCTTCTTCTTCTCAAAAATATTATGTATATTCTTTAAAGGATGCCAACAATATTGATCTTATGGGAAAAGTTACATTAAATATTGAGAAAAAAAATGTTTTATATTACAATCTACTAAAAATGTTTTTAAATATTTAAACCTTTCTATTTTTTTTTATTACTGACGTGTTTAACAACTACCACATGTGTTAACTTAAGTCTTAATATTCTTAAGTTGTTTGGTAAAAAAAAAAAAAAGGTTATCACAAAAGAGGAGTTCATGTAAAGTTTTTTGCAAAATAAAATATTTGTTTTGTAAGGCCACCAAACTTGATAATTTGCAAATGATGGAACTACTCACAACAATATTTGTATAGTTATATAGTTCCAGCTAAAGCAATTGTGTATACTTTTAGTCTTCAAAAAACACATGTCTACAAGTGGTTAAACATTCATCTTGGGTAGTTTTAACTTTTCATATAATTTTACCTTTACATATTCATCTATTTTAATTTAGATTTTTTTTTTTCAAAAAAAAAATTAATTTAGATATTTATAAGTAAACAATGAAATAATGATTCATGAATAATATATATATATATATATATATATACATACTTATCTTGTGCGGTTGTAACTTTACATATAATTTTGCATTTATATATTCATCTGCTTTAATTTAGATGTTTATAACTTAATAATGAAATCTATAAGCAAGGTAATTAAAACAATTAAATTTCTACAATTCAAAAAGTCACAATTTCTTTCGTCAAAAAAAGGCCTTTTACATTTCCTTGGAATTATTTTAATTTTAATTTTTTATAAAACCTTTGACATACCACTAACCTAACCACTTCATACATCAAAAAAAAAAAGCTCATTATTACTTCAGTTAATATATTATGGATAACTTAATTGATTGAGACTAAACTAGAGAAATGACTTTCATATTTCCTTGAAAATTCAGAAGGAAAAAAAAAAAAAAAAACCTTTGACATACCACTAACGTAACTATATCTATAATTGTTAGGTTCTAAGACTTTAGGATCTCAATGTATTAGAACTTCAATGTGTAAAGCTGGAATCAAGTAATTGCAGGAAATTACTATTCAATTTCTGCAAGGCTCGATCGATTGAAAATTAGACTCGATCGATTGAAGCTCATGTAGATTGTTTTTTTGCAAAATTTTCCAACTTAGCCCAAGCCCATATGACGTGTAGGGTTTTATGTTTTGCTTCAAGTATAAAAGAAAAAACCCTAGCCACGTTTTAAAGGTTGTTGATATGCTGTGTGTGTGAATCTCTTGTGAGATCTAGATGTGTTTACCTTCATACATACTTAGGGTTATCAAGATCAAGATTGATGTCAAAAAATTGATGTCAAAAAATTGATGATCACTTCGGTTGCTGTTTCAAGAGCTTAAAGAAAATACAAGTGGGAGTACTTGTGATTGCTGTGGATCAAGGAAAGAAGTAGTCCGTGGACTCGGAGTTGTCACGTGGTCGTGGTAGTAAGTTTTCTACACGAGGTAGCAACATGATGTTAGTGGTCTAAGTCGTTATTGTAAAACTTCAATTCTTTCATAGTGGATCTGTTTTACCTTGAGGATAGTTAGGTTAAATCCTCCTTAGGTTTTTTACCAGTTTAGTTCTCTTGGGTTATCATATCATTGTGTTCTTTATTTTCCGCATTGTTTACATGATATGATTGTTTTGTTATAACCTAGATTTGAATAATTTACCTAAGTAATCACTTGGCTAAATAACTAGGTTAAACAACTTGTGTTTTAAGGGGTCTAAAAACATACAATAACTATTTAAACCATCCATGATATCTATTTCTTATTGATAACCATAAAATTTACAATCAGCAAGGGAAAATACAAAGTAATAAAGAACAAATGAAGGAAGAAATAAAGAAATGAAATCAAACGTCAATTAATAACTGTTATTTGGAAAATAAAAAGGTGGCCAAGAGGAGTAAGAAATAAAATAGAGATGGCTATACAGAGGACATTGAAAACTTTATAATGCAATAAAATCAACAACTAAATATAATAATACAAAATTTAATCTTAAAACTAATCAAACTCTAACTAGGGAAATTATATATATATATATATATATATATAATCATAATCTTCATACATTATGACTTAAAAATTTTTAATGAATAGTTCTACCTCTTATTTAATGTCTATGTTATGCAAATCATCAACCAATAAATATATGATAATGGTAAAAGATGTTATAGACAAAATTATGAAAAATATGATAAATTAAAAAAAAAAAAACTCTTTTTAAAATTTAGGGACTAAAATAGTATTTTATCTAAAAAATTATCACTCGCAATGCGCTAGCCTACGACTAGTGAAAATATAAATTTGGATAACTTTTGGGGGTTTGTAGTATTTGGTATATATAAAATCATAATCTTCATACATTATGACTTAAAAATTTTTAATGAATAGTTCTACCTCTTATTTAATGTCTATGTTATGCAAATCATCAACCAATAAATATATGATAATGGTAAAAGATGTTATAGACAAAATTATGAAAAATATGATAAATTTTTTTTTTTAAACTCTTTAAAATTTAGGGACTAAAATAGTATTTTATCTAAAAAATTATCACACGTAATGCGCTGGCCTACGACTAGTGAAAATATAAATTTAGATAACTTTTGGTGGTTTGTAGTATTTGGTGCAGGCTAGATGAAGCGACTTCATTTTCTGCAGTAAAATATAAGTTGTTTATATTAAAAGAGCATAACATGGTCAAGAACTTTGTAACTCAACTAGTACTTTTTGACGTTTCTAATTTAAAAGTGTAGAGTTAAAATTCTCCCTCCCCTACTGGCTATTGTAACTCTAGAATTTATCAACAGAAAAGAAGAAAGAAAAAAGAACGTTATTTTGGGGGCAATAGATCGAAGTTTCCTTATTCTATATTTCAACCCTCGGTCTTTGTCTAAGAAGGGCTAAATTACTCAATTCCTCAATCTTGTATCCTATGTCCCGCAATCCTGTGCTTTTCATAAGCCATGTGTTAAAGATATGTCGGGGTTATTATGTATTGGTCCAACTGGCCCGATTGAGTGTAAAGTCCATCTAAGAGCAACTATTTTCACACCATGTTCAAATTTGCGAGTCTAACTTAGCCCAAGTGAGGGATACCAACGAGAAGAAGCATTCTATTGACGAAGCCCAAGTGAACCCATGAGAAGGTAGTAGCTACTTATGCTCGACTCCAGGTCTTATATTCCATGGTATGTGAGTTGGAAAGAAACTAGAGGATTTCAAATGAGGACTTAAGTCTATACATAGAAGAGCTGAAGAAGAATAAGGATGAGAGAGAGAGAGCTGGGGGATGGTGAAAGGGTGATCATATTAAAGTTTAGGATGTGAATGAGTTGACTAATGCTTACTCTTCGGTTGTGGATAAGTTATAGTTTAGGGTGGGAAATTGCAATATTCTCTTTATTTTATATAAATAATCAAATGCTTTGAAAACAAAAAACAAAAAAAAGAAAAAAATAACTAAAACCATGACTTGAAGTCAAGTGGAAATCGTGACTTCAAATCACTGGTTGTTCTTTGGATTGTGTAAATTTGTTTAAAACAATCTATATCTATATCTAATCTAATATTATATATAAAAGCAGAAGCCTTTAAGGAGGTGCTGCCACGTTAGGAAAAATATCCATCTAAAAATCTGACACGTATATAGTTTAATCTATAAAAAATCGTACGGTGTATCGTTTGCTTGGTAATGCTACAACGTTTAAAAGCCTTTCATTATAAATATAAAAAGGGTCATGTTAACGAGTGCCGTAGGGCATTGGTCACCGTACGAACTCTGGCTCTCTTTGTGATTGTATCTTTCTCAAGCCCTTCGTTTGTGTTTTTACCACTCTGTTCTCTTCCTTTTTATCCGTACAGCAAGCAAGGCTTTCTTTTTTAATAAATTTATGCCGTTAATTTTTATATGAGAAATGTTAACGAGTGCCGTAGGGCATAGGAAAAGAAAAAAAAGCAATTAATGTTTTGACAATTTTTTTCATTTCTCATAAAAGTGATATCAAAACTTTCTTAAAATGGATTCTTAACCAATGCCCCAACGGCACTCGTTAACATTTCCCATATAAAAATTAACGGCATAAATTTATTAAAAAAGAAAGCCTTGCTTGCTGTACGGATAAAAAGGAAGAGAACAGAGTGGTAAAAACACAGACGAAGGGCTTGAGAAAGATACAATCACAAAGAGAGCCAGAGTTCGTACGGTGCCAAGAGAGAAATACGATGTACACGGAGATAGAAATAGAGAGAGGGGATGAGGCCTGAGACACGAAGAAAGAAATAAAGAAAGAGGCAAAATCAGACCACCAAAAAAAATCTATGGCCCATCAACACTGGTAAATTTTTTTAGATTTGGGTATGAAATGTTCCTTTCAATTGAGTTTTCCTGTTGGCTAGGTTTAGGTTTGATTTGTTTTTTGTTTCGGGCTTTTAAAACACAGAGTGATTGAGAGGGATACAGAGATAGTGTTCGTGAATGTCGCTGCCACCAGCGTCAGTCTGGCTTCCTACCACCGCCAGTTCCGATAGACTTTTCTTCTATGGCAAGGCTACTGACGGTGGTAGGAACTAGCGCCAACACATTCTTTCCCCTTTCAATTGAGTTTTTTTGTTGGATAGGTTTAGATTTGATTCGTTTTTATTTTGGGTTTTAGGGTTTTCTATCAAAATGTTTGTAGATATTTGCTTTTTTTTTTTTGGTAGTGTAAGAGGGTGTGAAATTGCGGGATTTTGAAATCTGATAGTATAACTTTCTTTATACTAAGTTTATTACTTTATAGATTTTAGTTGATATTTTAAAGAAGAATTTTTGCGGGATTTTGAAATCTGATAGTATAACTTTCTTTATACTAAGTTTATTACTTTATAGATTTTAGTTGATATTTTAAAGAAGAATTTTTGCGGGATTTTGAAATCTGATAGTATAACTTTCTTTATACTAAGTTTATTACTTTATAGATTTTAGTTGATATTTTAAAGAAGAATTTTAAGACTTTATTTTGTTGTTTTTGATGTTGGGTTTTAATGGGTTTAGATTGTGAAATCTGAAGGTATAATAGTAAAAGGAACTACAGCCAGTTCTAAAGTTTTATTTTTTTTTGTTTGTTTGTTTCAAATTTCAATTACGTTTGTTAGTTTACTTTGCTAATTAAATACCATGAAATTTCAATAAGTTGGGGAGAGAAGTAGAGAATCTGTCATGTAGCCGAAACCGGTACAAGTAAAGGTTTTTTATTTTTTTTATTCTTTTTTAAATTACGCCATAACTATATATTTATGTATTTGAGTTAGATTTGGATTTGGCTACAGTAATTGGATTTAAGTCAAATCATCTTTGAAATGTAAGTGAGAGGGAGTGTATATGGTACTTTGTTGTAACTTTATTCAGCGTTATTTACTAATGTTGAGGTTATTAAGATCTTACATCCACATCACACCCTTTCTCCCTTCTATTCCTAAATTTGCAACCCCTTTCCTAAATTTGCAACCCCTCTGTTCCTTATATTCCTTATGATTCTTTAAGATTACAAATGTCCCCAATACTGTAACCATGTAGTTAAAAGCCTCTCTAATCTGTGAGATTATAATATAATCTCAAGTATTTGTTCTGCTATGACGCAATTACAGAGACAATGTCATGAACATTCTGCTTATCTATGTAAGGAGGTAAGTTTTTCTTTGATTTTTTTGGGTATTTTCTAATTATTTTTGAGAGATTGTTCTACATATGATTCTGTGGATTGGATTTCTATGTGGGTTATGTACTGTGTAAGTCTTTCTTTCTTGGGAAATTTCAGTTCCTTTTTTTTTCTTTAAAACTTCTTTATACGATTTATTAGTTTTTTTTTTTTTTTGATAGGTAATCAGAGAAATATTATAAAAGAGAAAAAAAAAAGTACAAGTAGTTCATGATGATGAACAACAAGATAGAAGAACCAAACAACAAAACAAAAGATAAGGAAATCAGAAAGCTAATTTAAGGGAAAACATAAACTCTGAAAGAGACCAAGAATCAGTAAAGCCCCAACAACGAGCCCACTCAAAAAGACTACGCTGGCATAAAACCTTTAACTCATCCAACGTCTTCTCCATGTTCTCAAAGGAGCGACGATTTCGTTCCAACCAAACAGTCCACATTAAGCACCCTGGAATCAAATTCCAAATATTTGAATTGTGTTTCCCAAGCCATTGATGCCAGCAAAATAACAAACTTGCCGTCGATCTTGGCATAACCCAATGAATACCAAAAGCCTGAAGCATGAAGGACCATAAGGTATGTGTAATAGGGCAATGAATCAGAAGATGGTCTACCGACTCCCCATCACCACAACACATACAACACCGATTTACCAAAGGACGATCCCTAAGCATGAGATTATCCAAAGTGAGAATCCGATTGTGCGCAGCTGTCCACAAGAAGAAGGCTACTCGCTTAGGAATCTTTGGTTTCCACACACCCTTCCAAGGAAACAAAAGATTTGGATTGCCCTGAATTTCTTGGTAATAAGATCGGGTATCAAACTTACCATCCCCTTTGAGCTGCCAACGAAGCGTATCCCTCCTATCCCCCCGAGGAATACGAGGATGGATAAGCCGAAGAAGAGAGTAAGAAGCAGCTACCTCCCAATCTTCAAAAGCTCTAAAAAACCTTACGTCCCACACTCTGAAAGTACCTCCTTCTGGAGTCCACAAAACCTCAGAGATACAAGCATCCTTTGCAGCTGAACAGACATAGAGCTCAGGATAGAGGTCCTTTAGGGTATTATCCCCAATCCACTTATCATGCCAGAAGCGGATACGGGTGCCTTCACCCACTACAAAAGACAAATGCTTAGAAAGACTCTCCCACCCTTCATGAATGCTTCTCCAAAGACCACAACCATGAGTCCTCCTGCACACCTTCGTACACCACCCCCCATGACCCTCACCATATTTTGTGGAGATTACTCTCCGCCAAAGATGGGTAACTTCATGCCCAAAACGCCACAACCATTTCCCTAATAAAGCTTGATTAAAAGACACCACACTTCTAATCCCCAAACCACCCAATTTGACAGGTAAACACACCTTTTCCCAAGCCACCAAAGGATATTCGAAACTACCCTCAAAAGATCCCCAAAGGAAATTCCTCTGAATACGTTCCAATCTAGCAGCCATAGCTTTAGGAATAGTGAAGAGTGATAGAAAGTACGTTGGAAGACTTGAAAGAGTACTCTTTAGTAATGTGAGCCTACCACCTTTAGATAAATAGAGACGCTTCCACCCTGAAAGTTTCTTTTCCATCTTCTCCAAAATAGGATTCCAAATCGAAGCAGTCTAAAAGAAGATCCCAATGGCATTCCCAAATATTTCATAGGTAAACTCCCCGCTCTACAATGAAGAATACTAGCCAATTCAACTAGATTATTCACCTCCCCAACAGGGACAATCTCACTTTTCCCAACATTAACCTTCAAGCCTGTAAACACCTGAAAACAAGACATCGCCAACCTTATGGATAGCAACTGATCCCTAGAGGCATCACAAAATAAGATAGTGTCGTCCGCAAACAACAAATGAGAAATCCGCACACCAACAGAATTCACTGCTCCCACATGAAACCCCTGAATAAGGTTATTCTCCTCTGTCTTCTTCAAAATTCTGCTTAAAACCTCCATTATCAAAAGAAACAAAAGAGGGGATAGAGGGTCACCTTGTCTCAACCCACGAGAACTTCCAAAGAAACCTTCAGGGGATCCATTTACCAGGACCGAAAAACGGACAGAAGTAACACAAGCCTTAATCCACCCCCTCCATTTCAAACCAAAACCCATCCGGTCCAACAAATAAAACAAGGCCTCCCAATTAACATGGTCATAAGCTTTTTCAATATCAAGCTTGCAAATCACCCCCGGTAATCGGCTCTTCAGCCTACTATCCAAACACTCGTTTGCAATAAGCACTGAATCCAAAATCTGCCTTCCACCAACAAAAGAATTCTGAGACTCAGAGATGAGATTATCCAAAACCGCCCTCAACCTGTTCGCCAACACCTTGGACAACAACTTGTACACACTACCCACCAAACTGATAGGGCGGAAGTCCTTAATGTTAACAGCATTACACTTCTTAGGGATTAAAGTGAGAAACGAAGCATTCAAAGACCGTTCAAACACAGAGTGCTCATGAAAAAAATCAAAAAAATCCATGACATCCTTTTCCACAACACTCCAACAATGATGAAAGAAAGCCATGGTGAAACCATCAGGACCAGGGGCTTTATCACCCTCCATCTCCCTTAAGACCTGGAGAACTTCCTCCTTCGTGAACTCCTTCTCTAAGGACAACCTCTCCTCCTCCGCAATACAAGCAAAATCTAAACCATCCATAGAAGGGCGCCCCAAATCAGTTTCCTTATACAGCCCAAGATAGAAGAGAACTAATTGAGAGCGCACCTCCGTCTCATCCTCGTAAAGAACACCATCCACCTCGATCCTCTTAATGTGATTAGCATTTCTATGAGAATTTGCTAACCTATGAAAGAAACGAGTATTATTATCTCCCTCCTTCACATACAAAGCCCGAGATTTTTGTCTCCAAGAAATTTCCTCAAGGGAAGCCAACTGTTCAATATCTCCTTTGAGTTGAATACGACGGAGTTGATCCTCACCCGAAAGCCCCAACAACTCCTCTCTCGCATCTAAACCCAACAGTTCAATCAGCAAATTTTTTTTCCTAAGAGCCAAGTCACCAAACTCCTCCCTATTCCATTTTTTTAAGTCAGCTTTCAAAGCCCTCAGTTTTTTAGCCAAGATAAAACTTGGTGAGCCCACAAAACTGTACCCATTCCACCAATGTTGAACTCTATCAACAAAACCCTCAGCTTTCAACCACATATTTTCAAATTTAAAGGCACTCCGACCACGTCGAACAACACCAGCTTCCAACAAAAGCGGGCAGTGATCTGAAATAACACGAGGAAGCACCCTTTGGGATACATTCTCGAAATGTTCCTCCCAATCTAGAGAAACCAAAGCCCTGTCAATTCTTGACATAGAGGGAAGACCAGAGTCTCTGAACCAAGTGAAGGAAGCACCCTCTAACGGTAAATCAACTAAAGAATTACTCTCTATAAAGTCCGAGAAAGCAAACATAGCAGGACTAAACAACTCACAGCCAAGCCTTTCACTTGGGTACCTAATGCAATTAAAATCACCTACCAAGCACCAAGCCATGGGCCATCTGGCACGCACCTGAGACAACTCCTCCCACAATGCAGCCCGCTGACCATCTTCATTGGGGCCATACACACCTATACAAGCCCAAACAAAGTCATCCACCACTCCTCTCAGTAAGACACTGACAGAAAACTGTCCAACAATAATGTCCAATTGTTCAAAAACCCTCTTATCCCAAATAAGCAAGACCCCTCCTGAAGTCTGCACCGCGTCCAAAACAGCCCAGTCAATGAAAGGACTCCCCCATAAACTCCGAACAAAAACAACATCAGTAGAAGATACTTTCGTTTCTTGAAAACAAACAATATCACACTTCCAATCTTTTAGCAGATTCTTACAAACCTCTCTCTTCCGGGGATTGTTAAGCCCCCTTACATTCCAAGAAAGTAGTCGTAGAGTCATTTACAACTACCAACAACCCCTATAGCAGTCGAAGAAACTCTGCTCCTACTCCTAGAAGAGACACCCTCGTAATTAACATTAGAGATAAGCCCCTTAAGCTCCCTGAGACCTCGTGACCCTGTATTAGCCGGTCGCTTGGGCACCCCAACATCAATCACCTTGAGACACTCCTGTTCCAAAAGGCGAAACAGAGCCAAACATTGAGCTTCATGTTTCACGATAGGGAACCCCACCATGTTGCAGAAATTTTTCATCAATTGTGACACCCAGTTCGACTGTGATCCAGACTCCATCACCTGAATTCTTTCTGTAGAGTCCTGAACCAACACCAACTCTCTGAGATCATTGGGTTCCCACCGAGACAAAGGGTCACACTCCAACACACAAGAATCTTTTTCTCCACTTCCACCACTATGGTCAGACCCTACACTGGACTCCCACGGAGAGAGGTGAAGCCCAGAAACTGACTGAAAATCACCAACAGAAACCACTGACCTTTGTCTCGTCCTATGAGCATGGTGATGACACCACTGATCCTCAACATGATCTTCCCTTACCACAAATTCATCTTCAACCCATTGCCCAGGTCAGAGAGAGGAGAAAAACGGTTATGAACCATAATCTCCGTCGTCGCCGAGCTACCCACCATACCACCGGTGGACCCAGAGTCACGTTTGCCTAACCCAAGAGTGGTCTCGGCATCAGAGACTGAGCCCATAGAGAAACCCGCAGAAACGAAGTCGAGAACCACCGCGTCGGAGCTACCACAGGGCGACGAGGCATTTCCGGCCACTGGGTATCCAAGAACTCTCGACGGGATGGGTGCGAGAAGCTCCGAATCTTGATCGGAGCTGGAAAACGACGATCCACCTACCGTCGGAGCTTCAGGCAACGCCGATGGCACCGATGACTCCATCGGAGGCTTGGAGCTCTCACCCACCACGCAAACACTCTGATTGACAAACCCACTTGCACCCAAATCAAAAGGACCAGAACCCTCACCGTGGGCCTTAGTATTTGGGTCAGCTAAATGGGCTTTTTCAAGCCCAGGAGCAATATTAAACAACACCGGCCCAGTGTTAATGGACTTGTGCTGAGGATATGGGTTTATCCACTTAACCACTCTTTTATTCCCTTCAGAAATTGACACTCTCAGCGCCAAAGTAGCAGACGTCACCTCAAATGTAAAGTCACGCATGGGTCTTCCATTTTTAGAAGAAACAGAAGAAACAGAAGCACCAGAGACACCCTTCGACACGTTATTTCCCGAAACAGCTCTAGGAAATTCAAATTTCCTAAACTTCCGCTGGTTCCTGATGTTGACAGGTTGCTTCCCATATTGACCACCACCATCCGATGGACCACCACCATCAGCTACATCAGGAGACCTCCCTACCACCCTCGCAGAGTTTGAACCAGATAGGAAACTATCTAATTCTTTAGAAAACAAACGCCACCCAGACCGGTTTGAGCTCGCAGGTACCAAAACCCAACCACGACGAGCTCCACCAAAATACACAGCAATCTCCACAAAAATACCAGCCTTATTCGACCTTCCCCGGAATTCGAAAAACTTATTATTTGCTCTGAAACGTTTGCAGAAGAAGTCCTTTCCTGGAACCCAGTCTCGAATATCGGCAAAACAAGCAAGAATCCATTCCAATCCCTTACGACTCATCCACACGGAACTATTAATATTCCGACGACATTCGTGAATAGCATAAGAATCAGCCCGCCCGCCATCAAAAGAGAAAGAAAAAGTTTTGGAATCTATGCGAAAAGGACCAATACAGCCCCCTCTGCCCTGAGGAGAAAGTTTAAGAGTTGAGGAAGGGGGAGGCACAATATTGGGAAGGGGTGTGGGTGAACTTGTAGTGGTTGGTCTAGGCCATAACGGTGGTTTAAAAGGCAGGTCAGAAGGTGATGGGATGTTCATGGATGAAGAAAGAGGAGGATAAGAGGGATGAAAAGGAAAAAAACCAAAAGAGGATGGGAGTGGGAACGGTGATGGGAAGAATCCAGGGAAAGGATGAAGTGGCTGGTTTAGAGACAGAGGTAGAGAGGGGGGCAGAGGAGGGAAAGGTGTTGGCTGTGTGGTAGGGAGGGAGGGGGGGGGGGGGGCGGGAAAGGAAGAAGAAGAAGCCATTAAATGTAAATACACAAGCAATCAGATGGACAAGTTGAAAGATTAAGTTTTGAATACAAGCAATGAGTTTTCCATTTTATAAAAATATTTAATTTTGACCAAAACTTTGAACCAAACAGAATTTGTACTGCTTTATTTATTCTGAGAAAATAGTGTTATAACTTATAATTTAATATATTGGAAACAAAATTTAGAGTTACGTGTGTTTTATGAGGAAAATTCTATATTGTAGAAGACTTAAATTTATAGCTCTCTTTTTCCCTCCCTCTTGCTAATTACCCATATCAAGTCAATGAATCACTTTGCATAGACTGTTATGTTCTAGGTGTTCACTACTCTTATATTAGAAGCTTTAATGCTGCCTATATTGATTCTCAGGATAAAACTTCAAATGGAAGTTTAAGACCTAGGGTAAAAGTGTTTGTGAACATGTGTAGAAACAGTAAAATATCAAGCAAGATTAGTTTCATAATATCACCCGTTTCTCCTAGATGATAAAACTTTATACTTTTTGGTTGGCATGCTTTACTAACAGTGGTAGATTTTGTCATTCAGTTTTGAAACAGAATCTGTTTAAAAAAAATTAAAGGAGCAGAATTTTCAAGGTAAGAAATTGAATTATTATTAGAAAATGAAGAAGTTAAACTATGTGTATTCTAAAAATTCAAGCTATTATAAAATGAAGAAGTTGATCATATAATTATTATTTTAACACTTTTCTTTAATAAGCATTAATTTTGAAATGATGCATTTCTTTTCAGCGTATATGTAACATATTGGTTCATTCACTATGGTATGGTTAAGTTTTTTGATATAAGTTTTGATGATTTCTCTTCGGAGGAGGATCAAGGCCTAGACTACAAAACTATATGGTCTAAACAGTGCTGAAATTTTCAGTAGACACAATTTGCTGGTTTAAGAGAGTTCAGCTAGAGCTGTAAGATAAGGAGAAATTGAATTATGTGTGATAGTAACACTGCTACCTGTTAGTCATTTCAATATTACTTCAGAGACTAATATGTTACTGTCACATTTTGCTGATTTAAGAGGGTTTGGTAGGACCTGTTGGTCATATCCAATATGACGTCACGGACTAATATTTACTTTTTTTGGTGGCATTTAGGGATCATTATAATTTTTTAGAAAAATCCAGCATGAAACCATGTAGCTCTATGGTTTGGCCATAGGAAAGTAATGATAACTTTGTAGAATACATAGTAGAGCATGTTAACTTTGTGGCATGTGTATATAGAGTTTAGAGCATCTCTTTTGTCAGATTTATTACAATACAGAGATGCAGTGTTGTTGGTGGTGAATATTGATCATGCAAATATAGATATTAGCTTGCTGGTAGAAGTTCATGCATCTTAACATTCACTTGATTAGGACCCGCTACAAATTGGTATTGTTCTTTAATTTGTTCTCTATAGCATGCAGTTAATTCCTTTATTTCTAGATTCCTTCATGTCATACTTTCTAGAATTAGCTAATGATATTTGACCCAGTACAAAATAAATGTTAAATTGTATGAATAACCACAGTAAGGAAGTCTATATTGCATGAGGTAATGTTCTTTCCGATGACTACCTTATTAGCTGCAATTACTACAGTTATTACATTGTTAAGTTAAACCAAATTTTCTTTGGCTGAAATTATTAAATTACCTAAAGATTATAATATAAGCCAGTTATAAATGGCCATTATAGTTTGCTGCTACATTCATTAATTTTGTTAATGCTTAAATGATCAAAGATTATAATATATTACAAATTATTGAAGGCGGCTTTAACTTTCACTGATATATGTTTGAGGTTTGTTACCATTCTACAACACTCCCTTATTTGTATTTTTGGAATTAATCCTTCCCCAAGTCAATTGTTGGATTAATTACTTATCATAAAACTTTGTTGTTTAGCATTTGATGTCAATACTGTGCTTGCAACATGGTTTTTTTTTTTTTTTTTTTTGGGTTTGGTTTATTTAAATGATATGTAACCAAAATCTTTCTTAAATATTTAGTGATTTTTCATTCACAATACAATGTAATAAATTGAAAGCTAATATCAAGAATTAGGTTAGGGGGGAAAGGATATTTATTACTTTGTTGCTACTTGTTGGTTCTTATGTATTGAAAATTATCATAAATAGAGGGGTCTATAGTAACTTTGGTACTTGGTCTTACTACAATTTGATGGTGGGCAGGATATTCTGTTTTTGTTTCATACTTCTAGCTGTGCTATATTGATCCTGAAGTTTCCAATGAGGAGGATATGGAACTGCTGAAGAGATCAGATAGCGTACAATTATAAAGTAATTTATTCTTCTTTAGTGCATCTTTTAGGTAATATATATCTATTTCATTATGTTACGTACCTCATTCAATGCCTTTTTCTGTTGTAATGTATGACAAACAATATTCCAAAGTTATTATATGAAGACCAAAAGAAAATTAGAGTTGTATAGTTTTTTGTAATTTTGTTTAGCAAGTCAATGTAGTTTAGTTTTGTTATAAGTGATCTGCAAGTTATTGTATGGTATTTTTTGTTTTAATGGTAGACAATTGCAAACAATGTATTTTGCTGTTGTAGCTTTACTGTTGCTGGTGTGTGAATTATCAAAACAATGAGTGGGGTTGCTATTAAGTTGGCAAGTTTTGCATGTAATTCATTTAGTAGACCATGTTTGGTTGGAGGACACGTCCTATTCTTTGAGTTTCACACTGTAGAATACATTCAAAGATGTTAATCAAAATTTTCTGATAGTTTACATTTTAATAATAAAATAAAATAAACTGCAAAGATGCTCTAATCATGTAATTCTTTTCTACAAAACAGGTACAATACTTTTAATAGAGAATGCATGGAATCCATAAATAAAGGGTTAAACTATTTGATTTTTGGTTTATTTTAGGACTATAAATGTTATTTCGAGGAAAAATGATATGTCCACAACATTTTTACAACAAATCCTAAGTGACAGGTTGTTACTGGTTGTTATTGTTGGGTTAAAAAAGTAATCTTAGTGCTAAATTCAAATTTGAACCAATAACAACTAACCACCCATGATTTGTTGTGAAAATGTTGTAAAAATATTGTGGACGTAACACTTCTCTATTTTGAGCTATGAATCTAAATTTTTATGATGTTAGGAAGAATGGTATTTATTTTTCCTTGCTGTAAGTTTATTTTTTTCCCCTTATTCAAATTGTGTAAATATATGTAACCATGATGAAGTATGATTTACTTTTGATGATGTTATATAAAAAAGAAAAGTACTTTTGATGTTGCTATAAACAAACTACCAACATAATTATAATTTTTTTTAAAATAAAATCCTGTGCATTTGCACGGGTTACAAGCTAGTACTATATATAAAAGCAAAAGTTTTTTCCTGCAATTAAGGAGGTGTTGCCATGTAGGAAAAAAGGCCCTTAAAATGCTGCAACGTATACAGCTTTTAAGTTAAACCAGTCACACGTTGCACCATTTGGCCATTTAAAACTCCGCCACACTTGGATTAAAAAAGGATAAATTATAGGCGTAAATACATTTTTGGTCCCTACATTTTGGGTCAATTTCTATTTTGGTCCCTACTTTTCTATTTTACCGTTTTTAGTCCCTAAAATGAAAAACGCGTTCCATTTTGGTCCTTACCGTCATCTCACTAACAGAAATTGCTGATGTGGCAAACGGAATGCACTGTTGGCACAGTAAATGCTGACGTGGCCATTAAAATAATAATAAAAAATTTATTTGGTATTTAAAATATTCCATTTCAGCATTTTAATTTAAAATTTTAAAAACAAAGAATTTCTAATTTATCAATTTTAATTTAAATTGAAAAAAATAATAAAAAAAAACAAAAAAAAATTACTTTCGAATTTTAAAGATTGAGATATTTTTTGATTAACTTCCTCGATCTCCAAGCTCTCTCTCTCTCTCTGTGAAAATCTCAAGCTCTCACTCCAAGCTATTTCTCTGTTCAAAAGTCTCCAAGCTCAAGGTGAAGGTGGAGGTGATTAAAGGTGGGTTTCGGGTGGAGGAGGAGGTTGCGGTTCTCGCCAGCGATGCGATTTTTGACTTCGCTTACGAGCACATAACGGTGTCTACGGTGGGTGTGCCGTCGGCGAAGTTATCGGAGTCGTCGGAGAGCTCGCGAGGTCGATTGGGACAAAAGGACTTGTTGTAAGCGAAGTGATTGATATATGTTCTGAGGGACTTTCCGATGTGGGTTTGGAACACCTTGAGTTTATCCATTTACACAAAATGGCAGCATTGCTTGAAGCTGCAGTGGTTTTAGGAGCAATTCTAGGAGGTGGGTCTCGTGAAGAGGTTGAAAAAGATCAGCTATCTGGGTTTGATCCAAAGAAGGTTGCGCCGTTGATTGCTTTGGCTAATTACACTGCTAATCAGCAAAACTAGTCTTATTATATGTATAACAATTGTTGTTTAGGTGAAATGGATAGTTATGTTTGAGGAAAGGTTGAAAGATTTTGCTGTAGCAGAAGAGCTTGTATCAAATCTTGGAATATTCTTCTACATGGATGAATCAATTATGTTAAGAAAGTGGTGGAGATGAAGAGGAGTGGCTTAGTGGATTTGGGTTTAGTTTGAATTTGGGATTTGGCTTCTTTGGCTGAGTCAGAGAAAACAAAAGATTAACCACTGAGACAAAGATGAAGAAAACAAAAAAGACAAAAGATTCAGACGTGTTTTTTTTACTTTTTCAGTTTTTGTGTTGGTTGTTGTTGTTGGTATGCCTGAGGGATTGAGCTGGGTTTGTTAGAATTTGTGGGTATTTTGTTCATGATGTATTGTGTTCTTGTGTTTGACTTTCTGGGTTTATACTCGGGTGTTCTTGATGAAGAGAGGACGTTAGATCTGAATTAGATCTGAATTCATGGGTTTGTTGATTTTTAATTCTGTTTTTTCATTTTTTTTTTTTTTTTAAATTTTAATCTGATGTGGCGTTAATTTATTGCCAAATAATTTTTTTATTACTATTTTAATGGTCACGTCAGCATTTAATGTGACAGTACTGTATACTATTTGCCACATCAGCAATTTTCGTTAAGTACGTAACGGTAGGGACCAAAATGGAACGCGTTTTTCATTTTAGGGACTATAAGCGGTAAAATAAAAAAGTAGGGATCAAAATAAAAATGGACCCAAAATGTAGGGACTAAAAGGGCATTTACGCCTAAATTATATTGTTTTGTTAGGTTAACACACCATTTGATAGCATCTCAGTATAATATGAAAAATAACCAGTTAAAATACAGTTTAAAGGCTTGCAATACTCCAAAAAAAAAAAACGCAGGATACAGAGAGGAAACTATGTTCATAAGCCGTCAATCGCAAGACTAGAGCACCACAATTGCAAGCACATACATAGAGAAAGAAATATCTATGGGCATCAACACCGTTAGGCTATCTATATGCCACCATCAGATCATCGAACTAGTTCTGGTACATTTTTCTCCATTTTTTTAGATTTGGATATGAAATATTACTTTATATTAAGTTTTCTTGTTAGATAGGTTTAGATTTGATTTTGGTTTTGATTCTTTTTTGTTTCAGGTGTTTGTTTTTGGACCCCTTAAAACACAATTGGATTAACCTAGTTAAAAGCCAAGTTATTACTTAGTCCAAATTTCAGATCTAGGTTAACACAATCATATAATCATATCAATGTAAAGTGCAAAATATAAAGAAGACAAAGATATGATCACCCAGGAAAACCAAACCGGTAAAAAACCTGGAGAGGATTTAACCTAGCTATCCTCAAGGTAAACCTGAATCCACTATAAAAGAATTGAAATTTTACAATAACGACTTAGACCACTAACATCCTATTGCTACCCACCAGTAGAAAACTTACTAACACGACCACGTGCAAGCTCCGAGACCACGGACTCCTTCTTTCTTGGATTCTCCAGCAAGTACAAGCACTCCTGCTTGTGTATCTTTAAGTTCTTATGGCAGCAACTGAATGATCATCAAGCTCTTGAAGAAATCTATTTCTTGATAATCCTAAGCTTGTGTGAAGGCAAGTACCTCTCAGATCTCACAAGAGATTCACACAAACAGCAATTTGAGCAGCCTCTAAAATGTGGTTAGGGTTTGCCTTATATACTTAAGGCAAAACATGAAACCCTAAATGTTTAATGAGTTAGGGCCGAGTTGGAATTCTGCAGAAAAAAACATTCTGCCCAAAAGTCACTAATACTTCTGCAGCCACTCGATTCCAACTTTACATACAACGCACACACTTTGAGCAAGTCTAAACAAGACTAACAACTATTTTGATCATGGTTTGCCAACATTACACATTAGAGCTCTAAATATATTAGTTCCTAAGTCTTTAGAACCTAACATCAGGTTTTTGGGTTCTCCATGAAAATGTTTGTTTTCTCAATTTTCTTATGTTTTTTATTTTTTGTTTTTCCCTATTTTGGATTACAGAAATCACTAAAAATATTGATCTTAATTTTGTAATTCTGTTTCTAATCTTAACAAAATAAAAAACTGGAAAGGTTATGACTTTAAAACATCAAGCGTTTCAATTTCATTCTCTGATTTTTTTTTCCTTCTTTCTTTTATTTTCAATCCTTATATGATGGTTGCTGTTGAAAGTTAGAGATAGAGTTATGTTATGTTTTTTTATTTTTGAAATTTAGGCATTAATTATGATTTACATGTGGGTATTATGGTTCAGTCGGCTATGATTTAGGTTTTTTGGTTAGGAATAGTTTTGTTTTGGGTATTTTGGATGGGAATCGAATTTGCATATTTGGGTTGTTTTGATTTTGGATTTCACCTTCTAATTTAGAGGAAGATGAAGTTTTTCTCTCCACACATCATGCACAATCAGTTATGAATGTATTTTAGCATCATTTATTATTATGTTTGTGAGTTTTGTTTTGTTAATGTGCAAAATCTGTTTATTATTAAAAAATTATGCCTTTCTTATGTTATTTTTAGTCTATTATATTTAGCTATTAAGTTAATTTATCAAGAATTTTATTTCATATAATTTAATAGTTTATACCTAATTTGTAAACCTAATTTATCATATTTGCCTTTTGTTTTGAAGATATTGGGAGTGTCACCCTTGATTTTAATAGTCAAATTTGAAAACTTAATTCTGACCCTGTAATTCTTTTGAAATTACAGATTTGTTGAGATCTTTGTCAATTACAACACTTGGGTAATTTCCAAGAAGAGTTGCTAGAACAAACTGATAGGTTAGGATGGTCTGATTTCCCTTCTACTAATCTCATACTTCGTATTAGATTTTGTCCATTTAGTGTATTTGTGTTTGAATTGGCCATGATTTGCACGTTTTAGCAAGCTTTTTTCTTTACAGATTGATTTTATTAGCCAAATCTGAAGTTTAGAGTGAAGATTTTGTTAAACTCTGTGTTACTACATATTAAGGAATTATTTACCAGAGTTTTTGATCTTGATATTCATATTCAAGCTAATGAGGACAATGTAATCATTACTATCATGTATGCTTCTTGAGCATCAATAACTATATAATATAAACCCTATTTTGAATTCTATAAAAATACTATATAGAAATAATATTTTTTATTATTTTTAATGTTCTTTATATTAACTTTGACTAAGAAGATTAATGAAAAGTGTGGGGCCAGAATAAGTCAAGCAACCTCGGCCCACTTCAGACTAGGCCCAGAGGCCCACGCCGAGGACGCGTCCTAGGTCCGTGGACGAAAGTGTAGAGCCCAGGGCCCAAGGAGCATTGCCGAGGATGGTTACATCCTCGGGAGACCGAGGCCAGAAAGTGGGCAAACAGCATGCCCTTAAGGGGAACCTCCCTAAAGCATCCAAGGAGCAAATAGTAAGAACCAAGCACCGGACATTGAAGCATGGTGGAGGAGCAAGTCCCAGGTGAACTGTCACCTCCACATTAAATGCCCTCAACTAACGCCCTGGCCGCATTAATGAGGATAGGACCTCTGAACAGTGCCGTCTTGGGCGCTGCAACCCACAGGAAGGATGGGAATGCGGCTGATGGGATAGGCTCTCAAGTGGAAGCCGGGTTGATCAACAAATGTAGGGCTAGGATCAACTGAGGGAGAAGTATATAATGTAAAAAGTCCCTCTTGAGAAGGGGACGGACGGAAAACCAGAGAAAAGGAAATACTGTAGCAGTGTATTCTCTCTCAACCATTGTAACCTTTCTTGAAAGAAATAAGAACAACTTCAACCTCTGTCAAACCCGTCCGAGGAGCCTTATTGTGTATTCCAACCCATACTTAAGTTACTAGCATTCACGTACAACCATGCATGGCCGTTGCATTCCTTATTAGGGCCTAGCTCTTGAACCCATACTCTATAAATTTATTGGAGGGTTAGCTGGGCTTGGGTCCACTCTCTCAATCCTTAGAGAGCGCTCGAAACCGGTCCCTACAATTATTGGCGCCGTCTGTGGGGAGAGCTTGTGCGTTAGTAAGGACAACAGTCAAACATGGTAGGATCAGGCCCTCACCAAAGAACTCCCAATCGACCTGAACCGGCGAAGTCACGGCCTCAGGGTCACTATGGCGACCCCGGGGGCGGTCAGAACGACAATAGACGATTTCGAGAAGGAAGCGTGCGTACTTCAACGGTGAGCGAAAGCCAGGGGGACGGGCACGTTCCCCAGAAGCGCGACGATGGCCAGGCCACGCGATCGGAAGAGGCCCATAGCCACGCCTCCCAGAGAAAGGATGATAAGGTGGCCATGTAGCGCGAGATAGACAATCTGAAGAGGAAGCTACGCCGTGCGCAGCGGAGACAGTCCGAACTCAGCCCTGACCTGCCCTCCGACGACGAGAGCGATGATGAATACAAACAGAGGTCGAGAACGCCCCCCAGCGAGACCTTCTCCCACGAGGAGGAGCGCTACCAGAGGCGTAGGCGTGCTAACCCAACCCTTAGGGGCTTAGGAGGCGACGCCATGAGCAAGGCGCTGGATCAGCTCTCCAGGTCGCCCTTCACGCGTCGTATAGAGGAGGCAGAGCTTCCTCGGCGGTTCCAGCAGCCAACCTTCATTGCTTACAACGGCAAGACGGATCCCGTGGAGCACGTGAGCCAGTTCAACCAGAGGATGGCTGTCCACTCCAAGAATGAGGCGCTGATGTGCAAAGTCTTCCCATCTAGCTTGGGACCTGTGGCGATGAGGTGGTTCAACGGTCTAAGGACGAATTCCATAGACTCGTACAGACAGCTGACCCAGGCCTTTGGTTCCCGCTTTGTCACGAACAGCCGGCCTCCTCGGCCCATGAGTGCATTGCTGTCCCTATCTATGCGTGATGGGGAGACCCTCAAGGCTTATTCGGACAAGTACTGGGAGATCTACAACGAGCTGGACGGCAAGTATGACGCCGTCGCCATCAGTACATTCCAGAATGGGCTACCAATGGGGCACGGCCTGAGGAAGTCCCTGACCGAAAAGCCCGTCACCAGCGTGCGGCAGCTGATGGATCGGATTGACAAGTACAAGCAGGTAGAGGAAGATATGCTGCAAGGCAAAGGCAAGGAGAAGGTTATCCCTCAGGAGAGGAGGGATTTCAGGTCGGACAGGTACAACAACGCCCGTCCGAGGAGTGATTTCGGTGGGCAATCCGGGCCGACCAATGCCCAAACTGTCGGCGCAGTATTCCGAGAACCCGTGCACAAGGTTCTGGAAAAGATAAAGAACGAGTCATACTTCAGATGGCCGGCTAAGATGATGGGGGAACCTGGTAGGCGCAACCAGGACCGTTACTACCAATACCACCAGGACCACGGACATGCCACGGAGGATTGCAAGAACCTCTGGGACCACCTGGACCAACTAGTCCAAGATGGAAGGCTGAAGCACCTTCTGCACCATTCTAGCGACCAGCGAGGACGAGCCTACCAAGAGCCTCGGAGGGACGCCGCCATGGGGCAGCCCGCTGGGACGATCAACATAATCTTGGCCGCGCCAGGAAGAACAGGCACACCCCCTTTGCGAGTGTTGTCTGTGGCCCAACTGCCCGCCGAGGACCCTCGGATGGGGCCAAAGAGGTCCAGGAGGAATCCTCCCCCAGCACTGAGCTTCTCGGAGGAGGACAAGGTTGGGACTATCCAACCACACGAGGACGCCCTAATCGTCACCCTCAGAATCGGGGGCTATGACGTGAAAAGGGTGATGGTAGACGGTGGCAGCGCAGCCGAGGTCATGTGTCCAGATCTTTACAAGGGGCTGGGGCTAAAACCGGAAGACCTCACACCTTATAGCTCCCCCCTAATGAGCTTCGACGGGAAGCTCGTCATCCCAAAAGGCATGATCAGACTGCCCGTACAGATAGGCCCAGTGGTGGTGGAGGCGAACTTTATAGTTGTGGACACATACTCCCCCTACACGGCCATCGTAGGAAGGCCCTGGCTACACGCCTTGGATGGCGTAGCCTCCACCTTGCACCAGAAGGTGAAATTCCCGTCAGGGGACCAGGTTCTGGAGATCCGAGGTTGCCAATCCACAGCTAGGCAGTGCACGGTGGCTGCCATATCCTATCAGCTTGATGCACAGTCCTCGGCCCCAGCCGAGGAAGATTCATAGCAATCAAAGACCCAGGTGGCGCCTCCGGATGCACCTGTCGAGGATGCTAAGTGTGAGAACCTGGAGAAGATGGTAATTGGCGATGATCCGGAGAAGTTCTTCCAGGTCGGAACCCAGCTGCCTCCACAGGAGAAGGAGGAGTTACTTGAGTTCCTCAAGAGGAACCTTGACGTGTTTGCATGGGATCCCTGCGATGCCCCTGGGATTTATCCGTCCTTCATCTGTCACCACCTCAACGTCAACCCATCTGCGATCCCCAAGCAGCAGCCACCCCGGCGCTCGTCGAAGGAGCACGCCGATGCGATCAGGGAAGAGGTCGATAAGCTTAAGCGCGCGGGGGCTATCAAAGAGGTCTTTTACCCCAAATGGTTGGCCAACACTGTGGTGGTCAAGAAGAAAAGTGGGAAGTGGAGGGTTTGTGTAGACTTCACAGACCTGAACAAAGCGTGCCCAAAAGACCCTTTTCCAATGCCACGAATAGACCAGCTAGTAGAGGCGACGGCAGGCCACCCTCGGATGAGCTTCCTATATGCCTTTCAGGGCTATCATCAAATCCCACTAGCCTTGGAGGACCAAGAGAAGACAGCCTTTGTGACGCCCATAGGGAACTACCACTACAAGGTTATGTCCTTTGGCCTAAAAAACGCCGGATCCACCTACCAGAGGATGATGACGAGAATGTTCGAGCCGATGTTGGGCAAGAGCATCGAGGTCTATGTTGACGATATGGTGGTGAAGAGCAAGCTGGTGTCCCAGCACGTGGAGGACCTCGGCCGCACATTTGGCGTCCTGAGAGAACACAAGCTCCGCCTTAATGCCTCAAAATGCTCGTTTGGCGTAAGCTCTGGCAAGTTTCTGGGGTATATGGTCACACACCGTGGAATCGAAGTCAACCCTGACCAAATCAAGGCCATTCACAATTTGAGGCCTCTGTAGAACCCCAAGGAGATCCAAAAGCTTACTGGGATGATCGCGGCCCTGAACCGATTCATTTCCAAGTCGGCCGACAGATGCAGGCCCTTTTATCTCCTGATCAACAAATGGAAAGGATTTGAGTGGTCCGAGGATTGTGCCATAGCCTTCCAGCAACTCAAGGAGTATCTATCCCGGCCGCCTATCATGTCTAATCCTGAGCCCGACGAGGTCCTATACGCCTACCTGGCGGTGGCGCCCCACGCAGTGAGCTTAGTGCTGATACGGGAAGACAATGGCGTTCAAAAGCCAGTTTACTACGTCAGCAAGTCGCTGCACGAAGCAGAGGTCAGATACCTACCCCTGGAGAAAGCCATACTGGCGGTGGTCCACGCCACGAGAAAGCTCCCCCATTCCTTCCAAGCTCACACGGTGGTTGTCCTAACCCAATTGCCCTTGAAGTCTGTACTCCGGGCCGCTGATTACACAGGTAGAATCGCGAAGTGGAACACAATTCTGGGGGCTTTTGACGTCAAGTACATGCCCCGGACTTCCATAAAAGGCCAGGTTCTGGCAGATTTGACGGCCGAGTTCGCCGAACCAGTCGTAGAGGTGACAGCCGAGGATAAGAGCCGTGATGAGAAATTAGTTGGGGTAATCTCCATCCCGGAGCCACCATGTTGGAAAGTATATGTGGATGGCGCGGCAAACCAAAGGGGGTCCGGAGTGGGGCTGGTCCTAGTATCCCCTGAAGATCATGTCATTAAGAAATCCCTGAGGCTCGGATTCACGGCCACAAACAACGAGGCCGAGTATGAGGCATTACTGCAAGGGATGATCATGGTGCAAAAGATGGGAGGAAAGTCGATAGAGATGTTCTCAGACTCCAGATTGGTGGTAGGGCAGGTGAAGGGGGAGATGGAAGCCAGGGATTCGAGAATGCAGGAATACCTTAGCCAAGTCAAGCGCTTGCAGTTGGAGTTTCGCCCTTTCAGCTTGTCCCATATTCCTAGGAATGGGAACAGTCATGCCGATTCACTTGCCACACTCGCAACCTCCTCGGCAGGGGCTCTGCCTCGGATCATACTTGTGGAGCACCTGGAGAGGGCAAGTGAAGTGCCAAAGGGAGTAATCCCCGTCCATCAAGTTGTGATGGGTCCCAGCTGGATGGACCCCATAGTGAGATTCCTCAAAAATGACATCCTGCCTGAGGAGAGATCAGAGGCAGAAAAGATACGAAGGAAAGCTCCTCGGTTCTGGTTGTCCGAGGATCACAAGCTATACAGGCGGTCCTACTCTAGGCCATACCTTCTATGTGTCCACCCCGAAGCGGCAGAATCCTTGCTCGAAGAGCTACACCAAGGAATTTGTGGGAGCCATACAGGGGGGAGATCCCTGGCTCACTGAGCCGTCACTCAAGGATACTGGTGGCCGGGAATGCAGCAAGAGGCCCAGGAGTATGTCAAGAAGTGTGATCAATGCCAAAGGTTCACCCCAAACATCCATCAGCCAGGAGGGGTCCTCAATCCATTATCCAGCCCATGGCCATTCGCCCAATGGGGCTTGGACATTGTGGGACCTTTCCCCAAGGCACCAGGGAACAAGAGGTATCTGTTGGTGGCCACGGACTACTTCACCAAGTGGGTCGAGGCCGAACCACTAGCCAACATTAGGGATGTAGACGTGAAGAAATTCATTTGGAGGAACATAGTTACACGGTTCGGGGTCCCTCATACCCTCATCTCGGATAATGGGCTCCAGTTCGATAGCAAGGCCTTCAGGAGGTACTGTTGTGAACTTGGGATCACAAACAGGTACTCAACGCCAGCCTACCCTCAGGGGAATGGACAAGCCGAGGCGGTCAACAAGGTCATCGTCAACGAGCTTAAGAAGAGACTGGATGACGCCAAAGGGAGATGGGTAGAAGAGCTGCCCCATGTCCTCTGGACGTACCGGACTACGCCCCAACGCTCAATGGGGGAAACACCTTTTGCCATGACTTATGGTGCAGAGGCAGTGATCCCCCTGGAAACCAACTTCCCGACACTAAGGACGAGCTCCTTCACCCCAGGCAGCAATGATGAACTGCTGGGGAGGAGCCTGGACATGGTAGACGAACGAAGAGAGCAAGCAATGATCCAGCTGGCCCACTACCAGCAAAAGCTCAAGCAGGGATATGACACCAATGTAAAGCTCAGACCACTAGCACCGGGAGGCCTGGTGCTGAGAAAAGTCGTAGGAGCTGCCAAGAACCCTTCTTGGGGAAAGCTCGGACCCAACTGGGAGGGCCCCTACCGAATCACCTCAGTGGCAGGGATAGGAGCATACTATTTAGAAGATTTAGATGACAAACCTGTACCTCGTCCATGGAATGTAAATAACCTGAAAAGGTATTACTATTAATAAAGAAGTCCTTTTTGATTCAGATGTTCTGCCTGTCATGATCACACGTCTCGCGTCCCAACGCCACTTATATCTGGGTGCTAGACAGAACCTAGGTCTTGTATGGTCCAAGGACTCAAGCCTATGGGGAAACTAGTTACTTACAGCCAATTGAAGGCAGCAATTGTACCTAGGTCTTGCATAGTCCTCGGACCCAAGCCTATGGGGAGCTAGCCACTTATCTTGAAGGCAGCAACTGTACCTAGGTCTTGCATGGTCCTTGGACCCAAGCCTATGGGGAGTTAGCCACTTATCTTGAAGGCAGCAACTGTACCTAGGTCTTGCATGGTCCAAGGACTCAAGCCTATGGGGAGCTAGCCACTTATCTTGAAGGCAGCAATTGTACCTAGGTCTTGCATGGTCCTCGGACTCAAGCCTACGGGGAGCTAGCCACTTATATTGAAGGCAGCAACTGTACCTAGGTCTTGCATGGTCCAAGGACTCAAGCCTATGGGGAGCTAGCCACTTATATTGAAGGCAGCAATTGTACCTAGGTCTTGCATGGTCCAAGGACTCAAGCCTATGGGGAGCTAGCCACTTATCTTGAAGGCAGCAATTGTACCTAGGTCTTGCATGGTCCTCAGACTCAAGTCTACGGGGAGCTAGCCACTTATATTGAAGACAGTAATTGTACCTAGGTCTTGCATGGTCCAAGGACTTAAGCCTACGGGGAGCTAGCCACTTATATTGAAGGCAGCAATTGTACCTAGGTCTTGCATGGTCCAAGGACTCAAGCCTACGGGGAGCTAGCCACTTATATTGAAGGCAGCAATTGTACCTAGGTCTTGCATGGTCCAAGGACTCAAGCCTATGGGGAGCTAGCCACTTATCTTGAAGGTAGCAATTGTACCTAGGTCTTGCATGGTCCTCGGACTCAAGCCTATGGGGAGCTAACCACTTATCTTGAAGGTAGCAACTGTACCTAGGTCTTGCATGGTCCAAGGACTCAAGCCTATGGGGAGCTAACCACTTATATCTGGGTGCTAGACAAAACCTAGGTCTTGCATGGTCCAAGGACTCAAGCCTATGGGGAAACTAGTTACTTACAGCCAAACCAAAGTGTCAGACAGAACTAAGGCACTGCATGGTCCTCGGACTCAAGCCTGTAGGGAAGTTAACTACATTGAAAAGATCCTAAGTGTCTACTCGAAGAAATTCTATCTGGCCCTTAGGAAACGAAAAGTGCATCAGAGCATACATGCCCTCTCATTATAATAACTGATGCCACGATTGGACGAGATGCAATTGAAGCTAAAATCATGCAAGTAAAGAAAAAGCGGATAATGTGCAAATAAGCAAACAGCCACAACAAACAAAAAAAGAAACAAAGCTCTCATTTCATTAAGTCCAAAAGAATTACACCAATGGAGTCACATTACAAATAAAGAAAAAGGGAAGAAAAAGATGCAAAAACGAAGTGCAGCAGGCAGAAGCGCCAAGGAGCCTAGTCCTTCTATTTAGTTGCCCGCTTCAGTGGGTGGCTGGCCCGTAGCTGCCTCAGGGTCCTCTGAGCCCTGACTAAGGGGGATGGCCTGCAGAGGCACGGCAGGGATAGCTGGCCCCTCGGCAGAAGAAACCTGGGCATCGAGAGAAGGCTTTGCAGCCTGCTGAGGCGCATCCTCGTTGGAGCCATCACTCAATTCAACCACCACGGGAGGATTACTCCCTTGGACCGGCTCATCAGTAACCCCAGCATCCGAGGCCCTTTCGCCCGGAGTAGCAGCAGTTTCCACAGCAGCTTCCTCGGCTTCAGAGCCATCCGGGGCAGCCTCGCGGATGGCAAGGGGGTAGTATATGCTCTCCTCCTTCCACAAGTCAGAAGAGGCCTCCACCCCAGCTCGTTTGAGGGCTTCGTTCCAAGTTTCAGAGCAGTAGCGCCTACATACCCCAGGGACTTGGGATTTGTAGGCAGCTGCTGTCTCAGCTGCCCCAGCAGTATAGGCTGCCTCTTCAGCTTCCTCCTTGGTGGCTCAGGCCTCCTCCCGACCTTGATCTGCCTCAAACTTGGCCCTCTCGGCCTCCCCTTTGGCCCATTCGGCCACCCTCTTGGCCTCCTCGGCATCGGCCACTCTCTTCGCCAGGCCAGCTATCTGATCCTCGGCGAGTTTCAGCAGCCCCTCTACCTCACCCAGACGTTTCGTCTGAGTTTCAGCCTGCCTCTGGGCACCCTCAAGGCCTGCCATTGCGCTGTTCTTAGCCTGGGTCATGGTCTTCAGCTCCTCCCTGGCCTTGGCAAGGTCCTCCTCGGACGTCTTGAGGGTCCGAGTAGCCTCCAAGCGCTTATCGCGCTCCAAATCCATGGCCTTTCCATGTTCATTGGCCGCCTCTTCCAGCCTGAAAATGGCCTGGACAGCCTGCCAAACGAAACAGATAAGTTATAATTAGCTGAGCTCAAAAAAGAAAGGAAAGCAGAAAAAACTGAAGCAAGACAAAGCACAAGTGTTAAGGGTCTTACCATCCCCAAATATCGCTTGAGGCAGAGGAAGACGTCCCTACTCCTCATGGTCCCCAGCTCCGCGAGAAGGAGCAGGCATCTCTCCACAGCGTCGGCCACATACGCGCCTTCGCCATCCTTAAAGTCCCTGAGGGAGGAGTCATCCCTCAAAGGTGCCCCGCAGAGCATTGGGGCGGGGAGCCAGGCCTGAACCTCGGGCGGGGGAGCGACCTGTTTATCCTGGGTCGAGGAGCCTATCCTCAGTTGCTTCAATGGCCGCCGAGTGGCATCGCCCTCCCGCGTGGGCCCAGATTTGTCCTCAAGGGTCCTCTTGCCCTTGTCTTTCTTCTGCTTAGGGTCAGCAGGCTCGTGCCTAGACGGCGGGCTCGCCTGAGGCGGAGGAGGAGGAAGCCTGGACTGTGTTGAGGCCGACCTGGTCTGAGCAGGACGAGTCTTTGAAGGAGGAGGAGGAGGAGGAAGCTTCGGTTTGGACTTCCCCGGCTGACCTTCGATTAGGTCGAGTAGGGTGGGTTGGGCTTTCTTCTTGTAGCCCATCTCGAGCCGAGAAGATGTCTCCGACGCTAAAAGGTCTGCCTCGGTTAGACGAGGATCACCCAAGTCTCCAGAAGGGTCCTCGGCCTGATGGAGTTGCTCGAAAACGCTAAAATCGTCCTCGGCAGGACCAAAATCTGCAGCGTCCCCTTCCCTCTCTAAGTCCTCCTCCGCGGCCTCTGGGAATGTGTGGGAAGACGAGGGGACTACTACTGTGACGTCTTCTGAAGTGGAGGGGTCCTCGGGAAACTCGAAACCGTCCTCGGTCACTTTTATTTTCTGCAGCCGAGGATCCTTAGCTCTGATCACGTGCTTTGGGGCCGCGAATGACTTTTGGAGTGGAGTGTACCCCAAAATCTTGTGCACGGCTCTGACTTGGTGGTCTGCTTCATTCTCAAAGGCTGCAGACCTGAGCACCTTCTGCAAGTCTTCCCTGTTGACCAAGCTGAAGTGGCGCGCGAAAGAGTGCGGATCTGCAGAGAGAAAACACACCCACGGTTAGAAACCAAACAGTACAAAAAGAAATAATGCAGAGAGCAAGTTAGAATCCTTGAATCCCCTCCTATTCCCACTGCCCCACCTGGTGTTCCCTCTGTCGTCGGGCAATGAAGGCCATCGTGCCACGCTCCAGACACGATGAGAAAATCCTCATTCATCCCTTTGTTGGACTCGGGGAGGCACTGGATAAGCCGGACCCTGTCGTCCCTCGTCCTCATGTAGTAGGACTTGTTCTTCAGATGTTGAAGATTGTAACAGTAATTGACATCATGATAGGTCAGCCTTAGACCCATCTTCTCATTAAGGGCATCCACACTGCCCAGAATTCTGAACATGTTGGAGGCGCATTGGGTGGGGGTTAACCGAAAGTATGTGAGGTAACCCCTCATCACCGGCCCCATGGGGATCCTCATCCCCCCTTCAAGGAAAGCGATGATGGGAATCACCACCTCGCCCTCCTGCCTCCGGAGGTGCCACTCCCCCTCCTCACAATACCTTAAGCCCACGTTGGCCGGTATCTTGTAGTCGGCGATGAATTTCTCCATCGCCTCCTCAGAGCCAACATACTTCTTAAGTCTACCCATCCCAAATGATGCCTAAGAGAACTAAAAGAGGAGCGAATGAAAGAGAAGGACGAGTAGAGAGGAAAAAAGCTCAGAGAGGGATAGAGCGACTTACAGAAACGAGGAGGAGCTCCTCGGACTGGCTTTTTATGCTGGAGATGGAGGTGGAAATTTGGCTGGACTCTGAATGGAGGCGCAAGAGCTCTTGATTGCAAATGAAAAAGGAGGAAGCGGTTCGAATGGGTATTTATACCTTAGATGGAAGAACCGCGCGAGTTTTCCCGCCCATAAATGCTAGATGCATCCCCACCGTTAGATTGTCATCTGCCTGTTAAACGTGGGGAGCATAAAGCCGCCCGAATTTAATGCAGGACACGTTACGCGCACCGAATCGCCAGTAACGCACCTTGGGCAGGTGAAAAGGCTCCAATGCTGACGAGGGACAAGACTTGATTGGACACGAAGCAGGTCCGAGGATATCAAAATCCTCCTATCCGCCCGAGGATACGGACAGCAAGATTTTGAGGGGCTATTGTGGGGCCAGAATAAGTCAAGCAACCCCGGCCCACTTTAGACTAGGCCCAGAGGCCCACGCCGAGGACGCGTCCTAGGTCCGAGGACGAAAGTGTAGAGCCCAGGGCCCAAGGAGCATTGCCGAGGATGGTTACATCCTCGGGAGACCGAGGCCAGAAATTGGGCAAACAGCATGCCCTTAAGGGGAACCTCCCTAAAGCATCCAAGGAGCAAATAGTAAGAACCAAGCACCGGACATTGAAGCATGGTGGAGGAGCAAGTCCCAGGTGAACTGTCACCTCCACATTAAATGCCCTCAACTAACGCCTTGGCCGCATTAATGAGGATAGGACCTCTGAACAGTGCCGTCTTGGGCGCTGCAACCCACAGGAGGGATGGAAATGCGGCTGATGGGACAGGCTCTCAAGTGGAAGCCGGGTTGATCAACAAATGTAGGGCTAGGATCAACTGAGGGAGAAGTATATAATGTAAAAAGTTCCTCTTGAGAAGGGGACGGACGGAAAACCAGAGAAAAGGAAATACTGTAGCAGTGTATTCTCTCTCAACCATTGTAACCTTTCTTGAAAGAAATAAGAACAACTTCAACCTCTGTCAAACCCGTCCGAGGAGCCTTATTGTGTATTCCAACCCATACTTAAGTTACTAGCATTCACGTACAACCATGCATGGCCGTTGCATTCCTTATTAGGGCCTAGCTCTTGAACCCATACTCTATAAATTTATTGGAGGGTTAGCTGGGCTTGGGTCCACTCTCTCAATCCTTAGAGAGCGCTCGAAACCGGTCCCTACAAAAAGGTTAGGCAATGGAGTTATTCTTAGAAAGAGGATGTAAATTAGCAGTTTATCTGTATATTTAGTTATCTGTTTCCATGAAATTTCAAGTTAAATGAGTCACAAGTGAAAGGAAAAGATTTGAAAATATATCATAAATTTAAGAATCAAAGAAGACAAGAAGTAGTGAAAATATACTTCTGCTTGGAAGAATTTCATCTTCACAGTTAAAATTAGAGTAGCAAATTTTTTAATATGACATTTTTTTTTTCTTGAATTTGGGGATGAGATATGACTTTTCTTTGGTTATTTTAGTTTTGATTTACATGTTTGAGTTAGATTTGTTTTTGTTGTGGGTTTTTGGTTCTCTCTCAAAATGTTTGTCTTTCTACAATAAACCTTCTCAATTTTATACATCTATTTTTGTTATATTTTTATAGATTATAGAAATTACAAAAATAGATTGATTTTAGTCTTGGTTTTACATTGTAAAGAAATAGAGTCTAAATGAAATTTCTCTCAAATTTAACAAATAGACTGTTTCACTCCAATATATATCGTTTGCTTTAATGGGAGAACAACTCTCGCACTCTAATTTTGTTTGGTTTGGGAATTAAATAAGAAACTTGCATAATATGAATTAAATTTGGTTGATTTGTAGTTGGATTAGTATTGATTAACGTGCTTGGTTAATTTTGCAGATACATATGCCAATTTTGGTTGTATGAATGTTTGTATACTTTAGTCATTTTTTTTTTCTAAAAAAAATGGTTGGATTCAATTAGTTTTTATTCTAAGTTCAATTGACCTGTAAAATTGTTACGATTTCATTAACTTTTACCCACCTTTTCCCAGTAGCCAAATAGATTGTTAGAGTTCTTTTTATTTTATTTTTAAAAATTTTAGGCTATGCTTTGTAATAAATTTGGCTTCTTTGTGTTTGTGTGGTCTTACAATTCAGTCTAGCAACATTATGTTGGGTTTTGAGAGATTTTAGTTTGTAACAGTGAGGGTTCTGTAATTAATTGCTAATTTCAATTTCAAGCCATTATTGTGTATTTGATTTGTGGTCTCTAGCATTTTAGTTTTTCAGTGTTTGTGGTTAAGTTTATAATTCATAAAACATTTTATGCACTGGAACTATTGATTTTTGAGTTTTTATATACGGTTTGTGGTCTCCATTATTTTTCCCTACTGATGTTTGTGAGTTTTGGTGTTTTGATTTTTAAGGTACTAATCCTAAATAAGTTGGTTTCCTTTCAAAATGATTGGATATGAAGTTTTATGATTTTTTCCCCATAGTTCATTAATATAATGCTTAATTTCATTTTTATTGTCCAAGTATATATATGCTCAATTTTGTGAATTCAGTATGCTACTATAATATGAATGGCCTTCATTATAACCACCATGTTCCATTTTATTGACCACTTATATTCTAGATGAAGTAGAAATATTAAATTGTTAAACTTGAGTTCAGCTTACTCAGCTTTCAAATGTTTTTTATTTTTTACAGTTCATTTATTTAAATATGCCATGTTTTATGGATTTTAGATAATTATATTTGATTAGCCAGCATACGGTAAATGAAACCCAAAACTTCTATATTTTTTTTCCCTATGGTGTCATGGTGTATAGGAACTCAGTTTCTAGAGCCTCATTTACATTGATGTCTATCAGGTATTTTTTGAATTCAAAGGCAAAGGAAATGAAGACCTAGACAATTCATTGCAGAATAGGTATGTTCCTAAATTGGTAGAAAATTTCCGTCATAATGTATTATAATGGAACTCAAGTTCTTTTAGCTAAAATAGTATCATTAGGTTGGTATTATTGGCATGCATGATTTATGTTAGAAAAGCATTATATCTAACAGATGATGAGAAAAGTCATCGTGTTTTGGGGATGTTAAGACATTGTTTCTGTGGCATATCTAACGTATTAAGTTATTAACAGAAACTCGAATCAACATACTTCAAGTATGAAAGAAATTGTCGGAAACAACCACCAACAGACACTACCTAAACAACTGTTGTGTCTTTCAGCCCAACCACAAAATAGTAATATTACGAAAACACTTCTTACCATAATTAATAACTTATACAAGCCAACAAATTGAGAATAAAAACTAAAGAACATTTTGTTAGGTTTTTAGACCCTTAAAACACAACAATTGGATTAACCTAGTTTATTAGCCAAGTAATTAACTTAGTCAAATTACGCATATCTAGGTTAACACAATCAAATAATCATATCAAGATATAAAGCAGCGGAAATATAAAGAACACAAAGATATGATCACCCAAGAAAACCAAACCGGTAAAAAACCTAGGGAGGATTTAACCTAGCTATTCTCAAGGTAAACTTGAATCCACTATATGAAAGAATCGAAGTTCATACAAAAGGACTTACAAGCACCCACGCTCGACTTCCTAATGCTACCCACCAGTAGAACTTACTGACACGATCACGTGCAAGCTCCGAATCCACGGACTCCTTCTTTCTTGGATTCTCCAATCAAGTACAAGCACTCCTACTTGTGTTTCTTTAAGCTCCAATGGCAGCAACTGAGTTGATCATCAAGGTGTTGATAATATCTCTACCTTGAAAACCCTAAGTTTATATGAAGGAAAGCTCCTCAAGGATCTCACAAGAGATTCACACAAACCGCAAAATATGAGGAACAATACAACCAGAGCAACTCTCAAAACATGGCTAGGGTTTTGCCTTATATACCCAGGGCAAAAATATAAAACCCTAAACGTTTAATGAGATAGGGCTGAGTTGAAAATTCTGTAGAAAAACATTCTGGCTGACTTTCGATCGATCGAGTCTAACCTTCGATCGATCGAGCCAGGCCGAAATGCGCTAATACATCTGCAGCCTCTCGATTCCAACTTTACATGAATTACACAACATTGAGCAAGCCTAAACAAGACTAAATATATTGTTTTGATCATGGTTTGCCAACATTACACATTAGAGTTCTAAATACATCAAATCCTAAGTCTTTAGAACCTAACAAACTCCCCCTTTGGCAATCCGTGACAAAACACAAATTAAAAGCTCAAAGTTTACAAATAAAAGCCCTTTACAAAAATAATTCTCATAACACAAATTCAATCATAACTACTATCCATCAATCCTAACTACTATCCATCAGTTGCAAGTGTATATAGCAGCTCAATTGAATCAACCTGTATATTCCTGAAACACTCAACAAACGCATAAATGCATGTGTGACAGAAAAACAGTAAATCAATAGATATGTAAACTAACTCTCCCCTTAAGTTAGATACAACAAAAATAAAACATTCTTGTATGTTTCACACAACACATAATAAATACATATATCAATGAATAACTCATAAATATAAATCAATAAGCAATGAACACAAGAAACAAGAATCATATATATCAAAATCAATGTATCTCCCCCTAACATGAATAGCCCCAAAAATGATATACAAAGTGAAGCACCTAGATACAATCTAATATCTCCACTAGCTCCGTAAAACAAAAGAAAAACTCCCCCTAACTACAAAAACTCCTCTACAAGAGTCAAAACACTACTCCCCCTTTTTGTGACAGAATGCCAAAGGACAATCACATGCCATCATCAAAAGGAGGTGGTGAGGGTGAATGAAGATGCGCTAAGTCGGCTCGCAAAGCACGTATCTCATCAAGCAAGTCCACCAAAATCTGACCATGAGCCGCCTGAATGGTCATGATAGTCTCCAAGGTACGACGTATATCAAAGTCATCTGAAGGAGGTGGAGGAACATCAGCAGCAGTAACATCACCAACAGGATCAGTAACATCCTCACCAGCAAGACCTGTAGAAGAAGAAGGAGGAGGTGCGGTACCAGAAGGCTCAGACCTAAGGTGTTTAGAGCCAACTCGAAGATGAGCAGCCCTCTATCTAAGAAAAGATGCACCAATGGGAGCAATAACATATACGGGCTCAGAAGAAGGGAAATCATCTAGACCAAGATATAACAAAATCCTATGAATAAAAATAGGATGGACAAGAGCATGAGTGGAAGATGAACTCCTATAAACTTCGTTCAAAGAACGAAGAAACAAGTGAGGAAAACTAATAGGAGCATCAGTAACAAGAGCGTACAAAAAGACACACCGCTCGAGAGGAATGGTGTGAAGATGAGAAATGGGCCGTATAGAATGACAAGCTATCCGAAGAAACAGATAGATAGTCTCAGGAAGCTCAGAAGACGTGATCCGAGGATCAGAACCCCACTGGATAGAAGACCCAGTGATGTATGACATGACATCATCCAAGAGTGGAGACTCATCATATGGGTAGACAGGGTGCTGGACCAAAGGTACCCCTAGAGCATCAGCCACTACAGTAGGAGTAATGGTGTACTCTACACCTCGTATCCAACTCTTTACCAAAGTGTTGGAATCATAGATGCGGATAGAGATGTTCGAAAAGAACTCTCTAATCAGGGTAGCTGGAGGAGGAGGATCAGAAATATCCAACAGAGGTAACCAGCCCCGACACTCAAAATTTTCCCTAATGGTAGGATCAAGCTCATCTAACACAATAGAACACTCAGCCCAAATCTTTCTCCTAGGATTTAGTCACTTAAAAATCTCTTGGTTTTTCTCACTAGGAAACTTCTCGCGGTCAAAAGAAGATGGGGGAGGAGAAGGTGGGGGAACAGACCTATGAGCTCTAGTCTTCCTAGGCATGATGCTAAGGAAAGGACAAAGACACAAAGATAGAACCAAAAGAACAAAACAAAGCACAAACGAAGGGCAGACTGCAAGTTAGCACAAAAAAAATATAGAACAAAAATCTATATGATGCATGAACAATTACAATGTCATGATGCATGTTCTAATGCGGTAAAACTAAGTTCAATTTAAGTTCAATTTCACAAAATTGGCTTGAGCACAGAGTTTCTAATAAAAACCCCAAAATTGAAAACTACTTGTTAAGATTTTGGAAAAATTTGACTAATTGATCATTACACAAGCTAGAATACATAATATAATGATCAATTACATCAATTCAACGAGCCAATTGCATCAATTGAACCCGATTTGAACAAATCCCCAATTCGGATCAATTACAAGCCCTAGAATTTTCAAATTTTCACAAATCACAAAATTGATCAAATTAAACCATCAAAATTATGTTTATAACATGTCCCAACAAAAACCCAATGATCAATTTCACTTAAAAATGGCTTGAATCAACAAAAAACCCCAAAAGAAATAGGTCCAAAAATTTCAATGAATAATGCATGAAAAATGCATGAAACATGAAAATAAAAGAAAAGGAGGGGTATAATGGACTTACCGGCCTTGGAGGACAAAAACCTTGCAAAAGATTCGGAGGAAAACGACAAAAAATTGATGATTTAGCCTTGCCGAGTCGGAGAGAGAAAGAAAAAGGTTTGAAACTTTTGAAAAGTGATTTGAACAAGTCAAAGTCTGATAGTTTAAAAACCTGATTCACGATATTCGATTGATCGAAAATTACATTCGATCGATCGAATCAACCCGAGACTCTTAAAAGAATTTTAAGCACATTTTCGATCGATCGAAAAATAGAATGGATTAATTGAAACAGGCAGAGGCTCACAAATTTTTTGAGAAAAAACACAGTTTTGAAAAAAAAAAAAAACACATTTTGGCCATAAACTCCTCGAAGCAATAAAATTGATGAACAAAATGCATGAGTATGAGATGAAATGCTTTTTCAAAAACCCAAGTTTTAAGCCCAGTTATTAAAAAAAAAAATTCAACCATTCTCCCCTTAAATTCTTAAGCAACAAAAAATGTTTTGCATAATACTCAAGGTATTTTCAAACTTGGTTGGTCAGACCAAAAACACACACAATAACATGTACAATGTTTAGCAAAGAGTAACTTGTGTAGTGTGTGCAACTAGCAAAAGCTTGAGATACATGTGAGGTGATATGTGAATAGAAATCAAACACAAAGTCTACAAAATTCATCACATAGAATTTGAAAGAGACTATCACCAAAAGAGTTACATCATATAAATCTCACATCTCCAAGAACAAGAGCTTGCAATCATGTAAGTTTCTTGAATTTTGCCTCATAATATACACACCAATTTTAATTGTTTAGAAACTTATTAAATAGCCAGGATAATGTACACACCAATTTTAATTATGTGATTTGACATCAAGCCTAATAGTGCACACCAATTTTAATTATTAAGCAATTAAACCGAGGCTACACCTTATGTTCTTTTTGTGCATGTGCTACACTTGTTAGAGCACAAAATCTTACGATATGCACTAAGGTGTTCATGACTGGGTAGTGAACAGTGGTGAGATAGTTATTTATGCATTTCTCAAAAGGATCAAATCCGACAGTCAAATAACATGTGACTTCAAGATTAAGACAAAGTGATAAACACCATAAACATCTTTCCCACACAACATGCACTACACAGCTCAAACTAGTAAAGTGCAATAAATAAGCTCATCAAAGCTAAACAAGGTACACAAGACATGTTATGTGTAAATAAATTGACCAACCTTGTTTTCAAAAACCAAGAAAAATAATGCCAAACACAATTTGCTTTCCTTTCTTTTCTTTTCTTTTTTTCTTTTTTTTTTTTATTTAAAAGAGAAAACAAAAATAAATCCTAGAATGAAATGCATGAATGTTATGCAATGCAAATCCTAGAAACAAAACAACACAAAAACCAAAGAACAATGGTCACAAAAGAGTAGAGCAATGAAGCACAAGGACCAAGAAAACCAAGAATGATCAGGGAACCAAAATCACACCAATTACTTGACGAAGTGTCTCAAACTTACTTCCATCAAGAGGTTTGGTGAAGATGTCTGCATTTTGACGTTCAGTAGGGATGTACTCAATAGAGACAATCTTTCTTTCAACAAGATCCCTAATAAAGTGATATCTAATCTCTCTGTGTTTAGTCTTAGAGTGTTGAACATGGTTTTTAGAGGTATCAATAGCACTAGAGTTATCACAGTAAACAACCATGGTGTCTTGTGATATCCCATAATCATTCAAAAGCTTTTTCATCCAAAGAAGCTGTGAGCAACAACTTCCAGCAGCAATATATTCTGCCTCTGTAGTAGACAAAGACACAGAATTTTTCTTTTTGCTCATCCAAGCAACAAGATTGGCTCCTACATAAAAACACCCACCAGTGGTGTTTTTTCTATCATCAGCATTACCAGCCTAATCAGAATCAGAAAATCCAGCAAGAGACAGATTAGACTCTTTGCTGTAAAATAACCCATATTCACAAGTTCCACCTACATATTTTATGATTCTTTTAACAGCATTCAAGTGTGAAATCTTAGGATTAGATTGAAATCTAGAACAAACACCAACACTAAAAGCAATATCAGGCCTACTAGCAGTCAAATACAAAAGGCATCCAATCATGCTTCTATATAGTGTAACATCAATAGACTCATCTGATGGATCACTTGTTAATTTTGCATTTGCAGCCATTGGTGTTCTGGCATGGGCAGCCTTGTCCAGTCCAAATCTTTTGACTAGATTTCTAGCATACTTGGCTTGGTTGATGTAGATTCCAGAGTCCGTTTGCTTCACCTGCAATCCCAAGAAGTAAGTTAGTTCACCAACCATGCTCATTTCAAACATCGCCTTCATTTCATCTGCAAAAGAATGAGCAAGAGAGTCATTAGTAGCACCAAAAACAATATCATCAAGATAAATTTAAGCTACAACAAAACCATTCTTATCCTTTCTTATGAAGAGAGTAGTGTCTGCAAATCCTCTTTTGAAACCATGCTCAGTGAGATAGGCAGTCAATCTATCGTACCAAGCCCTAGGAGCTTGTTTCAAACCATAGAGGGCTTTCTTCAACTTGTAGACATCATTCGGTCTGTGAGGATCAACAAAACCCTTTGGTTGTTCAACATATACTTTTTCTTGCAGCATCTCATTCAAGAAAGCACTCTTGACGTCCATTTGATACAACTTGAAGTTCAGATGGCTTGCTATGGCCAACAGTATTCTAATGGATTCCAATCTTGCTACTGGTGCAAAAGTCTCATCAAAGTCAACTTCTTCCACTTGTGTGTATCCTTGAGCAATAAGTCTTGATTTATTTCTAATGACAGTGCCATGTTCATCTGACTTATTCTTAAAGATCTATTTAGTTCCAATTACATTTACTCCCTTTGGTCTAGGAACTAATTCCCACACATCATTCCAAACAAATTGATGAAGTTCTTCATGCATGGAATCTATCCAATCAGCATCTTGAAGTGCTTCATCCACTTTCTTTGGTTCAAATTGGGATAGATAGCATGAGTGAGTAATCACATTTAAGGCTTTTGATCTCAATCTCATGTTATCATTCAGACTACCCAATATATTAGTGGCAAGATGATTCAATCTGACTCTAGAGGATGGACCTTTTACCAGAGATGTGGAGGTACCTATCTGCTCTGAAGGAGGACTAAGCTCACTGTGTGCTTGTTGAGTTTCATGAACCAGAGTGGATGGTTCTGAACTTGATGGTACTGAAACTGCATCATTCAATAGCAACAGCTCTTCCTCACTATGTTTCCCCACATAATCAGCAGGAAGTGAATCATCAACTTCTAAAGGCTTATCTTGAACAAGGGCAGTGTTTTCTGAATATGCCTCTGAACATAATTCATCATTGATCACAACATTTGAAGATTCCATGACTATTTTGGTTCTTAGATTGTACACTCTATAAGCTCTACTAGTGGAAAAGTATCCTAGAAAGTATCCTTTATCACTTTTTGCATCAAACTTTTCTAGGTTCTCTCTGTCACGCAGAATATAACAGTCACTGCCAAATACCTTGAAATATTTGACAACATGCTTCTTCCCTCTCCAGAGTTCATAGGGAGTCTTCTTGGAATTAGGTTTGAAATACACCCGATTGAGTATGTGGCAGGCAGTGTTAACAACCTCCCCCCAGAAGGATTTAGGCAACTTCTTATTGTGTAACATGACTCGTGCCATCTCTTGAACAACCCTATTCTTCCTTTCCACTATTCCATTTTGTTGAGGTGTCTTGGGTGAAGATAACTCTTGATGTGTGTCTTGATCATTGTAGAAAGTAGTCAGCTTGGTATTCTCAAATTCTCTTCCATGATCACTTTTAATTCTGGCTATCACAGTATCTTTCTCAACCTACAGTTTCTTGCACAGATGTATCATCTTCTCAGGAGCTTCAGCTTTATCTTTCAAAAGCACAACCCAAGTATATCTGGTAAAGTCATCCATAACAACTAGAATATACTTCTTTCCACCTAAACTCTGAACTCTAGCAGGACCCATAAGATCAATGTGTAATAACTCTAGAGGTCTTAAAGTTTGAACACCAGCTACAGACAGATGTTTGGATTTCACTTGTTTACCTATCTGACATGGTCCACAAATGCTCTTTTCTATCTTCTCAAACTTAGGTAAACCAAGAACTGCATCACACTTGGAAATCTTCTCCAATTGCTTATGACTTGCATCCCCCAACCGTTGATGCCACAACTCAACTTGATCAATCTTAGCACTAAAACACTTGTTGTTTACACTTGGTGTTATACCATAACAGTTGTCAGCTTTCCTTACACCAACACACATACAGTCACCTCTTCCATCAAGTATCTCACATTCATACTTAGTGAAGAGAACATTCAGCCCATTATCACAAATCTGACTAATACTGAGTAAGTTGGCCTTTAATCCATCAACATACTAGACATCTTCAAAAACTGGTAACCCTGGAATGTCCACAGTACCAATGCCTCTGATTACAGATTTGCTTCCATCTCCAAAAGTGACCGTCCCAATCTTTCCTTCAAAGAGCGTCTTGAACAAGCCTTTGTTTCCTGTCATATGCCTGGAACAACCACTATCCAAATACCACAAACAAGAATCACGTGCCTTTAAGGCGGTTAAGGCAGTATAACACAGATAATTATTATCACATGTGATTCGACCAAGATGCTCAAGAAAAGATTTAGTAAAATCAACAAGATATAAAAACAACAAGTAGGCATGTTGACATATAAGCAAAAAGATTTTCCAAGAATCCATGACAACAGGGGTCAAGGATCAGCTCAGAGATCAAAAGATCTACAACAAGAGAGCTATCTGCTCTAATACCACTTGTTAGGTTTTTAGACCCCTTAAAACACAACAATTGGATTAACCTAGTTTATTAGCCAAGTGATTAACTTAGTCAAATTATGCATATCTAGGTTAACACAATCAAATAATCATATCAAGATATAAAGCAGTGGAAATATAAAGAACACAAAGATATGATCACCCAAGAAAACCAAACCGGTAAAAAACCTGGGGAGGATTTAACCTAGCTATCCTCAAGGTAAACTTGAATCCACTATATGAAAGAATCGAAGTTCATACAAAAGGACTTACAAGCACCCATGCTCGACTTCCTAATGCCACCCACCAGTAGAACTTACTGACACGATCACGTGCAAGCTCCGAATCCACAGACTCCTTCTTTCTTGGATTCTCTAATCAAGTACAAGCACTCCTGCTTGTGTTTCTTTAAGCTCCAATGGCAGCAACTGAGTTGATCATCAAGGTGTTGATAATATCTCTACCTTGAAAACCCTAAGTTTATGTGAAGGAAAGCTCCTCAAGGGTCTCACAAGAGATTCACACAAACCGCAAAATATGAGGAACAATACAACCAGAGCAACTCTCAAAACGTGGCTAGGGTTTTGCCTTATATACCTAGGGCAAAAATATAAAACCCTAAATGTTTAATGAGATAGGGCTGAGTTGGAAATTCTGTAGAAAAACATTCTGGCCGACTTTCGATCGATCGAGTCTAACCTTCGATCGATCGAGCCAGGCCGAAATGCACTAATACATTTGCAGCCTCTCGATTCTAACTTTACATGAATTACACAACTTTGAGCAAGCCTAAACAAGACTAAACATATTGTTTTGATCATGGTTTGCCAACATTACACATTAGAGTTCTAAATACATCAAATCCTAAGTCTTTAGAACCTAACACATTTTTAAGGCAGAGAGACAGAGGGATCACCACTATTGTCATACCAGCACATTTAGGCCGACATCCACCAAAATAACCCTGGCACTACTATCAGTAACGGTTTTTTTAATATATAAAAAATTTGACGTTAAGTATGCTAGGTACAAGTTTACTTGATGTTTCCCTGTGTTATTTTTTTCATCATGAGAGGTTGATTTGATTCATCTTTAATATTTCTATCTTAGTTGCATTAGAGTATAGAGTTTACTATCATTTTTTCTGTCGTAATTTTTTAGGCTATAGAACTCTTTATACCTTCAATTTTCTTTGGTGCTTTTGTTTTAATCTTAATTAGTAGTTATTGCATATACAATTTTAGTTTAATTCTTTTCAGAGTGACACTATTTAATCTATATATTCCAACTCAAAATTGCTAAAGCTTATAGTTTTAATTGGTTATGATTGAACACTGATACTATCTCGGTTCAAAATTTCAAATTAGTTATCTTTTTAAGAATGTTATTGGAATTCTTATATCTCCATAATATTATTGGAATTATATTCACTTAAGTATTTAAAATCATTCAAACTGAACAATTCATTAAACAGTTTATGACTTAACCTAGGAACTATTTAGTCTTTTCTTATAAATCAAACTCAGAAGGCTCATATAATGGTTTTTATGTTATGAAATTGTATAGTAAATTTTCCTCCTGCTATCATAAACTTTTGTCAAGCTTGAACTTCAATCCAATTAAGATGAAAATTGTCAACCCCATTTGTAATCATAAAACTTTAGTTCTTCACATAATTGAGTTTGTGTTGTCCACATTTGTTTTTAGGTCAACTCAAACCATCTTTTGTTCATTAATTAATTATTTTCTTATGTATGATGAAAGAAAAATAATTATTCTTAATTTACTTTTTTGCAATTGTAAGTTACATCTTGATGAAATTAAAAACAACCACTCAAGGAGCTACATGGAGGTGTATATACAACTCTGCTATATTAAAGGTACTGGCAGTGGCAAGCATGGGACCCCTTATGAGTTTAGGTGACCGGAGTGACATGTATTCATCTTAGTATCAGCTATTTGATAATTATGACTTTGTGTGTTTTAAATCCCAAGTCCAAGCATCTCACCTTCCCCTCAGTTTCTCTTTATCTAAGCAATGGTAGGCATATAAATTCGTATCAATGAGTAGTATTTTAAGCAACAGAGTTTCTCCTCTTGCTATTTAAACAATTCTTAGCTTATTGTACATAATTTAGTAGGCTATTGTGTACAGAATGAAAAATATGCTAAACTTTTTTGCTTTATTTTTGGAGCTAGGAGTCAAGAAATTCTCTTTAGGTATGTTCTATATTGTCAATTTCAAGGCACGGTGTAAAGTTGTTATTTACAACTATGTGTTTTGTTGGCTTATATTCCGTGCCAAATTTGATTCTAATTTGATTCAATCTTTTGTACCCTATATTTATTGTGGGATTTGATTGTAAGGGTTGTGTGATAGAGATAGAGAGTGTGAAGACTAAAGCAATTGAAGACTGAAGAGTTTTTGCGGGTAGCTCGGACTAAGCATCTCGCGAAGTGACTCATGTGACTTGCACATGCTGGAATGCGAAGAGTCAGGACAAGATGGAGACAGCTGTATTTCGTGAGTATCTCGTAGGTAAGGCCTTCTTGCTAGACACCCGCGAGACATTCTGTACTGCCAGACTGTCTATTCTGATACATCCTTTCTGTGCCTACACTATATATACCTATATTACCCACAAATGTTGAGGAGTGCTTCTGAGAGAAAACCCTAGCCAAACACCTTGAGAGTTAGAGATTGTTAGACCCACAATCCTCTATACATTTGCTTGTGGAATTTCCTCAACTCCTACCTCTCCATTTCCATACCGTTGAGAGGTTGATAGCCTTAACACTTACCACACCCTTTTAGAGTGTCCAGTGAAGTTTTGGTGCTGCGAGGAAGCATTGGAAGAAGCCAAGGATGGCAGATGCAACATGGAGCTTGTTGTGGGATCCAGAGAGCTAGACAAGACACGATTCCGAGAAGCCTTGTTGGAGTAGGAGCTTGAAGGGCTTAGGTACACCGGGTAGATTAGGCTTGGAGGGTCTTTGCTCACCCATGTATCCCAACTGATTGTCTAGTGGATCAATTACCGCTTGGAGGGCAGCAGAGAGGTTTTTCGCCGAATTCTTTGGTTTCCTCTTCGATAACACATCGGCCTGTTATCTTGTGTTTGCATCTTTCTTCCCTACTCTTTTACATTCCATTTTACTGATGTGTTGCTTTGATTATGGATTAGAGTAGCTTATTTGTTTATCTGCTCACATTTGCACTATTCCGCACTTAGTATTAAGTTAGTGTAAAATCTATCGAGCCGTAACTTTAATTTGGGGGTCTAAATAGCTCTTGTGTTTTCAACACATTTTCGAGCTTTCACATGACATATAGGTATAACCAAGTTAGTTCTTTCAATACTTCACAAGCTGAGCAGTTGCATTGATAAATTATAATATGTTCTGGTTGTTTGCCTTTTTTAAAAACAATATATGTTTTGGTGGTTTAAAACCCCATGAAAGAACAGAAGCACAAAGTTTATTTAAATAGATTTTTTATATTACAATATTGTTTGAAACTTGCTTTATTAGCCTCACTTAGAATTACAATTTTTTTTTTGAAATGATATGAACAAATCATATACATTTAGGAAAAAAAAAAAAAAAAAAAACCTTCTATTATGCAGTATCCATTGATCACAATCTACGTTCTTGGCAAAGAATGCGACATAATCTACATACACATGTGGACTTAGATAGGTATATTTGCAATGTTATGTAATTAGGACACATCAAAAAACTCTGTATGCTAGGTTAAAGACCCATTGCTTTCATGTAACAATGATAGAGGATTCTTACCATATCTTGCCTGGAGTTTCTCAATTTATAGTTTTTTAATGCTTATGTTGCGATTGTTTTATATAAAAAGCATGATTTGATAAGATTTTCCTGTCATGGATTAAGCTTTTAGACTATTTTTTTCAAGCTGGATTTTGTAGAATCTAAGTGCACAACATTTCATTTGGAATCAAACAACAATTGAGTTCTTGAGCAGATTTCTTACCATTGGTCCGTATTTTTTATAACAATAATTATCTAATCAAAATTAGTGTTAAAATTTGATGTCCAATTTTCTGGACTATTTGCAGTTTTATCTTAGCTTCATTTGATCAATGTCTTCAGATGAAGAAGTATTAACATCAACGACGTGCAAATGACAACAACCATGCTTCTCTATCAAAGGATATTCTTACCATTTCCTTTAGCTAGGCTTTTTTTAATTGAAAGAAAAATATTGTCTCCATCACATATAATGTTAAAGTTCACTATTGTTGCTTACAATGTGTTTAAAATATTTTATTTGTAAGAAATATATTGTTACATATATCGTATAATGATTCTGGACTCATGTAATCTATATAATTTGATTATTTTTGTTAATTGAAAACAAATGTCCTTAAGACTAAAGTATAAATATATATAATTAATTAAGAATTCCCATCTAACTTTCAGTCACGGCTACATATGAAAAGATAAAAATCAGAAAAGCTATAGTCTTTTGCATGTCTATGAAAGCCCGAAAATGTGTTGAAAACGCAAGAGCTGTTTAGACCCCCAAATCAAAGTTACGGCTTGGTTGATTTTACACTAACTTAATACTAAATGCAGAATAGTGTAAACACAAGCGTATTAGCAAGAGAACTACTCTAATCCATATTTAAAGCAACACAGCAGTAAAAATGAAATGAACAAGAGTAGGGAAGAGAAATGCAAACACAGATAACACCGAGACGTGTTACTGAAGAGGAAACTGAAGAACTCAGCGAAAAACAGGGTACAAACGATTGTGGGTATAACAATCTCTAACTCTCAAGGTGTTTGGCTAGGGTTTTGCTCTCAAAAGCACTCATCAACATTTGTGGGTAATGTGGGTTTAAATACTGTAGGCACAGAAAGTGTGTATCAGACTAGATAGGCTGGTAGAATAGAATGTCTCGTGGGAAGGCCTTACTCACGAGATACTCGCGAGACACAACTGTCTCCATCTAGCCTTACTCTTCGCATTCTAGCATGTGCAAGGCACATGAGATACTTCGCGGGATGCTAAGTCGCGAGCTACCTGCAAAAACTTCTTAAGTCTTCAAATGCTTGAGTTTTCACACCACTCTCTCTATCACATAACCCTTATAATAAAATCCCACAATAAATACAGGGTACAAACGATTGAATAAAATTACAATCAAATTTGGCACGGAATATAAGCCAACAAAAACACATAGTTGTAAATAACAATTTTACAATCTCCCCCTTTGGCTATTCCGTGACAAAACCCCTAAAACAGACTCTAGACTTAAACGTGAGTTTAGGAACAGTGGCAAAACTCACTCACACCAAATCTAGAAGCTGTGAAGCACTTGCATGTATATACCTGTTACCTGAAACACTTGCACACAAACAAAACTTTCATTAAGCTTATGACAAGTTATACTCAAGGTACGTACATGAGCAAGTAAAGTGTGATCAAGTTTGTAAACAATGTAAAACATGTGAGCATATCTTGATCAAACAAAAACAGTCATTCAAAATTACTACAATGAATATTTAGCAAGTAAATGCTCATCCGGACACGCAATGCAATTAAGAACAATCCCTAGGATCAATTGCATGTCCAACACTCAACCAATGCAAACTACACGAAGTACTTGCATCTAGGATACAAAATCCTACTAGGGCACAAGAGTGAGGTACTTAAGACATATAAGCAATAACTTAAGAGTACAAAAAAATGCTACAAAGCATAGAGATTAATCACAAATACTGAAAATAAACTGAAATAAAAAATGGAGTATCAAAGCTTTAAACAAAAGCAGTAACAGTAAAAACTGTAAACAAAAACAGTTATAAAAGCTAAAAATAAACAACCTGTGAACCAATAACCAATGTTTCTCAACCTAAACCTATGCTCCCCCTAACACTGTGCAAGCTCTTTCTCAGCTCCCCCTCAAAATTTTCTCCCCCTTTTTGACCGGAATGGCCAAAGGGCTAGAATGCCTCGAACTCGGAGTCTGAACCATGATCGACGGATAACTCCTCTATCTGAGTAGATAAGGCTGTGATCTATCCTTAAACATAAGCAAACTGGTTTGCTATGTGCTGTACATGTGAATCCAGCAAAGTGTACATCTGCTTGTCTGTCCGGTCCCCGAGCTGGTGCAGAAGATGATGGCTGAGCTGAGGGCTGATTTGATGATTCTGGAGCAGTAGTAAAGTGCTCTATCTCATCCTCTGTGTCACCTTCCTCCTGCTCAACATGTGGTTGTGGTATGGTATGTACACCGGTCTTGGAGCCTTTGATGTGGGTTGTGCTCCTTCTAATTGTGTGTGCACCAATGGGATAGTCCCTCTGAACCACAGTAAGACCACTCGAAAATTTCAGTCTTGCCTTAGCAATTAATCCCATAATCAGTGATGGAAAGGGCATTACAGTCCTTGAATTCTGCTTCTCAATGCTCTTTTTTAACACATGGATGATATGTCCACAAATATCTATCTCTTTGTGGGTAAAGAGATCATACAGAAATCTTGTTCTTGGAGCTGACAGTGTAGTGAGGTTCGTGACCGAATACAAGTTGTGGATCATCACATATGCTAATGTCCTCATCTCTGGTGAAAATTGAATTGTATTCATGGATGTCTTCTTTGGTGTACCACCAAGCATCGTTATCATCTCCTTTGTGGAACCCAATCTATCTTCATATTGTACTGAGATTGGTTGAGAGGGAGGACGAACCTTCAAGAAGTCTTGGATGATCTCCCTTGTAATCACAAATTCTTTATGTCTTACCCAGCACTCTATCAGGTCTTCGTCGACAGCAACATAGGAGAAAAATTCCTTGATTATCTCTGAATAAACAACCCCAACCAGGTTCAACAGTTTGGTCCAAGTTCTGTTTTTGAACACCTCAGGTATGAAAGTGCCCTCAAGTGATTCCAGTTGCACGACCCTTTCCATGATGATCGTCTTGTCCTTATAGCAATCATTATACTTCATATCAACTTTAGCAGACTTGAAATGATCAGAATCAGTGCGTGCACGTTTGGAAGATGATTTCTTAGTGGCTGCATGTTTGGTAGGAGACATCTGCACAATGGACCACAAAACAAACCAAGAACATGTACAAAAACAAAAAAAAAACAAACACAGAACTTGATTAGATTCAAGTTAGTTCAAAGCAAGGTAATAATAACCTAAAACAGAGTATAAGCAACTCAAAACAAAACACATAGACTAAAAAAAATGCAAAAAGATAAAACAAGAGAACATAGACACATTGCATGAATTTAAGAAGGTGTGCATATGTGTGCATGTTCTGGTGCATGAGAATGCAGCATGAGATGCATTAGGCGTGCTTAGAGGTGCCTAGGTGTGTGCAACATGGGCAAAGTGTGTGAAACACATAAACAGTGACCAAAACAAGATAAACAAGGTCAAAGAAGTGTAAACCCAGAGATTGGAATTCACTTGAATCCAATATAGCACACGAATGTCACTAGGACATTCTGTCAAACATCTAACATGCAATAAAGCACAACAGAGATGTAGAATGCATGAACATAGTGAAAATATGCCTAAAAACAAGTTAAAACTGCCACAAGGGGCCAACACAGATGCGCAAACACCAAATGGAACTCAGCCCAAACAAAGATTTTAACAAATTTTGCAAAAAATAATAACCCCAACCTAATTTCGAAAAATCCCAAAATATAGAACCCTAACATAGAATTCTGCATAATTAAAGAAAAACATGAAGAAAATGTTTAAGAAAACATACCTTGAAGATGAAAATGCGGAAAATATGCTTGAGAAAGATAGGTTTACTCTAAAAATGAGTTTTAGGTTGAAAGGGGTTCAAAAGAGGCTTAGTGAGGGAAGATGAGTGTTTTTGAAAAAACTGTCACATTTGCTACATAAAAACTGAAAACATGCGTTTTTCGCGGGTTAGGCAGTAGCGACATAGTTGCGAGAAGGACACCTGATGCACAAAAACTTTTGCGAGAAGCTTTAAGCCGCGAGACAATAGCGAGACAGTCGCGATAGCTTCTGTCTGATTTTGGAAAAATCCAGTTTTGGCCAAACAGCATTTCGCGAGAAGTTGTTGGTCACGATATAGTCACGAGACAGTCGCGAGAGTTTCTGTGTAAAGTGATGAAAAATTTATTTCCCTCAAGCTCATTTTGAGGGAAGCTCTAAGTCGCGAGCTTCTCGCGAAACACCCTCTAAACCAGTTTTTGAAGAAAAACACAAAAATGCATTTTGAAAAAAAACTAACAAACATGAAAGTATAAAATCACTTTAAAAAACAAATAAAACACTCAAAAATCTTTTTGGGTTTGATCAACAAGTACTTGAGCATACACATCACATTTGAACATGTACAATCACACAAATGCGATAAGCATTCATTGAATCAAAGTCTTGTGTATTGTGGGTGAGTATCAAGTGTGAAATAGTCCTTAGACCAGAGTGAAGCTTCAATGATCAATTCAATCAAGTCGTACACAACTGATACTAGGTCAAGTGGTCTATCTCAATTATAGAAATGAACATATATGACCTCCCACAAATTGATTACACAACTTAGAAGCTTTTCATTTGGCTTCTGCATAAATCATGACATATGATCCTTTTTGGATAATACATCTCTTTTTGAGATCGGTGCTTGAAATTTTTGATATTTCAATATTGAGAATTAGCCTTTGGCTTTTTGAGCTCCATACATTTCAATACAAAAAGTCGCTTTCCCTTTTTCCTAGTCAAATACTAGTATGTGCGACAAGCTTTTGCAGCTCAAAATCTCTTTTCATTTGGAGATTTACATTTGGTGAGCTCTTTCACAAAAACAAAAAAATAAAGTGGGAAGAGATATAGGCACAAGTCTATGCAAGTATCAAGACAATCAAGACTATTGACCAATCATTCATGACAAGCTTGAAGATCTATTTACAACAATCACATATAGTTTTCAAGATTTCTCCCACACAGATATATGTGCATACATAACAAGCTAAACTCATAAATGCACTAAGCCATTAGTACGAAGGTACTAGGCCAAACTCACATGTGATATACACAAAACAAGTGATCAAACTTTTTAAAGATTTTTCAACTTTTTATGGGTTTTTGAATTTTTTGAACACACTCAAAAACAGAACAAAAACAAAAACAAAGCAAAAGCTTGAAAAAGAAACATGCTAAAACCAGAAGCAAATGATACAAATCAAAGCAAGCATGTAAAGATGCATGAGCAAAAGTCCTTAAACATCAGAAGAATTAATGCATGGACATGTTAGAATGCTTATGCACGAGTACCCCTTTTCACCCACATGACACGTGCGTTTGGGGTGATATCCCTAAAGGATTGGGTATGAGAGTTAGGACTTTCAAACCGTCTAGTAAAGCTCTCCAAGTAAGTGGTGAAGGCACCAATCATTTTCATCACGTCCATCACGCCGGAATCACCATTTCGACTTCTTGATTGCTCACAGCCCAACTCCTTTTATCATTTTTAAGGCTTTTTGACCTCTGAACACTTGCATTCTTCAATGCCTTCAGCTTATGGCAATTTGGTCTTGTGTGTCCTTGAAGTCCACAGAAATGACAGAAATGTTGAATTCTCGGACCTCTTTGTAAGTTTGGAGGTGATTTCCCTTGAACTTTAGGCTTGACCATAGTTTGAGTACGAGGCTTATTCAACACTCGTTGATCAGCTACATTCTTCTACTTTTCATCCTTTATTTTCTCAGGAGTAGAGGCAACTACAACCGGCTCCTTGGCTTTCACAAATCTCACATCTTTGGTGACATTGGCCAATGAGCCACTCCCTCCGGTATATCCCAACCCGGACTTGTCTGAGAAATGTTTTTGAGATGAAATAACATCATCTAGCTCCTTCGTGGATACCCACTCTATCTTGGCATTTGCTTGCACTACTTCTAGCTCAAGAAATCTGATTTTTGAATAAGCTTCAGTCAGCTCACCATTCAATGTCTCTATCTCACACTTGGCCTCTTTATAACGCACTAGAAGACTTTTATAGTCCTCTTCTGCCTTTTTCATCTTCTTTACGGCTGCCTTGGCCACCCTTGTATATTCTCCTGACCTTTCAAGTAGGGAATTGTAGTTTTCTTGAAGACTGGCTGTGTTTTCATCTTCTTCAGCATCAATTTCTTCAACAACTCCTATTGATTCTTCATCACTATGATCCCCAAGCTCTTGTACCAACAAGTTCAAGTCCTTTGATGACTCATCATAGGTAATAGTCATAAAGGCGGAGTAGTTCCCTTCTCCATCACAGCTCTCTTCAGAATCAGAATTTGAAGAATCCAAATCACTAAGCGTTGTGGCATACGCCTTGCCCTTTCCTCTTAAATAGTTGGGACACTCCTTCTTGAGGTGTCCATGGCCATTGCATTCATAACACACAATGCCTTAAGGAGACTGGGAATCGTTTCCATCTTTCTTCTTAAACTCCTTCCTATCACCTTTGGAGGATGAGAACTTCCCTCTGTTGAACGGTTTCCCACTGTTCTTCATCTTCAGAAATTTCTGGAAGTTCTTCGCAAGGAATGCTACATCCTTTTCCACTCCATCTTCTTCGGAGGAATCATCCATTTTTCGGTGATGGTTTTAAGAGCAAGAGATTTACTTGTCTTATGAGAAGGCATTCTAAGCTCATACGTTTGAAGAGACCCAATGAGCTCTTGGATCTTAATTTCATCCAAATCTTTACTTTCCTCTATAGCTGTGACTTTCGCTCGGAAGCTCTTCGGTAGGGACCTCAAAATTTTTCTCACCACCTTAGCATCCTCAATCTTTTCACCAAGATGGAGCTTCGCAATCACAATTTCGTTGAGCTTTCCATAGAATGAATCAAAGGACTCATCATCTCCCATCTTAAGCTCTTCGAATTTGGTGGTAAGCATCTGAAGCTTTGTGTCCTTCACTTTCTTTGTTCCTTCATAAGTGGTCTCCAATATCTCCCAAGCTTCCTTGGCTACTGTCATGTGAGAGATCCTATGAAACTCGTCTGGAGATACACCACAAAATATAGTATTCAAAGCTTTACTGTTAGCGTTAGCTGCCGCAAGAGCTACTTTATCCCAAGTGGATTTAGCGGCCTCCGGCCTAGTCCAACCTATTTCAACCACATCTCAAATAGTATCATCAATGGAACACAAGAATGCCCTCATTCGGACTTTCCAAAAAGCATAATTACAACCATCAAAATATGGTGGAACATTTAAAGATTGAGACCGGTCCATCTCAAATGGGGTCAAGGAACACACTTAGGTATTTAAACCACAGTGAGTGTACCCGCTGTGATACCAATTGAAAGCTCGAAAATGTGTTGAAAACACAAGAGCTGTTTAGACCCCCAAATCAAAGTTACGGCTTAGTTGATTTTACACTAACTTAATACTAAGTGCGGAATAGTGTAAACACAAACGTATTAGCAAGAGAACTACTCTAATCCATATTTAAAGGAACACAACAGTAAAAATGAAATGAACAAGAGTAGGGAAGAGAAATGCAAACACAGATAACACCGAGACGTGTTATCGAAGAGGAAACCGAAGAACTCAGTGAAAAACCTCTCCGCCGACCTCCAAGCAGAAATTGATCCACTAGACAATCAGTTGGGATACATGGGTGAGCAAGAGACCCTCCAAGCCTAATCTACCCTCTGTACCTAAGCCCTCCAAGCTCCTACTCCAACAAGGCTTCTCGAAACCGTGTCTTGTCTAGCTCTCCGAATCCCGCAACAAGCTCCATGTTGCATCTGCCATCCTTGGCTTCTTCCAATGCTTCCTAGCAACACCAAAACTTCACTTGACACTCTGAAAGGGTGTGGTAAGTGTTTGGGCTATGAAGCTCTCAATGGTATGGAAATGGAGAGGTAGGAGTTGAGGAAATTCCCAAAACAAATGTGTAGAGGATTGTGGGTATAACAATCTCTAACTCTCAAGGTGTTTGTCTAGGGTTTTCTCTCAAAAGCACTCCTCAACATTTGTGGGTAATGTGGGTATAAATAGTGTAGGCACAGAAAGTGTGTATCAGACTGGACAGGCTGGCAAAATAGAATGTCTCGCGGGTGTCTCGCGGGAAGGCCTTACCCGCGAGATACTCATGAGACACAGCTGTCTCCATCTGGCTTGACTCTTCGCATTCCAGCATGTGCAAGGCACATGAGATACTTTGCGGGATGCTAAGTCGCAAGCTACCCACGAAAACTTCTTCAGTCTTCAAATGCTTGAGTCTTTACACCACTCTCTCTATCACACAACCCTTACAATGAAATCCCACAATAAATACAGGGTACAAACGATTGAATAAAATTACAATCAAATTTGGCACGGAATATAAGCCAACAAAAACACATAGTTGTAAATAACAACTTTACAGTCTAAATACTCAAAACTAAATTCAACACCGGTTTGGTATTAAACTATTACACTTTTGGTTTATTTTAGGAATATAAATGTTATTTTGAGCTATGAATCTAAATATTTATGTTGTTATGAAGAAATGTATTTGTTTTTCCACTATTGTAAGTTTAATTTTTAACCCTTATTCAAAGTTTGTTAATATATGTTACTATGATGAAGTATGATTTGATTTACTTTTGATGATTTTATATAAAAAAGAAAAATACTTTTGAGATGCTATAAAAATACAACAACAAAATTATAAAAAGTTTTAAATAAAATTTATGTGCATTTGCACTCGTTACAAGCTAGTATTACTAAAAGCTGAAGCATAGCATTTAATATTGCTATGCTCAGTTTGAGCCACATCAGCTACCATGTCATTGTCATTTTTTTCCTAAATTTGTTCTATAATTTAAAATAAGTTTTCTTAAATTTAAAAATACTAATAAAAAGAAAATAATTCCCAACCCTTTGTCTTCTACGGTTACAATTTTAGATGGCAACCATTTGTCTTCCACGGTTACAACTTTAGATGGCAACCCTTTGTGTTCCACAGTTACAATTTTAAATAGCAACCCTTTGTGCTCCATGGTTACAATCTCAAAAATCCTAACGCTAGACTTTAGCTTTCTAACTCCTTCATCTCTTCCTCTCCTTACACTACATTAATACTGAAAAGTTGGATGATTTAGTTTAGGTATCTTTAAATCCCAGTTGCTCTTGACCTCTATTCTTGTAGCTACCTGCATAATAGTTCAATGTAAGGATTAGATTAATAGTGTTGTTCTTTTTTATTGATTTTTTTTTCTTTTTTAATTTTGTTACTACCTCTTTTGTGTTGTGGGTCATATATGAGTTTATATGTATTTAGGTTGGGTATTTGGATTGATAGATGATTTTTTATTTCTACGTTTAAAATTGATTTTTTATTTTTATTTTTTTAAATGTTTGAGATGGTAACATTATTGGTTTATATTGTGTAATCCGTGTGCTAGAGTTTTTGTAGTATCTGTGTGATATAGTTTTAGTAGTTAGAAAATTGAATGATAGAGTTTTAGTAGGATCGTGCCTGCAGAAATTTAATTGAATGATGTAATCCGTGTTTGCAGAAATTCAATTTGCTAACTACTAAAATACCTTAGCAAATTGAATTATAGAGTTTAAAATTCAATACTATACACAGAACATGATACTTATCCTTTTTTTCTTGGTCTCCTCATTTAAGTGAATCCCTCCTTCATCATTGAAATTGATTTAAAATTCCTTCTATTAGCTTTAATTGTACTCGTTTATATCATAAAAGACTGTTTTTTTATATAATCTTTTTATGGTAATTATCGTCATTTTTGTTGTAGTTGAATCAAAATAAGATTATGCTAGATCTACATAATTAGTAGTTGTTGCATCTTCATCATTATCACAAGTTTAAGATAGAGATTACCCTCATCAATAGCTGTTGTGCTTCTTCATTGCCAAACTTGATCATCTTGACAAACCTTTTATTTATCTGATTGTACCACATGTATTTATTTACTTATGGATTCTATTTGATTGTAAGATTTTTTTATGTCTTTTGATATAAATTAACTAGCTGGTATGCTAGCCAAACCTCTTGCTTCTTCATTTTTTTTTTTTTTTACTTTGACTCCAACACTATCTTAATTGGTTGTCTCTTTAATGGCATGTTCTGTCTCCATCGCTATATATATATATATATATATATATATATATATATATATATATATATATATATATATATATTTATAGTTTTGTAGGATCCAAGCAAGAAAGAGTTTAAGAGGCTGTTTGGTTGTTGTTTTTTCATCACTCATCACTCATCACTCATCACTTTAAATAACACACTTGTTTGGACACCATCACCCAACTCCCATCACTCAATATTTTTTACACTATTTGTGGGCCCCATACCTGTCACCAAGTGCAGTTTTTTTTTTTTTTTTTAGTATCACCTAACCCAGTGAAAAAGAATAAAAAAAGCTGAAAAAAGAAAAAGAAAAAAAAGAAACAGATCAGATCACCGAACCCAATGAAAGAAGAAGAAGAAGAAAAAAAAAAAAAAAAAAAAAAAAAAACCAGATCAAATCACCGAATCTAGTGAAAGAAGAAGAAGAAGGAAAAAAAAAGAAATCCAGATCAAATTACCGAACCCAGTGAAGGAAGAAGAAGAAGAAGAAGAAAGGCACGCACTGAACCCAATAAAGAAAGAAGAAAAAAAAAAAAAAAAGATGGTCAAAAGTTGTGTCTAAAAGTCTGACAGTGGGTCCCTCATGTAGTGTTATTTACAAAAATGTCATTAAGTTATGAGTTATGGAAAATGAAAACAGCCAAAAGTTGTTTTCAGTTTCCACAACTCATAACTCAAAAAGTAGAGAATTGAGAGATGAAAACAGAGTTATGGAAACAAAGAAATTGTGCAGCCAAACAAGTATTTTGCTATGGGTCCCACCATTTTTGAGAATTGAGTTATGGAAACAGAGAATTGAGTCATGAAAACTAGTGAACCAAACAGCCTCTAAGATGTTTGCTGTGTTATTCTTTCAAATTTTTTATAGCATGAACAACTTACGGTATTGAAGTAATTACAGAATATTTTATATCAATAGTTATTTGTTAATAGGTGTTTGACAACTTTAGAATATGAAAAGTTTTAGTTTAAGTGGGTAACAACTTTAATTTTGTTAATTTTTGCTTTCTAAATTACTAATAGTAATTTATTATGTTATGTTAAATTGGTAGTTTATTTATATATTAATCAGCTACAATGTTGTAATGTTATTTAATTTTTTTTTCTTCTAATTTATGAGGTTTAATTCAAATAATTTTGAATAAGTCCTCTGAAATCAAATTCAATACAAAAGAAATTTTGTTAGGGACTTTGTAAGGCTAAGGGGAGCTTGAAGATAATAAAGTTTTGGCCTCATATAATATACTTATATTGTGAGCTTTAGTTGCTACAAGTAATATTGTATTAACTTAGATATGAAACGCCAGATACAACACAAATAGCTAAGGATAACAACATTCACTAATATTTGTCTTTTAATTTAAATGGTATTTTGCATAACTGCTTTGCATTCATTAGATTTCATTTTCAGTAATTTTTCCCTGCATCACATGGATTAGCGACTAGTTTGTGGATAATAAGTATTACAAATAAAAAAAACAAAGCAATACAATAATCAAGTGCTTTAAGGTACATTTTGTTGGTGCAAGAGACAAAACATCTTGGACTTGCTGGATAGCATGAATCCTAAAACATACTAATATCAATAATCCAAGTGCTTTGAATAAAATAAATAATAAATAGTAATAACAATAATAAAGTGCTTCAAGATACATCTTGTTGGTGTAAGAGACGAAACATCTTGAACTTGCTGGATAGCATTAATCCTAAAAACATACTATACAAAATAATCAAAACAACTTTCTATCGCCTTTGGAAATTGAACACCTTGATGGAAACCGCAAAGATGAATGCAAAGAGTACAGCAATCCCAGCAACTACACCTGCAACCACTCCTAGAAAATCATGCTTGTATCCAAGAGAGCTTTTAATATACTCTTTCACTGAATCATTATTGCCGTCAGTCATCAACTTCTCTATATCTCCAAATTGTGAAGCAACCAATCCATACAAAGTCCAAGCTGTTGGACATGCCCAGTAGTACCATCTCCACCATACAGGAATCCTCTGTTGATATCCAAGTAGATTAATGAAAGGAAAAGGAAAAATGAAAAAGAGTTATTAATTGTTAGATATATTTGTGCACATGAAAACCTGCACATCAAAAGTGGAAAATACTTACTGGTCGCGGGAGTATGAATCCTGCAAATAGATTCCATATTATAAGAAATGTGGACGCTATTATGGAAGCAATATGGTGGTTTGGCGTCACAGCCACAGTCATCATGCCGTAGAAGGTAAAGTATAGCAATGTGAAGTACATGAAAAATAGATACCAAAAGAATTTGGCAACAGTCCATTCAAACCCAATCATTGCATAAACTATGACGCCATAAAATATAGCTTGTGCAAAAATATATGGGAGCTCAATTGCAGCCTGTGACAAAGACACGAAGTTGCATTAACATACATAGTTATTGTATACTAATACTGTAAATTTATATAGGTTAAGCTTGCAAGATGTGACCCTAGTTACCTGTGCAAATGCATATGGCAATGCAGAATACATTCCAGCAGCTCTTTCTCTGTAGAAGACAGTTCGTTCAACTGCCACTACAGGCTGCACTGACGTAGAATTTTGGACACCAAGGAAGAGAACAGCAGCATACATGGAACCCATTGCATTTGTTAAATCTTTTTGCTTCTCGCTGCAATTTGAAACTTAAAGGAATTAAAATGTAGTAGTAAACCAATGGATTGTTCAAAATTTCGCAAAGTTTTGTAGCAGTAACTTACGTCTTGGTACCAATGTCCCAAAACATTGTCCCAAATGTCAACGCTATGAAAACTGTGAACAGAAATCTCACGGCAGTGTATGGTTGGTTGCGCCAATAGGACCAGTGTTGCTTCCACAAGCAAGCCATGCATTGAGTGAAAAATGGCTGTGCATATTGGGTTGGGAAATAGAGTTCTTTTTTATTAGGAGTAGGCTTGCTCAACTCTTGAATCAATGCCTTGTTCCTCCTAATGAATATACCACACAGTCAATAGAAGTCTTAGCCTTAAATTCAAAGAACATGACTACAAAAAAAGAACTTATTTATACATTGCCCAGACGGTAGATTTGTTTTACAGTCTTACAAAGCATTTAATATAACATTGAACATACCTGTACAGCTCTGAGTTTTTGTACACATTAGTAAAATCAACACCCAAATTTATTTCCTCTGCTGAAGATGAAACTTCCAACATCCAAGTTGCTGGATTGTAACCATCTTTAATTTTTTTGACTCCTTCAATACTCTAGAAGCAAAGGAAAGGAATATGCATTAGGAAATATACAACATAGATAAAGATTTATGGCTGTTGGATGTTTGCAGTAATGATCTTCAAAGAATCCTACCTCAAAATACTTTATAAGATGGCTTGAGTGGTGTCCCAATGGCCCAACGTATATCTCTTGTCCTCCACGTTTCATTAGGAAAAGCTGCAAATACATGTTACACGTGTCATACTCAAATCTTGAAGTAAACCAAGTTAACCAACACATTTGCACCTAGCCTGTTGATAGTTAATAGTCCTTACCTCATCAAAAGCTTCGAATATGTCAATGCTTGGCTGATGGATGGTGCACACAACTGTTCTTCCAGTGTCCACTGTGTTCCTAACTGTTCTCATAACAATTGCAGCAGCTCTTGCATCTAGACCTGAAGTTGGCTCATCCATGAATATTATGGAGGGGTTTGCCACAAGCTCAACTGCGATAGTGAGCCTCTTGCGCTGCTCAGTAGAGAGACCATTCACACCAGGCAACCCAACTTGTGCATTCCTCAATGGGTTTAGCTCCACAAGCTCCATGACTTCCTCAATGAACATCTGCAACCGTTTGTTAGAACCATGAATCAGGATTTCTGGTAGTGATATAATAGTCAAGATCTTTATTGCAAACCCAAACATCTTCTTTATGGAATCATGCTTAACAATTAACAATAGAATCGGATGTATTGAGCTTAATCGATTGCACTAAAGAAAGTAGGAAGAAATGCAAAGAGAAAAACCATGAAGCTAAGTGACCTTTTAGATACCAACCTTTCTGGTTTCTGAATCAACTTCAGAGGATAAGCGGAGCCATGCTGAATAAAGCAAGGACTCATACACAGTAACATGGGGAGAATGAATGTCATTTTGCTCACAGTACCCGGAAATTCGAGCAAATGTTTCTTGGTTCTTTGGGAATCCTGATATTGTGATGTTCCCTTCAATATATCCACCAGTTTTCCTACCAGCCAGCACATCCATCAGAGTTGTTTTACCAGCACCACTAACACCCATCAGAGCTGTGAGAACACCTGGCCTAAAAGCACCACTCACACCCTTCAGAAGCACCAATTTATCCTCAATAACACCCTGACTCATCATTTCCTGTGAGTCCAATCAAAATAGTCAAGTCTTAAGTCTCTGCTTTTGGGACAATATTAATTTGAACGCCACTACAAGAATTTTTTTCAATTTAAGATATTTACGACTTGAGTTACCTGTGGCATGTCAACAGAGTATATAATATCATCAAATGTGATAGAATGTTGATCAAATGGAAGAACCATTCCTCTTTTCCCATTAGTATTGGCGTTAATTTCAGCTCCTGACCTTGCAGATGAACTACTTCTCCTCCTACTCCCTGCACGTCCATTAACTTTAGTTGGAAACTAAAAGGCAATAAAACTTTGATACTCACAAGATACAATACACAATATTTGCAACATATTACCTATGTTGGAATGGTGACTTGAGCTGTTTCCTCTGAGTGTTAACTGTATGCCTTCTCCTGTCCTCTGCCCTTGTTCATTGCTTTCTGGTTCATCTGATTTTACAGTCTGTGCCTTTCCAAGTGCTGCACAACAAATGGTACATCATTAACAAAAATGCTCCTAAATTTATACAAAATATAGCTGAAAAGGTGGAGATACCCACGGTTAAGATAAGTAAGAGCCAGAATGAAAATGATGTTGAAAACTAGTAAGAATCCAACTTGTGCTCCTGTGCCAATCCAATACCAATATGCTTGAGTGGGGAACGCACGAGACTTCAAAACTGAAATTCCCAGTTCTTCCGTTGTGCTACCCTATATTATTACAATTTAATCAAACATTAGCTTGTTATTAACAGGAAGACGGCATAGATGTTCAGATGCATAGTCAAGAAGTTACATTTCTCCAGTTTCCCCCCAGGAACTCATTCACCAATATTGCATTTTGCCCGTACATCAAAGGCGATATCCAGTAGCCCCATATCCACCATTTCTTTATATCATCTGTAGAAGTAAGTCAACAGATGAAAAGGCAGTTCTTAAAGGTATAGTGTAACAAACTGAAAAAACGTTTAAATAAATTTCTCAGTTTAGTATATTGTTACCTTTGGCAAGTATAAAGCCACCTAAGGCAAAAAGTAAGAGCAGTGCGAAGGACCCAAAAGTGTTGGCAACAATCATGTTTCTACCCATTGCTGCAATAGCTCGGAATAATGCAGAAGCCATTTGGTTTACAAGTAAGAGCAGAAGGTATTGTTTAAACAACCTGCAATATGTATATTTGAACATATTGATTATAATATAACACAAAAGCTAAACCAATATCTAAATGAGCCACTATATCATTATAATTACCTTCCAGGACTAGGATCAAATCCAATGACATAATAGGTCATAAATACCCAAACTCCAACTTCTAAAAATGTTACTGGAATCTTGAGGATCCATGTTGGAAGAGCATATACCCAAGAAGGATAGAAGTGGAGATCCCTTTGCTTGTAAAAGACAGGAAGCTTTACAATCGTCATTGAAATCTCTGCCATTCCATTAAACATAATCGTAATCACAGTGAAGAACAAAGCACCCGAATAAATTGATCCATCGTTTACTGAATCACGAGGCATCTTTGTCCGTAGGAAATTTGTCATTGCAATCAGTCCCATTATAAAAAGCTAAAAGCAGAAAAACAAAAACAAACAAACAAACAAAAGATCAAAATCGAAATCCTACTAAATGCAAATAAATCAAGAGTCAAAAATTAAGTTTTAAACCCACTTGTGTAAGCTTGAAGATATAAACAAATGAATTCCTTTTCATCAGCAAGTATTCTCTTGAGAAATTAGCTTTTAACAGCTCCTTCTTGTTAACACCATACTTGTTGGTTGTCAAAGCAGCCGGGTGACTTTTACTCTTGTCATATGGAACTGAAAGTTCATCTCCTATACTCCTGCCAACATGGAATGATTGGAATGCCTCAGCAAATTCCTGAACTGTGACAAAACTGTAAGGCTCATCTTTGCGTGCCCAGTACTGCTCCTGATCTTTCCTTGATGTCACCTGTCATAATCACAGATAATACAGATGAGAACTCCACATGTAAGGCTCATCCTTAAGTTTTTTATTAGTATGGATGAGATAAAAAAATAAAATAAAATAATAAAATAAAGAGAATAGATTAACACTAACCTCTTGCAAGAAGTCAGCCACGCCTTTTCGGTCCGGACATTTAAAACCCATGGATTCAAAAAAGTCAAGAACTAGCTCACGGGGACCCTGGTACACAATGTAGCCATCAGAGAGGAGAATAATGTCATCGAAAAGATTATATGTCTCTGGTGCTGGCTGCAGTAGAGAGATGACTGCTGTTCCATCAAGAATGTGAACATATTGCTTGAGTGAATTCACAATTTGGAAAGTTGTCGAACTGTCCAATCCAGTTGATATTTCATCCATAAACAATGCGTTTGCTGGTCCAACCAACATCTCCCCTATAATTTGATTCAATATAGATTAGCATACATCCAATTTCATATCAACTAAACTAAGTTCTATTTGCTATTGATTCGATGTACCTGTTGTAACACGCTTCCTTTGTCCACCAGAAATACCCCTTATCATTTCATCTCCTACCATGGTATCAGCACACACATCTAAACCCAAAACCTGTATATTTGAAGCAAATTAAAGAAATAAATGTATATTTTGTTTACTGTGTTTTAATAGTCATAAGCCTATGCCAAAACGGGCAATGTTACCTTTAATGTATAATCTGTCACCACTGTTGCCTCTTGGCCTTCAGTTGTGGCAGCCTGATATATCAGAAGTCAATAAACAAAAAAAAGCCACAATCACTCACTTGAATAAGTTATGTTACGAATAAAATTAAAGATGCTACTCAATCCAAAACTGAACATAAATAATCAACTATAATATGAATTATGCCAAAGATTAAAGCTGCAACCATTATTATTATTTTTGGAATCTCAATTGTTAAATGAGATCCAGATACGGTTTCCTCATAAGGGAAAAACTAATACTATAAATTTCTCGATCAGCTAAAGATATAAATTATTGGTCAATAGCTTCTGCCTCACCTTCATGTAGATATCAATATCTGGATCTGGCTTGATATTTGCCTCTTTTTCTCTTCTGGACAACTCTGCTAGCATATCTGCAGATTTCCAAAACAACAGTCATTCTTCCTAATATTACATAATACTAATGACAGTTCATCTAGAAATTTATATTGAAGCCCATATCGTGACAGTTCAACTGACCATATCGTGATCCGACCCCTTGGCACCTTGCAGAGAAGCCCAGGGTCTCTCTTACAGTCATTTCTCCAATATGGAGATCATATTGACTGATATAGGCAGCAGTTCTCTGGGGTACAAACTCATTCATGCCATGGCCGTTGTAAGTCACCCTCCCAGTCAACTGAAGAAGAATTTCATATTTTTTTTATTTTAATCAGAGATGATACTAAAGATTTAAATATAGTAAAGAATTGCAAACTCAAGGAAGAGTTGAAGCTGAAATCAAATTATTTTCACCTTTAGATCGGGGTCAAGCTTTCCAGCCAAAGCCAACAAGAGTGTTGTCTTCCCAGAACTTGGAGGACCCAATAGCAATGTCATTCTGCAAAATACATATGCAGAAAATGAAAATGGATTCCCAGAAACTAATTGTAAACATTCAGAGTCCAACGCATATTATAGCTGAGGCTGATTTCTCACCTTCTAGGCTTGATGATTCCACTAACATCATTTAGGATAGACAAGTGTTTCTTTTTACTTGGAAGAATATGGAGAGAATTTAAAAAATCCTGCGCACAGTGAAAAGTAAATTCAATAACAACTTAACAGAAACACTTCGAAAGCAAAATTGTGCAACTGACTAGTACATATTTTGCTGATGGTTACCTCTACAATATTGACCCCGAAGTTAAAGAATGTAGGCAAAGCTCTGCTTCCCACATGTACTTCTGCCTCAACATTTACGTGCTCAAATCGTACTTCAATTGTTGGAAGATCAATTCCAACTCTAATTAAATTCCAAGAAACCAGAGAAATTAAAATCCATTACAGTACATACCAAACTATATATGAAAAATTTGAAGCATAAATTGGCAGAACTCTTACCTATCTATCCGGTTCCTGACCTTCATCAAGAATTTCTCATTGTCCTCTTCAGCTACTTTCACTAACCTCTCAAGCAATTGCTTCCTTTCTTCAAATCCAAGACTTTCTATACTAATTTCATTAGCCTCACCTTTTGAGGTAGTTAATATACCTTTTCTTAGACGATCGAACGTAGGAAGCTTTTCAAGGGCAGCCCATTTGAGAGCTTCTTCATCGTCTTCCTCACGTGAAGACCTGTTGAAAATTTGCACAGAGTTGTTCCTCCATAGGGAAGAACTATTCGCTCTTAAACTACTACTAGCCTTGTAAATGTCACCCCCATCCATTACAACCAACAGCTAAAACGCACCAAGTTCCCCCAGAAATATATATATTTCTTCAGAATTCACTTCAATGTGTGTAAATGTTCAAACTTTATGGCTAAAACCAAAGACTGAAACTTTATGGCAATAACTGCAAAGGCCCACCAAAACCCAGAAAGAGTTTTTGTTTTCTCTGTTTGCTGGTTTGGAACGAAAAAACAGATGATCAAACTCTTTATGCTTTTTTTTCTCTGTATGTTGGTTTGGAACTTGTCTCAACAATGAATATGAAGCAACATTAATGGTGACAAATATATAGAGGACATGGAAGTGTGTAAGTTTCTTAGGTATTTTCTAAAAACTGGCGCGGAAACTCATGCGTTGAAAGGTAAATATTCAATTAAGGTGTCACCTTATTCCATGGACTTTTTTTTTTGGGTCCATGGACTTGAAAAATAAGATGCCACTTATTTTGAATACGTTTTTCGTAAACGCCAAATTAATAAATAAATTCTTGTGTACCAAACCAATGTTTTGTTAGCAATTTAATTACTAGTATTACACTAATTAACATACAAATCTTGTATAAAAAGTCATTGGTTTTTTTCCCCCTTACAAAACCCAACTTATATGTTCAAAAGATAGAAACTCAATTTCAATGTCACTTTGGTCCTTTGGACTTGAAAAAGAGATGCCACTTCTTTTTACAACGTTTTTCATGACTCAAAATACGTTCATTCTTGTGTACCAAGCCAATCTTTTGTTAGCAATTTTATTATTATTACACTAATTAACATACAAATCAGTGTGTATATATATATATATATATATATATATTAATAAAAGCAGAGACCTTATGTAACACATTCTTTAAGTCTCTCTCATTTAGGTTTTTATCTCATTAAAGTTTGCATTTATGTTAGAGTAATTTTTCATTTAACTTTCCACCTCACATTTTTTTTTTAAATATTTTGGATTATAATAAAATTCTATTAGTAGGATATTATTATTTTCATTGAGTGTTTAACCTACCAATATCATACATCAATAACGTAAACGTAACATCATAAATTCTTTATGATATTTCCATAAGCCAACTAAACATTAACATTTCCCTATTATAAAAATTTTATGCTAACTCCAATGCATTGAAGAAACAAAAACTATGATTAATCAATTTATTAGTTATTACACTACATAATAACTCATTTCTAATTTATGACATTTATTCTATACTCCAAATTCTTCATCCCCTTAAATTTGCATTACACCATTAATTTAACAAAACCCTCTTCATGTTATCGCAACATTTCTTCATGTTATTACTATAAATATTTTGAACATTTTATATAACCTTCTCATATGGTAGCATACAGCATTATCCGCGCATCACACAAATCCATTGCTAGTCTTGATATTAGTTAAAAGTTTCTTTTCCCTGTTACAACAACTACCAGATGGGGAAATTTTTTTTTTTTTTTTTTTTAAAAAAAATACTACAAGTGCAAATGGAGGGATTCAAAAACAAGTGTTTTGAAAGAAGTAAACGACATCAACAAGGTTTTTTTTTTTTTTACCTACAAGTTGGGGAGAGAAATTTAAACCTCAAGTTCTCGGTCTGGAGAGAATTAAATAATACTACTTACTCTATTATTTTCTTCCCTTACAACAAGTGGGTGTGGGTGTATTTGGACAAATTTCTCCACATGGGGATAACTGAATAAGGAGAATTGAGCAATGTTAATGAGCCACAAAGTTATTGGTATAGTAAATTTATTTACTTTAATATTCTCTTTGACATGTACCTTGGGATAACTTATTTTCATTGAGTTATTTTACATAAAAATTAATTAATTAAAAATAGTACAAGTTCTTATAAAAAACATGAAACTTTAGAAAATGATGTATAAGCTTATTTTCAAAATAAATTAGATTTTAAATTTATTCAAAACATGAATCTAAAAAAATGTTACACATTTGGAAAGAAATAAAGTTAGGTGTGTGTGTATATATACATATATACACATATATATAGAGGTAAAGTTGGGGGTGTCGGAAATGGAGCAATTTCTTTTCTTTATTTTTTTAAAGAAATTTTTCTAAAATTCTTAGGATAATTCAACCATAGAATTTATAAAATTCTATTCATTTATTGTGAAATGAGTTGGTTGGATTTTGTCACCTCATTAATTATATTTAAATAAATATTGATCAATAGCACTATTGTTTTATATACTTAATTATTGATGTTTGGAAATTTAGACCCCGGTTGATATAATTAACAAGTTTTAAATCCAAGTTGTTAATTAGATTTATTATGAATAAAACTTGTTAAAACAAACAAACATCAATATCATGTCAATAATGAATGCAGCGGAAAAATAAATAAGACAAGATATGATGACCTAGGAAACCAATGAAACAAACAAGTTTCACAGTAAAAAACCTAGGGGGAAACCTTCCCGAAAAGCAATCCACTATAGTAAAAAGAAGTTTCAGATTTAGTACAAAACCTTTGTCCCTAGACTCTACAATCCCCGTAGATGAACTCACAGCAGAAACCTTCTACCGCTTCAGAATCTCTGAACTCTTCAATATATGAGCGCCACCCTTTGATGCACGAATCCCAGTACGTGACTAACCAATTGCGCGGATTCCAGTACGCAACTTAATCACCAACTAGAAGAAGATTGTTGGCTACAAAGTTCTTCACTTCATCAACAATGAAGATCAAGAAGCACTTGGTTACAAAACCCTAAGGCGCAAAGACGCAGTAGTTTCTTTCAGAGAGAATAAGGCATCAGTCACCTTTTGCTTATGTTCTCCTTGTATTCTCTTATGTGACGGCCTCTAAAATAAGTCTTATATAGGTCTAGGGTTGTGAGAAAAGAAACCCTACACATACATGTCAACATGGGCCGAAAATCAGATCTGAAAATCTAAATTCCCGTAACCTCGATCGATCAGGAGGTGTCGAGATTTAAATTTCGACAGATACAGCTATCGAGAAGCAATCGAGGAGACAAGATATTTCTCGATTGATCCACCAGCTCTCAAGAAGCTATCGAGAATATTACAATAAGAAGAAGTTGAAGATCTCGATAGATAGCCTAGCAGTCGAGAGGTGTCGAGCAGCTATCGATCTATCTATCAGCAAGTGTCGATCGAGCTATCTGTCCAGCTTTAATGAACAGCTTTTCTTCACTTGTTTCTTGGTCCAATCTTCATGGCTTTAATACTAGACTTGAACAACATGTTTCTTGAAGTATTAAACACATCCTAGATCTACCCAATTACAAGTAAAGTGCATTTTGTCAAAGAATTAGCCAATTACATAAAATATTGACATATGTTCCTAACATGATCCACATATGTCCTAACAATTGATGATGTGTCAAAATGCTAATCAGTCCAAGTTCAGATTAATACTAAGTATAATATTTTTTTTTTCCACAAATCACAAGTTGATAAGATGACAGGTTGCCATTTTTTTCTATAGTTAAATTGTTACAAGTGGAATCTAATTTCTTCTCATGAATGATACTAGGGAATGTCATTGAACTAGCAGACTTTAGACGACAAATTGTCATTGGTTACATGTGTATTCATCATTTTGTTTTTGGTAATAAATAAATGGTTAACGATGGGGCCACTAGTATGGCTTCCCTACTAGATGTAACAATAGTAGCTCATAACAACTCCTAGAATAACTGAATAAGACCTCATTTTAATGAAGAAATAAGAAGCATTAACAAGTTGCTAATGGGAGAGGGGTGACTCAAACTGAAGACGCTTCACAAGTGGATTCATGTTGGTCCAAGGCCCACCAGGCCACCAATCGGCAATTGCATTAGTATATTTATTCCTCATTAAGCCCTACTCTTGTTATTCGCTTATTAAAGTTTAGATATGTTTAATAAGAGAAAAGGAAATTTATTTTGGAAATGAGGTGAGTTGTTGAATAAAGTGAGAATATTAATGTATTCTAAATAATGTTATGGATGGGTGGGGGCCGCTCAAACTATGGTTCGTCCAAAGACATCATTATTGGATTCTTAAGTGCTATATTAAGTCTATTCAAGATCACGTAAACTTTGAATTTTTAAAAAAATAATTATAATAAAAAGAATTTCAATTAATGTAATCCATTCCATGATGATTGTTCTTTATAATCACAATTTTATAAACTTAAAGTTTGATGGGTATAGTTTAAATAGAAAAAATATTTAATATTTCGAGATCAATTCTTCCACCTCTTACATGAATGGAATCCACCCTTTATGTAAGAGGGTATATTGTTCCAAGAGAACTAAATAATTACTTATTTATATAAACAAATTTATTTACTCCAAAACTTAGTTGAATAAAATCATAATTGTTTTTTTGAAAACTATGAGATTCTAAAATAAAATAAAAAATGTATATTCTTATTTACTAGCTTATATGACCTTTGCATTTCGTTAGTTTATTTTTGTTATTAACTTATTTATTTAATGTTATTTTTTGTCTCAACTTTAAACCAATAAGCTTAGCAGAAGATGCCAAATTTATTGTTTAATTTTCTTTTGTTATTCCAACTTTCTAGAACACGAGGAATGGGGATTGACCAAATTATGAAGGGTAGAAATACAAGTTTATTATTTAAAATTTTCTAGAACATTGTTTTTGCTAACTTTGTTATTCCTGCTTTCTATAACATATAAAGATGGATGAGGCTGCACCATATATTGGGGTAGACAATTCCACAACTTGTAATTGGTCTATGGCTAACAGGGAGGTGACCGTTTCCTGGTTGTCTATATATATACATGACTGTTGGGACTTTTGTTCTCTTAATAATATCTAATTTTGAAAACTAATTTATTGACTTTGACGTAAATAGTGAAAGTCTATTTGAGTTGCTTTTCAACTCAAAACAGTGATCTGCTCTTGAAAAATAATGGGAGTTACCATATTCCGGGGGAAAATGGGCAAATGCCCTGTTTGAGCAAAAAAAGTAGCATTATGCCCTCTTTTCCAAACTAATTAGGAGAATGTCCCTCTTTTGTAACTCGATAAACGGGAAATCGAGTTATATGAATAACTCGATCATATAATAGTCGAGTTATCCTTAGCCATGTTCCACTCTGGACTACCAGCGTCGCATTTTCTTTCTAAAAAACTCGATAATACCAAAAACGAGTTATATAACCGACTATGCAGCTATCGAGTTATGCGCTTGTTAAACCTCTTTCTACCCTGTCTTGGTGTCAGGCGTACGGTTCATGTCTCTTGAAAAATAATGGGAGTTACCATATTCCAGCATTGCATATATCTCTGCTGCATAGCTCAGTAGTTTTGCTTTTTGTTTTGTTTTGTTTTTTTTTTTTTTTTTGGAAGAAGAAGGTTATGAACTAAGCAGTGATATCATCACATAAGAGATAGAAAGTACCCAGCTGATTAATTTACCAATTTTGACTTAAGGCTTAGGCTAAGGAAACGTAGTATTTAAAAATAATAAAGATGAGACCCTTATTATTTTTTTTTTAAATCATAGTATCAATTAAAATTTAATTAATGGGTCATAAAGTAATATTTATTTATTAAAAGAATAAATGGTTTCCGTATTTTTTTACGATTCTCAGCTGGGCTGCTTCTAGATGAAAAGAATAGTTGAATTTTATGGTCAAGGTTCAACGTCCTTGTCAGGCAAACACGAGGGGGAAAAAACCAAAGAAAATGTTGGATTTTTTCTTTTTCTGAATAAGAAAGTTGAGACTTGTAATTTGGAAAATGAATAAATGATAGATACTAATTTTTCTCCGTATCCAACGCCGTCCAGTCCAAAATTAATGTCTACCAAGCTTGCGTTTGGATAGCACGGTTAGTTACTTAATTCAGCGTTGCACGTTTTGCACTGGGGGATCCACGCGCACTAGCTGGAGAGGAAACGCAGGTCTGAAAATGCAAGTTTTTTTTTTGCCGGTTTTGTTGACTTTTGGGAGAAAAAATCACTGTGCGTGCACTGTTCATGCACTGTTCATGTAATATTTAATATTAAAAGTGGGTCCCACAATACTATTCACATATTTAAAAATTATTTTGCAACAGTGTTTTCAGCAACAATCAGTTTTTATCAACTTTCAACAACAATAAGTGCTATCCAAACGGATCCCAAATTAAAAGAAAGTCGTTGGTATATTCACAAAATTGAGTTGGCTCACTGTTTCGTAGTAATGGGCGTGGGGCACAAATAGGAAAAGTCAACAAGTCGTGATTCATGATAGTAAAAGCTCTTTTGTTTCAATTATTAATGGATAAGTCAAAAGAGGCAAGCTGATCTTTTTTTATTTTTTTGAGAATCAAAAGAGGCAAGCTGATCAAATTGCCTCTACTAAGGGCGTACAGGCGCGCATATTTGTGGGTAATATCTAAACCCGAAAATTTTGGGTAATATTGAAACCCAATACGATTATCTTCTATGCATTAAAAATTGGGTATTACTTGAAATATTTTGATAGGATAGAGTTGGATGTTCATTACTCAATGGAGCCATCCCTACTTGTGGCAAACTCATGTGTCATAATTGAACAGTTCCTGCAATTTATGACTTTTTTTTTTTTGGGTTGAGAAAATTGCAATTTACAACTTGAAAAATGCTGGAGTAACAAATTATTTTACAATATTTTTTACAAATTATTGACATGGTGAGTGGTCCCTTAAAGAAACAGATTGGAAAGTAAGGAAAAAAGTTTTCCTGAAAAGCTAAAGTAAAAAAAAAAATAAAAAATAAAAAATATAGAGAAGTGTTATATTTACAATATTTTTATAACAAATTATATGTGTAAGATGTAATTGGTTTTAATTTGAACCTACCACTAAAATTAGTTTTTTTTTTTTTTTTTTTTTTTATCAATAACAACTTGTAACAACTTGTCATCTAAGATTTGTTAAGAAAATGTTGTGGACATAAATATCCCTTATTTTTTTACCTATTACATTATTCATGGCATTTGTCTTTCTTGTTCATTTCTCATAAATGACTTGTCCCCTAAATGAACAGTGAAATGCCATTTAAATTATATTGTCTTTTAGATAAACTAGATATTCTTTCCTCTTGGCCTAAAATATTGTGCATAATTACCCTTTAAAATCATTGTATGGGTAATGGGTCACCTAAACCATTTCCTTTTCTCTCTTCTGTCGGCAATAAAGCTGGTATAATGCTTCATATTGTCTAATCTTTCTGTGTTGTTGGATTTATGACTTGATGTTGAGTTGCTGAGGCATAATGTCATTATGCAACGATTTACATCAATTGTTATTGTGATGGTTTTTTTTCATGGTTGGAAAGCTTCAAATGTTTGGACTCATCCTTTTCTCTCTTCTGTCGGCAATAAAGCTGGTATAATGCTTCATATTGTTTAATCTTTCTGTGTTGTTGGATTTATGACTTGATTTTAGAGTAATATTGCATAATAAAAGTTGATAAAAGCATATTAATTCATTCTATATTATTGATTTTTATTATGTGATGTAATAAAAAGCTTCATTACAAAATCTTTATTTGTTTTTCTTCTCTTTTTTTTTCCAATGCTTTGTTATTGTGGTATGGTGACGCTTGTTATCATCATCAGTTTCTCCATCTTTAACGTTTGAAGTTTAGTCCGTCCACATTTGTTCAATTTTTGAGCTTTTATCATTTTTTTCCTTTTGTTGCATCATTTATGTTAATCACTAATGAATTGGCACCAAGAGATTCTTGATTGAATCTTACAAAGTTTGGACTTTGTCACTAAGATTTTTCGTATGTATTTGCATTTATATTAAATTTCAATGATGTGACTGTTTTTTGTAAAATTTTTTATATTTTTTATTTTTGTTATTTTTGGAATAGTGCAGCAAAAAGAATTAATATAGCATATTGGATTGTGTATATATATTTTTTCTTCCATACCTTTTTATCATTTGTAGGTGCATAAAAAATCCTAGTAACTATGTAATTTTCAAAACCATCCTTTAGATTGAATTCATTCAAATGAAGTAGGAAAATCCATTTTTTTTTCCTAATTTTTTTTTTCAAATCACGTGGGATTCCTTCTCCAATATCAATAGTTTTACAATAATTTAAATAAGTTGTACCTCAGTTTATTTTTCAGTAAGATTTCTTGTAGATTTATTTAGGATTTTCTCGGCGTCTCGATCAAATATTACAAAATTTGTTTTGTCAATTGTGTCAAAAACTTCAATTTGAATCATGTATCTGAAGTAGTTTGCAATTGTGTGTGTATATATATATATATATATATATAGTAGTTACAGTGAAATAAATATATTATAAATATTTTAGAGTATGTAGTTAATGTGAGTGCCTCTAATTTTGGGATAGAAAGATTTGTTTTTGTTTCACATTTTGCACACCAAAATGATTATGCATGTGGTTTGACATTCCTTTCACAAAGTACGCACAAAATGTAATACCAACCCATTATTGTACCAATGTTACTTATTATTGCATTACCCTAGCAGTTCACATCTTCCAATGAACTTTGAAATTAATATGTATTATTTTTTTAATATAAATAATATGATGTATTTTTTTTTTTTAACGTAAATGATGAGTATAATTTGAAATGATTAACAAACCTATTTCGTAGGATCTTATTCAATGCATTTTATCTTTACTGATGAAGCCGAAACTTGACCTCGTCAGTATGCTCCTCGTCAATACCAATGGACAATCTCTGGTACCTACTGTTAAAAAAAGAAAGGTAAAGGAGGTTTTCACTGGCATGACGCCAGCTGAGAATGCTCCGATGCTAAAGTCAGCTTATCAATTCTCGAAAGAAGTTTCTAAAAATTCTCTCTAATTTTTCATGTGTCTTTACCTGAGTTCCATTTCCCTTTTTATAGTTTGCTTTGGGACGATGCAGTTATGTCTGTTAATGCTGCTCTGAGCGTTTTTCTCCTGAGAGGAATGCGGCATTAATTGACAATGATGATTCCATTTAAGGTGTAACAGGTGACCGTTGAGCCATTACTGCTCTTGTAACTGGTCTGGCGCAGTCATTGCTTGTTAGCTATCCTAGTTGCATTTATTTGCACCTTCAATGAGTGCTGGCTCGACTCGCCTCAAAGGACGACGTATGACGCCGGGATTTTACACTTACTCTCGTCCCCAACTTGGGCGTGAAATTTCCTTGATTCTAGCGCACCTTAATTCTTAGTTTTCCTTTTAGAAAGAAAAATTGTTCCTCTCGCTCCGCCTTATTAGCGCGCCTGAGATATCTTCATTCTTCATATTTTCTTGGTAAGGGTTCTTTTCTCTATGCTTTGATGGTTGGTTTTGATTTCTTTAGTCAAGAGTGCCCCTCGGTCTCATTTTTCTTTGCTCGGTTGGGAGTTTTCTTAGAATATTCCTCAGGTCGACATCCTCAAGTAGGCTTGTTTGTTCCCCATTCCTCTACCCTTAGGCCTGTTTTACTTTTTCTTTATCCTTTAATCCGCCAATCTCTGATAAAACACCATTCGAAGATGGCCGCCATCCAGTAGGGTAGATGATGTTCGATCTAGCGAATTGGAGACTAGGTTGTCTTCCAATGCAGACTCTTTGAGTAGAATAGTGGACATCGCTGCTTCAAAATTGTCCTAATCTTCTTCTTCACACCCTTTGCATGCTCTTTCTGAATCTTGTTCCTTGAAAGAGAGTCATCTAAAGGGTTTTAGGAAGAGGTTTCAATTTCCCAAAGGGACCTCCGTTAGACTACCTCGCCTAGGTGAGAAAGCTTGCAACTTTGCTCATGGAGAGGTGTGTTTTTACAAGGCTAACTTTCTGTGTGGCCTTCGCTTCCCTGTTCACTCGTTTATTTTGCATCTCCTAAGTGAACTTCAGATTGCCCCTGGTCAGCTCGTCCCTAATGCTTGGAGGACGATAATAAGTTGCATGTCCATTTAGGTGTTTGCTTGTGACGGAGAGATGATCACTTTAAATGAGTTTCTTTTTTTGTACTGTTTGAAGGCTTCTACCCACTATGGGTATTTTGAACTCCTTCCCTAGGATAGGAAATCTAGGACTGTTAGGGGTTTTCCCTTGTCTTTTCGTGATTGGAAATCATGACATTTTTTCATTTCTAGAACAGGTTAGGAAACCTTGTCCGACGATTTCTAGGGGGAAGTCCCAAGATTACTACGAAAATGGGAAGTTCCGGCGCTTGGTGCGTATTTCCATTATCCTCTTTTGTCTTTCTTCCATATCTTGATTACTTGTCTAATGAAGTTCTTCCTTTGATTCCTTACAGCTCTTGATCGTCCTAACTTGGAAGATAAATACCGCCACAGGGTTCGTGCTACCCTTGCCTACGCTCGTGAAATAGAGGATTTCGACGACCTCGTCGATCCTTGTCACTTGTATGATTGTTGCTTAGGCCCCGAACCTTCAAAGTACGTTTTAGAGAAAATCTGTCGAGAAGAGAAAAGTAAGATCGTCTGTCCCTTACTTCGTCTTTCTTAATTCCATCTATTGTCTAATAGGGAATTACCTTTCCCTTTTTTTTTTCTTTTTTTAATAGAGATGGCCACTAGATACAGCAAAGACAAATATGCCTGCATTAAAGACTTGAAAAATGAACCTCTAGCCAACTTGACTTCTGATTTGAAGAAAAGGAAGCTAAGTGACAAGAAAGTTGATGCCGCTGCTCATCCACCTGTTCATGTCACGCCTCCTTCTCCAACCCTATCTTTGGAAGTGACTGTTGTTACCCCTTTACTTACTTGTGCAAAAGGTAAAAGCAATGTTGGGATGAGTGTATGGGACGACCCTGCTACAGCTTTGGGCCGTGCACACAATGTGATTACTAACGACGAACTGAAGGGTTTGTCATCCATTCCCTCCCATGAGCTCATCAGTCGACATATCCATAAGTTGGTGCAGGTATGTAATTCTGTCCTTCCAGCATCTCTTTTTGGATTTGCATGTATGTGTGGGTGTGCATCATTTCTTCCCTTATCTACTTGTTTCAATTAGGTCCTTGGGGAGTCATTGCGTATCACTACTGATTATTTAAGCGTGGAAGGGAAGGTCGTAGTGGCTACGTCGAAAGTAGAATCTGTTGAGGTTGAATGCCCCCAATTGAAGAAAGATCTGATTGCTGTCATGAACGAGAGAAATGATGCGAACCAGAAAATAAAGGAGCTTACTGAGGCCTTGCGCGTAGAAAAGGCTCTGGTCGTTCAAAAGGACGAGGAGACTCAGGTTGCTCTTCTAAAGACTAACGAAGAGAGAGACAAGATCATCTAGAAGTTTAAGCAATTAGAGGAATTTTCAGACCTTCAGTTCATGCAGTACTTTAAAGGGTTCAAGCTTCTACGCCGATGGACCATGAAGCACCACAGCTTGGCCGTAGATTTTTCTGGTTTAGATTTTGAGAAGATTGATACCGAGATTCTTGAAGATGAAGCAAAGGAGTTGGAAGAGATTGAGTCCGATGCCATGGAGAAAGACCCCGCTGTGAACAAGGCTGCTGACAGAAAAGAAGTTGACGAATCTGCTGCCTCTCCTTCATGATTCCTCCTTCTTTTCTTTTTTTTTCTTAATCAAACAATGGTTGCCTCCTTGTTTTGAGGCTTTTATCTTGAACAATTTGTTGCTTTGCTCATGCTATGACTTTGTTTCTTATCTTTACGAATTTAATTTTTTTTTCATTTAGCATATGAGTTGTGCTTGGCTGAATCTTTTGACCTCATGATTTGACATTTTTTAAAGCATCATCCCTCATGTTGATGGAGTCCTTTGTGAGTTGGGGTTGAAACGTTCACCCAACTTATTGTTTTTGCCACTTAACTTGGATTCTGACCGCGTCATTTATATTGACAAGGTTTTCATCTTCATGATTTAAACTTGACGTTTTTATCACATAAATTGGAGTTTTAATCTCGTCATTTATATTGAAGAATCTTTTGTCCTTGTGATTTAAACTTATCGTTTTTATCATGTAAATTGGACTTTAACCTCGTCATTTATATTGACGAAGCTTTTATCCTTGTGATTTAAGCTTATAGTTTTTATCACGTAAATTGGACTTTAACCTCGTCATTTATATTGACGAATCTTTTATCCTTGTGATTTAAACTTATAGTTTTTATCACATAAATTGAACTTTAACCTCGTCATTTATATTGGCGAAGCTTTTATCCTTGTGATTTAAACTTAGCATTTTTATCACGTAAATTGGACTTTTAACTTTGTCATTTGTATTGACGAAGCCTATATCCTCATTTGTGATTTAAACTTAGCATTTTTGTCACATAAATTGGACTTCTAACCTCGTCATTTATATTGACGAAGCCTTTATCCTTGTTTGTGATTTAAACTTAACGTTTTTATCACTTGATCATGATTTAGACTCATCAAGGTTTCTATCATGACCTTTGCGCTTTGGGCTTTTCTTTCCTTGGAGTATTTGTCATGAAAAGAAATAGCTTCTGCTGACGCTTCGTCTATTTTATTCATCCTTGTTTATAAAGGGGGGTTACAAGGGTAATACTTCATGGAAACACAAAAGGTGCTGCAAATAAAGTACTGAAAAAAAGGATAAATGCATAAAAACAACGAAATTGGTGTCCCGCTTATCTGTGAATGAATAATGAGATGTTCCAAACCCTGGAACTTATTAGGGCTAAGAATCTGCTCCCTTATTGTTAATAATTTTTAAGGTGCTCTGCATTCCATGGACGAGGCAAAGGTTTCCCATTTGTGTTCTCTAAATAGTAGCTTCCTCTCCTTGAATAACAAATGACCTTGTATGGGACTTCCCAATTAGGGGCCCAGTTTCCGCAGAACCATATCTCCAAGATTAAAGCACTTCAACTTGACCCTCTGGTTATAGTACTTCATCATCCTCTCCTGATACAAGGCCATTCTCTAGGCTGCGTTGTCTCTAACCTCGGGTAAATAATCCAGAGCTAGCTTGAGGCCCTTGTTATCACTTTGCTCGTCATAATGTGCCTTCGAAGGCTTGACACTCCAACTTCCACAGGAACTACTGCCTTGGTTCCAAACACCATCTTGAAGGGCGTCTCTCCTGGAAGCTCGTCAGGCCATGTCCCTTTTGCCCCCTCAAGTCGGGTTTTGATCAATTTGAGCAAAGTCCGATTTGTGACTTCTGTCTGGCCATTGGCCTGTGGATGACCAGGTGAAGGATAGTGGTTCCTTATTTCCAACTCCTTGCAGAAATCCCTAAACTTGTGGCTGTCAAACTGTCGTCCGTTGTTGGAGATGATGACTCGTGGAATTCCAAATCGACAAACAAGATTTTTCCACACGAACTGTTGTATCTTAGCCTCCGTTATAACTGCTAAAGGCTTTGCTTCCACCCACTTTGTGAAATAATCGATAGCGACGACTAGAATTTTACCTACTTCTTACCAGGGGTAGGGGGCCCATTATGTCGATTACCCACGTGGAGAATGGCCATGGTGAGGTGATATTAGTCAAGTGCTCAGCTGGGACATGCTGCACATTTCCAAATTGTTGGCACTTATCGCACCTCTGGACAACCAGAGCTGCATCTTTCTACATAGTTGGCCAGAAATATCTTGCACGAACAACTTGTCCAACGAGTGATTGTGGTCTAGAGTGATTTCTACATACCCCTTCGTGGTTTACCCTTAGCACATACTCATCATCTTCTAGATCGAGGCACTTCAAGTAAGGTTATGAGAATCCCCTCTTGTAAAGCTCGTCATTCAAGATTGTAAATCTGGATGACTTAACTTTGACTTTCCTGGCTTCGCGGGATCTGTAGGGAGGTTACCATCCTTGATGTATGTGATTATTGGATCCATCCAGCTTTCTCCTGACTGGACGTAACTCATGCCAAACCCCTCAATGCTTAGGAGGTATTACACCTCCATGTACAATCCAGGTCGTCACTTATTGGTCTCCAATGATGCCAGCTTAGCAACCTCGTCTGCTTCGAATTTTCCTCCTAGGGGTACCAAAGTAATCTTGACATTATCAAAGTTAGAAATTACCTGACTGGTCAATGCTAAGTACCTCTTCATCCTATCCTCTTTGGCCTCGTATTCATTGGTCATCTGTCCTATCACGAGCTTTGAATCAGATTTCAGTTTCAAGTTTCTCATACCCAGGGCTTTTACAACCCTCAAGCTTGTCAAGACTGTTTCATACTATGCTTCATTATTCGTTGCTGGAAACTGAAGCTTGACCCTATATCTGAGGACATCTTTCTCAGGGGATAAGAGAATCACTCCTACTCAGGCTATGCCTAATGCTGATGACCTGTTTGTATGCACCGTCCAGTAATCTACTTCTGGATCTAGATCAGCCATAGTGAATTCGGCGACAAAATCCGCCAACGCCTGGGCCTTGATCGCCATTCTAGGCCGATAATCAACGTTGAATTGACTTAATTCCACTGCCCACCGGACCATTCTTCCTGCTGCGTCTGGTCTACCCATCGCCTTTCGTAAAGGTTGGTCCGTTATGACTAATATCATTTGTGCCTGAAAGTAGGGACGAAGCTTCCTTGACGTGATGACTAGCGCAAAGGCTAACTTCTCTATTCTTGGGTATCTTGCTTTTGCACCCTGGAAAGCCTGACTTGTGTAATAAACTGGCTTTTGGACCCTAAGCTCTTCACAGATCAATGCCGAGCTCACAGCTGTTTGGGAAACAGCTAAATATAGGAATAAATCCTCTCTTACAATAGAGGGACTGAGGAGGGGTGGTCTGGACAGGTAGTCCTTGAGGGCTTGGAAGGCTTCTTTGCATTCCTCTGTCCATTGGTAAGCTTGCTTCAATGTTTTGAAAAATGGGAGGCATTTATTAGTGGCTTTAGAGACGAACCTGTTTAGAGCTGCGACTCGTCCCGTCAGCCTCTGTACTTCCTTCACATTTCTTGGGGAAGTCATGTCTAGTATAGCTTTTACTTTCTCCAGATTAGCCTTTATACCTCGTTGTGAAACCATAAATCCCAGGAACTTACCTGATGAGACCCTGAATACACATTTCGTCGGGTTCAACTTCATCTAGTACTCACTCAATGTATTAAAAGTCTCTTTGAGGTTGTCCAAGTGTAATTTTGCTTTCCTGCTCTTCACGAGCTTGTCGTCCACATAGACTTCCATGTTCCATCCAATCTGCTTGCTAAACATCTGATTCACCAGCCTCTGATAAGTCGCCCCTACATTCTTTAGGCCAAATGGCATAACCATGTAGCAATATAACCCCTGACTAGTAACAAAGGCCATTTTCTCTTGGTCTTCCTCATTCATGCGGATTTGGTTGTGGCATGAAAATGCGTCCATGAAGGTCAACAGCTTATGGCCTACTGTTGAGTCCATTAGCTGGTCAATCCTGGGAAGTGGAAAGTTATCCTTTAGGCAGGCACGATTAAGGTTTGTAAAGTCAACACACATGCGCCATTTCCCATTGGACTTCTTCACCATGACGACATTGGCTAGCCATTCAGGGTAGTATACTTCCCTGATGAACCCAGCTGTCAAAAGCTTCTCCACCTCTTCCATAATAGCTTTGTTCCTCCTAGGAGCAAAAACTCGTCGCTTCTGCTGGACGGGCTTCCTGGTAGGATCGACATTCAACTTGTGTTCTATCACTTTGTTGTCTATGCCTGGCATGTCTTCGTAAGTCCAGGCGAAAATATCCAGATTCTGCTTCAGGAACTCCACGATCTTACTCTTCAGGTCTGAGTCAAGTCCTACTTCCACCTTTGTTACTTTGGTAGCGTCTCCTTCTACTAGGCTCACATCTTCCAGCTCTTGAGTAGGTTTCCTTGGTTCTTCTTCCACCACCCAAGCATGGTTCTCTCTTGAAGCTAATACTGCTTGGTAACAGTCTCTAGCCAAAAGCTAATCCCCGCATATTTGCCTTATCCTGTGTGGGGTTGGAAACTTCACTTTTAGGAAATAAGTCGAGGTTACAACCTTGAGTCGATTCAGCGTAGGTCGTTCTAGGATGACATCACAGGACGATGGACAATCGACAATCAGGAAATCGACCTGGTTTGTTACTTGGGCTGAAAACAATTCCTCTTAGATAAATTTTATCTCCACTGAAACTGACCAGTGGGGAATTGAAAGGTCTAAGCTTCCTTGGATCCAACCTCAACTATTGGTAGGCCGTCATGTACATTATGTCTGCAGAGCTCCTGTTATCAACCAATACTCTCCTTGTTTTGAAACCTTCAATCTTCAACATAATGATGAGTGGATCATCGTGGGGTTGCTTAATCCCATCTGCATCTCATTCAGAAAATGTGATATTGTCTGTCTCTGATCGTCGACACTTCGAAGACGGATGTTTGATGTGAACATTGTTGATTTGCCTATAATAAGTCTTCTTCAAAGACTTGTACGACCCTCCTAACACAGGTCCCCCTGTTATCGTTTGGATTTCTCCCACGTCTTGTTTTGGATGATCTCGTCCGTCATCCATGATATCGTCATGGGGTTTGTCGTCAGCCCTTGCTCGGGAGTAGTGGTCCCTCTTGATGAACTTTTGGAGTCTTCCCCATTGAATCAATTCTTATATCTGTTCCTTCAGATCGCGGCATTCATCAGTATAATGGTCGTGATCCTTATGAAAACGGCAATACTTCTTCGGGTCATGCTTCCTAGAGGACGTGCTTAACGGCTTGGGCCATTTTAGCCCTGGACCATCCTTTATTTGCATCAGGATTTTGTCTGCAGGCATCACTAATGAGGTGAAGTTCATCTTCTTCTTTGGAGTGTCAGAACTACTCTTGCTGGTCTTAGTCTCTGACTATGAATCCTTACGATCCTTCTTCTTACCATGAGAGTCACCTAGTTCTTCCTTCTTCTGTTTTCTTGTTAGCTCCTTCGCTGTAAGGGCATCCTCTCTGTTCATATACTTCTGGGCTTTGAACAAGAGATCTGTCATAGAGGTTAGAGGTGTCTTTTCCAATGAAAAGATAAGATCTGGGTTATTAAACCCTGCCTGGAAGGTCGTCATTATCACCTGGTTGTCAGCTTCGTCAATCTCCAACACGGCCTTGTTGAAACGTTTTACATAATCCCTTAGGCTTTCCCCTTCCTACTGCCTTACTGTTAACAAGTAAGAGGTTGGCCTCTTGTGACATTGTCCTCCAATGAAATGGCGAACAAACAAGTCGCTGAGCTATTCAAAATTTACTATGGAAGATGCTGGCAACTTACTAAACCACACCCTAGTAGCCCTTCTGAGGGTGGCAGGGAAATATCTGCAAATAACTTCGTCTGGGGTCTATTAGAGGTTCAGGATAGTCTTGAAGGCCCCTATGTGGTCAAGAGGGTCCTTCATGCCATCATAGAACTCCAGTTGTGGCAAACAAAACTTTGGAGGCAAAGGGCACTCCAAAACACTGGCTGTGAAAGGTGAATCTGTTCATTTGAGCATGCCATCAAGGTTCATTGCCGTCTTCCCTTTCATTGCATTCTTTACTTCGTCAAGTTCCCTTCTTAAGCTCTTCATCATGTGATCATTGTCATGCATGGACTACCCTGTGTATTCGGTTGCATCTTTTCCCTTACTGTTTTCTGGGCTACTAGCCTCCTCGTCATGTCTGCTACGGCTACGTCGATGATGCGAGGTGTTGCTGCCTTCAGGATGGGCTCGACACTTCAACTCTTCATTTTGCTTCATTAGCTTTTATACGTTCGCTGTTAGAGCTTGAATCTGTTGAACCATCACCACAGGATCTGGGGGTGGTGCCCGTGCAAAGTCCATCAAGTGATAGGAGCTTCATCAGTAGGAGCATGATGGTTGGAGAAAAGATCAACTCATCGTTCCCATAGACGATGCAGTTATGTCTGTTAATGCTACTCTGAGCGTTTTTCTCCTGAGAGGAATGCGGCATTAAATGACAATGATGATTCCATTTAAGGTGTAACAGGTGACCATTGAGCCATTACTGATCTTGTAACTAGTCCGGCACAGTCATTGCTTGTTAGCTGTCTTGACTGCATTTATTTGGGCCTTCAATGAGTGATGGCCCGGCTCGCCTCAACGAATGACGTATGACGCCGAGATTTTACACTTACTCTCGTCCCCGACTTGGGTGTGGATAAGATCGTCTTTTACCTAGACGATCTTATCTTGATACTCGTCATTTACTATTGTCTTCATATTATTTAAAGATAAATCCTCTTATGAAAATTGTTTTGCATGTATTTTTGGAATTTCTTGTATAGGATCATGTTTTTTACCATTCCTATCATTGAATTTTTTTAAAGAAAATATTAAGTTAATGGCATTTTGTGAGATAGTATATGCTATTTATTAGACTTTCTGTTATTATAAATTTTAGAAATATACACTTGTCAATTATTTGAACAGCCTCAGTGATCTCAAGATTTATATATATATATATATATATATATATATATATATATTTGTTGCACTGGTTGATGATAGAGAATTTGTCTGCATAAATTGCATAGAACATTATTGATAGACAAAAGTATATTGAATTGAAATTGGAGAAAAAAGGAGACATGATTTCATGAGAATGAGATTTTCTGGAAGTATCATCTATACGTAGAGGAAGAAGAAGTTTGTAAGAGGGTAAGAGTTTTTGCTTTGATTTGCACATGGGAATGGTCAAACTTTGGTCATAACATATAAGGTAATAACTGGGCTTAAGTTTTTCATAAGGTTTGGTTTATAAAAGGTAATCCATTTTGTAGTGAATAGCTTTTGGTCTAATTGGTCTAATTGTCAAGAACAACTCATATTTGATATAATAGTAAAAAGAAGTTGTTATGATCTATTGAGTAACAGTAAAAAATACCTAATAAAAAAAAAGGTAAAAAATGTTAAATTTATATGATAGTAAAAATAAGTTACCATGATCTATTGGGTAAGAGTAAAAAAAAAAACTAAATGAAAAGAGGTAAAAAAGGCTAAATACAATATTAGAGTGCCACGTGGCCGAACCTTATGCACTCTCACATGAGGTCTCTGCTTTTATATATACTAATCGCTAACTTGTGCGATGCACGGGAAAGCTATTAATAACTTCCCTAATATGAAAAAAAAAATCAATATCATGGTATAAATTATATACCAAACCAATAAAATCTATCACTTACAAAGTAATAAAATCTATCACATACAATGAGATATCATGATAATCAAGAGCTTGAGACCATATTTAGAAAATATATAACTGATATAAGTACACTCCAATACAATTAATTACACAAATATAGTTAATTCCATACTCATTCAATTAAGTATCTTTCATAAATTACATTAATCATTCTTGATGTCCAAGATGTATCTAAATTCTAACATTGCCAGTAAACAAAGATGCTAGACCTCAATGGGATTGAAAAGGCAACATAATGCCAATTTACACAATTTCTAAAATCATTATTTCCACTATTGAGAGAGAGAGAGAGAAGAGAGAGAGAGAGAGAGAGAGAAAGGGTGCATCTCTTAAGAAGAATCTACCCTGTACATTTTTTGATATGTAATCGATAAATAACAAAATAGATGTACCACATTTAGAGTATGCACATTTGGGAGATTAAAGGTAAAGTAAAATGAGAAAATGAACCCACCTAAAGTTTTTTGCTCTCCCTCTTGATGTTGACTTTTCCAACATCTTCCAAAATCAAATTTATGTACTCCTCAAAGCCCTGTAAGGCATAAAAATTAACATTTGACCAAATTTACATGTATTCACTTAAAATTGTGAAAGATGCTAAAAACTAGGTTGATATCAACCTTTTAACCGAAAATCAACATTTTAATGATCGCACATCAATCAGCAATTTTGCCATTGTTACCTGCAACATATATCTATTTATTTGTGACAAATATGGTGCAATTTTGGCCATCAAATTTTACTCAAAAGCCAAGATTAGACAACCTCCATCTTGCATTACTCTAAGAAATCTATAGAATTACTCTAAAATAAAAAAGAACATGCCACAGCCATGGATAGGAGGCCAAAAAAAAAAAAAAAAGTACATGTTCACAAAGATTTCAAAGTAAAAAATATACATTATGTAAACAGAACTATTTCCACTACTTCTACACCTTCTAAAACACCAAAATAACCAAATCTCCTAAAATGAAGTCGTTTAATGCAATTTTTTTTTTTAAATTAAATCATTAAAATAACAGCAAATGACTAACAGCAAGATCCTTTTGAAAACCAATTCTAAATAGTTCAAGGCTTCCAAAATTTGAGACTTTCAAGTTTCTTCTAGATTAGATAACTCTAAGTTGAGCTGATTATGCTCTTTTGGTAGTATTGCCTAGCAGATCTACTATTCAAACATTACAATGGTTCCAAATCAACCCTTCAATATTCTGTCATCAACGTGGAATTCAGCCAGTAGCTTCAAAAAGAATTTGATTTGCAAAGTAGGCCACTTACCATTATTTGGGCCTCTTTTAAAGACAGAAATCAGTTAAGAGCATTTATAAATATAATAAGTTTAGAGGATAATTCAGTGATATAACAATAGGGGAAGTGGCAACATAAATAAAATCTAAATGCATCTTATAGGGAGTAACAATTAGCATAGGGGAAGTGGAATTTGGATCAAACATATCTTTGTAGCTCTCCATACCATTTTAAATCACAATCATATCATTGAAAAAATTATAACACTACAAGAAGAAACTATACAATGTATAAAAAGAATTGAAATGGAACAGAAATGATATTGTACAAAATTACAACAGAAATTGCTATGATAAGCCTAAAGACTGAGCTAACCTTCATTTTTTATAAGTAAGTTACACATACATTGGCTGGATCTTGAACCCAAGACCTCACCATCCACTTTGCTCTTACAAGGAGATGATGTGTGATTTGCTAGAGCTCATTGGTGCACTGAGAACTAACATACATGCAGGTTTAGAACACAAAGAGCCTCCACAAAGCTGATCAAGCTTGCTCTCTAGAATTCTTCACAGGTTTGATACCCAATAAATTAAATCAAAACCAACCAACCAAAATACAAAAAACTAAATCCTATGACATGCAAAATTAAAAATATTTTTGTTAGCATTCATATATTTTGATGAAGATTAAGTCTTTCAAACATGGAAGACTCATAGCTTGTCTACAATTATATGGATAACAACAAATAGAACCCAAAATATATTTAAAACCTTATTCAGAAGCTTTGAATTAAAAAAAACACAAATTAGTAAACCAAAGTGCTAAACTGGAACCAAAAACCACAATTTCACTCCTACTAACAAATAAATAAAAAGAACAGGGTAGGGAGGAAATCCTAAATTAAATTAAAAACATCACTAACCATTCCTCAAAACACCAAGAGACAAAGCCTAGGTAGAATTTCATCTTCTATAGTGCTCCTCTGGGAAAAACAAAAAAGAACAAAGAGGAAACATATTAGCAATTGAAATCTATAATTGCAGCAAACCCTAATTAGGAACCCCAAAATCCCAAAACTAATAAAAACCCCAAATCAATCCTTCAGCCTCAAAGTCATCTTGATTTCGCCCTAATTCAAGAAGAAACTATGGAAACAAAAACCACAAATTAATTATAAGCAAATAGATTAGGACAACAACAACAAAAAAGGAAGAAGATAAGGAAGATTGAAGGTTCAAGGTGATCTTACCAAGGAGTTCTTGAGAAATTGAACCGGGAGATTTTAGGGCAACACTCACTTTTAGGTATCGAATCAGAGAGAATGTCTTTACACATATTGTGGCCTGGCCTGGGTGTGCAAACTGTAACGGTGAGAGTCGGTGGTGGTTAGTTCTTGAAGAGTTTTAAGGTTTTATCGGGTTTGATTGAAAAACAAATCAGAGGATGCTAAAAGGGTAGAGAAGAGAGATGAGGGAGAGAAATAGAGAACAAAGAGGAATGGTGTTCAGAGTTGGGTTTTGGGGAAGGAGAACAAAATTTTTGGGTATCGAGTTTGATTTTGCCGTGGAAAATAGAAATAGTTTTTTTAGCTGATTTTTTTTTTTTTTTTTTTAATAAGGCTGATGATTTTAAAATAATGATGGCGTGGACTGGGAAATAGAAATAGTTTTTTAATTTTTTTTTAAATAATGATGACGTGGAAAATTATGAGAGCTTCAAAGGTTTCGATTTTATATATATATACTAGTCGCTAACCCGTGCGATGCACGGGAAAGTTTTTAAAAAACATATATATTTACTTTGCTTAGAGAAATAATCACTTGAAACAAATAAGACTTCACCTCTACTTACTATGGCTCAAAACATACTATGTAAGCATAATTTTATTTGAAGTGTAATCAAACATTAAGGGAAACTAAACAATTGTATATCAATTATTGCAAAATATCTAGATGAATAAAAAAATATATAATAAATGAATACTTAGGCAAATATTCCATTTAATATTTTTTGTTTATTCATCTTTTGACTTATTTAAAAAATATATTCCATATACTTTGTAATCTAGAAGAGTAGATGATATTCATATTCTACATGAGCACAATATAAAGGAAGAAACTCATAACAAACTTTAGGGATAGTAATTTAATGATTTAACTATTTTTAGAGATAATTTTATAACTAAATTCATACAAATAAGTTCTAAACACTTCCTCTCTCGCAAACTTTAAAAACTACTATTCAAGCATAAATAAATAAAGATACAACAACTACCAAAATAGCTTTCACATGAATATTTCGAATTCCCAAGGTCTTTATACACAAAGGCAAAACAAATTTCCAGTGTAGAACTCCTAATCTCCACTTGAAAATATTATCTGCAAAATAAGAGAATTCATACCTAAAAAATCATTCATTTAGAAGGAAATAAAAGGAATCAATATATATTTTCTCTTGTTAATGGAGGCTTGCAATTAGTATGTACTTCCCTCCCTTTACCACCCGTCTGAAACAATGGGAAGAATACTTTACATAAATCCATGAACTGCTTATACTTGGGAGATAAAGCAATTATGAAGGATACCATTTATTTCAACACTAAAAATAAAAATAAATAAAATAAATAAAAAAATCATAATGAATTGAAAAGCAAGCAAAATGGATGGCTTAGGGATGATGATCCAATATGTTTTGATACTATTGAACATCAATGCAAGAACCTATACATGACTTTCATTAAACATTACATTTATCATGAATTCTATCCAGTACATGCTAGAAACTTTTAATTCAAACTCTTTTCACAACTAAAGAAAATCAAATATGACTACAAACGATGCGAAAAAAAATTTAAAACTTTATTAGCAAAATATATTAAAAAACAAACATAGACCAAATACAATAGAAACTGATAAGGAACTTCATTAGCACAACTTTCCAATCAAAGCACAAAAGTGTACGAAAATAAAGAAAATGCTAAATGTACTACTAATTATATATGTTATATATGTTTCACATTTATGTAAAAACAGGCCTCATAGATGCGTCTAATGAGGGGAACATGAAAAGAAAAATCCTTTGTCAGCTCGAATTTTATTTGCTTTAGTCAAATGAGTTCAATGTTGTTCTAGACAGAGAGACTTTCAAATGATGTTACAAACCCCAAGAAATTGCATGTTGGAAATAGTGAATTTAAAAAAAAAAACAATGTAATGGTTAAAAAAGCCTATCAAACTAATGGTTAAATAGAGACAAATAGAAATGCATATCATTAGTTAATATAAAGACATAATGCATAAGCTAAGACATAGGCAGCAAGAATATTAAAAAATCTTATCAGTTTAATATGAAATCGAAGTATTTTAAACATAATATACAAAGTTTGAGAAAAATGATTTGGCAACTTTTCTATTATTTGAATCTTAAAACTTTCTCCTGTGTTAAAGCCAAAAACAGTTCTAATTATAAGATATCACATTAAGGAATCATGAATGAAAAGAAAAGATACCAAGTGTCAAATTTGAAGATAACTACTATAAAAATAAAAAATAAAAACAAAAAACAAAAGAGTCAGCAGTGAAGTTGGATATGGACAATTAAACTTCTTACACTTCTAAAGTGATCAAGCAGAGGAGGTATCCAACTCATATTCATTTGTAGGCCCAAAATGTCCTAACTATAAATGAAGCAAGGTGAAGGTGATTGTTGCTACCATTTTGAAATAAGAAAGGTAATAACTTCAGTTGCTCAAGTCTTTGCAAAAAATTAAATGTTATTGTTCATGAGAGAGGGCTGTAGATCATATTAGTTTTATGCATATTTTTAAAGGGGAAGATGAAAGAAAAAAAAAATCACAGAAATTCAAAGAAAAGACAAAAGAAAAGAACCAATTTATCTTAATTAGATACAGATCCAACCACAATTCTTCCAGCATACAGTCTAAATGCATAAATATAGAGAATCAGGACATTTTGGAAGTAGTTTAACATAGAAGCAACTTCAAAATACAAAATAATTTCAACTTAAAAGACATAATGCTATGATGTTACCTGTTTCATTTGGTCATAACTGGCTGGGTTAATAGCATTTACTGTATCATTTTGTGTTACATTAGGGCCAAGGCTAGTCCAATAATTTTCTTAACAGATTTGTGAAGGACGTAATAGCTTACACTCATGATTATTGTATTTGAATTCAGTCATCTATTCAACTCAAAGCTTTGTTGATCTGGGTAAAAAGTAACTTAGAGTAATTAATAATATGTACAATTCCCCTACTACATAGCTAATTTGTCTTTAACTTGTGCATGCTTAAATATCTAAAGCAATGTAGATGTTGGTGGTACTAAACTCTTAACTTCCAAGGATTTGTTCACAAATGATGGACATATTATACCTGAGCACTTATTATCTCTAACTAATGCATAAATCAATATGAAATTTGTAATTCTCATGCCTATAGTGGTTTTTTTTTTTTTTTTAAGAGAACCATCTATAGCTCACAATATCAATGGAATAAGAATAACAAATTCTAAAAAAAAATATAAATTATGCAGTAAACAAAGAAGGCACTGAATTACCAATTAGAGTAAGTACTGGCTTTGCAATGCCCCAATTTATACTATCTTCCCTTTGCCCTGCTCTTCATCATTTATTGGCCAACAATCTCTTCTTTTTTTCTTTTTCTTTTTCTCTATATCAATTAAAACATGTCAGAACAAAGAAAAAACAACAAAATTAAACTTTATGTGATATACCAGAACATTAATAGTGAAACTAAAACAAATCCAAATATTTAATTAATAGTGAAACCAAAACAAATCCAAATATTTAATTAGACTGTAAAAAGGGGAAACTCAATACAGATCAAACCAAAAAAAGAATCAAACAAAACCCATAAATAAATAAATAAATAAACCATCTGAGTTTCTCATAAAAGACCTTAAAACACAACAAATATTTCCAACATACTCAAAATATGTCTTTAAGTGCACATCACAGGGTCCAATTGTACCCTTATGGCCTGCAGAATCTTGATGAGTAATGCCTCCCTAAAATCCAAAAAAACCCAATTTTAATTTCTTCACAATTAAACCTGATAATAATCAAGTAATTGAATAGCTTTGTGACAAAGTGTATTTGTAACATGTATGTGACGGAAAACCTGTAAAACAGAATTCATATCAGAAAATACTGAAATGATCATATATAATGAGTCAAGAATAATGAGAGGACTATGGTTGGAGAGGTAGTTGGGGCGACCTTGGAGGTAGAATGCTTGACATGTTTGGTGGAATCAAAATTTCAAAGTGAATGGGAGCAAAAGAAATAGAGCCAGAAACTTAGAATTCTCCAAAAGAAACTTAGAATCTACCAAGATTTTTCTCTACAAATGTTTGGCTGCCCCAACTTTATCATGTGAAGAATTGGAACAAAAGAAAAACAAATGGGAAGAATTGACTCATATTTAAGGGATTAAGATTTGAAGTTATATATCAACAAATAACACACATTGCTTCTATACTATTTTTTCAGAAAATAAACTGAACAATGAGGAGGAAAAAATGGAGTGAAACAGAACAAACAATATAGAGAATCACCTTCACCTTCGACTAACTTGAAAGCCTATCCTTCAAGACCTATAGTGTCAAATGGTCTAAATCTTGGTTGCTTCAATAGATTTTCTTTTGAAATAGAGCAATGTGAGTATTATCGACAACTATAATAAAACACATTGTAGACAATCCATTAAATGATGAAAACAACATCAAACAGTGATTAGATGTGTATATTACAAATTAACAATTGAAACTGAATTTAACTCCAACTATCGAACGAAATTTGGTTTATCAAATAGAGTAATAAACAAACCTTAATACAATCAATCACCCCACTAAAAATATGGTGTAGTACTCTTAAATTTTACTGGTTTAAACAGACCATTGGGTTTTTTTTTGGTGTGGTATTCAAAAAAAAAATTAAAAAATTAAAATGAGACACACGTGTTCAGCAATCTTGAACAACCATACTAACCAACCCAAACCTTCAAAACAAAAACAAAATCGCCACAAAATGCAAAATATCAGCAGCCCCAACATAACATTCCGCAGTCTAGCATATTAAAAAATGAAAGATTATATTACCCATGAACTTGTTTACTGTTTCTTAATGTACAAAACTAACTTACGTTCACAATGCCCATATAATAAATAATAGAAAGGGAAAACCAATATAAGATAAATACAACAGAAAACACCATACATCAAACCAAAGCAAACCCAGAATCAAAACCAAATTAAAAAACCCCAGGAAAATAAAAATCCAACAAAAATTGCATAAAAAAAATTCAATACAAGAATTTTAATGATTCTTCTTTGCCATAACTCTGATAACAAAGGAAGAAGAAGACGTGGAAACTCTGAAAAAAAAAATCAATTAAGAGGAAAAGAAGCACACCACAAAACAGCGATCGGGTTTTCTGAAGGACGGCTCAGTCGGCTTTGTCAGACTAATGGACAGGCTAGGAGGCGATAGTGGAGGCCACTTTGGCCTTCAACGGCGGCGATGTCAACAGCCCCAGACTCAAATGAGGAAGACAGAGAAATTGTTTCAATTTTGTGTAGTTTTAGAGAGAGGAAGAGAGAAGACAAATATAAAGAAGAATTAAGAAAGAAAAAGTATTGCTTCTCAAAAAAAAGAAAGAAAAAGTATTTATATTTTTGGGGAAAGGAATATTAAAAGGCAAAAACGTTGTCTGTTTCTGTAGTTTAGTATATTTTTCTAGTTATAGGTGTTATCTTTTATAACAAAATATAAACTAAAATTATTAGGAAAGGTGTGAAATTTATAACTTCCCCCTGGAGCAATGCAACTGAACACCAACCATAGCAAAAAATGGTACTGAAACGTTACTCTTATTCTACCAAATGAAAAGGCACAATGTTTTGTTATTTTAAAACTTAAACGTGGCACAAATTTATGTAGCCACGTGGCGCAATGAGACGTGGTCAACAAAAAGTCAAACGTTTCGGCTATTAGTTATTATATATAGGGGAAAGGAATATTAAAAGGCCAAAACGTTGTCTGTTTCTGTAGTTTAGTATGTTTTTCTAGTTATAGGTGTTATCTTTTATAACGAAATATAAACTAAAATTATTAGGAAAGGTGTGAAATTTATAACTTCCCCCTGGAGCAGTGCAACTGAACACCAACCATAGCAAAAAATGGTACTGAAACGTTACTCTTATTCTACCAAATGAAAAGGCACAATGTTTTGTTATTTTAAAACTTAAACGTGGCACAAATTTATGTAGCCACGTGGCGCAATGAGACGTGGTCAACAAAAAGTCAAACATTTCGGCTATTAGTTATTATATAGATATAGATATAGATATATATATATATATATATATATACTAGCTTTTAAACCCATGCAAATGCACGAGAATTACATAAGTACATGCATTTTTGGGTTCTTGGAAAAAAAATACATCTATTTTCAACAAAATAGAAATAAAAATAATGTAAATTTTTGTACATAGAAATAATTAGAATACGAGAAAGAAAATATATTCAAATAATTTTAGGTAAATATTTGGAGAAACATTTTGTTTCAAAAGTCATACTTAAATAAATTTAATTAAATAAGTATGTAGCTAATGCAATTGAATTTATAAATTAACATTATCAATAATTTTCGAATCTGTCAATGGCAAAAGTTCCTCGATGGATCAAGATTTTGTCTAGAATCTATCAGCCAGACAGAAAGTTTCTCAATGGATCGAGATGCTATCAAGAAGCTATCGAGACAAAGTCCAGAAAGCTCAATGGATCAAATATGCGATAAGATCTGTAGAGAAAAGAAGTCCAAGGGGCTTGATAAATAGGAATCTGTCGAGGATCTGTCGAGCTTGAAGAAAGAAGGTTTTACAAGAAGGGAAAAAACACATAGAGATGAATGCAACAAGCAAGCTACTCAAACATAGATCCAATCAACATGTTAAGCTCTTACAAACATCTCTCAACATAAATGCAAAGCATTCAAAGATCCAAAACACACACATACACACAGTAAACAAGTCTAGCCAATTTTATATTTCAAAAACAAGTTAAGATGGTTTAGTGAGCATATATTAACACATGTATTTCTTGTGATGGCCAAATCACATTGTACCTGCACATGTATCAAAACTAGCAAAGAATTTGCGTGTTGTATGTGAAACATAGCAAGAGTGCATAAGTGACTCATATTATGACAATTTGAGATATGAGAAAATCAAATACACTCACACACAATCATAACTGCTTGATGGGGACTATCACCTTCGAGGTATATCCTATAACTCTCACATCTCCTAAAAACACGTTTTCAACCATATTTAAAAGCATTTTGATTCTTTTTGCTTTTATATTCTTTGCATATTTGTTTTTGAGCATATCATGCATGAGCATATAAGGGAGAGAGAAGAAATACCCAATTATGTTAAGCCACAAACATCACAATTTTGCTATGCCGAAGCACACAGATATTATACATGATTGGCGGGCTTTAGTGGTGAGATGGTTATTTATGCCTTTCTCTTAGGATTTTTTTAGTCATTCTCATCAAAAAGAGTGATATGAGTGTTAAGTGTAAAAGATTACTTAATCGTACTCATCACAAACATAAGCCACAAAGCTCACTTGCTTAGTTGTGTATTGAGATGCTCATCTAAGCTACAAAAGATACAATGTTTAGAAAACTTTGTTTCAATGGCCATCCAAGGTACACAAGTACCAATATACACATAACACACACTGTTTTTGTATTTTTCTGATTTTTTCAAATTTTTCTAATGAAAAAAAATAAAGCAAAACTGAAAACAAGCAAACAAAAACATGTTAAACAAAGCAAAACATAAAACTAGACTAACTCCAAAACAAGAAAGCAATACACACAAGTAATGCAAAAACCATAAAGGGAGAGAGAAAAAAAAATGATTGAGTCACTTTGAGCCTTTTTCCTTCCACACCTTGAAAGAACCTTTTCTTTGAGTGAACCTTTGATCCGGTGGTGAGGGAGAAGAATTGAAACTATTCAAGTTCGAAAGGAACATGAGGGCCTTAAGAAGATCTCCAAGAGGAGCAAAAGAGGATGGAAACTAATTATGGTTTCCGAACAAGATCACACTGTTGCTTTGTTGAGTGACTAATCACTTGTAGCAGTTTGGACAAGTATGCCCTGAAGTTCCAAAGTGATGACAGAGATGTGGCTTCTTCGGTTGAGACTGTTTGTTATTAACCTTCTTAGTCCTAGGGTTTCTAGTCTCTTTCTTTTCAAGCTTAGGGGGTGCACTTAAAATAGATTTGCCCTTGTCTATGTTCTCACTAGCTATATCAGTTTTACATTCATTGTTCTCAGAATTAACATTATTAGCAGGTGAGACAATCATAGTAGTACTTGAAAAGGCAATATTAGGAAAAGAGAAATCATACCCCAAACTGGTTCTATCAGAAGCAGATTTCTGAAAGCTTAGTATCTCATCGAGCTTTGCACTGGAAGTCCTCTCCAATTGAGCTCTAACCTGTAATAGTTCTGCTTCAAGCTTCTTTGTCTTTTCAGCAAGGAAGTTGTTCTCGAACTGCAAAGCTCCAATGGTTTAATTTGCTTCATCAACCTTTGCAGAGAGCTCCTCTCGATCTAGCTCCACATCACTTAGCTTCTTGGTGGCTAGCCTATAAAGTTTCTTATACTTCTCGGAAACCTTGTACAACTTAGCATAGGCTGTATGGATGTCATCTTGTTCATCCATTTTCTCAAACTTAGAGTCCACCAAGTCCTCTTCATCATCTACTGTTTTTGAAACCCTATTAGTAGGATCAATTGTAGCAGTAAAGGCATTTAAAATTCCTTTGTCATCACTATCATCTGACTCATCCTCAGGCTCGGTGTCACTCAAGGTAGCAACAAGGGCCTTGCTTTTTCCAATAGTCTTGAGATATGTTGGACATTCTTGTTTCATATGTCTAATACCTTGACATCTGAAACACTTTGGTCTGGAGGGAACAGTGTACTGACCGCCTTCCTTAGCATCATTCTTTCCTCTATCTTGGCTTTTGAATTGAGAAGAACTGGACTGCTTTTGGTCCTTGTCGAATCCTTTTGCATTGGCATTCTTTATAAACTTCTTGAATTGCCTGGTGATGTAGGATTTCATCATGGAATCTTCATCATCAAAGGACTCATCGGTCTCATTGCTTTTGGCCTTTAGTGCCATGCTCTTACTTTTGCTCGATTTCCCGATTCTAGTCAAACCCAATTCATAGGTTTGCAAGTTGCTAACTAGTTCTGTCAAAGGAATTTTATTAATGTCCTTTGATTCTTCAATAGTAGTGATCTTGTCATGGAATCTCTCCGGTAGAGATCTGAGCACCTTTCTTACAACCTTGGGTTCAGGAATAGTTTCCCCAAGATTAAAGGTAGAGTTAACTATGTCTTTTAGCTTGGCATAGAACTTGTCAAACAACTCATCCTTCTCCATCTTAATCTCTTCAAAGCTCGTGGTAAGCCTTTGAAGCTTTAAATCCTTGACAGCCTTAGTCCCTTCATAGGTTGTTTGGAGGATAGTCCTTGCTTCTTTAGAAGTTTCGGTAGAGGATATCTCCTTGAACTCCTCATTGGTGACTGCACTAAATAAAGCATTCAATGCTCTGCTATTGAAGTTTGCCGCTTTGATCTTGAAATCATCCCAATCAGCTGGCGCTTCCTTTGGCTTAGTCCAGCCAATCTCTACAGCTTGCCACACCTTCTCATCTAAAGACTGCAAGAAAGCTCTCATGCATACTTTCCAGTATGCATAGTTAGTGCCATCAAATAAAGGATGTATAATAAGAGACTATCCTCTATCCATGACAAATAGGGGTCAATGGATCACACAGCAAAGATTAGTCCTAATCAGAGTGTGCCCACTCTAATACCACTTGATAGGCCAAGAATGTATTGACCCCTTTGGTAACTTAATCAGTTAATTTAGCTAAGTAAAATTAATTAGATTCAATAACATGCAATAAGCGTGGTAGCACAAACAAATCACCAACTAAGTTAAATGCAGCGAAAAATAAATTTGACATGGGTGATTTGTTTATAAATGGAGAAAGCCATTGAAGCAAAACCCCACCAGGTGAATTTAAGGTCACCACTCCCGAGAATCCACTATTATCAAAACAAGCGGTTACAAGTAAAAGGAATCCCAGTACCTAATACCAACCTACAGTTGAACCCTTACCCCAATATCCAATTGAACTTGTAAAGTAGTGACAATCTCTCTTTTCAATGCACGGCTCTTAGTACGTAACTAACCAATTGATGCACGGATCTAAGTACATGACTAACACGCCAACTTGAAGAAGATGTTGGTTGCAAAGTTCTTCATTTCATCCAACGATGAAGATCAAGAAGCTCCTTGGTTACAAAACCCTTGGCGCAAAGACGCAGCAGCTTCTACAGGAATATGATGAATTAGGGCAAATTCTGTCTCCAGTCACAATTTGCATGCACAAACAATTTGCATTGAGTTGCATCACTTTGCATCACCTTTGACGGCCCTTAAAATAATCTTTATATATGTCTAGGGTTGTGAGAAAAGAAACCCTAACAAATACATATGGATATGTGTGAAACCAGATCTGGAAATCTAAATTTCGTAATTCTTGATAGATATAGCTTCTGTTGAGCTGCTATCGAGCATCAGCATTAAACCTCGATGGATATGGATTTGTCGAGCTTTAAATAAAAGCACTTCTTCACTTGTTTCTTGGATAGATTTGCATGACTTCAATAATAAACTTGAACTCTTATTCCTTGAAGTACTAAACTCATCCTAGATCTACCTAATTACAAGTAAAGTGCGTTTTGTCAAAGGATTACCCAATTTACATAACATATGTCTCTAACAATATCCATATATGTCCTAACACTATGCCTTCTTCAAGATTCAGATTTGGCAACGATTGTTTAGTTTCAGCGGGATTCTGATTTAGTAGCGATCGTTTAATCCTATGCCTTCTTTGAGATTCAAATTCAGCAACGATCGTTTCGTCTCATCGGGATTCAGATTCGACAGCGACCATTTAATCGTATGCGTTCTTCAAGATTTAGATTCGGCAGTGACCGTTTAGTCTCATTAGGATTCAAATTCAGCAACGACTGTTTTATCCTATGCCTTCTTCGAGATTCAGATTCGGCAGTGGCCATTTAATCCTATGCCTTCTTCAAGATTCAGATTCGATAACGACCATTTAGTCTCATCGGGATTCAGATTCGGCAACGACTATTTAATCCTATGCCTTCTTCAAGATTTAGATTCGATAGCGACTGTTTAGTCTCACTGGGATTCAAATTCGACAGTGACTATTTAATCCTATGCCTTCTTCGAGATTCAGATTCGACAGCGATAGATTAGTCGCATCGAGATTCGAATTCGACAGCAACTATTTAGTCTTGTCAGGATTCAGATTCGGCAGCGATCATTTAATCCTATGCCTTCTTTGAGATTCAGATTCGGTAGCGACTGCTTAGTCTCATCGGGATTTAGATTCGGCAACGACTATTTGGTCTCATCAGGATTTAGATTCAGCAGTGATCATTTAATCCTATGACTTCTTTGAGATTCAAATTCGGCAGCGACCGTTTAGTCTCATGAAGATTCAGATTCGGTCAAATTCGGCAGCAACCGTTTAATCCTATGTATTCCAAAACTACTCTTACCCAAAATTGCATTGTTCTCACGTTTTCAATCTCCTGAAATTTTCCATTTTATCATGCATAGTTTCTCATGTCTACGTAGCTTTTCTCATTTATATTTTATTGAAAAAGGGTGATGCATGGGTGAAAATGCATTTTTCTAAAACATGGATGTATGAACGCGAATACTTATATGCGTATGCACATTTACATTGTGCATGTATTTATGTACGTACGTATATATGCGCATACGTTATTGAAAACATATTTGCACTTTTGAAAAAGGGTATTTTGACATATGCATGTATTTTTTGAAAGAGAAAGGGGGGAGGGGCATGACCTTCCTTTTTTTTTTTTTAAATGGAATGCAAAAATTTTGAAAAATAGGATGAATATGATGGTTTTTGAAAAATGCTTATTATTTGTATATGGAAGAATGTATGCATTTTTGGAGAAAAGGTTTTTTTTAATAAAAAATTTATTTGTGCTTTTAAGAAAACAAGTGCACGTACATGCGTATATACATATGTATATCAATATAGAGGACAGACAGAAGGAAGATGATAGTAAGAAGGAAGATAAGCACTCACGGACAAGATAGAAAGAAGAAAGAAAGGAAGGAATCAGCAAAGCCCTATAATTGAAAGAAGAATAGAATAAAGACAAGAAAGGAAGAAGAATAAAGAGAATCTACAGCAAAGAAGATGAAAGAAAAAGCTACATAGAACAAAATGTCCCTATTCATGAAAAGTGAATACCTTCACCGATTTATTAACCAGGGTTAACTTTCCAATTAGAGTTATTTGTCAAGACAGGCAATGGTTCACTACTTCTATAAATAAACAGACTCTTGAAGAAGGAAGGCAGGCTCAAGTTTAGGCTCAAATTTCAGGCTTAAGTTTTAGGCAAGAGTTTAGGTTGAGAGCTTAGGCAATAACAGAACTTTCTCTCTTTTCCTTTTGTAACCAAGAAAGCTTCTCATTTTGTAATCTTTCCTCTACAGAAATCTTGTATCTCCCTCTCCCATTTTAGACTTGTATCTCCCACTATAGATTTGTAACCTTTCCTCTCTCCTTACAGAATCTCTTATAATTTCCATTACAGACTGTGTATCATGAGTTGTTAATCTTGTACCTATAAAGAAGGATGGTGTTCATCCAGTTGTTTCAATAAAGATTTCAAGACAGATTTCCATCAAGAAAGAATTTATTGTTTAAATTGTCTTCTTAATCTATGCTTGCATTTTATATTGAGATATCTATATTTGCTATATTCTTATAATAGTTCTTTAACTATTGTTCTCCATCACCGTATCTATAGCTTGCCATAGTCATATAATTTCTACTTGTTCATTACTATTCACTATATTGTGTTTTGTTTCTACATCATCATAACTATTATTCCATCCTACGTATCTATCATCGTATTTCCTCCTATTAGCTATTAGTCCTTTAGCTCAATTACTTTTGCACTTCTCCTGACCTTCATCCTACTCCCTTTACTATTAGTTCCATTGTTTTTATATGATTTTATATATTGTCATATATATATATATATATATATATATTTAGTTCTGTATGTCATAATTCCTACTATGTTCTATAGCTATTATTACTACGTGCTTTCCATCCTGGGTGGTATTGGCATCAGAGCCATGTCTAGTGAATGTATTGGTCCAACTAGCCCGATTTAGTGTAAAGCCCATCTAAGAGCAATCTATTTTCACATTCCTTCTATTTAATTTCAACACCGTGTTCAAATTTACAAGTCTAACTTAGCCCAAATGAAGGATACTCATGAGAAGAAGCATTCTATTGCCAAAGACCAAGTGAAGGATACCCATGAGAAGGTAGTTGCTACTAATGCTGGACTCCAGGTCTTATATTCCATGGTATGTGAGTTGGAAAGAAACTAGAGGATTTCAAATGAGGACTAAGTCTGTACATAGAAGAGCTGGAGAAGAATAAGGATGAGAGAGAGAGAGAGAGAGAGAGAGGTTGAGTTGACTAATGCTTATTCTTCGAACGTGGATAAGTCATAGTTTAGAATGGAAAATTGTAATATTCTCTTTATTTTACATAAATAATCAAAAGCTTTAAAAAAATAATAATAATAACTGAAACCGTAACTCAAAGTCAAATTAAAAATCTAGACTTCAAATCACTAATTGTTTTTTGGGCTATGTAGAGCGATTTAAAGCAATTCCTGTGCAATAATTATCATCAATAAAAAAAATTGTAATAATAACAATCAAGTGCTTCAAGGTACATTTTGTTGGTGTAAGAGACAAAAAATCTTAGACTTGTTGGATAGAATTAATCCTAAAACGTACCATACAAAATAATCTAAACAACTTTCTATCGCCTTTGGAAATTGAACACCTTGATGGAAACTGCAAAGATGAATGCAAAGAGTACTGCAATCCCAGCAACTACAACTGCAACAACTCCTAGAAAATCATGCTTGTATCCAAAATAGTTTTTAACAAACTCTTTCACTGATTCATTATTGCCGTCAGTCATCAATTCCTCTATATCTCCAAATTGTGAAACAACCAATCCATACAAAGTCCAAGCTATTGGACATGCCCAGTAGTACCATCTCCACCATACAGGAATCCTCTGTTGATTTCCAAGTAGATAAATGAAAGGAAAAGGAAAAAAGAAAAAGAGTTAGTAATTGTAAGATATATTTGTACGCATGAAAACCTGCACATCAAAAGTGGAAAATACTTACAGTTCGTGGGATTATGAATCCTGAAAATAGATTCCATATTGCATAAAATGCAGACGCTATTATGGAAGCAATATGGTGGTTTGGCGTCACAGCCACAGTCATCATGCCGTAGAAGGTAAAGTACAGCAATGTGAAGTACATGAAAAATAGATTCCAAAAGAATTTGGCAACAGTCCATTCAAACCCAATCATTGCATAAACTATGATGCCATAAGACACAGCTTGTGCAAAAACATATGGGAGCTCAATTGTAACCTGTGAGAAAAGACATAAGTTGCATTAACATACACAGTTATTGTAAACTAATACAGTGAAACTATATAGATTAAACTTGCAAGATGTGACCCTAGATACCTGTGCAAATGCATATGGCAATGCTGAATACATGCCAGCAGCTCTTTCTCTGTAGAAGACAGTTCGTTCAATTGCCACTACAGGCTGCACTGATGAAGAATTTTGGACACCAAGGAAGATAATAGCAGCATACATGGAACCCATTGCATTTATTAAATCTTGTTGCCTCTCGCTGCAATTTGAAAATGGTATTAAAATGTAGCAGTAAACCATTGAATTGTTCAAAATTTCTCAAAGTTTTGTAGCAGTAACTTACGTCTTGGAACCAAGGTCCCAGAACATTGTCCCAAATATCAAGGCAATGAAAACTGTGAACAGAAATCTCACGGCAGTGTATGGTGGGTTGCGCCAATAGGACCAGTGTTGCTTCCACAAGCAAGCGATGCATTGAGTGAAAAATGACTGTGCATACTGGGTTGGGAAATAGAGTTCTTTTTTATCAGGAGCAGGCTTGCTCAACTCTTGAATCAATGCCTTGTTCCTCCTAATGGATATGCCACATAGTTAGTAGGAGTTTTAGCCTTATATTCAAAGATCATGACCACTAAAAAAGAACTTATATATACATTTCCCAGATGGTAGAATTGTATTTCAGTCTTATAAAGCATTTAAAATAACATTGAACATACCTGTACAGCTCTGAGTTTTTGTACACATCAGTAAAATCAACACCCAAAGTTATTTCCTCTGCTGAAGATGAAACTTCCAACATCCAAGTTGCTGGATTGTAACCATCTTTAATTTTTCTAACTCCTTCAATGCTCTAGAAGTGAAGGAAAGGTATATGCATTAGGAAATATACAACACAGATAAAGATTTATGGTTGTTGGGTGTTTGTAGTTCTGATCTTCAAAGAATCCTACCTCAAAATACTTTATAAGATGGCATGAGTGGTGTCCCAATGGCCCAACGTATATCTCTTTTCCTCCACGTTTCATTAGGAAAAGCTGCAAATACATGTTACATATGTGTCATACTCAAATCTAGAAGGAAACCAACACATTTGCACCTAATCTGTTGCTACTTAATAGTCCTTACCTCATCAAAAGCTTCGAATATGTCAATGCTTGGCTGATGAATGGTGCACACAACTGTTCTTCCTGTGTCCACTGTGTTCCTAACTGTTCTCATGACAATTGCAGCAGCTCTTGCATCTAGACCTGAAGTTGGCTCATCCATGAATATTATGGAGGGGTTTGCCACAAGCTCAACCGCGATAGTGAGCCTCTTGCGCTGCTCAGTAGAGAGACCATTCACCCCAGGCAACCCAACTAGTGCATTCCTCAATGGGTTTAGCTCCACAAGCTCCATGACTTCCTCAATGAACATCTGCAACCGTTTGTTAGAACCATGAATCAGGATTTCTGGTAGTGATATAATAGTCAAGATCTTTATGGCAAACTCAAACATCTTCATTATGGAATCATGCTTAACACTTAACAATAGAATCCGATTTATTGAGCTCAATCTTGCTCATATTGTCTTAGTCTGCAACCATACCAAGAGAAAACAAGCTCATATATTTCAATATTCAATTGAGCTAAATTTAAGCACTTTCCAGAGTCTAGAATGAGCACAAGCTAAAGTTCCATACTATCGATTGAACTAAAAAAAGTAGGAAGAAATGCAAACAGAAAAACCATGAAGCAGAGGCCTTTTAGATACCAACCTTTCTGGTTTCTGAATCAACTTCAGAGGATAAGCGGAGCCATGCTGAGTAAAGCAAGGACTCATACACAGTAACATGAGGAGAATGAATGTCATTTTGCTCACAGTACCCAGAAATTCGAGCAAATGTTTCTTGGTTCTTTGGAAACCCTGATATTGTGATGTTCCCTTCAATATATCCTCCAGTTTTCCTACCAGCTAGCACATCCATCAGAGTTGTTTTACCAGCACCACTAACACCCATCAAAGCTGTGAGAACACCTGGCCTAAAAGCACCACTCACACCGTTCAAAAGCACCAATTTATCCTCAATAACACCCTGGCTCTTCATTTCCTACATGTCCAATCGAAACAGTCAGGTCTCAAGTTTCTACTTTCGGTACAATATTAATTTCCAAGCCACTACAAGAAACTCTTCACTTTAAGATATTTATGGCTTGAGTTACCTGTGGCATGTCAACAGAATATACAATATCATCAAATGTGATAGAATGTTGATCAAATGGAAGAACCATTCCTCTTTTCCCATTACGACTGGCCTCAATTTCAGCTCCTAACCTTGCAGATGAGCTACTTCTCCTCCTACTCCCTGCACATCCATTAACTTTAGTTGGAAACTAAAAGGACATAAAACTATGATACTCACAGGATACAATACACAATATTTGCAACATATTACCTATGTTGGAATGGTGACTTGAGCTGTTTCCTCTGAGTGTTGACTGTATGCCTTCTCCTGTCCTCTGCCCTTGTTCATTGCTTTCTGGTTCATCTGATTTTACAGTCTGTGCCTTTCCAAATGCTGCACAACAAATGGTACATCATTAACAAAAAAGCTCCTAAATTTATACAACATATAGCAGAAAAGGCGGAGATACCCACGGTTAAGATAAGCAAGAGCCAGCGTGAAAATGATGTTGAAAACTAGTAAGAATCCAACCAGTGCTCCTGTGCCAATCCAATACCAATATGCTTGTGTGACGAACCCACGAGACTTAAGAACTGAAATTCCCAGTTCTTCCGTTGTGCTACCCTATATCATTACAATTTAATCAAGCATTAGCTTGTTATTAACAGGAAGACAGCATAAATGTTCAAATGCATAGTCAAGAAGTTACATTTCTCCAGTTTCCCCCCAGGAACTCATTCACCAGTATTGCATTCTGCCCGTACATCAAAGGCGATATCCAATAACCCCATATCCACCATTTCTTTATATCATCTGTAGAAGTCAACAGAATAAAAGGCAATTCTTCAAGGTATAGTGTAACAAATTGTAAAAAGGTTTAAATAAATTTCTCAGTTTAGTATATTGTTACCTTTGGAAAGTATAAAGCCACCTAAGGCAAAAAGTAAGAGCAGTGCAAAGGACCCAAAAGTGTTGGCAACAATCATGTTTCTACCCATTGCTGCAATAGCTCGGAATAATGCAGAAGCCATTTGGTTTACAAGTAAGAGCAGAAGGTATTGTTTAAACAACCTGCAATATGTACATTTGAACATATTGATTAGAATATAACACACAAGCTAAACCAATATCTAAATGAGCCACTATATCATTATAATTACCTTCCAGGACTAGGATCAAATCCAATGACATAATAGGTCATAAATACCCAAACTCCAACTTCTAAAAATGTTACCGGAATCTTGAGGATCCATGTTGGAAGAGCATATACCCAAGAAGGATAGAAGAGGAGATCCCTTTGCTTGTAAAAGACAGGAAGCTTTACAATCGTCATAGAAAGCTCCGCCATTCCATTAAACATAATCATAATCACAGTGAAGAACAAAGCACCCGAATAAATTGATCCATCGGTTACTGATTCACGTGGCATCTTTGTCCGTAGGAAAAGTGTCATTGCAATCAGTGCCATTATAAAAAGCTGAAAGTACAGAAACAACAACAAACAAACAAAAAAAGATCAAAATCGAAACCCTGCTAAATTCAAATTAGGGAAAGAGTCAAAAATTAAGTTTTAAACCCACTTGTGTAAGCTTGAAGATATAAACAAATGAATTCCTCTTCATCAGCAAGTATTCTCTTGAGAAATTAGCTTTTAACAGCTCCTTCTTGTTAACACCATACTTGTTGGTTGTCAAAGCAGCCGGGTGACTTTTACTCTTGTCATATGGAACTGAAAGTTCATCTCCTATACTCCTGCCAACATGGAATGATTGGAATGCCTCAGCAAATTCCTGAACTGTGACAAAACTGTAAGGCTCATCTTTGCGTGCCCAGTACTGCTCCTGATCTTTCCTTGATGTCACCTGTCATAATCACAGATAATACAGATGAGAACTCCACATGTAAGGCTCATCCTTAAGTTTTTTATTAGTATGGATGAGATAAAAAAAAGAATAGATTAACACTAACTTCTTGCAAGAAGTCAGCCACGCCTTTTCGGTCCGGACATTTAAAACCCATGGATTCAAAAAAGTCAAGAACTAGCTCACGGGGACCCTGGTACACAATGTAGCCATCAGAGAGGAGAATAATGTCATCAAAAAGATCATATGTCTCTGGTGCTGGCTGCAGTAGAGAGATGACTGCTGTTCCATCAAGAATGTGAACATATTGCTTGAGTGAATTCACAATTTGGAAAGTTGTCGAACTGTCCAATCCAGTTGATATTTCATCCATAAACAATGCCTTTGCTGGTCCAACCAACATCTCCCCTATAATTTGATTCAATATAGATTAGCATACATCCAATTTCATATCAACTAAACTGAATTCTATTTGCTATTGATTTGATATACCTGTTGTAACACGCTTCCTTTGTCCACCAGAAATACCCCTTATCATTTCATCTCCAACCATGGTATCAGCACACACATCTAAACCCAAAACCTGTATATTTGAAGCAAATTAAAGAAACTAAAGTATATTATGTTTACTGTCTTAATAGTCATAAGCCTATGCCAAAACCGGCAATGTTACCTTTAATGTATAATCTGTCACCACTGTTGCCTCTTGGCCTTCAGTTGTGGCAGCCTGATATATCAGAAGCCAATAAACAAAAGAAAGCCACCATCACTCACTTGAATAAGTTATGTTACGAATAAAATTAAAGATGCTACTCAATCCAAAATTGAACATAAATAAACAACCATAATATGAACTATGGCAAAGATTACAGTTGCGACCATTATTATTATTTTTGGAATCTCAATTATTAAATGAGGTCCAGATACAGTTTCCTCATAAGGGAAAAAGTAATATTATAAATCTTTCGATCTAAGTGAAATACTAGAGATCAGCTAAAGATATAAATTATTGGTCAATAGCTTCTGCCTCACCTTCATGTAGATATCAATATCTGGATCTGGCTTGATATTTGCTTCTGTTTCTCTTCTGGACAACTCTGCTAGCATATCTGCAGATTTCCAAAACAACAGTCATTCTTCCTAATATTACATAATACTCATGACAGTTCATCTAGAAATTTATATTGACGGAAATCTATAAAATAAGTAATCCCATAACTAAATCAACTGACCATAGCGTGACCCAACCCCTTGGCACCTTGCAGAGAAGCCCAGGGTTTCTCTTACAGTCATTTCTCCAATATGGAGATCATATTGACTGATATAGGCAGCTGTTCTCTGGGGTACAAACTCATTCATGCCATGGCCATTGTAAGTCACCCTCCCGGACAACTGAAGAATTTCATAGATGATACTAAAGATTTAATAGATTAAAGAATTGCGAATTCAAGGACGAGTTGAAGCTGAATTCAAATTATTTTCACCTTTAGATCGGGGTCAAGCTTTCCGGCCAAAGCCAACAAGAGTGTTGTCTTACCAGAACTGGGCGGACCCAATAGCAATGTCATTCTGCAAAATACATATGCAGAAAATGAAAATGGATTCCCAGAAACTAATTGTAAACATTCAGAGTCCAAAGCATATTATAGCTGAGGTTGATTTCTCACCTTCTAGGCTTGATGATTCCACTAACATCTTTTAGGATAGACAAGTGTTTCTTTTTACTTGGAAGAATATGTAGAGAATTTAAAAAATCCTGTGCACAATGAAAAGTAAATTCATTAAAAACTTAACAGAAACACTTCAAAAGCAAAATTGTGTTACTGACTAGTACATATTTTGCTGCTGGTTACCTCTACAATATTGACACTGAAGTTAAAGAATGTAGGCAAAGCTCTGCCACCCACATGTGCTTCTGCCTCAACATTTAGGTGCTCAAATCGTACTTCAATAGTTGGAAGATCAATTCCAACTCTAAGAAAATTCCAAGAAACCAGAGAAATTAAAATCCATTACAGTACAAACCAAACTATATATATATATATATATATATATGAAAATTCTGAAGCATAAATTGGCAGAACTCTTACCTATCTATCCGTTTCCTGACCTTCATCAAGAACTTCTCATTGTCCTCTTCAGCTACTTTCACCAACCTCTCAAGCAATTGCTTCCTTTGTTCAAATCCAAGACTTTCTATATTGATTTCATTAGCCTCACCTTTTGAGGTAGTTAATATACCTTTTCTTAGACGATCAAACGTCGGAAGCTTTTCAAGGGCAGCCCATTTGAGAGCTTCTTCATCGTCTTCTTCATGTGAAGACCTGTTGAAAACTTCCACTGAGTTGTTCCTCCATAGGGAAGAACTATTCACTCTTAAACTACTACTAGCCTTGTAAATGTCACCCCCGTCCATTACAACCAACAGCTAAAACCCACCAAGTCCCCCCAGAAATATATATATTTCTTCAGAATTCAATTCAATGCGTGTAAATGTTCAAACTTAATGTCTAGAACCAAAGACTGGTCCTGCTGCAATAACTGCAAAAGCCCACCAAAACCCAGAAAGAGTTTTTGTTTTCTCAATATAGAAGTGAATTAAACAAAAAACAGATGATCAAACTCTCTATGCTTTTTTTCTCTGTATGTTGGTTTGGAACTTGTCCCAACAATGAATATGAAGCAACATTATTGGTGACATATATATAGAGTGAGGACATGGAAGTGTGTAAGTTTCTTAGAGGCGGCTTTTGTTGAAGTGCATTCACATCACAATGTCCTATGATGCTTCGTACGTACGTGGCGCGGGAACTCATATGTTGAAAGGTAAATATTCAATTAAAGTGCCACCTTTGGTACATGGACTTGAAAAATAAGACGCCACTTATTTTGACAACGTTTTTCTTAAAACTCCAAAAATATTCATTCTTGTGTACCAAACCAAAGATTTGTTAGCAATTTAATTATTAGTATTACACTAATTAACACACAAATCTTGGATTTTTTTTTTTTTTTTTTTTCTTACAAAACCCAACTTATATGTTGAAAAGGTAGAAGTTTAATTTCAATGTCACTTTGGTCCGACTTAAAAAAAAAGATGCCAATTCTTTTCACGTGATTTTTAGTAAACTCTAAATAGATTCACAACTTGTTTCTAGAACATAAAGATGGATGAGACTGCACCATATATTGGGGTAGACAATTTCACAACTTATATATTGCTGACAGGCTGCACCATATAATGGGAGTTACTATATTCCAGCATTACATCTCTGCATTGCTCAGCAGTTTTCTTTCTTTATTTATTTTTTTTTATGGGAGAAGAAAGTAATGAGCTAAGCAGTGATATCATCACATGCGAAATAGATAGTACCCAGTTGATTAATTTACCAATTTTGACTTCAGGCTTAGGCTAAGGAAACGTAGAATTTAAAAATAATAAAGAGGAGACCGTTATTGTTTATTACATCTGTTTTAGCTAAACTTATTGTTGATTACTATAATTCTATCCAAGTGTCTAACTTGTGTTCCAAGAACATAGTTGCAATAGTGATGCACTGTTGGGTTACCAACAATAGTGATGTACTATTTTTTAGAAAAAAGTTACGTTTTGTGTTTTCTTTGTGGACCTGGACCTTCTAGAACAAAAGTATGGTTGAGCATCGTTAATATGTAATAAATAAAGATGCGACTCTTATAAATCATAAGGTCAATTAAAATTTAATTAAAGGGTCATAAAGTAATATTTATTTATAAAAGAATAAATGGTTTCCGTATTTTTTTGCAATTCTCAGCTAGGCTTCTAGATAAAAAGGATAGTTGAATATCATGGTCAAGGTTCACATTCTTGTCAAGCAGACATGAGGGGGAAATGACCAAAGAGAAAGTTGGATTTTTTTTTTTTTTTTTTGAATAAGAAAGTTGAGGTCTGGAATTCTGAAAATGATAGATCCTAATTTTCCTCCGTATCCAATACCGTCTAGTCCAAAAATTAATTTTGGGAGTTTTTCTGCCAAATTAAAAGAAAGCAGTTGGTAGTTTCACAAAATTGAGTTGGATCACTTTTTCGTAGTAATGGGTCGTGGACTCACGGGGCACATGTAGCAAAAACCAAGAAGTCGTGATTCATGATAGTGAAAGCTCTTTTGTTTCAATAATCAATGGAAAGAGGCACGCTAATCTAATTGCCCCTACTAGGGCCGTACTTTTGGCGAACCCATGTGTCTTAATTGAATAGTTCTTGCAATTTATGATTTGCCTTTTGAGAAGGTTGCAATTTATCCCTTGAAAAATGTTAGAGTTATAAATTATTTTATAATATTTTTTACAAACTACTAATGTAATGAGTGGTTATTGGTAAATACTCCTTCCGTCTCAATTTTTTTGTCTTGTTTAAAAAGTCAAACTTTTTAAGAGAACATCATTTATTGTCTTGTCTACCTTTTAAAAATGTATAAGTTTTCAAAACTACCCTTAAAAAAATTATTAAAAAATTGAATTAGTAAATTAATAGGAGTATAACAGGAACATTAGTAAATTAATGACTTTTATTTTTAGAAACAAGACAATATTTTGGGACATCTCAAAATGAAATAAATGACAAAAAAAAAAAAAAATGGACGGAGGGAGTAAAAAAGTAATGTTAGTAGTGGGCTTAAATGAGAATCACTAAGAATTGACTACATCAACAATCTGTAAAATGTTGTAAAATAATTTATGACTATCACATTACTCGACTTGACTTTAGTTGGCATCTAATGCATTGAATTAAATTAGGTTTATAATTGTCAAAGTCTTGTGCTCAATTGATTGGTATTTCTTGATGTCTCCAATATGATTTACATGATTAAATCCCTCCACACTCAACTATCAAATTATCCACACAAAAAAAAAAAAAACTAGTATATTCTTTAAATAGCCAAGAGCCTTGTATCTCAACTGAATGACAACTTCTTGTTTCTTAACTGATTAGCACCTTCTGGTGTCTCCAATAGATACTAGGGTTCAAATCTTCCTTTCTTGTTGTAACTATCAAAGTATCAAAAAAATAAACTTAGATTAAAATAAAATATGGAAGGTGAAAGACCTAACACCCTAGGTATATTTAGACCCCAATTACCAATTTTTAGGCTAAACCATTTTTAACTTAATCTAACAATTAATGCCAAATATAAGTGATTAACCAAATTCCATTGCATGCATATTCAAATAGCAATAACTAAATATAAATGAATATAAAGTGCAGAATATATACAAGAAAATCACAAGAAAACACGAGAATGTGTTTTCAAAGAGGAAACTGAAGCCTCCAACAAAAAACCTTTATACGGCATCACCGCTGAATCTTCACTGGGGAATAGTAGCAATACAATATTGAATAAAAACCCTTCAAGCCTAAACATCCCCTAGTATTAGAGCTCTATAACCTCCAACTACCAACTAACTTCTTAGAGTCATTTCTTCACCTATTATCAAAGTCCATGTGTTGAGCAACCAATGGTAATGTAAGAGACTAACTCTCAAAAAAGAGTGTATCAGTACCTCTTTTTGGGGTTTTGTGGAGCCGCCACTTATTTTTAAGTTACAAAAATAAGAAACTATAAAATACATAATACATGAATAATACTGAGTTTTTATTGATTTGAACTCTTACATTTGATCGGAAGAAATTGTACATGGCTTTGGTCCTAATTTACAATCTAGTAAAAAGATTACAAAGCTTTGTTTCCTAATTACAATCTATCAACAATAAAGACTATTCTACAAACCTAAGATCTAGATTCGAGGGCTAGGTTACAGGATGAGAAGGTGTTAGACACCCATCCTGCTCAAACAAAGTTCGGTCTTCTAGACTCTAAACAATCAAGTACCCATATGAAACAAATTAATGAGGTGCAAAAAAAATGCAATGTTAATTTTCCTAGATCTAGGGTTAAAATTCTATTCTAAAATCTTAGATCCGCAACCTTATTTGATGCAAACAAAAAGTTTAATGAGGTTCACGATTAGAAAATTAAGATCTAATTTTTATGATGAAAGTTGTGAATTTTAAATAAAAAATACAGATCTAGTTTTATGATATAAAACAAAATGAGTTTTTCAATAAAAATACAGATCGTTTCTCAAAAAAAAAAAAAATACAAATATGTTTTTTAGATTTGTAAAGGAAGAGGTTTTATAATAAAATTCAAATCTATTTTTTAGAGACGAAAAAAAGAGATTTTATAATAAAATTTAGATCTGTTTTTTTAGAGATGAAAAAGATGTATTTATGCATGAAATTTCAGATCTGTTTTTGAGAGATGTAAAAAGGATATATTTATGCAAAGTATTTCAGATTTGTTTTTAGATAGAAAATAAGAGAAGTGTTTATACAAAAGAATTTTAGATCTATTTTTGTAGAGATATGAAAATAAGAGAAGTGTTTATACAAAATAATTTCAGATCTATTTTTGTAGAGATATGAAAAGATGTTTTTATGCATGAAATTTCTTGCGAATCTACAATTTCAAATAATGATTCGACCTTAGATCTATACATGTGAATCAACAACAAACAAAATCCTAGACCTATCATATGAACTAAAATTTGGAAAAGAAAGCATGCAATGAATAAACCATAGACATGATTACGTAAAGAATGGCATAAAGAAACACATGTTATACAAAACTTTAAACAATACTAAACTATAAATGCATGAATTAATCTTACGGAGGGGAATTGCTTTAGAAATCAGAGAGTATAAATCTCTCTAAGATCTAACGAACTGTCGCTTAACAAAAAAGAAAATCCTAAAAAATAAAAAAAATAAAAAAATAAAAAAAAATACTTCCAGAGTTTCTTTAACGTTAAGGTGAAGAGGAGTGCTGAATTTTGGATGGTCTCCTCTATTTATAGAGGTGGTATTTGCTTAAAATATAAGCTAAAGCTGTATTGAAACTCAACAAACACAAGTTGGGTCAAGTTTATACCAAAAAAATTGGATTTGATGAGTTTTAAACTGAGAAAAAAAAGAAACTGGACACATTTTTGAATTTGTGCAAATCGGCACTGATGAAGTGCCGATTGGCACTCCTGATAGACTCTTCTAATTTCCTTTTTCTTACACATTTTGGACTCTTTTTAGCATTTTTCTGAGTTTGGAATTGTATTTAGACTTGTCTTAGACTTATATTCCTAATAAAACTCATCCTAACTTGATAATTAAACCCTTAAAATAATTATTTTAGAGATAATTATCCTAAAAACCTAATTATTAGTCCAAATTTAATATTATCAGCTTATTTCTTTTATTCCCATGCAACCGCTCACATTTTAATAAATATTCCACCAATCACAGAAATTCATTTATTTAATTTTATTAGTTAACCAATCAAAATTAATTTCAATTAATCACGTGTGATAGGTTTCACCCAAATGAATGCATGTAGACCATTAAAATTTGATCTTGTGATAACTTTCGATCTAAACGTCCAATTTAGAAACCAAACACATCGTTGTGATCGTTAGAATCTCAAGATCATTTTCATGATATGTGATGAATGAGTTAATGCCTAAAATGCAACCATAATTTTTGGGGTACATAGAATGGTTATTTTATCATCTTCCAAGGTTAAATTATGGGTGTGAAACTGAGTGTCTACAAGAATGTCACCAAGAAATCTTGGATTTGTGGTATTGCTGCTCCAATGGTTCCACACACCAATCACTCAAGGTATACCACTCGATGGTAATGTAGAATGCTTGAGAAATCTCACAAGGAATGACTAGGTTTTCACTCTCAAAGCTCTCTCACAATCCTCAATCTGCTCTCCTAGGGTTTTCACATGTTGTTCTTCCAAATTGTAATAGGTTGGATTTGGTACAAGATTAGCTGGCTTAAGACAAGAATAAGGTATTAGAATTTCTTCCTGGAGCAAGTCACGAGTAGATTGCGCATGCTAATAAAAAGAATACTCCTTTTTACAACACTTGTGTAATTCAAGGGAAACTCAAGTCATGGTTTGGTCGTGAGTTCCACTCTTCAGTAATTTTGACCAGGGCTTAAGTATACTACCCAAAATACATGTAATCCCAAAAATACATCAAAATATAAGTATAATTACAAGTAAATATGACACGGAATAAAACTAGCAAAAACTTGGACTTAGTAGAAGGTATTAGAAGAAAATGTAATCCAAATCTGAATTTGTCAAAATTCACATCAGTCTTAACTGTTGTTTAACCACTGATAGTGGCATAACTAGTTAAGGAGCCTACTACTAGTGAACTTCAACATTGAGGAGTCTAAGTCATCCATTTTTTATCCCCAATTATTCATAAACAACAGACGATGGTGGTGAACTTAAAAAATTGCTCTCATAGGTGAGACTTAGGGTCCGTTTGAATACAGCTGAAAACTGAAAACTGAAACTAAAAACTGAAAAACACTGTAGCAAAATAATTTTTAAATGTGTGAATAGTATCGTGGGACCCATTTTTAATGAAAAAGTTGCTGAAAAGTGAAATTTGTGGGTCCGTAAACAGTAAAATTATGCTGAAAAGTCAAACTTTGCGGCTACTGTTCAATGAACAGTAGTCGCTACAGTACTGCTACAGTGAAAAAAGTGGACTGACCGCGTGAGGAAAAAAAAAAAAAAAAAAAAAAGCAAAACGCAACGCAGTAAAACGTGCCACCCAAACGGACACTTAGCCTCATTAATTGAAAAATGTGACAAAAACTTAGAAACAGTTCCAACTTTACTTTCCTTGATTTTCTTCTATTAATTTTTTCTTTTTGATAAGTTCTGCTATTATTTTTTGATTTACTAATAAAGAGTTATTATATATGATACTAAATTGCAATATCTAGTACTTTCTTAAACATTCTCTGTGGTTGTTTTGTTTTGTTTTGGTGGAGAATGAAGGGGATGGATTGTGTTTAAAACTGCGAGTTCATTTTACTACTAGATTCTTGCACTCCTTGAGATTTCAATGTGGCTAGCATCGGATAACAATAATTAAATAGAGTGTCACGTAGATTAAATAATACATTTTCAGATTTGATGAGTCAAAAAATAACATGGGATTGTCATTCCATGTTAATGACGACCCAAACAAGCGTTACACATTTATTGCGCGCATTGATGATGAAACGTAATGGACGAAGCAACGGTAACAAGTGAACTGTGCGCTTCAGAGCTCTCATTGATAACACAATAGCCATTGAGCATAAATACAGACATTCATTATCCATTAAGACAGGAAACAACTATAAAAGAGAGGAACAACGAAATCAAAAGTACACACAAATACTCATCCAAAAATCACTCCTAGTCACTTTCTCTCTAAACAATTTTTTTCCCTTTCTGACTTAAGCATTGGAGTGGTTTTGGCAAACACCACACCGGTGTATTACACTTCTTCCCCAGGCTTTCTTGCAGGTTTGCACCGGAGACATGACTAACCACAGGATCATCCATCTATTGAGACGAGGTCCTTAACTTGGTGATTTTTCGCATCATCAGTTTGGTGCCATCTATGGGGAACGCTAATCATTCAAGCCATCTTCCTTAAGTGACAAAAGAGAACCTCGTAGCACGAGATGGATGTCGAACAAGCCGCACAGCAAATTCAAGCCCTGACAGCCAGCTTGGAAGAAGTAACTCGCCAAAATGAAGAACTGAGAAGAACCGCTGAATCCTAGAATGAGGAACGACGGCGGACTATGGAGAATCAGAATGAAGAAGAACGCCGAAAGGTCGAAGGAAACCATAATGAGGAAGGATCAGATAGCCAGATCAATAGGAGGACGAGAGCGTCAAAAGAAAACTCGTCTAGAATGGAGAGCGAGCTTGGGAGTATGAGGAAGGAGATGGACGAGCTCAGGAATGTAGTAAAAGATAGAGTTGTAGAGAACTTAGATGGAATGATTCGAAGGAAAGATTCACCATTCACAACAAAAGTGTTGAACCGTCCACTCCCACCAAAGTTTCACCTTCCCCAACTAGAGTCCTTTGATGGCTCAAAAGATCCCTTGGATCACATCGAGTCATTCAAAACTTTGATGCTTTTATAGATGACCCCAGACAAAGTAATGTGTAGGACCTTCCCAACAACACTGAAGGGCGTAGGTAAGGTGTGGTTCGGCAAGCTACCCTCAGGCACCATTGCGAACTTCAAGCAGCTCAGCAAGGGTTTTGTTCGTCATTTCATTGAAGGACAACGACACAAGAAGCCAACTGAGCATCTTCTCAACCTACGCCAAGCAAAGGGAGAATCGCTAAGGCAATATGTGACATGCTTCAATAAAGAGTTACTGCAAGTGGACGAAGCGGAGATTTCTTCTTCTCAATCACCAAGAGTTCGCCGAAAATAGTGGCAGAACTACTTCACAATGTCCAGAAGTATATGAATGCAGAGGATGCTATGACTACTAAAGGTGTGACAACCAAAAGGAAATGAGACGAAGAAACCAATCATAACCCTAGTAAGAAGGAGACACGAGGCATTAGGCATGTGTTGGACAAAAAGAAGAACCTACCAAATCGAAGGCCTAAGTTTACTAGCTTCACTCCCCTAGTGATGCCTATAACCCTGATAAGAAGAAGGAGACACGAGGCACTAGGCATGTGTTGGACAAAAAGGAGAACCTACCAAATCGAAGGCCTAAGTTTACTATCTTCACTCCCCTAGTGATGCCTATTGAGCAAGTATTGATGCAGATAAAAGACAAACCTTCTCTGCAATGGCCCAGACCCATTTACACTCCAACAAAAGTAAGAGACAAAGGCAAGTACTATAAATTCCACTAGGACCACGGGCATTGCACTGACGAATGCAGGCATCTGAAGAACCAAGTAGAAACCCTAATCCACCAGGAAAAATTACAAAAGTTTGTACAAAGAACGGAGTCATATAAACGATAACAAAGGGATGAAAAGGACAGGGAACCAGAGATAGGGGGCAATAAAGCCCTCATAGGAGAAATAAGGATGATCTTAGGAGGATTGGTAGCGGGAGGATCCTCCAGATCACTAAAGAAGGCGTATGCAAGAGAAGTGAACAGCGTACACTTGCGATTCCCACCTTTAAAAGTGTCTAGATGTAATGAACCGGATATCATCTTTTCCGAGAAGGACGCTTGTGGCGTTAGAAAACCCCATGATGATCAGCTAATTATAATGCTCAAGATGGAAGAACTCAACATGCAATGGGTATTGGTGGACAATGGAAGCTCAACAGACATCATCTATCTACCAGCTTTCCAACAAATGAAGTTGAGCAAGGAAAGGCTTCGACCATTCACTTCCCCATTGGTAAGCTTCACCGAGGACAGGGTTATTCCCAAAGGCATTGTTGAGCTAACCATAATTGCAGGCACTTATCCAGCACAAGTCTCTAAAGGTGAAGTACCCTATAACCCACGGCATAAGGGAAATTAAAGAAGACCAAGTCCTCGCAAGAAAATGCTATCAGGCTGCCTTAGAATCAAGGGAAAACCACACATGGATGATAGATGAACCTGAACTAGTCCCCGAACCATAAAAAAATGCCACAAGAAGTTGAGTTCATCCTTAGATCCGTCCAAAGTCTTGAAGATAGGTTCAGCACTTTCAGCCTCAGAGAAGACGAAGATAACAAACTTCCTAAGAGAGAACCAAGATGTTTTCGCTTGGAAGCACGAGGATATGCTAGGAATCGATAGATGAGTCATCCAGCATCGTCTCAATGTTAATCCGGAGTGCAGACCAGTGCAATAGAGATGAAGAGTATTTGCGCCTAAACATAATAAGGCAGTAGCACAAGAGGTTGAGAAACTCCTGAAGGTAGACTTCATAAGGGAAGTGTTCAACCTTGAGTGGCTAGCTAACGTAGTGATAGTAAAGAAGAACAATGGCAAGTGGAGGATGTGTGTCGACTTCACAGATCTCAACAAGGCAAGCCTGAAAGATAGATTCCCCTTACCCAGAATTGACCAACTGGTAGATTCAACTGCTGGACTCAAACTCTTATATAGTATTCCTCTTCAAAATAATAATAATAATAATAATAATAATAATAATAATAAGTGCTTCAAGATACATCTTGTTGGTGTAAGAGACAAAACATCTTGGAATTGCAAGATAGCATTAATCCTAAAAACATACTATACAAAATAATCAAAACAACCTTCTATCGCCTTTGGAAATTGAAAATCTTGATGGAAACTGCAAAGATGAATGCAAAGAGTACTGCAACCCCAGCAACTACAACCGCAACCACTACTAGAAAATCATGCTTGTATCCAAAATAGCTTTTAACAAACTCTTTTACTGATTCATTATTGCCATCAGTCATCAACTCCTCTATATCTCCAAATTGAGAAACAACCAATCCATACAAAGTCCAAGCTACTGGACATGCCCAGTAGTACCATCTCCACCATACAGGAATCCTCTGTTGATTTCCAAGTAGATAAATGAAAGGAAAAGGAAAAAAGAAAATGAGTTAGTATTTGTAAGATATATTTGTAGGGATGGCAATTTTTGCCCGACCCGCGGGTACCCGGTCCGGCCCGACCCTAATGGGCCGGGTTTTACCCGATCCGATTAGAAATAGGGTCGGGTATGGGTTTTTAAAAAAAAAACCGAACCGGGTCCGGGTCGGGTCCGGGTTTTATAAATAAAACCCGAGACCCGGCCCGAAACCCGACCCGTTAAAAAACCCGGAACCCTAAATTACGAAAATACCCTTTATATATATATATATATATATAAACCTATTCTAACCCTAATCCCTAATCTGGTTATCCCTCTCCCTCATTTCTTTTCTTCAGCCTCCCTCGCCTCCCTCCCTCATTTGATTTCAGCCTCCCTCGCCTCAGCTCAGTCCGTCCCTCGCCTCCCTCCCTCGCCTCACTACCTCATTTCAGTTCAGTCCAGATCAGTCCCTCGCCTCCGGCCTCATTTCAGCTCAGTCCGTCCCTCGCCTCAGTCCCTCACTCCGACGCTCCCTCATTTCAGCGATCTCACACCGTCACATGCACGGCCACAAGCTGTATGTATAGCGTCATGAGCATCATGAACTCATCAGACGAGCTAGTGGGACTTCCATTTCCGACAGATTTAAGAAGGGAAAGATGTCGCACTGTCTCCATTTTTTTTTTTCTTGTTTCTTCTTTTTTTTTTCTGGGTTCAGTTCGCCTCAATCATGTGAATTTGTGTTTGTGTTTGTGTTTATGATTTCTGAAAGGGAAAAATGTAAATCATAGATCTGAAATTTTTGTTTGGATTGTGATTTTGAAAGGGAAAATGTAGATCTGAAATTTGTGTTTGTGATTTCTGTGATTGTGATTGTGACTGTGATTGTGATTGTGTTTGGATTGTGATTTTAAAAGGGAAAGATTTCTGTGATTGTGATTGTGGCTGTGTTTGGATCTGAAATTTTTTTTTTCTTTTGGTTGGGCCACGAATTGGGCCCAATCCTTTAACGGGGCCCGTGGGGCCCGCGGGGCTCGGCTGGGGCGGGTCCGGGGCCCGAGAAAAAAACCCGTTTAGTTAACGGGCCGGGTCTGGGCCATGGGTCTTGACCCGCGGGTCGGGTCCGGGTATAGAAAAACCCGGCCCGAACCCGACCCGTTGCCATTCCTATATATTTGTACGCATGAAAACCTGCACATCAAAAGTGGAAAATACTTACAGTTCGTGGGATTATGAATCCTGAAAATAGATTCCATATTGCATAAAATGCAGACGATATTATGGAAGCAATATGGTGGTTTGGCGTCACAGCCACAGTCATCATGCCGTAGAAGGTAAAGTACAACAATGTGAAGTACATGAAAAATAGATACCAAAAGAATTTGGCTACAGTCCATTCAAACCCAATCATTGCATAAACTATGATGCCATAAAACACAGCTTGTGCAAAAACATATGGGAGCTCAATTGTAACCTGTGACAAAAGATAGTAAGTCGCATTAACATACACAGTTATTGTAGACTAATACAGTAATACTCTATAGGTTAAGCCTGCAAGATGTGACCCTAGTTACCTGTGCAAATGCATATGGCAAGGCTGAATACATTCCAGCAGCTCTTTCTCTGTAGAAGACAGTTCGTTCAACTGCCACTACAGGCTGCACTGATGAAGCATTTTGGACACCAAGGAAGAGAACAGCAGCATACATGGAACCCATTGCATTAAATAAATCTTGTTGCCTCTTGCTGCAATTTGAAAATTATATTAAAATGTAGCAGTAATCCATTGGAGTGTTCAAAATTTCTCAATTTTTTGTAGCAGTAACTTACATCTTGGAACCAAGGTCCCAGAACATTGTCCCAAATATCAAGGCTATGAAAACTGTGAACAGAAATCTCACAGCAGTGTATGGTGGGTTGCGCCAATAGGACCAGTGTTGCTTCCACAAGCAAGCCATGCATTGAGTGAAAAATGACTGTGCATATTGGGTTGGGAAATAGAGTTCTTTTTTATCAGGAGCAGGCTTGCTCAACTCTTGAATCAATGCCTTGTTCCTCCTAATGGATATGCCACATAGTAGAAGTTTTAGCCTTAAATTCAAAGAACATAACTACAACAAAGAACTTATTTAAACATTTCCCAGATAGTAGAATTGTTTTTCAATCCTATAAAGCATTTAATATAACATTAACATACCTGAACAAATCTGAGTTTCTGTACACATTAGTAAAATCAACACCCAAAGTTATTTCCTCTGCTGAAGATGTAACTTCCAACATCCAAGTTGCTGGATTGTAACCATCTTTAATTTTTCTGACTCCTTCAATGCTCTAGAAGCAAAGGAAAGGTATATGCATTAGGAAATATACAACATAGATAAATATTTATGGCCTTTGGGTGTTTGCAATTCTGATCTCCAAAGAATCCTACCTCAAAATACTTTATAAGATGGCTTGAGTGGTGTCCCAATGGCCCGACGTATATCTCTTGTCCTCCACGTTTCATTAGGAAAAGCTGCAAATACATGTTACATATGTTTCATACTCAAATCTAGAAGAAAACCAACACATTTGCATCGAGTCTGTTGATAGTTAATAGTCCTTACCTCATCAAAAGCTTCGAATATGTCAATGCTTGGCTGATGGATGGTGCACACAACTGTTCTTCCAGTGTCCACTGTGTTCCTAACTGTTCTCATAACAATTGCAGCAGCTCTTGCATCTAGACCTGAAGTTGGCTCATCCATGAATATTATAGAGGGGTTTGCCACAAGCTCAACCGCGATAGTGAGCCTCTTGCGCTGCTCAGTAGAGAGACCATTCACACCAGGCAACCCAACAAGTGCATTCCTCAATGGGTTTAGCTCCACAAGCTCCATGACTTCCTCAATGAACATCTGCAACCGTTTGTTAGAATCATGAATCAGGAACTCTGATAGTGATATAATAGTCAAGATTATTATTGCAAACTCAAACGTCTTTAATATGGAATCATGCTTAACAATTAACAAAAGAATCTGATTTATTGAGGTTAATCGTGCTCATATTGTCTTAGTCTGCAACCATACCAAGAGAAAACAAGCTCATATATGACAATATTCAAGTGAGCTAAATTTAAGCATTTTCCAGAGTCTAGCATGAGCACCAGCCAAAGTGACATACTGTCAATTGCACTAAAAAAGTAGGAAGAAATGCAAACAGAAAAACCATGGACCAGAGTGGCCCTTTAGATACCAACCTTTCTGGTTTCTGAATCAACTTCAGAGGATAAGCGGAGCCATGCTGAGTAGAGCAAGGACTCATACACAGTAACATGAGGAGAATGAATGTCATTTTGCTCACAGTACCCAGAAATTCGAGCAAATGTTTCTTGGTTCTTTGGGAACCCTGAGATTGTGATGTTCCCTTCAATATATCCACCAGTTTTCCTACCAGCTAGCACATCCATCAGAGTTGTTTTACCAGCACCACTAACACCCATCAAAGCTGTGAGAACACCTGGCCTAAAAGCACCACTCACACCCTTTAGAAGCACCAATTTATCCTCAATAACACCCTGGCTCTTCATTTCCTACAAGTCCAACCAAAATAGTTAGGTCTCAAGTTTCTTCTTTCGGGACAATATTAATTTGAAAGCCACTACAAGAAAAATTTTTAGTTTAAAATATCTATGACTTGAGTTACCTGTGGCATGTCAACAGAATATATAATATCATCAAATGTGATAGAATGTTGATCAAATGGAAGAACCATTCCTCTTTTCCCATTACTACTTCTCCTCCTACTCCCTGCACGTCCATTAACTTTAGTTGGAAACTAAAAGGAAATAAAACTATGATACTCACAGGATACAATACACAATATTTGCAACATATTACCTATGTTGGAATGGTGACTTGAGCTGTTTCCTCTTAGTGTTGACTGTATGCCTTCTCCTGTCCTCTGCCCTTGTTCATTGCTTTCTGGTTCATCTGATTTTACAGTCTGCGCCTTTCCAAATGCTGCACAACAAATGGTACATCATTAACAAAAAAGCTCCTAAATCTATACAACATATAGCAGAAAAGGCAGAGATACCCACGGTTAAGATAAGCAAGAGCCAGCGTGAAAATGATGTTGAAAACTAGTAAGAATCCAACCAGTGCTCCTGCGCCAACCCAATACCAATATGCTTGTGTGACAAACCCACGAGACTTAAGAACTGAAATTCCCAGTTCTTCCGTTGTGCTACCCTATATCATTACAATTTAATCAAGCATTAGCTTGTTATTAATAGGAAGACGGCATAGATGTTCAGATGCATAGTCAAGAAGTTACATTTCTCCAGTTTCCCCCCAGGAACTCATTCACCACTATTGCATTCTGCCCGTACATCAAAGGCGATATCCAGTACCCCCATATCCACCATTTCTTTATATCATCTATAGAAGTAAGTCAACAGATGAAAAGGCAGTTCTTAAAGGTATAGTATAACAAACTGAAAAAAGGTTTAAATAAATTTCTCAGTTTAGTATATTGTTACCTTTGGAAAGTATAAAGCCACCTAAGGCAAAAAGTAAGAGCAACGCAAAGGACCCAAAAGTGTTGGCAACAATCATGTTTCTACCCATTGCTCCAATAGATCGGAATAATGCAGAAGCCATTTGGTTTACAAGTAAGAGCAGAAGGTATTGTTTAAACAACCTGCAATATGTACATTTGAATATATTGATTAGAATATAACACACAGGCTAAACCAATATCTAAATGAGCCACAATATCATTATAATTACCTTCCGGGACTTGGATCAAATCCAATGACATAATAGGTCATAAATACCCAAACTCCAACTTCTAAAATTGTTACTGGAATCTTGAGGATCCATGTTGGAAGAGCATATACCTAAGAAGGATAGAAGAGGAGATCCCTTTGCTTGTAAAAGACAGGAAGCTTTACAATCGTCATAGAAAGCTCTGCCATTCCATTAAACATAATCATAATCACAGTGAAGAACAAAGCACCCGTATAAATAGATCCATCGGTTACTGATTCACGAGGCATCTTTGTCCGTAGGAAAAGTGTCATTGCAATCAGAGCCATCATAAAAAGCTAAAAGCACAAAAACCAAACAAACAAACAAACAAAAGTTAAAAATCAAAATCATACTAAATGCAAATTAAAGCAAGAGTAAAAAATTAAGTTTTAAGCCTGCTTGTGTAAGCTTGAAGATATAAACAAATGAATTCCTCTTCATCAGAAGGTATTCTCTTGAGAAATTAGCTTTTAACAGCTCCTTCTTGTTAACACCATACTTGTTGGTTGTCAAAGCAGCCAGGTGGCTTTTACTCTTGTCATATGGAACTGAAAGTTCATCTCCTATACTCCTGCCAACATGGAATGATTGGAATGCCTCAGCAAATTCCTGAACTGTGACAAAACTGTAAGGCTCATCTTTGCATGCCCAGTACTGCTCCTGATCTTTCCTTGATGTCACCTGTCATAATCACAGATAATACAGATGAGAACTCCACATGTAAGGCTCATCCTTAAGTTTTTTATTAGTATGGATGAGATAAAAAAAAGAATAGATTAACACTAACTTCTTGCAAGAAGTCAGCCACACCTTTTCGGTCCAGACATTTAAAACCCATGGATTCAAAAAAGTCAAGAACTAGCTCACGGGGACCCTGGTACACAATGTAGCCATCAGAGAAGAGAATAATGTCATCAAAAAGATTATATGTCCCTGGTGCTGGCTGCAGTAGAGAGATGACTGCTGTTCCATCAAGAATATGAATATATTGCTTGAGTGAATTCACAATTTGGAAAGTTGTCGAACTGTCCAATCCAGTTGATATTTCGTCCATAAACAATGCCTTTGCTGGTCCAACCAACATCCCCCCTATAATTTGATTCAATATAGATTAGAATACATCCAATTTCATATCAACTAAACTGAATTCTATTTGCTATTGATTCGATGTACCTGTTGTAACACGCTTCCTTTGTCTGCCAGAAATACCCCTTATCATTTCATCGCCAACCATGGTATCAGCACACACATCTAAACCCAAAACCTGTATATTTGAAGCAAATTAAAGAGATTAAAGTATATTATGTTTACTGTGTCTTAATAGCCATAAGCCTTTGCCAAAACCGGCAATGTTACCTTTAATGTATAATCTGTCACCACTGTTGCCTCTTGGCCTTCAGCTGTGGCAGCCTGATATATCAGAAGCCAATAAACAAAAGAAAGCCACCATCACTCACTTGAATAAGTTATGTTACAAATAAAATTAAAGATGCCACTCAATCCAAAATTGAACATAAATAATCAACTATAATATGAATTATGCCAAAGATTACAGTTGCAACCATTATTATTATTTTTGGAATCTCAATTGTTAAATGAGGTCCAGATACAGTTTCCTTAGAAGGGAAAAACTAATACTATAAATCTCGATCTAAGTGAAATACAAGAGATCAGCTAAAGATACAAATTATAGGTCAATAGCTTCTGCCTCACGTTCATGTAGATATCAATATCTGGATCTGGCCGGATATTTGCCTCTTTTTCTCTTCTGGACAACTCTACTAGCATATCTGCAGATTGCCAAAACAACGGTCATTCTTCCTAATATTGCATATTACTCATGACAGTTCATCTAGAAATTTATATTGAAGGAAAGCTATAAAATAAGTGATCCCGACCGTAGCTAGATCCAACCCCTTGGCACCTTGCAGAGAAGCCCAGGGATTCTCTTACAGTCATTTCTGCAATATGGAGATCATATTGACTGATATAGGCAGCAGTTCTCTGGGGTACAAACTCATTCATGCCATGGCCATTGTAAGTCACCCTCCCAGACAACTGAAGAAGAATTTCATTTTTTTTGTCCTTTTAATCAGAGATGATACTAAAGATTTAAATAGAGTAAAGAATTGCAAATTCAAGGATGAGTTGAAGCTGAAATCAAATTATTTTCACCTTTAGATCAGGATCAAGCTTTCCAGCCAAAGCCAACAAAAGTGTTGTCTTCCCAGAACTTGGAGGACCCAATAGCAATGTCATTCTGCCAAATACATATGCAGAAAATGAGAATGGTTCCCAGAAACTAATTGTAAACATTCAGAGTCCAATGCATATTATAGCTGAGGTTGATTTCTCACCTTCTAGGCTTGATGATTCCACTAACATCTTTAAGGATAGACAAGTGTTTCTTTTTACTTGGAGAATATAGAGAGAATTTAAAAAACCCTGCGCACAGTGAAAAGTAAATTCAATAACAACTTAACAGAAACACTTCAAAAGCAAAATTGTGTAACTGACTAGTACATATTTCGCTGCTGGCTACCTCTTAAAGAATGTAGGTAAAGCTCTGCCACCCACATATGCTTCTGCCTCAACATTTAGGTGCTCGAATCGTACTTCAATTTTTGGAAGATCAATTCCAACTCTAATTAAATTCCAAGAAACCCAAGAAATTAAAATCCATTACAGTACAAACCAAAGTATATATATATATATATAGATGAAAATTTTGAAGCATAAATTGGCAGAACTCTTACCTATCTATCCGGTTCCTGACCTTCATCAAGAACTTATCATTGTCCTCTTCTGCTACTTTCACCAACCTCTCAAGCAATTGCTTCCTTTCATCAAATCCAAGACTTTCTATATTGATTTCATTGGCCTCACCTTTTATGGTAGTTAATATACATTTTCTTAGACGATCATTCGTAGGAAGCTTTTCAAGGGCAGCCCATTTGAGAGCTTCTTCATCGTCTCCTTCACGTGAAGACCTGTTGAAAACTTCCACAGAGTTGTTCCTCCATCGGGAAGAACTATTCACTCTTAAACTACTACTAACCTTGTAAATGTCACCCCCTTCCATTACAACCAACAGCTAAAACCCACCAAGTCCCCCAGAAATATTATATATTTCGTCAGAATTCAATTCAATGTGGGTTTGCGTTCATGTGGTTCATAGACTACGAGAGGAGAGAGTGATTTGATTCGATTTGGGAGTGGGATCGGTGGCTTGTGTTGCCATTTGATTTTGCACATCTAAGATTGAGGTTGAAGAGGAAATTAAGGAATAGGAATTTGATCATGTGAAAGTTATGGGTTTGCTGGAGATGGATTGGTTACTGTGTTTATGGGTTTATTTCTTGGGTTGATTTATGGTTTGGTTTGGTTTGGTTTCTTGTTTTTTGTTTTTTGTTTTCCTGGATTTGATGGAGATTAAACTTTCTCAGAGACCAAACAGTGCATAGGGGTGAATAGAAAGAAAGAAAGAACGATAAAAGACTGAAATTTGAAAATTACCAGGTGAGCTTTCTGAGGAGACGAAGATCTGAGAGAAATGACGAAAATCTGAGGAATCTTCGAAACTTTGAAGCTGTTGGGTTCCGACTAAAACGTGATTGGAAGCCGAGAAAATGAGGGGAAATGAAACACTGAGACGTCTGAGGACTGGTTTTTTTCATTTATGGGAAGTGCTGTGGTTGAATTTGGGTATATTGGTTATGGGTTAAATGGGTTTTAATTTTTATTTAAAACCTAATAACCACTAAGTCTAATTGAGTTGATGTTCATTTCACTCAACTAAATTGGACAAATAGATTTACCTTACTTTGCCACCGCTAAAATGTTCTGACTTTATGGCTAAAACCATAGACTGGTCCTGCTGCAATTACTGCAAAAGCCCACCAAAACCCAGAAAGAGTTTTTGTTTCCGAAGTGAATTAAACAAAAAAACAGATGATCAAACTCACAGTACTTTTTCTCCGTATGTTGGTTTGGAACTTGTCCCAACAATGAACATTATTGACGTGAGCCAATAATGTTCATATATATATAGAGACACAGGACATATAGAAGTGTATTCATATCGCAATATCCTATGATGCTTTGTATGTACGTGGAAACTGGCGCGGAAACTCATATGTTGAAATGTAATACTAAACCAAATAGGTGCCACCTATTTTGAAAACGTTTTTCGTAAACTCCAAATATATTCATTATTGTTTAGCCAAAAAAAACATATATTCATTATAGTGTACCAAACCAAAGCGTTTTTAATTTTTTTTTTTTTTTTGGAGAAACCTACATACAAATCTTGGATAGAAGTTATTGTTTTTTTTCCTTTACAAAACCCAACTTATGTGTTGAAAAGGTAGAAATTCAATTTCAATGTCACTTTGGTCCTTTGCACTTGAAAAAATGATGCCAATTCTTTTTACATAATTTTTCGTAAACTCTAAATATATTCGTTCTTGTGTACCAAGCCAAAGTTTTGTTAGCAATTTAATTATTATTGATGATGCCGAAAATCTCACCAGTGAGTTGCACAATGCTTGTACGCTCGGAACTACACCTGCACAACAAAAAGGAGAAGACCTAACAGAGAGCACCGGTGTGGTGCCGGCCAAATACCCTCCGAAGGTCAAGTTAGGACTTGTTTCAACTCTAGAGTGCTAGAGAGGGGTTAATTGTGCGTACCTTGATTTGTGAGGGTATTGGGGCTTTTATAGTAGTAGAGGGTTGACCTCTCTTCCTTGGAGTAGAAGTCTTTTCCATATAGGAATTCATGTGAGCGTAGATTACGGAACCCTTTCCTTATAGGACTCTATCATTGGGCGTGATGTCCAAGTAAAGGATTTTCTTGAACTGTCGGCCTCATGATCCGTCGGCTTGACCAGGGATGTCATTCCCGTCAGCTTCTAGAGTTTAACCTTCGCCACATGAACCGTCAGCATAAGTGTATGCTGACGGGTTAAGCATGTGGGGATGTATAACCGTCAGCCTGACGTAAGCTGACGGGTTAATCCTAAGGCGATGTCAAACCGTCAGCCTTAGTACACGCTGACGGACTAAGACTACCATGCTGCTATTATTTATTCCTTATCAGTTGCCCCCTACTCCATATCTCCGTCGGCTATAACTGACGGGTTATGGAGTTTTCATCCTTTCCTACCAACTGCTTTAACCGGGAGAGAGAATAATTATAAGCTGTCATATCAACATTAAATGCTAGGACACGTGGCGTGCTCTGGTTGGCTCGGCGCCTGGTTTGAGGGCGTCGCTTCGTCTTCCGTGCATTTCCCTTATATATATAGATGGCCCACCTCTCCTCATTTTCACTATTTCACTTTCCCTGATTCCTGGAGAGCTATCCGTCGCTTATCTTCCGTCAGCACCTGCCAATTTCCGTCACCTCTTCGGCGGTTACTTTCGAGGAACTGGTAAGTTCTCTTCTCCTTTTGTTCCTGCTTTATCTTTTTTAAGCTGAGTCGTCATCCTAGGTGCTTAGATTACACCCGTCACTTGTAGGTAGTCAAATGTCGAGTGACGCGTCGAGTGACCGATCGTCGGTCCGCGATGGAGCGGGCTACGACGAGGTGTTTGGTTCAGGTAGTGAGTCAGGGAGCTCGTCCTGGTCTTCAGAGAGGGAGACGTCAGCCCAAACTCCCATCGAGGAGGTAGGAGGTCACGGAGAAAATGGCCCGGAGAGGGAAGTAGGTGAGGGGTGTGACGGAGTGGAAGGAGAGAGATATAGTGACGGGGATGAAAGTGATGACGGGTCTAGTGAAGGGGATGAAGGTGATGACGGGTCCAGTGAAGGGACTCCTGTGAGTCCTGGAGGCAACCGTCCCTTCATCCTTCCCCAAGAGTGGGCAGTAAATAAGTTTCTCCCCAAGATGACTCTTAAAAATTTTAATGAGTTACGGACCCGTTTCCAAATCCCCGACCATATTCCCATCCGTCTGCCTGAAGATGGTGAAAAATGTTACACGGGAAGAACTGCAGACGTCGGTATGTACGACGCCATGTTTGCCGCTGGTCTTAGACTACCCCTGACGGCATTACACCGTCAGTTAGTTGACTTTCTTGGCTTATCCGTCAGCCAAGTTGCTCCGAATGCGTGGAGGATTTTTATAGGTGCCGAGGTGTTGTGGGGTCGTCTGAGTGGAGGAAACCGTCAGCTTACCTTGGACGAATTCTTTTACTGTTATAGACCTCGGCACCTTTCTTCTTCCAAAGGGATGTACCATTTTGCCGTCAGGGAGAGAGATCTCAGGTTGGTGTCTGAGACGCCGGATTCGAATAGAGCCTGGAAGAGCAGGTTCTTTTTCGTTGAAGGGACGGACTAGGTGTGTCGTCAGGAAGAATGGGAAACGATACCTCACGGCTATTTTGACAACACTTGGGCGTTTATAAAAGAGTCAGGTCTTAGTCGTCAGCTTTTGTCTTTAGTTTATGCAAGTAATAATTTTTGGTCTTTTTAATGGTTCTAACGCCGTCGGTTTATTTGCACTCTTCAGCCCTCATTCGCCCCTCCATCACTGGTGAGCAAGAGGATTTAATCCGTCGGGTTTTGGAGATTCCCTTAGAGGAGCGGTCGTGTCGGGACTTAATCACCCTCGACTATCTTCACGCTTACTGTGGTGGTCCTGTACCGACGCCTGAGGCTCGCAGGCTGGAAGAACTCTCCCGTCACCGTGAGTACCTTACCCTTATCTTTGAATTCATCCTTTTATTACCGTCGGTTTTTACTAACGTGTTTCTTTCGTAGAGATGGACGTGGCCAAGCAACGGATAAGGGCTGCAGCTGCCCGTTTGAAGGAAGAGAAGAAGGCACAGGAGGAGACGGCACCCTCGTCGACCCCCAAGATCGTCAAGGGTTCCTCCAAGAGGAAGACTGACGGGGATAACAGCCGTCCACCTAAGAAAGCAGCCGTCGGTTCCGGGAGTGAGCCCCCAAAGAGGCCGTCACCTAAGTCCAGTCATGGGGCAGGGAAAGGTGTAATGACCTCTTCTGGTCCCGTCCTGCAGGGGCCCCGTTGCCTGCTAACTCACAAGGATTTTGCTGTTGAGGCAGTGGAGTCTTTCATCAAGCCTGCTGACATAGATCCTTGTGACTTGTTGGCGACGGATGAGTTGGGGTCGTCAGCTTTGTTTGACCTCACCCGGGTAAGCCATCTCTCTTGGATGTTTCTTCTTTTATTATTACTATTATTTAACATGGCTGACGGTTGTATCCTTTTCTAGGCCCTGGTTCGTGTAAAGGCACTTCAGGACAGGTGCGTGGCTAAGGAGGGAGTCGTCGCTCGCGTTCATAAACACAATGCCAACATGCGAAACCAGCAGGCTCAATATAAGGAGGCAATGCGTGTCCTTAACGTCGAGCTGAAGGAAGTGAGGGAGAAGCTGGAGGAGGAGGGTCGTCAGAGGGGTGAGCTTGAGAAGGAGCTGACGGCTCTTCGTGCACAGATGGAGACAGCGGGGGCTGACGCGATAAATAATTTCAAGGCGTCGGACTCCTTTATTGATTCCTGTGGCGGATACTATGGCACGGGATTTGATGATTGCCTCAGACAGGTGGCGTCAGCTTTTCCCGAGTTGGATCTTTCTGGTATCTCCCTAGATGACGCCCAGCCTATGACGCCTGCTACTGGTTCCGTCACCGTAGGTACAGATGACTTAGCGGATTCTCCTCATGGAGGTAGTGGAGTCGTCCTGGCCCAGCCTGCTGTGATCCTTCCAACAACTACCGCGACCCCTCCTGTGGTGCTGCTCGACGGAGAGGACCCTTCTGTTAAAAAGTAGAATTTTTTGGAGTGACGACTTGTAATTCATTTTTTCCCTTCTTTTTATCTGTCTAGCAAACAGCTTTATCGAGTGCCCTTTGGGCCCCTATTTGTAATATTTTAACAGCTTTTTTAATGCCTTTTTGGGCTTTTGATTTGTTTACAGCGTCGCTTGCTCTTGATTGTATGTAATCACTTTTGCTTGGCTTGTTTTACTCGTATGTTTTGATTTGGAAGATTGAAATCAGGGTTGTGGACCCTTTTAGTTTAGTGTACCGTCAGTTTTACTACTTTGTCCGTTTTGTGGACTTCATTTTGAACCGTCGTTTTTAACCGTCAGCCATTTGGCTCGTCACTTTTTTAGACCGTTCATTTATTTGGCTTGTCCATTTTATGGATTTGGTCATTTTTAGGCCGTCTGCCTTTTGGCTCGTCCACTTTGTGGGGTGTTGTTTTCAGGCCGTCAGCCTTTTGGTTTGTCAACTTTGTGGATTTGGTCGTTTTTCGTTAGCCTTCTATTCAGGCCGTCAGCTTAGTTGCTGATTTGTGGATTTAGCCACTTTTCGTCAGCCTTTTATTTAGGCCGTCAGCTTAGTTGCTGATTTGTGGATTTAGCCACTTTTCGTCAGCCTTTTATTTAGGCCGTCAGCTTAATTGTTGATTTGTGGACTTAGCCACTTTTCGTCAGCCTTTTATTTAGGCCGTCAGCTTAATTGTAGATTTGTGGACTTAGCCACTTTTCGTCAGCCTTTTATTTAGGCCGTCAGCTTAATTGTAGATTTGTGGACTTAGCCACTTTCCGTCAGCCTTTTATTTAGGCCGTCAGCTTAATTGCTGATTTGTGGACTTAGCCACTTTCCGTCAGCCTTTTATTTAGGCCGTCAGCTTAATTGCTGATTTGTGGACTTAGCCACTTTTCGTCAGCCTTTTACTAATTTTGATTTGCAAGTAGAAACTTCAGTCGTTCTGAATAAATCCCTCTTATTGTTATGCATCTGCATAAAAAATACTTAAAAAAGGAAAAACCTGCCCTTTTGGGCTTATTGTAGCAAAACCAAAGTAAAAGACATGCCCGTTGGGCTTATTGTAGCGAATACTTAAAAGCAAACAGTAAATCTAAAAAATAAAAAAGATAGGTGTTGTTCTTCATGTCATCGCCTCTACTGGTAGTACTTTCGCAGGTGTTCAGCATTCCAAGGGTGCGGTAGCTTCCGTCCGTCCAGTGTCTCCAGATGATAGGTGCCCTTCCTCTGCCACGCCGTGACTCGGTAGGGTCCTTCCCAATTCGGGCCGAGTTTTCCTTGAGTTGGGTCTCTTGCTGCGCCCATGACTTTTCTTAGAACGAGGTCTCCAACCTGGAAGTCTCTGTGCTTGACCCGGGAGTTGTAGTGCTTGGCCATGCGGTCCTGGTATCGCGCGAGCCTTTGCTCTGCTGCTGTCCTGACTTCGTCCACTAGATCGAGCTGTAGACGTAGGGCTTCGTCATTTTTCCCTTCGTTATGATTGTGCACCCTGTAGCTGGTGAGGCCGACTTCGGCTGGGATGACTGCCTCACTCCCGTATGTTAGCCGAAATGGTGTCTCCTGTGTCGGTGTCCTTGCCGTTGTCCTGTAGGCCCAAAGTATGCTTGGTAACTCTTCAGCCCATATACCCTTTGCCCCCTCGAGCCGAGTCTTGATAATCTTCAACAAGGATCGGTTCGTGACTTCGACCTATCCGTTGGCTTGAGGGTGGGCGGGGGAGGAGTAGTGGTTCTGTATCCCTAATTGTGAGCAGAAGTCCCGAAAGGCCTCGTTGTCGAATTGCTTCCCGTTATCCGAGACTAAGACTCTAGGGATGCCAAATCTGCATACGATACATCGCCAGACGAAGCTGCGTACGTTCTTCTCTGTAATGGTGGCCAAGGCTTCAGCTTCGACCCACTTCGTAAAGTAGTCGATGCCCACAACCAGAAACTTTAGTTGTCGTATTGCCGTAGGAAACGGTCCCATGATGTCCAGTCCCCATTGAGCGAACGGCCATGGCGCCGTCATCGGGGTAAGTTCTTCAGATGGTTGTCTGATAACATTGCTGAACCTTTGGCACTTGTCGCATTTCTTTACATAGGCCTCGGCATCCTTCTGCATAGTTGGCCAAAAGTACCCTGTTCGTACTAGCTTGTGGATTAACGACCTCGATCCTGAGTGGTTTCCGCAGATTCCCTCGTGCACTTCCCTCATGACGTAATCTGCCTCTTCAGGACCTAAGCATCGTAGGTAGGGGCGGGAGAAACCTCTTTTGTACAAGATGTCTCTTATTAGGACGAACCTTGCTGCTTGAACCTTCAGCTTTCTTGCAGCCTCCTTTCCATCCGGTAGTACGCCGTTCTTCAGGTAGGAAACTAATGGCGTAGTCCAATCGCTTTTGGAACCAAGCTCCTGTACATCGACAGAATTTATAAGCGGAGAGAGCTGAACGAAAGAGAGTACGTTACCAAGGGTGGCCATATGCTCGGCTGAAGCGGCTTTGGCTAGGCGATCGGCTTGCTCGTTTTCTCCTCGCGGTATCTGTGTGATTTCGGCCTTCAGCTCGCTGACCCTCCATCTTGCTTGGTCCAGATATTTTTTCATCCGTTCGCCTTTGCACTCATAATCCCCATTTATCTGGTTGACCACGACTTGAGAATCGTAGTGAATGATCGCTCTTTCAGCTCCTGCAGCTTTGGCGAGGTCAAGTCCTGCTATCAGAGCTTCGTACTCCGCCTCGTTGTTGGTGGTAGGGAACTCAAGGCGGATCATACACTCGACCATGTCTCCTTCGGGTGAGTGTAGTACGATGCCGGCTCCCCCAGCCTGCCTGTTGGAGGACCCGTCTACATGTATGCTCCATTGGGGAGACTCTTCTGCCCCCTTGTCTTCGCCATTTGTAAACTCAGCTATGAAGTCTGCAACGACCTGTCCTTTAATGGCGGTTCGTGGACGGTACTGGATGTCAAACTCGCTTAATTCTATAGCCCATAGTGCCAATCGTCCAGCGGCTTCAGGGTTGCCCATTGCCCGTCGCAAAGGCTTGTCGGTTAGGACGATCATCGTGTGGGCTTGAAAGTACGGTTTTAGCTTGCGTGCGGCTGTAACTAGCGCAAATGCAAGTTTTTCCATGGGCGGATATCTTTCTTCAGCTCCGCGTAGCGCTCGACTGGTGTAGTACACAGGTTTCTGCACTTTCTCGTCTTCTCTGATCAAGGCAGCGCTGACAGCGGCTGGGGAGACAGCAAGATAGAGAAAGAGTTCTTCACCCGGTTGTGAGGGACTCAGCAACGGGGGGGAGGAGAGATAAGCTTTCAACTCTTCGAACGCTTGCTGGCACTCGGCAGTCCATTCGAAAGATCTCTTCAATGTTCGAAAGAATGGTAGGCACTTGTCCGTTGCCCTTGACACGAACCTATTTAGCGCTGCTATCTTGCCGTTAAGGCTCTGCACTTCCTTCACATTTTTTGGTGGTGTCATCTCTATTATAGCCCGGATCTTGTCCGGGTTGGCTTCGATGCCCCTCTGGGAAACCATGAATCCTAGGAATTTTCCTGCCGTCACCCCGAAGGCGCACTTTCCTGGATTCAGCTTCATGTTGTAGGAGCGAAGGGTGTCGAATGTTTCCCTAAGGTCTTCCAAGTGATTTTCCTCCCTTCGGCTTTTTACCAGCATATCATCTACGTAGACTTGGACGTTTCTCCCGATTTACGGTGCGAACATTTTGTTCATAAGCCTCTGGTATGTCGCGCCCGCATTTTTTAGACCAAACGGCATTACCTTGTAACAGAAGAGGCCTTGGCTGGTCACGAACGAAGTTTTCTCTTAATCGGTTTCGTTCATCTTGATTTGGTTGTAGCCGGAGAAAGCGTCCATGAAGCTTAAAAGCTGGTGCTGAGCTGTGGAGTCTACTAGAGTGTCGATCCTCGGGAGGGGGTAGCTGTCTTTGGGGCATGCTTTGTTTAGATCGGTGAAGTCTACGCACATCCTCCACTTCCCGCTAGCTTTCTTGACCATCACTACGTTGGCCAGCCAGTCGGGGTAGTAAACTTCTCTGATAAAGTTTGCTTCCTGTAACTTGCAAATTTCTTCAGCTATGGCTCGATCCCGTTCGGGGGCAAACACCCGCTTCTTCTGCCGAACGGGTGGAAAGGATGGTGATATATTCAGCTTGTGCACCATGACTGAAGGGTCTATTCCTGGCATGTCCTCGTGACTCCAAGCGAACACGTCCCGATTTTCTCTGAGAAAGGCTGCAAGCGTCTGTCGGATCATGGGACTTGCAAGGGTGCCAACCTTTGTTGTTCGGTCAGGTCTGGAGTCGTCAAGGGATATTTCTTCAAGCTTTTCGACGGGTTCCGTCGTATTTCGATGCTCTTCTATGCTCATGGCTTGGAGTTGATCATCCATTTCCATCATAGCCACGTAGCATTCGCGCGCGGCCACCTGATTTCCACGCAGTTCACCTGTTCCATATTCGGTGGGGAACTTGATCATTAAGTGATAAGTTGAGGTTGCCGCTTTCCATGAATTGAGGGTGGGTCGTCCCAAGATGGCATTGTAGGCCGACGAACAGTCGACTACAAGGAACGTTACGTCCTTTGTGATCTGCTGCGGATAGTTGCCTACCGTTACAGACAGTGTGACTGCACCCAGGGGAAACACCCTCGTTCCTCCGAAACCGACGAGGGGGGCATTCGTCGGAATCAATTGTTCTCTGCTGATTCCCATCTGCTGGAATGCGGGGTAATATAGGATGTCTGCTGAGCTCCCATTGTCAACCAACACTCGGTGCAAGTTGTAGTCCCCCACTTGCAAACTGATAACGAGCGCGTCGTCGTGCGGGTGGTGAAGACGTCGTGCATCTTCTTCGGAGAACCCAATGACGGGACTTTCTCTTCGTGCTACTTTTGGTACTGAGCCCGTCAGCTGCACGTTTTGAACCATCCTGAGGTACGTCTTCCGAGCCTTCTTGGATGACCCGGCAGGCGTCCCTCCTACAATCATCCTGATGTCGCCAATGGGCGGTCTTGGGCGGTCATTGTCCCGTCTTGGGGGCTGTTCCTGAGGTTGTGGATCCGTTCTTTCTTTGTTTACAAACTTCTGCAATTTCCCTTGTCTTATAAGGGCCTCGATTTGCTGCTTCAGGTCGTAACAGTCGGCCGTGTCATGGTCGTGATCTCGGTGGAAGCGGCAGTATTTGTCTCTAGAACGCTAGGGTCCCCCTTCAGCTTTCCAGGGAAGGCCAGAGTCCCTTCGTCCTTGATCTGCATTAGGACTTGATCTATCGGGGTGGTTAGCGGGGTGAAGCTTGTAAACCTTCCTCCCGGAGGTTTAGAACGCCTCTCGTCCCTACGATCTCCCGTTCTTGGCCTTTTCCGCCCTTGATCCTGTCGAGCGTCTTCCTGCCTTTCCCTCTTCCTTGGTTTTTCTTCTTGAGCCTGCAGCGCGTCCTCAGCGTTCATATACTTAGTGGCCCTGTAGAGTACTTCCGACATGGTTTTTGGGTCGTTTTTGTATAGTGAGAACAAAAACTTGCCCTTTCGCAACCCATTTGTGAAGGCTGCTACAAGTATTTTGTCGTCGGCTTCGTCAATTGATAGCGCTTCCTTGTTGAAGCGTGTGATGTAGGATCTCAGTGTCTCGTCCTCTCGCTGCTTGATACTCATTAGGCATGCCGTGGACTTCTTATACCTGTGGCCTCCAATGAAGTGTGTGGTGAACTGAGCGCTTAGTTCCTTGAAGGTGTTGATGGAGTTGGGAGTCAGCCGGCTGAACCATACCCTCGCGGGGCCTTTGAGTGTTGTAGGGAAGGCCCTGCACATGATCTCGTCTGCTACACCCTGAAGATGCATTAGGGTTTTGAAGGTTTCTAGATGGTCTAGAGGATCCTTTACTCCATCATAGCTGTCGATATGCGGCATGCGAAATTTGTGGGGTAAGGGGAAAGAGTTCACAGCCACAGTGAAGGGCGAGTCAGTGCGGTTGACTAGGTCGTCAAGATCGCTGGACACCCGTCCTTTAAGTGCGTTCATCATAACCTCCATCTGTTCCCTCATTGCCTGCATCTCTGCGACAACATGCGGTGGAGTTGCATCCGTGAGGGATGGCATGCTCAAGTTCTGCCTCTCTGGTTTGCTTGGGGCGTGGCTGCCTTCCGGTTTCTCCAGATTTTTCTTGGGAGTGCTGTTCCCCTCTTGATCCCCTTGTTGGTCGTTCAGTGCTGCATTCTTCTGGCGCAGCTGCTCCTCCAAGTCGTGGTTTTGTTTGGTGAGGCGCTCCACGGCGGCGCCAAGAGTCCGTACCTGTCTCTCGAGGGCAGTCGTGGGTTGCTCCTCTTCTTGAACGTCGTTAGTAGTTGCCATTGAGCGAGTGAGTACCATACAACTCTTTAGTCCGGGAAACGGTAATATGGCTTACAGCGTTGTCTTTCCCACAGACGGCGCCAACTGATGATGCCGAAAATCTCACCAGTGAGTTGCACAATGCTTGTACGCTCGGAACTACACCTGCACAACAAAAAGGAGAAGACCTAACAGAGAGCACCGGTGTGGTGCCGGCCAAATACCCTCCGAAGGTCAAGTTAGGACTTGTTTCAACTCTAGAGTGCTAGAGAGGGGTTAATTGTGCGTACCTTGATTTGTGAGGGTATTGGGGCTTTTATAGTAGTAGAGGGTTGACCTCTCTTCCTTGGAGTAGAAGTCTTTTCCATATAGGAATTCATGTGAGCGTAGATTACGGAACCCTTTCCTTATAGGACTCTATCATTGGGCGTGATGTCCAAGTAAAGGATTTTCTTGAACTGTCGGCCTCATGATCCGTCGGCCTGACCAGGGATGTCATTCCCGTCAGCTTCTAGAGTTTAACCTTCGCCACATGAACCGTCAGCATAAGTGTATGCTGACGGGTTAAGCATGTGGGGATGTATAACCGTCAGCCTGACGTAAGCTGACGGGTTAATCCTAAGGCGATGTCAAACCGTCAGCCTTAGTACACGCTGACGGACTAAAACTACCATGCTGCTATTATTTATTCCTTATCAATTATTTTACTAATTAACATACAAATCTTGGATAAATGTTTTTTTTTTTCTCCCTTACAAAACCAATTTATATGTTCAAAAGGTAGAAATTCAATTTCAATGTCATCACTTTGGTCCTTTGGAGTTGAAAAAAGATGCCACTTCTTTTTACAACGTTTTTGTGACTCAAAACTTAAAAGTCAAAATATATTCATTCTTGTTTACCAAGCCAATCTTTTGTTAGCAATTTTATTATTATTACTCTAATTAACATACAAATCTTGGATAAAAGTTGAGGTTTCTTTTCCCTCTTACGACAACTACAGGAGGGGATTTTTATTTATTTTTTTAACACTACTGCTACAAGCAGGGGGACCGCTTGTTTTGCTTACACCAAGAAGTAATTAAACTACAACACCAAGTTTAAGTTTTTATTTACTTTTTTTTTTTTTTTTTTTTTAGTTACTACAACTTACTACGTGATGGGAAGAGAAATTTGAACCTCAAGTTCTCGATTTCGAGAGAATTAAATTATACCACCTACTCTTTTATTTTCTTCCCTTACAACAAGTGGGTATGGGTGTATTTGGACAAAGTTCTCCACATAGGAATAACTGAATAGGGAGAAATCAACCAATTTATGCATGCAATATACACAAGAAATTACACCACAAGCAAGCAATATTACCTTGTAAAAAGCAATAAACATAAATAATAATAATAATAATAATTGTTGGGATAAATCCCCGTCTATGTGTGAATTAAATTAAATATAACCCAAGACACAAAGAAAATAGAAATCTACGGAAGCAAAAAAAAAAAAAAAATCAACCAACAAAAACGCCAAGAAATTACGTGGAAAACCCTCCAGTTTAAAGGGAAAAACCACGGGGTAAATCCGATCAAGCCACTATAATAAAATAGCGATTACAATGCTCAAGTTATACCCAAAACATGAGTTCACAATAAATTGGTAAAATACAATAATATCTCTAGGAACAAATACAACCTCACCACAAACTCCGGTAGCAAGATCTTCCACTCTAAAAACTTCAACTCTCTATGGTTGTAGCACCCAAATAATCGTCCCAGAGAAAACCCCCAATTTATCTTCCTTGTGTGTCTTGAGCAAAAGAAAAATCGTCTTTTCTTTTTTCTCTCAATGCCACACAAAACACTATTCTTTTTCCTTCATTCGACTTCAAATATGTATTTCACTTTTTAGTCTCTCTCTAAATCTCTCTCACTATTCATGAAACCCACGTACAAAGCTTTATATAAAAGCTTTCAAGCCACCTGACACTCCTATTATAATTAGGAATAGGAGTTTTATTCATGCAAGCCAACTATTCCTTTTTCTATTACAATTAGGAGTCTTCAATGCTTGCATTCCCAATTGGGCTAGACTCTTGGTGCAGCCGTGCACCCCAACAATCTCCCCCTCTAGCCCATTGAGGAAAGATATCTTCATCTTAACTCTTTAGTTAGAATTTATACTGGCCATTTTAGCACAAAGCTCAAGCTTCTCTTTGGTCAGAACCAACTCATAAGTCTTATTCTTGTGCAAAGAATTCATCTCTTCTTGCATAGCCTTCATCCAGCTCTACTTGGCCTTATGAGACTTCATTTCTTGAAAGTATTTTGGCTCCCCCTCATCAGTAAGCAAAATATACTCAGAAAAGGGATATCTAGTTGATGGACGACGCTCCCTAGTAGACCTCCTCACTTTCACTTCAAGTTCTTCCATCTTTGGTGGAACAAGTTGCTCCCACTATTCAACATCTTCAATATCTCTGGTGGATATCTATCAAGACCTTGCTACATGTGATAAGCTAATTTTTCTTTCAGCTATCACACGCATTCTCTCACATGCACATGTTCCTATTCCTTCTTCACCTCTATTCCCTATGATGGGTGCCATTAGCAAGGAAACTTTGGTAGGAGCTCTACTCAGCTGGTGGCTAAGGCCTCGTCAGGAGTCTACTCCTGCTCAATAGGAAGAGACTGAGTTTTGAGCTACTGAGTATATTGCCTATGCCTCTCAACCTTCTTCCTCGCCTGCCCCACCTTCTTCTTCTAGAGTAGAGGCATCTTTTGCTACCATCTTGGATCAGCTTTAGCTCATTCCAGATGATTTTGGTATTCGTCTTGACCATTTGTCTGATGAGATGTGTTAGATGAACACCAGGATTAGCCAAATTGCTTGACGACAATCTTACCTTGGTGGCTTCATTCCTTCTCCCAAGCGTAATCCTTCCTTGGTGTCTTCTGCTAGTGGAGAGGATGATGGTGATGCTTCTGGCTCTTACTATGATGATGAGATGACACCCTTTCAATGATTCACCCTTTGTCACTCATGACAAAAAGGGGAAGTAGTTTTGATTATGAGAGTAGTCTTGTTGTTAGGGTGAGAGCTAGACTAGTTATAGGGGGGAGAGTGTTTTTGTGATACGTAGTGAGGTTTTGGCTGTATAGTTCTCATTACATGTACACTTGGTTTTATAACCATTTTACATACATTATGCTTATTTGATATATATGATGATGATGTATGTTTTTCACTTTTATCTCAAAGGGGGAGATTTTTAAGGGTTATATTTTCTATGTATTGGCTTATCCCTTGACAAAACGCACTTTAGTTGTAATTGGGTAGATCTACGTTGTGTTTAGCATATCAAGAAGTATGTTGCTCAAACATAACAAGTGGTATCATTAAAGACATGAAAATTGATCCAAGAAACAAGTGAAGAAAAGTTGTTTCATTAAAGCTCGACACTAGCATCTATCAAGGATTAATGAAAAAGCTCAACACAAGCTTGATCTATCGAGATTTACGATTTTAGAATTCTCAGATCTGAAATTCAGCCTATAATAACAAGGATGATTAGGGTTTCTCTCTCTACTACCCTAGACCATATAAAAGGCTTATTTTAAAGTCATCAAAGATACAGAGAGTCAATTAGAGAACTCATACACTCTGTGAAAAGCTACTACGTTTTGTGCGCCTTAGGGTTTCGTAACCAAGTGCTTCTTGATCTTAAACATGCTTTAAAGTGAAGAGTTTTATAGCCAACAACAATCAATCAGCTGGTGGAGTTGGTCACGTACTGGGATTTGTGCATGCAAAAAAGTCTCCTACAAGATCAAATTCAATTGGGGATTAGAGTAAAGGTTTAACTGTAGGTTGATATTTGGGGATAGTCCAAGGTAGTGGTAAAATTCCTTATACCTGTAACCACTTAATTCTTGATTAATGAATTCTTGGGAGTGGTGACCTGAAATTCACCCAGTGGGATTTTTGCCTTGCAAGAGGTTTTCCTCATTCATCAACAAATCATCGTTTTCTTTTAATTTCCACTGCACTTAGTTTATTTTGTGATTTGTTGGTGTCTCCACGATTTGCATGTAATTTGACCTAATTAATCTACTTAGGTAATTGAATTAATTAACTAGTGTCAATCTATTTTAACCCAACAAGTTGATTAATTTGAACAAATTCAAAAATATTTTTAAAAAACTTTATATATTTTTTTTAAAACTTGCGTGGAACTTGGTATTTAAAGTATCAAGTTCCATTAGCTCAAAACAATTTCAAGGAACTCAACTTTGTAAAAATTGAGTTCCATCTGGCTTTTTTAATGGGGAATGCCACATCAGCGGCATTCACCATGGCAAAAATCGCACGAAAGTTGATCATATGAAAATCAAGTTTTACACAGAACTCAAGTTTTAGAAACTCAAGTTTCAAAACAAGGACACTCCTATGAATAGCTTGAAAACAGGGGCAAATTGCTCCTTTCTTTTCTTTTCTTTTTTTTCTTTTTTTCTTTTTTCTTTTTCGAATTAGGGTCTCTTTCCCATTTTGTCCTTACAAGGAGAGGGGGGGGGGGGGGGGGGGGGGAAGTTATATGTACTAGGAAGTCATAATACAGATCAAATTTATCCATCAACATAAGTGATAACACATATAAAAGTTTTATGGTTTATTTATTTTCTGGTTTTAAAATCACCCTTCCTCGAAATACTTGATAAGATGCCAAGAATAGCAGCCTAATGGCCCCACATATATCTCATGTCCTCCGCATTTCATTAGGAAAAGTTGTAACCCCATTATTTAATATTAGTCGTTAACCCGTGCAATGCACAGGAAAGGTATTTGGTATGATATATGATTAATCTTGGTTTATTTATTAATAGTTATATGTTATAAAATGAAGGAAAAGAAATGTCTTGTACAATTATTATTAGAGTAAACTATGTATTTGGTCCATATCCTTTACACCATATTTCAATTTGGTTTCTAATTTTTCAATTGTGTCAATCTGGTCCATAACGTTTCAATTCCGTATCAATTTAGTCCCTACTGTCATCTTTTAGGTGGAAAATATTGATGTGGCTAATGGCTAAGATAAAAAATTAGTTCATTGCTACAATAATAGAAACTAATTTTTTATTTTGGTCATTAGTCACGTCAACAATTTCCATCCAAGAGATAATGGCAGAGACTAAATTGACACAGCACTGAAAAGTTAAAGACCAAATTAATGACACTGAAAGGTTAAGGACCAAATTGACACAATTGAAAGGATAAGTATCAAATTAAAATATGACGTAAAGAATAGAGACCAAATACGTAGTTTACCCTAATTATTAGTATTATTTACAATGCATAAAAAAAACTTATGGAACAAAAAATAAAATAATTAAAAAAAAGTCATTATAAATTAACAAGAATTGTTAATGCACCTAGAATTGAATCTATTCCCCAAATTATGCATGTCTATATCTAACTTAAAAATAAAATCTACTAAATATGAATTTTGTACATTAAAAAAAATCTATATCCCCAAATAGGTGTCTATTTTAGCAACCTGTTACAATACTCGTCAATAAAACCACAAACCCCTTAATCCCACACTATCATTTGACCTAAGAAATTTAGTTAAAATCCATAATTCTTATCCAATAACCTAGAGATTCCCAATTAATATAAAAAATAAAAAGCACAAAACACTTTTAGATCAAATATTAATATGTTTAGATAATAAAAAAAATGTAGTTTAAACACTTCTAATGATAAATTGTCAAAACTTTACACATAAGATTGTTAAAAATGAGAAATATACAAATATTATGAAGTAATATATCACAATAATCGTAACATGCTTGTACATTTTATTTAATAAGTATTACTCCACAAAAGAATTAGTAAACGAAATAAATATAAATTGCGCTTACATCTTTAAACTTTATCAAATGCTTCTTGTAGGGGTGACAGGCCCAGAAGTACACGTTGGGCCATGGGCCTTGTTCGAGGACGCCTAATAGCCCGAAGATGGATAAACGTCATCGCGGAGGTCCACGTTAGTGTATGAAAAGAGAGGTCTAGTCATGAGGGTTCAGGGAGGAAGCCTGAGGACAAACGACACCTTGGCTAATTAGAGTAGAGGTCAGAAGGTGTGGTCTGCCATTAAGAACAACACTCCGGAGGCTTTTATTGATAAGGATAAACATCAAGAAGGCATAGGATAAAGGGAAGCTAAGAAATATCTAAAAGAAAGCTGCTACCACCGCATTGAATGCTCTACAACTAACTCGCTAGCTGCATTAATGTGGAAGTGATATGTGAACAGTAATATTCAACCTTACAACCACTCCTAGAGACTTCAGGAAGGTGTGGATAGGACAAGGATCAAAGCAAACCACTTGACCTACATGTGGAAGGTAGAGATGAAGAAGAAGGAAGGGAATATAAAGAAAAGGGATGCCATTTATGAAGAGGGATGGGAGATTTGAGAGAAGAAACACTATAGCAACAAGAACTGGACTTGTAACCAAATTCAAATGATATATATATATATAAGAACTAGTCTCCTCGGACTGTGCCAAGGATGATTTTCTTTGGGAAAAACTAGTTTATTCTTGTTCTCTTATTATTTGGGCTCATTGTAATTACTATCTAACTCGTTAAAGCCTAGTTTTCTAGCATACTCTCTACAAATTCATTGTATCAGGCTCTTTGGGCCTAGATCCTTTTCCTTTTGGGCTTAGGTACCAAACTACATCCTTACAATTGGCACTATCTGTGGGAATATACTTGAGCTTTGGTGAGATTAGTGTTCAGTTATGGTCGGCACGGGGTCATAGTAGGAGGAGTCCTTTTGGTCTCAATGTCAAGATCATTTTGTTAAACTTAAGCGGAGAAGGGACCAAGAGGTTAGTATGCACACCGCACACATTGGTAGGAGCCAGTCTCTTGTGGGAGTCACATCTCCTATGAGGAAAATACTAGAAGCATGCAGTTGGAGATTGACCAGTTGCGTAGAAGGTTATGTCGTGAGTGACATAGGGGGACTTCCTCTAATTCTAACCATTCTTCTAGCGATGATAGTGACAACAGATACTGGCCTAGGTCAAAGACTCCCCCTAATGAGTCTTTTTCATGTGACAAGGAGCGCCATCATAGGCAGAGAAGGAAAAGTTCGTCTCATAGGGGCCTGGACAATGATGCTATGAGCAGGGCCCTGAATCAGATTTTTAAGTCACCATTTACTTGAAGGATTGAGAGGGGGAAGCTTCCTCGGCAGTTTACTCAACCAACATTCACTATCTACAATGGCAGGATAGACCTTATGGAGCATGTGAGCCACTTCAACCAGAGGATGGTTGTTCACTCCAAGAATGATACCTTAATATGCAAAGTGTTCCCATCTAACTTAGGGCCTGTGATAATGAGATGGTTCAATGGTTTAGAGGAGGTCTCTATTGCCTTCTTTAAGGAACTTACAAGAGCCTTTGGTTCTTGGTTTGTCACTTGCAGCAGAGTTCCTCGGCCTCTCGACTCCCTGTTGTCTATGATTATGCGAGAGGAGGAAACTTTGAAGACGTACTCTGACTGATACTAGGAAATGTTCAATGAAATGGACAAGAATTTTGACGATGTGGCTATAAGGACATTTAAAGTCGGCCTACCTACCGAGCACGGTTTGAGGAAGTCTTTGATAGGGAAACCTGTCAAAAATGTTCATCAACTCATGGACCGCATTGACAAGTATAAGCGGGTCGAGGAGGACCAATAGCTGGGTAAAGGTGAGGCTAAGGTGGTCCCTCAGGATAGGAGGGACTTTAGGTCAGAAAAGTATAATAATAATCGTCCCCGGCTGGATTTTGCTAGGCAATTTGGAACTGCTCCTGCTCAAGTGGTTAACACTATATTCTAAGAGCCAGTGCATCAAATCCTAGAAAAAATAAAGAATGAACCATATTTTCAGTAGCCAAATAAGATGGGAGGGGATCCCATGAAGCGCAACCAAAGCCTTCATTACCAATACCACTAGGAGCAGGGGCTTACTACGAAGGACTATAGAGCTTTATAGAATCACTTGGAGCAGTTGGTCCAAGGTGGTAGGTTAAAGAAATTTTTATATCACCCCAGTGGGCAAGAAGGCCAGGCAAGGCCAAGATCTCAAAGAGATGCTTCTTCAAGGCTAGCTCTGGGCACAATCAACGTTATTCTTGCCATTTCAGGAAGAATTGGTTCCCACCCCTCTAGGGTACTATCTGTAGCTCAGCCACTTGTAGAGGACTCATCCCCTGGGCCAAAGCGGAGTAAGATGGAGGTACGACCAACATTAAGTTTTTCTTATCAAGATAAGGTTAGAACCATGCAGCCACGCGACGATGCCCTAATGTTTACTCTTAGGATAGGAGGCTATGATGTGAAGAGGGTGTTGGTAGATCAAGGTAGCGGTGCAAAAATCATGTACCTTGATTTGTATAAGGGGCTAAAGTTGAAACTTAAGGATTTGGCATATTATGATTCACCTTTAGTAGGTTTTGATGGGAAAGTTGCTGTCCCGATGGGTCAAATTAGACTACTGGTCTAGGCAGGTTCAGAGGTGGTCGAGGTCGACTTCATTGTTGTGGATGCTTACTCCCCCTATATTGCCATTGTGCTGAGACTTTGGCTTCATGCCATGGGGGCTGTTTCTTCCACTCTGCATCTCAAGGTGAAGTACCTGTCAGGGGACTGGGTAGAGGAAGTAGTTGGAAGCCAATATGCAACTAGACAGTGCTTGGTGGTTGCCATTAAGCATTAGACTGGGATGGAGTCTCCAGCTTCTGTTGGAGATGGCTAATAGTAATAAAAAATGTCGGTGTAATCTGTGGAGGTGGCAATGGAAGGGACAAAGTGTGAAAAGTAGGAAAAAATTGTTATAGATAATGATATGTAAAAGTTTTTCTAGGTTGAAGGTCAGCTACTTCCTCAGGAGAAGGAGAAGCTGATAGTGTTTCTTAGGAAGAAAATTGATGTGTTTGCATGGAGTGCTTACAAAGCTCCTAGGGTGGATCCAAATTTCATTTGCCACTATTTACATGTCAATCCAGCCATCATCCTCAAAAAGCAACCACCTCGACGCTCATCTAAAGAGCATTTTGAGGCTGTCAAGGAGGAGGTGATCAAGCTCAAGCAGGCTGGGGCTATTAAGGAGGTGTTCTACCCTGCGTGATTGGCCAACATGATTGAAGAAGAAAAATGGGAAATGACGAGTATGTGTAGATTTCACTGATTTGAACAAAGCTTACCCCAAAGACTCCTTTCCCATGCCTTGGATAGATCAGTTGGTGGATGGCCATCCTCAGATGAGTTTTTTAGATGCCTTCCAAGGGTACCATCGGATACCCTTAGCTTTGGATGATCAAGAGAAAACAGCTTTTGTTACTCTTAATAGAAATTAACACTATAAGGTGATGCCATTTGGTTTAAAGAATGCAGGATCCACCTATCAGAGGATGATGACCAGGATGTTTGAGCCACAACTAGGAAAAAATATTGAGATTTATATAGATGATATGGTGGTGAAGAGTAACTTAGAATTTGAGCACGTTAGTGACCTCAAAAATATCTTCGGAATATTAAGGAAACACAAGCTCCGCCTTGACGCTTCTAAGTGCTCTTTTGGGGTTGGTTCAAGAAAGTTTTTGGGATACATGGTCACTTATCGCAAAATTGAAGTCAATCCTGACCAGATTAAAATGATTAACAGTCTGCAGCTTCCTCGGAACCCCAAAGAAGTCCAAAGATTAACAAGAATGACTACCGCCTTGAACCGATTTATCTCTCAGTTAGCAGACAGGTGCAGACCTTTCTTCCAGTTGTTGAATAAGTGGAAAGGGTTTGAATGGACTGAGGAGTGTGTCCTGGCCTTTCAGCAGTTGAAGGAATACCTTTTTCGGCCACTCGTCATATCCAAGTTTGAAGAGGATGAGGTCCTGTTTGCTTACATTAATATGGCTCCCCATACAGTTAGCTTGGTACTGATATGGGTTGATGGTGGGGTGCAAAGGCTAGTCTATTATGTGAGCAAGTCCTTACATAAAGCAGAGGTTTGGTACCTACCATTGGAAAATGCCATATTAGCAGTGGTGCATGCTACACGTAAATTCCCTTATTACTTCCAAGCCCACATGGAAGTGGTGTTGACTCACTTTCCTCTTCAATCTCTACTTCAGAGAGTTGATTAAACAAGAATAATTTCCAAATGGGGTACAATTCTAGGGGCTTTCAGTATCAAGTATATGCCTTGCACTTCTATTAAGGGCTAAGTCCTTGTGGATCTGGTGGCCGAATTTGCTGAACCTCCCTGGGAGGAAGAAGGAGAAAAGCAGGACATGGATGAAAAATTAGTTGGATTTGTCTCCTTACAAGAGCCTCTGTCCTAAAAGGTAATGTTGACGATGCTACTAATCAAAGAGGATCCGTGGTGGTGTTAATCATGTTATCTCCTAAAGGGATTGTTATTGAGAAATCCTTGAGGTTAAGCTTTTTGGTCACAAATAACAAGACAGAATATAAAGCTTTGTTGGTAGGGATGAATATGGTTCAGAAAATGGGAGAAAGGGTTGTAGAAGTATTTTTAGATTGTAGGCTGGTTGTTGGATAGGTAGGGGGAGAATTGGAAGTTAGGGATCTGAGGATGCAAGAGTATCTGAGTCAGGTCAGATATTTACAATATAGGTTCAAGTCTTTTGCCTTATAGCAAATCCCTAGAAGCAAAAATACTCATGCTGACTCTCTAGCCACGCTTGCAACCTCCTCAGCCTAGAATTTACCTTGGGTCATCGTGGTTGAAGATTTGTGTAAACCTGCCGAGGTAAAGAAAGGAAGGGTGCAGATTCATCAGATTAGAGTGAGACCTAGTTGGATGGATCCCATTGTTATGTTCCTTAAGGATGACATCTTGCCCAAAGAGAAAGGAGAGGCCGATAAAGTGCGAAGAAAAGCTCCTCGTTTTTGGTTGTTCGAGAACCAAAAATTGTACAAGTGCTCTTTTTTAGGCCATATCTGTTGTGTGTCCATCCCAAGGCAATAGAGCCCCTCTTAGAAGAATTGCATGAAGGGATTTGTGAAAGTCATATAGGGGGCATGTCACTGTCTCACAGGGCCTTCACTCAAGGATATTGGTGGCTAGGTATGGAAAAAGGAGCACAAGGGTATGTGAAGAAGTGTGACCAATGCCAAAGATTTGCCCCAAACATTCATCAGCCTGAGGGCGTTCTTAATCCTTTCTCTAGTCCCTGGCCTTTCACTCATTGGGGCTTGGATATTATGGGGCATTTCCCCAAAGTAGTAGGAAAAAGGAGATGGCTTTTAGTTGGCACTAATTACTTCACCAAATAGGTTGAAGCTGAGCCCTTGGCAAACATCAGAGATATGGATGCTAAGAGATTTATGTGAAAAAATATTGTCACTCAGTTTGAGATTCCTCATACCCTCACCTCAGATAATGGACTTCAGTTTGATAGTAAGGCTTTCAGAAGGTATTGTTGTGAGATGGGTATTAAGAACATATATTCAACTCTGGCTTATCCCCAAGAAAATGGATAGGTCGAGACGGTGAACAAAGTCACAGTTAGTGGGCTCAAAAAGAGGCTGGTCAATGCCAAGGGCAAATGGGTGGAAGAGCTGCAACTTGTTCTTTGGACATATCAAACTACCCTTTGTAGGTCCACGGGAGAGACTCCCTTTTCTTTGACTTATGGGGCTGAGGCTGTAATTCCTCTGGAAACTGGATTCCCTACACTGAGGACAAGCTTGTTTACTCCAAATAGCAATGACGGATTGTTGGAAAAGAGCTTGGATTTGATTGAAGAGCGAAGAGAAAATGCCATGGTTCAGTTGGCGTATTATCAACAAAAGCTTAAGCAGGGGTACAACTTAATGTGAAGCTAAGACCATTAGCTCCTAGAGACTTGGTATTGCAGAAGGTTTTGGGTACTGCAAAGAACCCAGCATGGGGGAAGTTAAGGCCCAATTGGGAAGGGTCATACCGTATCACCTCAGTAGCTAGAATAGGAGCATATTTCCTGGAAGATCTCGATGAAAAAGTTGTACCACCCCCCTGGAATGTAAATAACCTTGCGAAGGTATTACTATTAAAGAAAGGCATTTCTGCCATATTTTACTTATGAAATTATTTGTTGCATTAATTACCTGTCTAAGTATTAAACAGAACCTTGGTCATGTCTGGCTCCTCAGACCACATACATTGGGTAAATTAATACTTCCTATTATTTGGTTAAATATTAAACAGAACCTTGGTCATGTCTGGCTCCTCGGACCACATACCTTGGATAAATTAATATTTCCTATTATTTGGTTAAGTATTAAACAGAACTTTGGTCATGTCTGGCTCCTCAGACCACATACCTTGGGTAAATTAATACTTCTTATTATTTGGTCAAGTGTTAAACAGAACCTTGGTCATGCTTGGCTCCTCGGACCACATACCTTGGGTAAATTAATACTTCTTGTTATTCATCTAAGTTTTAAATAGAACCTTGGTAATGCCAAGTTCCTCAGACCACATACCTTAGGTAAAATAGCACTATCAAATGTTTAACTAAATGCTAAACAAAATCTTGGCCATGTCAGGTTCCTTGAATCATATGCCTTGGAAAAATTGGTAACCAGTTTAGCTATGATGTATAATCAAGATCCTCATTGTGGTAATTTAAGAGAAGGGAAACACTTGTGCATCATTTAAAGCATTTGTAAGTATATCTGCAATCAGTTCATGAGTTAGTTGTTATCTACAATTCCTTAAATCTACTGCTGATGGGAGGATTATGTGGAACCATGGATGGATGGATACTCCTCCATTCTCTATGATCAGTAAAAAGTCTAGTGATATGTAGTGTCCTTTAAGTTAATTATGCTTAAGGTATGTTTTTGAGGTTAATGGTATATTTTGTCGAGATTATAAGCTTGGATGGTTCAACCAGATCTATTGTTAATTGTATGGGATGTGGCAATTGCATTATCACTCATACAAGTAACTGAATCAAGTTATATTTCATCCGCATATTGACTAAGTGTGAAAAGTATTTTTTTTCTAAGTTAAAGTCACCTCTTCTTGAAAATTGTAAGCTTGGAAAGCTTCACTTATTCTGTGATTAATTATGCGAAGTAGGGCAATGATGTTGTCACTTGCACAAGTGATTATTAAAGCTAGATATGTAAGCATGTGTTAATTTGGACACTATTATCCCTCATTCTTATACCAATTAAGTGTAAAGCAAAGCATAGGAAATATTAGAACTTCCATAAAACAGTTACAATAAAAACTTTATAACTACCATTAGATTAAACCTTGAAAAAAGGCAGAACGATTACAAGAAATGAAGGTTTTAGTTACAGCTGAGAGAGAGAGAGAGAGAGAGAGAGAGAGAGAGAGAGAGAGAGAGATGAAAAACAACAAAGCCCAACAGACTCTAATCTAGGTCCTAATTAATCTTTAAGGGAGGCTTCTCCTTCTCTATGCCTTTGGTGGGCTTGGTAGCTTCAGCAGCAATAGAAGCTGGGCTTTTGCTCTTGGGGTCCTCCTTGGCAAATATGGGAAGGGTAGCAAGCACAATCTCTAAGTCCTTAGAAGATTCTCTGCCCTTAGAAGGATCCTTGGATGCCACTAGAGGCTTCGTGGATTTAGGAACCACTCCCTTAGATGTGTTTTGTTCTTTTTCTGTGGCCTTGGCTTGTTCTGTTGCCTTGAGAGGACTAGAAGAGGAATAAGGGATCTTAGCTGGGCTACCTTTGTCTTCATCTGCCTTTTTAGGGACAATGGTAGTCTGGGGGCCTGAAGAGCTTGGGGGGCTAAGATCATAGATTTCTAAGGGGTAGTAGACGTTTTATGCTCTCCTAAGGGCAGAAGAGGCCACAACTCCAGCCCAATTGAGAGCCTCGAGCCACACTTGGAGGCAATATGTCCTACATACCCCTATGACCTTAGCCTTAAGTGCTTCCTCAGTCTCGGCTACCCCCACATCGTAGCCATCCTACTCGCCCTGGTCCTTAGCCTTCTTGGCCTCTTCAAGCTTTTTCTTCAAATCTGCAATCTTCCCTTTGGCCGTTGATAGTTGGTCCTTGGCCTGCTAGAGCTGTTTACGCTGGCTCTCTGCTTGCCTCTCACTCCTTCTAGGGCGACTTCAACACTTTTCTTGTCCCTATCGAACTCATTTAACTTGGTGGTTAGCTCTTGAATTCTTTTTTCCTCCACATTGAAGGCGTCCACCACTGTAATGCGCCTCGATTCCTCTTTCTTCATCTGCCTATGTGAGAAGATTACTATCTCCTCGACCTTGTGTTCGACTTAAGTAGCCTGCTAAGGAAAGAAACATAATAATAAAATAAAATAAAAAAGATAAGAAAAGAGAAGAAGGTTGTAATTTTTGAATGTAAAAAAATAATAATAAATAAATAAAAATAAGGGTGAAGGACTTACCAATGCGAGATCCCTCTTCAGGCTGAGAAACACTTCATGCTTCCTTATCGACCTAAGGTAGGCCATGTCAGAGGGAAGCAACAAAGCCTGCTCCACAGCATTAGCTATGTACCTAGCCTTACCCTGCTAGAAGTCTCTGATGGAGGCATCACTTAGAAAAGGAGCTCCATCCAGCATTATGGAGGGGGTCCAGGCTAGGACTTCAATTTGTTTGTCACTCCTTGTCGTAATTGCCCTTTCACTGGAGGATTTGGTTTACGCGACCTTGGCATGTTTGCCCCGCCTCTGAGCCTTGGCCTCCTTGGATGGAGATTTCCTTCTCTCGTCCATTACCTCCTTCCCCTTTTGGTCTTGCTTCCTCTTTTTATCAGCGGGCTGAGGTTGGGAGGTTTGTGCAAAGGGAAGGGTAAAGGGCGTTGCCTCCAGCATGGGATTCCATCAGCTCATGGAGGTTCGTCCTCGTCCTATGTTGTAGCACCATCATGTTTGGGATAGAAGGAGCTTCCTAGGTGCAGCTCACTTAGGCGAGGGAAGATGGCTGAAGTCCTCGGCAAAAGCTTCTAGGAATGGGTGGTGGCTGAAGACTTCAAATCCATCTTCGGATTCAGAAATTTCAACTACTTCCTTTTCCTCATTGATGACTGGTAGGGATGGTGTGGCTACTTCCTCGGCGGTGCATTGGAGTGGCAATTCTATCTGCTGCACACCTTTTGGGATGGGGCTAGAGACAAGAAAGTCGAGGACTGCGATGTTGATCTGATGCAGACATGGGTCACTTGCCTTGATCACACACTTTGGTGCTTGAAAGCTGGACGAGATTGGGGTGTAGCCTAAAATTAAATGTGCTGCCCTTAATTTTTCATCGCTATGAACGAATACCTCGGACTTGAGTACTCTATTTAAATTTGGCTTATTGACAAGGTTCAAGTTTGGAATGGCTGAATACTTGCCTGCAAAAACATCAAAAATAGAAGAGCCTTGTTAGAATAGCGATGCAAGTCAAAGGGAAACCAAATTACAAGTAAAAAAACTAAAGAAAAGGGGGAGCATAGGAGACACTGGTGAGAAAAAGGGGTATTATCATTAGAACAAAGAACCTAGACTCAGGAGCCCCACTTGGTGTCCCTTCTCTTGTCGGGCAGTAGAGGTGATGAGAATGCAAAATGCCATATTTTTCTCCCTTAGTGTTTAGTCTTTCATACTTATTTGGTGCCTAAATGTACACATTATTCTTATATTTTGATTTAGGATGCAAATGGAGGCATTAAGTGCAAAAAGTAGTTAATTGGGTGATTCTGGACAACTTTGACATTGCTTTGTAATTTGGGCATAACACTCTGATCCGAGCTCCGATTAAGATGATTCAAGATGCTTGGAACGCCAAGACAAAGATCTACAACTTTCATGTTTTTAGTTTTGAGAGATACAGGCTACATCAAGGTCGAAATCGGGCTTGAAGTTGCTGCATCTGCACTGCTGACGTTCTGGAATGTTCCTTTGCTTGAAATTCTAATATGCAGATCTGAAGCAGTTTATTTTTGGAAGCTTCCAGATTTGATGCACAAAATTTCCAGCTGAAAAACACTACTTTCCTAGTTATATTAGGACTTTGTTTTATTTTTAATATTTTTCCTTAATTAGTCAGATTTGGATATTATTATTTAGAATATTTTTAGGAGATTTTGTAGGCTTGGAAAAGGGGGAATTAACATGTAAAAAGGGGAGGAGAAATCAGATTAGACACACACACGCCTCTCTCTCCCCTCTTCTCTAATTTTCTCCTTCGAGTTTTCTGTCATGGCCCTATGTGGCTAAAACTTTTATACTTGGTCGAAAGAAACTGAAGCCTCGGAATCAATAAAACTGTGAGATCTAATTTTTTTATTGTTCAATTTATGCTTTGAATATAGAATGTTCTTCTGTGCCTATTTTCATGATTGTCTCGTTTAATTACTAGGAGGCCTACTAGTTTATTATTCGTTGCAATCTACTGCTAGGTTAGATATCAAATCCGTAATTGTTTGATCCCTCTAACTTGTGAAGCAACCAAGATTTAATGATTTGCTGCGTCAGAAATTATTAGATCTTAGGAAGAACGCTCGACTAAATTAAATGCAATCGCTTGTGTTTGTGTTATTTAGCTTCATCGATCTCTCTAATTCTTAAGGCTGCTACTAGATTCAAACCTTTAGCGCTTGTCTTGGGTTGTTTAGTAGTTAGGGTTAATTAGATTGCTTGTTTTCTAATTAACTGTGACTAAGGAGAGATAGGAATATAGTTCCAACGATGAATATTCAAAGTGTGAATTGATATATACTTACATTGATGATTAGTTGTAAAATTCCGATGGTGAATGTCAACTTGGACCAATGTTTGTTCTCTTGATTGATTTTGATACTTTAATTTGAATTGTTACTTAGTTGTTTTTCTTAAAATTGTTTTCATTATACTCAAACCCCCCCCCCCCCCCACCCTCCTTGTTCACTTAACATAAAACTAGGCTAGATACTCTCCGTGGGAACGATCCTTACTCGCGCTACTACATATATTTTAGGAGAATAGGTTTTATTTTTGGTTGCTTGTGACAGCACACCAAATTTTGGTGCTGTTGTCGGGGAGTGATTCTAGTTGATTTTTTTGTGCTTCTTGTGAACCTTATTTCGTTCTTGAAATTAAAAAATAAAATAAATAAATAAAAATCATTAGTTTTCAATAGTTACAGTTTTGGCAGAATTCTGATTACGGTAGAACTAAGCCTTGATAGTATAGTTTTTTTAAGGTAAATGACATTCTGAGCAAGACTAGTTAATCCCATGAATTATTAGCCCCACCCTCTTGAGGCCAAATTCCACTGTTTTCTAGGGTTTTTAGGCCCTTTTTTTGTGTTTTAGCGTAGAATTTTTATTTATTTTCAGTACTCTAGATTTTTCCTTATTTATTTTTCATGGTTTATTGTTTCCTTGATTGTTTATAACTATAACTCGATCTTCTAATCAAGGTGATTTGCAGTACGACCCAGAAATAGAGAGAACTTTGTGCAAGTTAAGGAGAAAAGTTCGGAGAAATTCTAAAGAGCACAATCTAGCTCTTGATTCCCTGTTTGCTAGCGATTTTGATTTAGAAGAGGAGGAAGTCATGGCTGGAAATCAAACTTTGAAAGAGCTTGCTGCCCTTGATTTGAATCAACAACCCTTATGCATAACATTCCCTACTTTAGATGCTACTACTACTTTTGAATTAAAATCTGGACTAATACATCTCTTGCCCACTTTTCATGGCCTTGTAGGTGAAGATCCTCATAAGCATCTAAAGGAGTTGCATGTGGTATGCACGAGCATGAAGCCCACGGGGGTGATTGAAGATCAAATTAAATTAAGAGCCTTTCTGTTTTTTTTGAAGGATTCGGCTAAGGATTGGCTCTATTATCTACCCTTTAGGAGTATTAAAACATGGAATGAGATGAAGAGGTTGTTTTTGGAGAAATATTTCCCAGCTTCAAGGGCGGCCAACATTTGAAAAGAAATTTGTGGAGTAAGGCAGCACAACGGAGAGTCCCTACATGAATATTGGGAACGTTTCAATAAATTATGTGCAAGCTGCCCCCATCATCAAAATAGTGAGCTGCTACTTATCCAATATTTCTATGAGGGCCTTCTACCCACTGATAGGAGCATGATTGATGCAGCTAGTGGAGGAGCTTTGGTGGATAAAACTCTCGAGGCCGTGAGAAACTTGATTGCAAATATGGCAATCAATTCTCTACAATTTGGCACTAGGCTTGACCCTCCATCTAAGCATTTTAATGAGGTAAATATTTCCTCCCTTGAACAACAAATTGCAAGTCTAACTTCTCTTGTTCGTCAAATGGCTGTAGGTAATATGCAAATGGTGAAGGCTTGTGGGATTTGTTTGGTAGTAGGACATCCAACTGATATGTGCCCAACTCTTCAAACGGTAATTTCGACAAGAGAGCTTGGTTGTTCTTTGCTAATGGTGTTGCAACCTTGGTGTTTTTGGGAAAGTGAATTTGAGTTTTGCCTGAGGACGAGCAAAAGTTAAGTATGGGGGAATTTGATGAGAATGCAAAATGTCATATTTTTCTCCCTTAATGTTTAGTCTCTTATACTTATTTGGCGCCTAAATGTACTCATTATTCTTATATTTTGATTTAGGATGCAAATGGAGGCATTAAGTGCAAAACGTAGTTAATTGGGTGATTCTAGGTAGCTTGGACATCGCTTCATAATCTGGGCATAACTTTCTGATCCAAGCTCCGATTGAGATGATTCAAGATGGAATGCCAAGACAAAGCTCTAGAACTTTCATATTTTGAGTTTTAAGAGATACGGGCTGCATCAAGGTCGAAATTGGGCTTGAAGTTACTGCATCTGCACTGCTAATGTCCTAAAATGTTCCTTTGCTTGAAATTCTAATATGCAGATCTAATGCAGTTTATTTTTGGAAGCTTCTAGATCTGATGCATGAAATTTCTAGCTGAAAATCTCTATTTTCCTAGTTATATTAGGACTTTGTTTTATTTTTAATATTTTTCCTTAATTAGTCAGATTTGGATATTATTATTTAGAATATTTTTAGGAGATTTTGTCGGCTTGGGAAAGGGGGAATTAACATGTAAAAGAGGGAGGAGAAATCAGATTGGACACACACACGCCTCTCTCTCCCCTCTTCTCTAATTTTCTCCTTCGAGTTTTCTGTTAGTTGTAAAATTCCGATGGTGGATGTTGACTTGGACCAAGGTTTTTTCTCTTGATTGATTTCGATACTTTAATTTGAATTGTTCCTTAGTTGTTTTTCTTAAAATTGTTTTCATTATACTCAACCCCCCCCCCCCCCCTTCTTGTTCACATAGCATAATACTAGGCTAGATACTCTCCGTGGGAACGATCCTTACTCGCTCTACTACATATATTTTTAGGAGTATAGGTTTTATTTTTTGTTGCCTGTGACAGCACACCATGAGGCCATCATGCCACTCCCTAGAGACAATCAAGTAATCCTTGTTCATGCCTTTGTTGGATTAAGGGAGGCACGATATAAGTCTAACCTCAGGGTACCTAGTTTTTAGATACTACCCTTGCCCTGTTAAGTGGTGACAATTGTAAATCCAATTAACGTTGTGGTGGGTGAGGTTCACGCCCATCTTCTCATTGAGGGTGTTTACGCTACCTAATGTCCTAAAATATTGGGGGTGCACTGAATAAGGGAAAGCCTATAAGCTATAAGATAATCTCTAGTAACTCTACCTATAGGGATTCTTATCCCTCCCACTATGAATGCAATTATAGGGATCACTACTTCTCCCTCCTATCTCGCGATGTGCCACCTTCCTTGCTTGCAATACCTAATGGACACCCCCGGTGGGATTTGATATTGAGTTTTAAAGCCCTCTATACTCTTAAAGGAGTCTACTAAGTAGGCGAATCTACCCATTTAAGAGGGGAAAGGAAATGAATAGGTAGACGAATTGAAATTAAGTGGGCCGAGGAGAGAAAGGACTCTGAACAAAAGGAAAAACAGGAGAGACTGAAGTGAAGAAAGAAGGGAAAGATGGCTAGGAACTACTTACGAGAATGAAGAAAAGCTCCTTAGACTAGCTCTTGAATTTTGAGAGTGTAAAAAGTGAGGTGAATGAAGCTTCTGAGTGATATATGTATGAAAGAGAAAAGCAAGCGGGAAAACTCCCGCTCACATTCCCATAAAATTCCCAACCGTTGGATCCGCATCGTACCATAGAATGTGGGAAACATGGAGCACAGAAATTAAATGAAGATGTGTCCTAGGTGTTGAATCATCAAGAGCATGCGTTGGGCAGTTGAAAAGGTATCTGCATAGACAGATATGACGTAAGGCAAGAATAGAATAATTCTAGTAAATATCGAAATCCTCTTTTTTTCCGAGGAGCAAAAGAGGAGAATTTCGAGGGGTTATTGTAGGGGTAACAGGTCCAGAAGTATGTGTTGGGCTGTGGGCCTCGACTAAGGATGCCTAATAGCCCAAAGATGGATAAACGTCATCGCAGAGGTCCACGTTAGTGTATGAAAAGAGGGGTTTGAATATTATTGTTGATAAGGATAAACGTTAGGAAGGCATATCACAAAGAGAAGCTAAGAAATATCTAAGAGAAAACTGCTACCACCGCATTAAATGCTCTGCAGCTAACTCTTTGGCTACATTAATGTGGAGGTAATATCTAAATAGTAATATTCAGCCTTACAACCACTCCTAGAGATTTCAAGAAGGTGTGGATGGGACAAGGATCAAAGCCAACCACTTGACCTACACGTGGAAGGTGAAGATGAAGAAGGAAGGGAATATAAAGAAGAGGGATGCCATTATGTAGGGGGTGGAAGATTTGAGAGAAGAAACACTGTAGCAACAAGAACTAGACTTGTAACCAAATTCAAATGATATATATATATATATAAGAACTAGTCTTCTCGGACTGTGTCGAGGACAATTTTCTTTGGGCAAAACCAGTTTATTCTTGTTCTCTTATCATCTGGGCTCACTTTAATTATTATCTAACTCGTTAAAGCCTAGTTTTCTAGCATACTCTCTACAAATTCATTGTATCGGACCCTTTAGGCCTAGATCCTTTTCTTTTTGGGCTTAGGTACCAAACTGCACCCTTACCCTTCTTCTTTTTTGGGGTTTTACTTTCTTTGACTATTTTTTATTCTCTTTTTTTTCATTGTTAGACAGTTAGAGTTTAGATCCATAGAAATATTCTAAAAAGATTAAACATACTAAAACCAAAAGATAAAGTCCAAATAGGATTATGCCCTTAAACAAATACTCAATAACAAAGGATTCCAATTTATTGAAGAAATGGATCGTTAAATGGGCGGTGATGATCATTTGCATAAGTATCTTTTGTCAAGCCAATGTACATATCAACAGCTATACGAAGGTCATGAAAATTCCATATTGAATGAAAAAAAAAAAAAAAAAACAAAAAAAACAAAACAAAACTAATGTTGCATTAGCAAAATCATCAAATTATCTCAACAAAACGAAACAAATCTTATTTGAAGCTATGTACAGTTCGGAAGAGCTGTGAAGAGAATTTTAGTCGAATAGCTGGCATGATGTAATCTGGTACTACTCTTATATGGCCCTTGGATTTCAATAGCCCTTCATGTTAATGAAGGCTTTTAAGATAAAAACTCTTCTATTTTTTATTTACTTTGTTGATGGAGTGAAATAAAAAATCATTAATGACTAATGAGGTCACAAAAAAACATGTTGCAAAATATAATGAAATTAGAAATAGAGGCAAATTTCTAATTCCACTTCTAATATACTGAAATTCATTGAGACATATCATCAAACGCTCACCTTCAGGTAGGAATAATAACAAAACTCCACTTCTAATAAACTATATAATAACTTCTATCAAAGATAAAATTTTCATATATATTGAGAAACGGAAGCCCAAAATTACCAAGCCACATCTTGATTTCGACTTTATTCAAATGTTTTGTTGAACTACAAAAACATGAGAAAGAGATGAGGTGGGATATCAACTTTTTGTGTGGTTCGTTTAATACCTACAAGGTTGGAGTTGATATTGAGTATCCCTTTAAGTCATGCCCCAGTTGAGGATAAAATGGTTTGTGCCCTTCAATTCAACGGGTGTTTATATAGTAAATTGGGCTCCAAGTTCCTTGCTAAGAAAAATTTTGTGATCCCTCTTGCTAATAACCAATCCCAAGATAACGATCTATGGAAGCTGATTTGGGGGCTATCGATTCCAAAAAGAGTTAGGAATTTTTTGGGGTGTTCTTGTCTAAACGCAATCCCAGCCAAGCGGAATTTATGGAGGAGGAAAATTTTACCCGATATCATTTGTGAACATTGTAAGATGTGCTCAGAAACCGTGTCTCATGCACTGTGGAAGTGTTCAAATCTCTCGAATATTTGGGATTCAATTTCAACATTTTCATTTTGGCAGTCATGCTCTTTTCCATTGTTCAGGGACTTGGTTCTCTGCGTGCATCAGGAAGGGAAAAATCTAGAATTGATGGCAATGGTCATGTGCAGGGGCGTAGCCAGGAATGAATACATGGGGGGGCCGAGTTGTAACATAAATATACTAAATATAATTCTTAAATCTATTGGATACAAAATTATCAACTTTCAAATATCATCATATACTTAAACATGTTGGGAATTCAACCGAAATTCCAAACCTGTAAAAAACAAAAAAATAGAGAAAACAAAATGCCAAAAGAAAAACAATCACATGCACAAGACAGTATTTACGTGGTTCGGCAATTTGCCTACGTCCACGGAGTTGCAGGGATTTCACTATTATCAAAAAAAATTACAATGTGCGGCTACAGGGTTTTTCTTTCTCAAAAACAACAACAAGACAAAACCCTAATCACAAAAAAAGGCTTTTATATCCTGCACACAGGATTCACAATGGGCTACAAAACGGGCCAACAAAATTTTGTCTGCCCAAGCCTCCGCTCCATAGACTAAGCCTCAGTAAATCTCCCATTAAAAACCACGCAACATTATTCAAGTCAGGTCGGGTCATCAACAGGATCAAATCATGCCTGACGACGATTTTTCATGGAATAAAATTCATCCATTATCATCTCCATAGTGAAATTCCCTGCAATTTCCTTCTCTATATAAACTATCATATTATCTGCCAAAAACTCATCCTCCATTCTATTGCGAAGTCTTGTTTTTAACAACTTCATAGCTGAGAAAGCTCGTTCTGTAGTTGCTGTAGAAACTGGAAGGGTCAACACAAGACGAATAAGTCTATCAATCAAAAAATAAATATTAGACTTTCCTGAAATTTTTAATCCCCTACATAGCTCAGAAATTGTACTCATATTCTGAAAATCTGGATGTTTTATCACATCAAGCTCATAATGTTGCAATTGAGACTCCAAAAGTTCTTGTTCATGTTCAGTAAAATCTTGAGGATAATATTTCTTAACTAAATTGCATATATGAACAATTTTGAATAATCTAAAAGCATCCTTGGGATTTAAAGCTGAACTACGAATGACAAGTTCCGTTGTTAGCTCACAAAATCTATTTTTCAGTTCTTGCAATTGGAAGTCTATTGCAACTGTAAATATGGAAATTCTAAAATGATGTTCCATTGTTAAATCTTCATCTTGACGACGATATCTACCTCAACCTTTAGTGTAACGAGCATTCATATCAGGAATATCAATTTCATGTTGCTCACAAAATGCTATAACACTAGCAAGTAAAGGCTCCCATCCATCATCTCTCAACTTTTGAATAAGTGATTTTGTAGTTGAAACTAAATGCATGGCATTTAAAAGGTCTTGAGAACGTTGTTGCAAAGCTTGACAAAGAACATTAGTAATTCCCATTACCTCTTTCATCAAATGCAAGATTAAAATAAATTCAAATGATGTTAATACCTGATAAGCTCCCTCGGCATCACCGCGTTGTCTATAGTTAGCCCCTTCCTCAGAGATAGTGTTGATAACTTTGAAAGTAGCATCAAACATGTTAATCAAACTACAAATAGATTGAAAATGAGATCCCCACCTAGTATCTCCAGCTCGTTGCAAAGTACCAATCTGGTTTGCACCTCTTCCAGTCTCAATTTCATTAGAAGCAATCATATTCTCGTCTTGTTCTGCTTGAGCATGTTGCAATTCATCATTACGCTTACTAGAACCAACAACAATATTGATAATATTAACCAAATGATCAAAGAACTGATGAACATCTTTTACTTCTCTAGATGCTGTAACTAAAGCTAATTGCAACCTATGAGCCATACAGTGTACATAATAAGCATATGGGCACTCTTTAAGAAAAAGAGCTTGTAATCCATTCCTTTCACCACGCATGTTACTAGCCCCATCATATCCTTGACCTCGAATATTTTCAATGTGGAGGTTGTAATGAGAAAGGACAGCACATATCTCATTCTTTAAAGTCAATGCAGTAGTGTCTCTAACATGCACAACATGAAAGAAACGTTCTTTAATGAAACCTTCTTTATCAACAAACCTCAAAATGATGGCCATTTGCTCTCTCTTCGACTCATCCCGAGCTTCATCAACAAGAATGCAAAATTTTGCATCCCCAATTTCTTCACGAATAGCATTTCGCACATTACTAGCAAGAATATGCAAAATCTCCTTTTGAATTGTGGGTGATGTATATTTGGCATTTCCTGGTGCATTTTCCAAGACAACACTAGCTACTTTATCATTAAAAGTTGATGTGAATTTTATCAATTCAATAAAATTACCTCTATTTTTTGAATCAAGGCTTTCATCATGACCTCTAAAAGCACAAGCTTGGAATGCTAGCCATCGAGCACACTCTACTAAGGTTTTGAGCCGCAATCGATTATTCTCTAATTCTTTTGATGTTTTTTTCTCAATCAGCTTGTCAATATGCCGTGAATGATTCTTTAAATCCTCGCAACATTTCATAGCAATTTTATGTGGGGAGTTTGGTTCTTTCCCTTCATGACGAATTAAAGGACAATTCATTCCATCTTTCACCTTTTTCCAATTATTAAAACCTCATGAAATGAATACATCTGATCCGGGACGACCTATTGGTTTCTTACTAAAAAGGTAGCAAGGTAGACAATATATCGCATCCATTGAAGGTGAGTATTCCAACCAATCTTTATGTGAGCCAAACCATGAAGGTTGAAATCGACGACGATGAGTATCATCACTGTATGGATAGTCTATATTTTCAGGTTGATATGGACCTTTTTTGAGATAAGCTCGTCGGATTTCATCTTGTTGGTTGATAGGAAATTCACATATTTGTTTACGTGATCCTGGATCACGATCTATCTCTTCAAATTGAAGTTTTGGACATTTGGAGGGGTGTTCATCAGGTATTGAAGTATTAAGATTTGTTTCTACAACCACGGGTGTCCTAATTTCTGAATTGCTAGCATCTTTTTTCTTAAAGAATGCATCAATTGTTTTTCGTTTGCTCATAATTCTTTTAGCTTTAAGAATATGACTCAAAAATTAACCTGAAAAGAATTTTTAAAAAAAAAATTAATTAGAAATTTTTACTTAGTTATATGAATGTTATTCATACTCAAGAAAAAAATAAAATTTTCACTATAATTTAAACAGTCGGCCCATTTTTAATACAACTTTAATTAATAATAACCCCTCAAACAAAAACAAAAATAATTTAATTAATTTGTCTTTTATAATATATTGGTTAATTTAATTATATAGGTTTAATTATTATTGTTTAGTTTTAATTTAATTTTCACTATAGCTTTAATTATATAGCTTTTATTATATATTGGTTAATTTAATTACATTGCTTTAATTATTATGCTGCACCCGGCTCCATGTGCCCATAGCCCATCTATCCCCTCCCCACCCCACTTAACAGCCAACAGAAAAATACAAAATGCGCCCCAATCACAATAGCTAGCTGCAATCAGAAAATTTCGCAATGCCAATCACAAATTATAACACACGTCACACTAAATGACAATTAATATTTCACCAAACAGACAAACACAACTCACGGAGTCACTGGCCAACAACAAAAGGGAATAAGATAATGCCAAATTTTAAAAAGACAAAAACACTAAAACAAGTAAAAAGCAAACCCAGCCAATGAGCCAATCAGATACTCACAATTCAAAAGAGAGAGACACTTACCGACATTTGAGAATCATCAGCTTAAATAAAGAATAAAGAGACTTTCCTAATTCATAAATATTAATTTCATTTTGTTTCCTTCAGTGAGATAAAGAGAGAGAGACTGAGAGAGAGTTTGAGAGAAAAACCTTGAGGGAGGCGCCGGATCGCCGGAGGCTGGAGTGAAGGGAGCAAATGCCAAAGAGCACGGAGCACCGCTGCACCGGAGCAGAGGTGGCAAGATCTGTAATCTCCGATGAGGCAGTGACCGTCACCGCTACGATCTGCGAAAAAATGGGTTTCAAATTTCAGTGAGATAAAGAGAGAGAGACTGAGAGAGTCAGAGAGAAAAAGTGAGAAATACCTTGAGGGAGGGGCGGAGCCGCGAAGGGAGCACCGTCGGCGACGATCTCCGATCTCCGATCTACGTTCTGCGATCTGCAATGAGCGGCGACCGGGCGAGCAACGACGACGACGAGCTAGCTGCGGCGACGACGATGGCGACGTGATCGTGGGACGGTGGGTTACTGGGTTTGGTTTGCTAGGGACCTGGGGTTTGGTTTGGTTTGTGTATTGGGGGTTTTTTTTTTTTTTTTTTATAAACACCTCTGTTTTGCGTTTTGATTTGCTGGAGTAGGATGTGTTTTAGTAATTTACATTTGGGGCTTGATTTCTCTGCCACTGCCAGCGACGTGATGGATTGCAATTCTGCCAGCGACGACGTGATGCTCTGTACTGGTTTTTTTTCTTTTTCTTTTTTTTTTCTTTTTTGGGTTAAGAATCCGTGGGCAGTGGGCTTGCCGTGAGCGAGCTTGGGCTCGCGTGGGCTCTGTTACATTTTTTATTTTCGGATTTTAGTTAAATTTGCTTTGGGCTTCTTTTTTTTTTTTTTTTTTTTTTCCTGCTTGAAAGTAGAACAGATATATTTTTTTTTTTTTAATTTGAGGTGCTCCTAATTGTTGATTGGGGGTTGGGAAAATGGGTGAGAAATGGGTAGGGGGGGCCCTACTGGTTCATGTTGGGGGGGCCAATTTATTTTTTCTTCCTACTCTAATGGGAAAATTTTTTTTTTTGCAGGGGCCTCGGCCCCCTCAAGCCACTATGTGGCTCCGCCCCTGGTCATGTGGACTATATGGTATTGAAGAAACCAAATCAGAATTAGTTCCAAGGAGTTTCCTCTCTTGCAGTTGATCCCTCAAGCAACTCAAGCACCTGCTGATTTTCTTCGTACCGATCTTGTCACCCCAGCCCAATCTTCTGTCCAAACAAGCTCATGGGTCCGCTGGTCTCCTTCTCTTGAGGGTTCAATCAAGATCAATTTTGATGGGGCAACCTTCCAAGATTTAGGCAAAGCTAGTTTGGGAGTGGTAATTCGAGAATGTTAGGGCCAAGTTATTGCCTCACTCTAGAAACAAACCTCTCTACCTTTCTCATCAGGCCTCATCAAGGCCAGGGCTACTACAAGGGTTATCTCATTTGCCTAGGAACTTGACTTCACTTCTTTTATCCTTGAAGGTGATTCTGCAACTGTGATTAAAAACTCTGAACTCCAATGAGGACTCTATATCTCCATTTGGCCATATGCTCGTTCAGCTAAATCTACCATTGTTGCCAATAATTGTATCTCCTTTTCTCATGTACGTAGACTTGGTAACATTCACTGCAACAAAATGTATTTTTGGTGACGAAAATTTTCTTCAACGCTATACCGCGTTGTCAAAAGTCTTGGTGGTGAAATGTTTCATATCCAAAAGGTCTGACTATTTTAAAAAAAAAAAAAAAAAAAAAATGGTGATGAAAACATTTTGTCACCTAATGTTTTCCTCACTAAATACATTATTTAGTGAAAAAATAGTTTCATCGTCAAGTGACATTTGGGGAAAAATTTTAATTTTCGTCGCCAAATGTTATTATTTTTTTATAAATGGCAATGAAATATGAATTTCGTCGCCATATTTTAACTTTGAGAAATGATATGTCTACAACATTTTTACAACAAATCCTAAGTGGCAGGTTATTACTGGTTGTTATTGTTAGGGCAAAAAAGTAATCTTAGTGTTAGTTTCAAATTTGAACCAATAACAACTAACCACCTGTGATTTGTTGTAAAAATGTTGTAAAATTGTTGTAGACGTAACATCTCTCTTTAACTTTTGGTGACAAAAAAAAAAAAAACGATGTGTTTACAACAATTTTACAACAAATCCTAAGTGACAAGTTGTTATTAGTTGTTATTGTTAGGGCAAAAAAGTAATTTTAGTGTTAATTTCAAAATAATAATAATAATAATAATAATAATAATAATAAAAGGGCTTCAAGATACATCTTGTTGGTGTAAGAGACAAAACATCTTGGACTTGCAAGATAGCATTAATCCTAAAAACATACTATACAAAATAATCAAAACAACCTTCTATCGCCTTTGGAAATTGAAAATCTTGATGGAAACTGCAAAGATGAATGCAAAGAGTACTGCAACCCCAGCAACTACAACCGCAACCACTCCCAGAAAATCATGCTTGTATCCAAAATAGCTTTTAACAAACTCTTTTACTGATTCATGATTGCCATCAGTCATCGACTCCTCTATATCTCCAAATTGAGAAACAACCAATCCATACAAAGTCCAAGCTACTGGACATGCCCAGTAGTACCATCTCCACCATACAGGAATCCTCTGTTGATTTCCAAGTAGATAAATGAAAAGAAAAGGAAAAATGAAAAAGATTTAGTAATTGTTAGATATATTTGTACACATGAAAACCTGCACATCAAAAGTGGAAAATACTTACAGTTCGTGGGATAATGAATCCTGAAAATATATTCCATATTGCAAAAAATGCAGACGATATTATGGCAGCAATATGGTGGTTTGGCGTCACAGCCACAGTCATCATGCCGTAGAAGGTAAAGTACAACAATGTGAAGTACATGAAAAATAGATACCAAAAGAATTTGGCTACAGTCCATTCAAACCCAATCATTGCATAAACTATGATGCCATAAAACACAGCTTGTGCAAAAATATATGGGAGCTCAATTGTAACCTGGGACAAAAGATAGTAAGTCGCATTAACATACACAATTATTGTAGACTAAGACAGTAATACTCTATAGGTTAAGCCTGCAAGATGTGACCATAGTTACCTGTGCAAATGCATATGGCAAGGCTGAATACATTCCAGCAGCTCTTTCTCTGTAGAAGACAGTTCGTTCAACTGCCACTACAGGCTGCACTGATGAAGCATTTTGGAAACCAAGGAAGAGAACAGCAACATACATAGAACCCATTGCATTAAATAAATCTTGTTGCCTCTTGCTGCAATTTGAAAATTATATTAAAATGTAGCAGTAATCCATTGGAGTGTTCAAAATTTGGCAAATTTTTGGAGCAGTAACTTACATCTTGGAACCGAGGTCCCAGAACATTGTCCCAAATATCAAGGCTATGAAAACTGTGAACAGAAATCTCACGGCAGTGTATGGTGGGTTGCGCCAATAGGACCAGTGTTGCTTCCACAAGCAAGCCATGCATTGAGTGAAAAATGACTGTGCATATTGGGTTGGGAAATAGAGTTCTTTTTTATTAGGGGCAGGTTTGCTCGACTCTTGAATCAATGCCTTGTTCCTCCTAATGGATATGCCACATAGTTAGGAGAAGTTTTAGCCTTAAATTCAAAGAACATAACTACAAAAAAGAACTTATTTAAACATTTCCCAGATAGTAGAATCGTTTTTCAATCCTATAAAGCATTTAATATAATATTAAACGTACCTGGACAAATCTGAGTTTCTGTACACATCAGTAAAATCAACACCCAAAGTTATTTCCTCTGCTGAAGATGTAACTTCCAACATCCAAGTTGCTGGATTGTAACCATCTTTAATTTTTCTGATTCCTTCGATGCTCTAGAAGCAAATGAAAGGTATATGCATTAGGAAATATACAACATAGATAAATATTTATGGCCGTTGGGTGTTTGCAATTCTGATCTTCAAAGAATCCTACCTCAAAATACTTTATAAGATGGCTTGAGTGGTGTCCCAATGGACCAACGTATATCTCTTGTCCACCACGTTTCATTAGGAAAAGCTGCAAATACATGTTACATATGTGTCATACTCAAATCTAGAAGAAAACCAAGTTAACCAACACATTTGCACCTAGCCTGTTGATAGTTAATAGTCCTTACCTCGTCAAAAGCTTCGAATATGTCAATGCTTGGCTGATGGATGGTGCACACAACTGTTCTTCCAGTGTCCACTGTGTTCCTAACTGTTCTCATAACAATTGCAGCGGCTCTTGCATCTAGACCTGAAGTTGGCTCATCCATGAATATTATAGAGGGGTTTGCCACAAGCTCAACTGCGATAGTGAGCCTCTTGCGCTGCTCAGTAGAGAGACCATTCACACCAGGCAACCCAACAAGTGCATTCCTCAATGGGTTTAGCTCCACAAGCTCCATGACTTCCTCAATGAACATCTGCAACCGTTTGTTAGAATCATGAATCCGGAATTCTGATAGTGATATAATAGTCAAGATTATTATTGCAAACTCAAACATCTTTAATATGGAATCATGCTTAACAATTAACAATAAAATCTAATTTATTGAGCTTAATCGTGCTCAAATTGTCTTAGTCTGCAACCATACCAAGAGAAAACAAGCTCATATATGATAATATTCAAGTGATCTAAATTTAGGCATTTTCCAGAGTCTAGCATGAGCACCAGCCAAAGTGACATACCGTCAATTGCACTAAAAGAGTAGGAAGAAATGCAAGAAAAACCATGAACTAGAGGGGCCTTTTAGATACCAACCTTTCTGGTTTCTGAATCAACTTCAGAGGATAAGCGGAGCCATGCTGAGTAGAGCAAGGACTCATACACAGTAACATGAGGAGAATGAATGTCATTTTGCTCACAGTACCCAGAAATTCGAGCAAATGTTTCTTGGTTCTTTGGGAATCCTGAGATTGTGATGTTCCCTTCAATATATCCACCAGTTTTCCTACCAGCTAGCACATCCATCAGAGTTGTTTTACCAGCACCACTAACACCCATCAGAGCTGTGAGAACACCTGGCCTAAAAGCACCACTCACACCCTTTAGAAGCACCAATTTATCCTCAATAACACCCTGGCTCTTCATTTCCTACAAGTCCAACCAAAATAGTTAGGTCTCAAGTTTCTTCTTTCGGGACAATATTAATTTGAAAGCCACTACAAGAAAATTTTTTAGTTTAAAATATCTATGACTTGAGTTACCTGTGGCATGTCAACAGAATATATAATATCATCAAATGTGATAGAATGTTGTTCAAATGGAAGAACCATTCCGCTTTTCCCATTACGACTGGCCTCAATAGCTCCTGACCTTGCAGATGAGCTACTTCTCCTCCTACTCCCTGCACGTCCATTAACTTTAGTTGGAAACTAAAAGGAAATAAAACTGTGATACTCACAGGATACAATACACAATATTTGCAACATATTACCTTTGTTGGAATGGTGACTTGAGCTGTTTCCTCTGTGTGTTGACTGTGTGCCTTCTCCTGTCCGTTGCCCTTGTTCACTGTTTTCTGGTTCATCTGATTTTACAGTCTGTGCCTTTTCAAATGCTGCACAACAAATGGTACGTCATTAACGAAAAAGCTCCTAAATTTATACAACATATAGCGGAAAAGGCGGAGATACCCACGGTTAAGATAAGCAAGAGCCAGCGTGAAAATGATGTTGAAAACTAGTAAGAATCCAACCAGTGCTCCTGTGCCAATCCAAAACCAATATGCTTGTGTGACGAACCCACGAGACTTAAGAACTGAAATTCCCAGTTCTTCCGTTGTGCTACCCTATATCATTACAATTTAATCAAGCATTAGCTTGTTATTAACAGGAAGACAGCATAAATATTCAAATGCATAGTCAAGAAGTTACGTTTCTCCAGTTTCCCCCCAGGAACTCATTCACCACTATTGCATTCTGCCCGTACATCAAAGGCGATATCCAATAACCCCATATCCACCATTTCTTTATATCATCTGTAGAAGTCAACAGAATAAAAGGCAATTCTTCAAGGTATAGTGTAACAAATTGTAAAAAGGTTTAAATAAATTTCTCAGTTTAGTATATTGTTACCTTTGGAAAGTATAAAGCCACCTAGGGCAAAAAGTAAGAGCAGTGCAAAGGACCCAAAAGTGTTGGCAACAATCATGTTTCTACCCATTGCTGCAATAGCTCGGAATAATGCAGAAGCCATTTGGTTTACAAGTAAGAGCAGAAGGTATTGTTTAAACAACCTGCAATATGTACATTTGAACATATTGATTAGAATATAACACACACGCTAAACCAATATCTAAATGAGCCACTATATCATTATAATTACCTTCCAGGACTAGGATCAAATCCAATGACATAATAGGTCATAAATACCCAAACTCCAACTTCTAAAAATGTTACCGGAATCTTGAGGATCCATGTTGGAAGAGCATATACCCAAGAAGGATAGAAGAGGAGATCCCTTTGCTTGTAAAAGACAGGAAGCTTTACAATCGTCATAGAAAGCTCTGCCATTCCATTAAACAGAATCATAATCACAGTGAAGAACAAAGCACCCGAATAAATTGATCCATCGGTTACTGATTCACGTGGCATCTTTGTCCGTAGGAAAAGTGTCATTGCAATCAGTGCCATTATAAAAAGCTGAAAGTACAAAAACAACAACAAACAAACAAAAAAAGATCAAAATCGAAACCCCGCTAAATTCAAATTAAAACAAGAGTAAAAAATTAAGTTTTAAGCCTACTTGTGTAAGCTTGAAGATATAAACAAATGAATTCCTCTTCATCAGAAGGTATTCTCTTGAGAAGTTAGCTTTTAACAGCCCCTTCTTGTTAACACCATATTTGTTGGTTGTCAAAGCAGCCGGGTGGCTTTTACTCTTGTCATATGGAACTGAAAGTTCATCTCCTATACTCCTGCCAACATGGAATGATTGGAATGCCTGAGAAAATTCCTGAACTGTGACAAAACTGTAAGGTTCATCTTTGCGTGCCCAGTACTGCTCCTGGTCTTTCCTTGATGTCACCTGTCATAATCACAGATAATACAGATGAGAACTCCACATGTAAGGCTCATCCTTAAGTTTTTTATTAGTATGGGTGAGATCAAAAAAAAAAAAAAAAAGGAAGAAGAAGAGAATAGATTAATACTAACCTCTTGCAAGAAGTCAGCCACGCCTTTTCGGTCCGGACACTTAAAACCCATGGATTCAAAAAAGTCAAGAACTAGCTCACGGGGACCCTGGTACACAATGTAGCCATCAGAGAGGAGAATAATGTCATCAAAAAGATTATATGTCTCTGGTGCTGGCTGCAGTAGAGAGATGACTGCTGTTCCATCAAGAATGTGAATATATTGCTTGAGTGAATTCACAATTTGGAAAGTTGTTGAACTGTCCAATCCAGTTGATATTTCGTCCATAAACAATGCCTTTGCTGGTCCAACCAACATCTCCCCTATAATTTGATTCAATATAGATTAGAATACATCCAATTTCATATCAACTAAACTGAATTCTATTTGCTATTGATTCGATGTACCTGTTGTAACACGCTTCCTTTGTCCGCCAGAAATACCCCTTATCATTTCATCGCCAACCATGGTATCAGCACACACATCTAAACCTAAAACCTGTATATTTGAAGCAAATTAAAGAGATTAAAGTATATTATGTTTACTGTGTCTTAATAGTCATAAGCCTTTGCCAAAACCGGCAATGTTACCTTTAATGTATAATCTGTCACCACTGTTGCCTCTTGGCCTTCAGTTGTGGCAGCCTGATATATCAGAAGCCAATAAACAAAAGAAAGCCACCATCACTCACTTGAATAAGTTATGTTACAAATAAAATTAAAGATGCTACTCAATCCAAAATTGAACATAAATAATCAACTATAATATGAATTATGCCAAAGATTACAGTTGCAACCATTATTTTTATTTTTGGAATCTCAAGTGTTAAATGAGGTCCAGATACAGTTTCCTTATGAGGGAAAAACTAATACTATAAATCTTGATCTAAGTGAAATACAAGAGATCAGCTAAAGATACAAATTATAGGTCAAGAGCTTCTGCCTCACCTTCATGTAGATATCAATATCTGGATCTGGCTTGATATTTGCCTCTTTTTCTCTTCTGGACAACTCTGCTAGCATATCTGCAGATTACCAAAACAACGGTCATTCTTCCTAATATTACATATTACTCATGACAATTCATCTAGAAATTTATATTGAAGGAAAGCTATAAAATAAGTGATCCTGTCACTAAATTAACTGACCGTAGCGCGATCCAATCCCTTGGCACCTTGCAGAGAAGCTCAGGGTTTCTCTTACAGTCATTTCTCCAATATGAAGATCATATTGACTGATATAGGCAGCAGTTCTCTGGGGTACAAACTCATTCATGCCATGGCCGTTGTATGTCACCCTCCCAGACAACTGAAGAAGAATTTCATATTTTTTTTCTTTTAATCAGAGATGATACTAAAGATTTAAATAGTGTAAAGAATTGCAAATTCAAGGATGAGTTGACGCTGAAATCAAATTATTTTCACCTTTAGATCAGGGTCAAGCTTTCCAGCCAAAGCCAACAAGAGTGTTGTCTTCCCAGAACTTGGGGGACCCAATAGCAATGTCATTCTGCAAAATACATATGAGAATGGTTCCCAGAAACTAATTGTAAACATTCGGAGTCCAATGCATATTATAGCTGAGGTTGATTTCTCACCTTCTAGGCTTGATGATTCCACTAACATCTTTAAGGATAGACAAGTGTTTCTTTTTACTTGTAAGAATATGGAGAGAATTTAAAAAACCCTGCGCACAGTGAAAAGTAAATTCAATAACATCTTAACAGAAACACTTCAAAAGCAAAATTGTGTAACTGAATAGTACATATTTTGCTGCTGGTTACCTCTACAATATTGACACTGAAGTTAAAGAATGTAGGCAAAGCTCTGCCACCCACATATGCTTCTGCCTCAACATTTAGGTGCTCAAATCGTACTTCAATTGTTGGAAGATCAATTCCAACTCTAATTAAATTCCAAGAAACCCGAGAAATTAAAATTCATTACAGTACAAACCAAAGTATATATGAAAATTTTGCAGCATAAATTGGCAGAACTCTTACCTATCTATCCGGTTCCTGACCTTCATCAAGAACTTCTCATTGTCCTCTTCTGCTACTTTCACCAACCTCTCAAGCAATTGCTTCCTTTCTTCAAATCCAAGACTTTCTATATTGATTTCATTAGCCTCACCTTTTGAGGTAGTTAATATACCTTTTCTTAGACGATCAAACGTAGGAAGCTTTTCAAGGGCAGCCCATTTTAGAGCTTCTTCATCGTCTTCTTCACGTGAAGACCTGTTGAAAACTTCCACAGAGTTGTTCCTCCATAGGGAAGAACTATTCACTCTTAAACTACTACTAGCCTTGTAAACATCACCCCCTTCCATTAAAACGAACAGCTAAAACCCACCAAGTCCCCCCAGAAATATATATATTTCTTCAGAATTCAATTCAGCGTGTGTAAATGTTCAAACTTCATGGCTAAAACCAAAGACTGGCCCTGCTACAATAACTGCAAAAGCCCACCAAAACCCAGAAAGAGTTTTTGTTTTCTCAATATAGAAGTGAATTAACAAAAAACAGATGATCAAACTCTCTATGCTTTTTTTTCTCTGTATGTTGGTTTGGAACTTGTCCCAACAATGAATATGAAGCAACATTATTGGTGACATATATATAGAGTGAGGACATGGAAGTGTATTCACTTCACAATATCCTTTGATGCTTCGTACGTACGTGGAAACTGGCGCGGAAACTGACATGTTGAAATGTAAATATTCAATTAAAGCGTGACCTTCGGTTCATGGACTCGAAAAAATTAGGTGCCACCTATTTTGAAAACGTTTTTCGTAAACTCCCAATATATTCATTATTGTTTAGCAAAAAAAAAAAAAAAAAAAAACATATATTCATTATAAATTTACCATGGCTTAAAAGTTACTATGAATTTTGAATAAAGTTGTAGTGTGCTTTTGTGTTAGAACTTTTTCTCTCTCCTCTGTCTGTGCATGTTTATTTCTCAAAAAAAAAAAAAAAATAGTAATTGTCTCACATTGCTTAAAAGTAGGGATGGCAATTTTGCCCCACTCCGTTAGACTCGCCCCTCCCCGCTTCGACCGGTGCGGGTTTTTCCCGCCCCGCAAAGGTGGTGGGGCGGGGATAGGGCAAGATTTTAGACTCACACCACGAGGCGGGGCGGGGATGGGTTTACACTTTTTAGACCCGCCCCGCCCCATCCCCACCCCGCCCCACATTATAAAGGTTAAATTGTAATTTTTTCATACCCTAAAACCCTACCATTTAAATAAAAATATCATCAACTTATTTTATTCTACCTAACGTGGCTCTACCTTTTTTTTCTCTCTAGCAAAGTTGGAAATAAGGTACCAATTTTAACGTGTTTTTTTTCTTTATTAGAAACAAATTTATATACTATTGAATTACTGATTTCATTCATGATTCATACATCTTTCTCAACTTACTTTTCATCATGAATATAATATAATTTTTTTTAATGGGGTAAGGGTCTAAGGCTCTAAATATTTGTCTGTGTCATTGTTTTTGTAATTTTGTGTGGGCATTTGGCTCATTGGCTGTTATAAAATATAAGGTACACCGTCACACACCCCCTTTTCTCTTAACACTTGGAATTCCCATTAGGATTTCACTTTGCTTAACAGCACTACTTCTTTATGCTTGTCAAAATCCATATCTATTTTACAAGCTGGGTTTTTGTTTTTGAATTTTCATGTTAGAAATATGAGGTGGTGAATGGAGAACAAGATGGTGAGGAATATGTTTCCCTATTGGTTTGATTGCCGATATGATGACATCAATCATGTATTAGAAGTTTGGATTATTTTATTGTGTCATACTATGAGATTTTTCTTGTGATATTGTCTTGTTAAACATTTAGATAATATTATTTAGTTTTTGCTAAAAAATAGTTTGATTTGATAGGATAAATTTATTTATAATTTCAAGTATATTTTTATTATTGAAACATGTCATTTTATTTGGAAAAATGGTAATAGTTGTAGGGAAAATTAACAAGAAATAAAGTTTTACGGTGTAGGGTGGGGCTTCGCGGGGGCCTTAAGGGGCGGGGATGGAATAAGAAATTTTCCTTGTCATGCGGGGCGGGGCGGGGATGGGGCAAGAAAAATCTATGCGGGGCAGGGGCGAAAATCACATCCTTCGGCCCCGTCCTGCCCCATTGCCATCCCTACTTAAAAAAGTGTATTGTATGTAGTATAATTTACCACACTCTCCCTTAAAAGTTACTATGGCTTTTTAGTGGAATTGTAATATGCCTTAGCCTCTTTCCCTCTATGTGTGTTTGTTTCTCAAAAAAAAAAAAAAAAAAATTAAACTACACCACCAAGTTTAAGTTTTTATAAATTATTATTTTTACTTACTACAACTTACTGTGTGATGGGGAGAGAAATTTGAACCTCAAGTTCTCGATTTCGAGAGAATTAAATAATACCACCTACTCTTTTATTTTCTTCCCTTACAACAAGTGGGTGTGGGTGCATTTGGACAAAGTTCTCCAGATAGGAATAACTGAATAAGGAGAATTGAGTAACATGAATGAGCTACAAGATCATTTGTATAGTAAATTTATTTACTTTAATATTCTCTTTGACATAGACCTTGGGAGTTGGGATAGCTTATTTTCATTGAGTTATTTTACTTCAAAATAGTACAAGTTCTCAACCAAAAAAAAAAAAAAGAAACTTTAGAAAATGATATATAAGATTATTTTAAAAATAAATTAGATTTTAAATTTATTCAAAAAGCATCAACGTGTTGCTATCGGTCGAATTGAAGACACTCCACGAGAGAATTCCTGTTGGCCTAAGGTCCTAGGCGCCACTAGGCCACCAATCGCATGGGTATATTTATTCATCATTAAACCCTACTTTTGTTATTGGGTTATATAATGTTTAGATATGTCAAATAAAGTGAGAACATATTTAATCAAAATTACCTTTCTGACCTCCAATTGTAAACCACTCTCATATAACAAGTGTTATCAGGACAATAAAAGGGCAAAGCGGTCGACTGGGTGGACTCGGGAGAAGATACTGCATTGGTATTTCGTAGCGCGAATATTGAGAGGGACAGGGTGCCCATAATTAATAAAATATGTCAACTTTTTGACCATAATCTGTAATGTTATGGATGGGTTTGGGCGGCTGCTCAAACTTTCGTTCATCCAAAGATACCATTATTGGATTGCTATAAGTCTATTCAAGATCACTTTTTTTTTTTTAATAATTATGATAGAATTTTAATTAATAATATCCGTTTCATGATATCATCACGATTTTATAAACTTTTACTTTGACGGGTATAACTTAAATATAAAAAAAAATTATTTAATATTTTGAGATCAATTATTCCATTTCTTACATAAATGGAATCCACCATTTTTGTAAGAGGATATTGTTTCAAGAGGATTGAATAATTACTCGTTCATATAAATTAATTTATTTAATTACTTCACAACTTAGCTAAATAAAAATATAATTGTATTTTGAAATTCTTGTGACTTTTGTTCAATTACTATTTTATTTTATTTTATGGGAAATCATCACAATTTTGATAACTAAATTATTGACTTTGACATAAATAATAAAGATTATAAAGTCTATGAGCTACTTTTCAATTCAAATCAAAACAGTACTCTGCTCTTGAAAAATAATTGGAGTTACTATATTCCAGCATTGCATCTCTGCATAGCTCAGCACTTTTGTTTTGTTATTTTTTTCTGGGAAGAAGAAGGTAATGAACTAAGCAGTGATATCATCACATACGTATGTGATGATAAGGAGGAGACCCGTATTGTTTATTACAGCTTTTTTAGCTAAACTTATTGTTGATTACTATAATTCTATCCAAGTGCCTGACTTGTGTTCCAAGTACATAGTTGCATAATTTGCTCTGTTGGGTTACCGATAATTTTTATTATTAAGTACAGTACTAGGAGTGTTTTTTTAGAAAAAAGTTACGTATTGTGTTTTCTTTGTGGACCTGGACGGTGGTCCTTCTAGAACAAATGTCTGTTGGGCATCATTAATATATCACAAATAAAGATGCGGCTCTTACAAATCATAAGCCAATTAAAATTGGGTCACGCTAACAAGTACTTTTAAGGTATTGATTAATAATTTATTTTAAAAAAAAAAATTCAAAACATTAATTACTTTTTTTTCTTTTCTCATAAAAATTTTCTTTGAATTGATTATTAACCAATATCCTAAGAGCATTTATTAGCATTTTTCATTAAAATTTAATTAATATGTCATAATTAAAATAATAAATAGTTTATTAATGGGTCATAAAGTAATATTTATTTTCTAAACAATAAATGGATTCCGTATTATTTACAATTCTCAGCTGGGCTTCTAGATAAAAAAGGATAGTTGAATATCATGGTTAAGGTTCACACTCTTGTGAAGCAAACACAAGGGGGGAAATGACCAAAGAGAAAGTTGGAAATTTTTTTTTCTTCACGAATAAGAAAGTTGAGATTGGAAAGTTGGAAATAAAGTTGGAAGTAGATCCTAATTTTCCTCCGTGTCCAATCCAATGTCGTGTAGTCCAAAAGTCTATTTTAAGAGTTTTGCTGCCAAAGTAAAAGAAAACAGTTGGTAGTTTCGCAAAATTGAGTTGGGTCACTTTTTTGTAGTATCATATGAATCACGACTATCATATGAATCAAACACGTGTCTTAATCGAGTAGTTCATGCAATTTATGATTTTTTTTAGAAGATTGCAATTTACAACTTAAAAAAATTGCTAGAATTACAAATTATTTTATGATATTTTTTATAAATAATTAATATATTGAGTGGTTATTGGTCAGTAAAAAAATGATGTTAGCTTTCTCAAAAAAAGTGATGTTAGTAGTTAGCTCAAATGAAAATTAGTAAGATTTGGTCACATCAACAATTTATAAAAATATTGTAAAATAATTAATGGTTGTAGCATTACTCTTGTGACTTTAGTCATGGCATCTAATGCATTGAATTAAATTTATCATTGTCAAAGTCTTGTGCTCAATTTTTTTTTATTGGTATTTCTTGATATCTCCAATATGATTTAAATGATTAAATCCCCCACCCTCAACTATCAAATTAGTTACCACAAAAAAAAAAAAAAAAAAAAAAAACCTTTTATATTCTATTGTAGGGGTATTAGGCTAGGAGCTCATCATTTATGTAAATGTTGGGCCTGAGGCCTAATCCAAGGTTAAGGGAGTCCGTGTTAGTAAATGAAGGAGTTAGATTTGGTCATAATGGCCCAAGAGGGTGGTCCAAGGATGAATGCCTCCTCGGCTAATTAAGGCCGAGGTCAGAAGAAGTGGTTTGCAGTTCAGGGGAACGTTCTAGGAAATTCTGTTGGTATGGATGGGCATTGCAGAAACATAGGACAGGGGGAAGTCCTAAAATATCTAAGGAGAAAGTTGCTACCACCGCATTAAATGCGCTGCAGCTAACTCTCTGGCCGCATTAATGTGGAAGTGATACCTGAAACAGTGATTTTCAGCCTTACAGCTACTACATGAAGACTTATGGGAGGTGCTGATGGGACAAGTATCGACACCAGCCATTTGGCATGCACATGAAGGAAAAAGATAAAAGGAGAAGAGAATATAAAAAAATGAAGAGGCAATGGGAGAAGGGAATTGAGAAACAAAGAGAAAAATACTGTAGCACCAAGAACTAACTTTGTAATCAAACCTGAAAGAAATATATAAGAAAAGATCTCCTCGGACTTTGCCGAGGACGATTTTCTTCAGCATAAACCTGTCTATTTACATTTTCTTATCATCTAAATCTATGTTAATGTTTGTCTGATTCATTAAAGCCTAGTTTTCCAACTCATTCTCTACAAATTCATTGTTTTGGGCTTTTTGGGCCTAAGTCCATCCATCTTTTGGGCTAAGGATTCAAATCTGGTCCTTACATCTATAAATAGCCAAAATCCTTGTATCTTAATCGATTGGTACCTTCTGATATTTCCAATAGAGACACTAGGGTCCAAATCTTCCTTTTTTTTCTTTTTTCTTTTTTCTTTTTTTGAGAATTCTAAGTATTTTTAACACACACACACACACACAACATGGAAGGTGAAAGACCTAACACCTAGATATAAATAAACTTTGATTAAAATTAAATATGGAAGGTGAAAGACCTAACACCCTAGGTATATATTTAGACCCCAATTACCAATTTTTAGGCTAAACCATTTTTAACTTAATCTAACAATTAATGCCAAAAATAAGTGATTAACTAAATTCCATTGCATGCATATTCAAATAGCAATAACTAAATATAAAGGAATATAAAATGCAGAATAAATACAAGAAAACCACACAAAAACACGGAAACTTGTTTTCAAAAAGGAAACTAAAGCCTCCAGCAAAAAACCTCTATACGGCACCACCATCAAATCTTCACTAGTGAATAGTTGCAGTACAAGATTGAATAAAAACCCTCCAAGCCTAAACATCCCCTAGTATTAGAGCTCTTAAACTTCAACTACCAACCAACTTCTCGGAGTCCTTTATTCACCAATTATCAAAGTCCATGTGTTGAGTGACCAATGTTAAGCCACCAAGAACTCTTGGATTTGTGGTATTGCTACTCCAATGGCTCTCCACACCAATCACTCAAGGTATATCTGTCACAACCCAAATCCATAGAACATGAATTTAGATGCATGACTAACTTGCTAATCTTGCATAACTAAGAGTAAAATTAATCCAAAATAATTTAGAACTCCAAAGAAACAATGCTCTTAATAAATAACCTCTTACAAAAATCTAAACTCCACAAATTGGAAATAATCTCCAAAATATAAATCATGAATTACAAAATAAGGATAACTAAAATTCTATAAGTCTTCAAGTAATATAGAAAATTGCCTACAACTTTCACGCTCAACCTTGCACCTTACAAAGCGATCAGAAGGTCCTATATTCCCAACTACACTTCAATCTGAAAAATAATAATTGATAGGGTGAGCCACATCTAGTAAGTAATTATACAGAATACACAACAGAACAGAGTCAAGCAATGCACGAGTATTTTGATTTTTCATAAACTCATTTAATGATATCAAAAATAATTATTCCAAAACATATAATGAATCACTTAATACATATGTAATCACATCTTAAAATCATTAGAAATCACATACATAAAATTGATCAGAGCACAGTGTCACATATACACATCACATATTCTCACATACAATCCTGTGAACGGATACCAACATCTAACCCCTGCTAGTGAGGGATCAACACATATTCTTACATACAATCCTGTGAGCGGATTTACACATAAATCTGATATATCTGATCAATTCTAAAAACATTCATTCTGAGTCACGTATCACAAAACGAAATATATACAAATAGAATAATTTTCTTAATATTTACAATTATTCCAAATATACAGGCATAGTGAATATCACAATATCGAATTGAACATAAATCAAAGGATGCTTGACTCTCTTAGGGAATGAATAAGAACTGAAGAGTTTTTATAAATATTTTTACAATTCTTGAGTAAGTTTGAAAAACCAATTTGTTAAAAGAAACGTCTTAAATACCATTTGGAAAATAAAAATATGACTTTGAAATCACTTGGTTTTAACAAATTTAAAGAAACAAGAACCTTTTTAGAAAAACTTACTTTGAAACTCAATTATTTTCTAAAAAGAGTTAGTTTAGAAATTATCTTTTAAATGAGATTCGGACGTTCAAGATGTGATTTAAAATTCGAAATTTCTCTTTAAAACATTATTTAAAAAGAAATCAAAGTTTCTCTTCCAATGATGTAAAAATGCTTTCAATAAACTTTAGAAAACGTAAGCTTAAAAATATGACTTTTGAAAACCTTTGACATTTAAGAACCTAAATGACAAAACTTGTGCATATTATGCATAATTACTTACAGCATTTGAATCACTCTGAAAGTCCAGTTGAAATACCCTCCAAATAGTCTCAAAAATACTCTTAAATAGAACCTATAATCAATCATGAAAATTACTTAATATTCTCCACAAAATATAAATCTCATTGACTTATACAAATTGACTCACTAAAATTATACTTGCTGAACTAAAAGATAACACTAATGCAAAGCATCTCTACCCAAGAATATACTTCTTTGAATTTATCAAAACTCCAACCCAGCAGCCAATACTTCAAGATTTAATATATGTCCCCAAGAACACCACTGGCCGAAACTGATATAACTTGTTCATGGATTTAATATCAATGACCCTAATGTACTAAATATCTAAGCACTATTTTGAAATGAAAATAAAATTTGGGTAAAAGAAACAAGTCTGTCATTAACCTTTTAAAGAATAGTGGACGTGTTGGACCATAAGGTATCATTCTGTTTGGAATTAGTCAACACCTAGGCAATAGACCATTAAAGCTACAATAAGAAGAATAGGACCTCGACAAAAATGAGAAATAACTAGTGACGCAAGGGTGGGGCCGAGTGCAAATTCTCCAGCAAGTTAGAATTAAAGTTACGGCAGCCCAAAAGTTCCTATGGCTCTACAAAAGTGACGCTAGCCTTATACATGGATTTAACAATTTCGGCTCTTGCTCTTGACTCCGAACAGTGGCAACCTAATACTCTATAATTATTAAAACAGTATAAATTGTAATCTAAGAAATTACCAATTCAAAATCTACGCATCACTAAAGATTTTCATAATAAAATTCTAACTCCTTAATTCTTTGTTTTTAACAGTGAGAAATCATACCTGAACAATTAGTTGTCTCTTCAATTAACTCTAGGAAAAAATACACATTCTAGTCTCCTTAGTGATGAAACCCTTCGTATCCCAAACCCTAATTATCTTTTCCTCCAAGTTATATTTTAACACATAAAAAATGTGGGCTTAGTGGGATAGTGGACTGGAATTTAAAATCCACTTAAGCTTATCTCTTTAATCTCCAAGAGGCCCATAGAACATCTTTCTCTTTTCTTTTTTATTTATTTTAATTGCCTCACTAAATTGTATGCACTAAAACTTTAATTTTCTCACCTATTTGTAACACCACAAAATTGTCTACTCCCATCTTACTATGCACACACATACAGTACCTCAACTCTATATTAAAATTGACAAGGTATAGTGATAATCATGAAATCAAAATTGGAGTATTACAAATGCTTGAGAAATCTCCTCTCAAGATATGAACATGGTGAGAGGGAAGGAGAAGATAAAAGTTATGGAGTCTCACAAGGAATGACTAGGTTTTCACTCTCAAAGCTCTCTCACAACCCTCAAACTGCTCTCTTAGAGTTTTCGCACATTGTTCTTCCAAATTGAAATAGGTTGGAGTTGGTACAAGATTAGCTAGCTCAAGAAAAGAATAAGGTACTAGAATTTCTTCATGGAGCAAGTTGCGAGTAGTTTGCGACGTGCTAATCAAAAGAACTCTCCTTTTTGCAACACTTATATAACTCAAGGGCAACTCAAGTCACGGTTAGGTCATGAGTTCCCCACTCTTCAATAACTTTGACTAGGGCTTAAGTATATTATCCAAAATACATGTAATAATCCCAACACTACATCAAATCTAAGTATAATTACAAGTACATTTGACACGAAATAAAACTAACAAAAACCTAGACTTAATAGAAGGTATTAGAAGAAAATGTAATCTAAATCTGAATTTGTCAAAATTTGTATTAGACTTAAAATAAAAAAATAAAAAAAGAGGGTACTATCTTATTCGCATGGAATTATGACATGTTGCACATTCTTTAAAAATTATTTCATTTTGCCTACCATCTCATTTTTGAATGTGTGCCATGTGCACTTTCTCTTTGATAGAGAAATAGGTGCTATCATTGAAACTTCCACCTAAGTAAAAGTTTTAGTAAATTGATTTTCTTAAACAATATGTTTATATACTGAATTTTATCCAGGGGTGGTGCTAGCCATAACCTAGGGGTTTCAAATTAACCTCCTGGCTTGGCAAAAAAAAGATATATATATAATATTTTTGTTTTATTTTATTTTGATCCCCTAAAATAAAATTTTGAACACTCTAGACCTAATTTTTTTTAATCACAACTAAAATAACCTTGAACATGATCCTCTTACCAATATCTTGACAGTTTTAAACAGAAAAAAGCCCAATAAAAAATTAATTTGATCTAAAACCTTGAAAATAAAAATTAGTTTTTGAATCTGAATGTGCTTTTAATTTGTTATTTTTTGAGTGGAGATTAGGGGTGTGGGATAGGCAAAGAGTGATTGAGTGAAAACAAAAACAAATGTTAACACAACAAAAAAATTTCTTAGTGTCCGTTCGGGAATAGTTATATAACTTTTTGCAGAAAGTATAAAACAAATAGAGACTCACATGAGACTCACAGGTAGTAGAAAAAATGAAGAAGTAAAAAGCTGTCTTATAATCAAAACCTAAACTTAATACAATTACAAAGAACAATAATTGTCAAAGTAGAGTTGAATTATTAAATAAAAGAATTGTAAAGAGTAAAGGCAAACTAATAAATAAAAGAATTTGTTAAATAATAATTAAAATTCACTTAACAACAATAATTAATATGTTTATTGTATTTAGAAATAACAGATGATTTCCAAGATTTTATCTTAGCAACGATAATTAGCATATACATTGTATTATGAAATAATATTTCAAATGAACTAATAGTATATCTTTTATTCTCTTACTAGTATTATGGATAAATTTGTAATAAAAAAAACCTTGTAGACTGCAAGATTTATCTCTTATCAAAATTCATCTTTTTATTGATCTCTCTACAAAAAATAAAAAATAAAATAAAATTGTCATAGTGCCACCACTGATTATATCAATCATAATAATTCAAATTTTACTTTTCTAATAACATGCAAAATATCAATGATTCTCAAATATAATACCACTTAATGAGCATTATACAATATATATATATATCTCTTTCTTTTACAAAATATATTTTCATATGAATTTAGAATATACTTGCTCATCACATAGGACATCCGTGTAGGAACCATTTTGAGATAAATTTCACTACGCCTATTAATTAGCTAGTCCATAACGAATTATATCTTCCATATCCTCTAATGAAATCGGATATTTCAACGTATCTTAAGTATCAATATGAAGAGATTCTCAAAAAAAAAAAAAAAAAATCTATATGAATAATTATACTTATTTTTGAAAAGCATAATAATTGGGGGTTGACAACGGACATAAAGTAAAGTAAAAAGTGCTTTAGAAAGAATTGACCATGGATTTAATGTGCTTTATAGTAATTGTGCACTATAAAATACGAAAATATATGCGGGGTTCCAACTTTCAAGTTCCATGCATTTTGCTTCAAAAAAAAAAAAAACCCATGATGTCGATGACTTGTGCATCTAGACTTTAGAGTGTGTTTGTCAACAATTTAATTTTTAATTCATTTTTTTTGTGCATTTGTTTTTGTAAAGTCTTTTAAAAGTTTTCTTTTAATTTATATTTTTATCAAAATTTAACAAATAAAAATAAATAAATTTTTAGATAAAAATTGCATTATGAAAACTCTTACGTTGATGCCAAAAATTAATTAAACAGCAGATTAATCAATTTATTACAAATCAACCAATTTATGCATGCTATATACACAAGAAATTACACCACGAGCAGGCAATATTACCTTGTAAAAAGTGATAAACATAAAAAATAATTAACATCGCATACAATGATGAAGTGAAAATCAATGGACACATTTAAAGGAAAAGCCACTATGAGGATTCCCTGACCCCAAGGAATAATTCTCTAGAATAAAAATGAATTTTATAATCTAGAATAAACACTTACTCCTAGACTGTGACTCTAAGGGCCACCTTGAAGATGTGATTTCTACATTAACACCAAGATGACTTTGTAGTTCTGCTCTAATCCGAGTCATGGTAGCAACAACACCATCTTGATAATCTTCTTAGTTGTCTGAATTCACGTGTTGCTGAAATTTAGACTTAGATCTTGATAATCTTCTTAGTTGTCTGAATTCACGAGTTTCTGAAGTCACGTGTTGCTGAAATTTAGACTTAGGACCATCTTGATAATCTTCTTAGTTGTCTGAATTCACGTGTTGCTGAAATTTAGACTTGGGTTTCTTTATTTTTTTTGACGAGCGGTTTTCTTTATTGAAGTATACAACAGTAACACGAGGACTTTGAATCTATAAATAAGGCTGTGCATTTTTTTTTTTTTTTACAAGATAGAAATTCTACTCTACCTTAAGTGTATATGTGTGTGAAACTCTCTTCTGAAAACTTGAACCCTAATCCTTACCTCCCGCACTGTACAAAAACTTAATACTTATGGAGTGACCATCGCATTAAGGATACGTGGTGGTAAGACTGTGCATAATTGACACTTATATAATTTTGCATATAGAGCACAATTTATGATGTAACAACTATCTTATATATAATTCACTTCATATTCAGGTTTTCTAATTCTCGTTTGAGTGAGCTATAATCAAAGTATTGACCTTTCATTTTAATCGAGCAAGGCACGATTGAAGTCTGAAAAACCTATGCTTCAATTAATCAAGACTCGATTAAAGGGCAGTCAAAATTACAGATTTTATCTTCCTTTGAACTTCTTTTGGAAACTTAATCTAGAACTTACGAAGACTTATGACGACATTAAGCTATAATGTGTCATGAAATTTGCCAACCTAAATCCTCACACATCCAACTAACACATCCAAATGGACATTTAATGGAAGTATTTGTTTGGCATGTGGCAGGACTATAAAGTTTTAGTGATTCCAATTGGTATCTGCTTTGTTTGAACTTTGAATAGCTTACAATTGGAGGGAACGTCCGAAATTGAACCAAAAAATACAATATAAAAAAAGCATGTAAATGTTTAAGATTTGGGTTATATATAGCAAACATAATTTTTTTTTTTCACAATATTTGTATAATTATTAAATCTATAAATTGACATTAATTCTCATGAATCTTTTATAAGTTATGTTAATCGGTGCCTATTAATAGGACAAAACTTATGTATAGTATCTTAAGTGTTGTTTTTTAGGTTCTCATTTTAAAATTCTGCCATGTAGCAACTTAATTAAAAAAAATATACTTCCATACCATGAGAAAAAAAGGCACATGACATAATTTTAAGATGGAAACTTAAGGAACAACACCTAAGTACTATATCTAAGTCTTACTCTTATTAATAAACTATTTTAGGAAAATTTTAACACTACATTTATGAGAAATATAAACTCAAAAAAATTAATTACCTTTTTTTTCTCATATAATATTTCTAAAAATGTATCAATTTTTTTAGAATCAGGGGTTTGTTAACTTTTTCTATCTATTATGAGAAGTGCTACGTTCACAATATTTTCATAACACTTTCACAACAAATTATATGTAGTAAATTATTATTGATTTTAATCTAAATCCAAAATTTAAATTACTTTTTTGCTTAAACATAATAAACTAATAACAATCTATCACTTTAAATTTATTATGAAAATGTTTTAAAAATAAAAATATTTTACACATCACATTTCTTATCTATTATTTATCTTGGTTTTATCTACCAAGTAGAACTTACAAGTTCCATCGGTACAGCAGTGCGGTATGCCTAGATTGAACAATAAATGCAGACGTTGACATTCCAATGTAGTCAAATTAAGGTGGGGTAACCGATACTGCAGTTTTAATGCAGAAGAATATGCGGGCAGTGAAGGAAATAAAGTCTTCTCACAAATTAATAACTTTTTTGGCGGTTTTGAATTGAATGACCCTTCAACTGCCTAGCCAACCCGTTCTGACTTCTGTGTGGGCATCGAATCCGCACGCTACGTCCCTTTTAATTTTAGTGTGTTTTGAAAGTACAAAACAAAACAAACTTTTACTTTTTTTTTCTTCAGAATTTCCCTTAATTTTTTTTATAATTTATTTGCGTAGTGTTTATTGAAAGTTAAAATTTTTTATGATCTATACATTAAATGTGTGATAAAAATTAAAATCTAAAAATTAGTTATATATATATATATATAAGTTTTTTACATTTATTTTGAAACAAAAGCTAAGACAAAAAGTAAAATAACAAATAACTTAAGGACCTCTTTGGTAAGAGGATTTTAAATACAATTTTTTGTTTTGGAAATCATAAAATGCTGGGTCTCTTACTTAAATTTTTTTCCTATTTTTTTTTTTTAATTTAAAACAACATTTTGAAAACGGCTAAAATGATGTTTTCAAAATACAAAAAATGCTTTTAGAGCATTCTCATTAGCTATCTTATAAAAAATGCCATTTTGACACACCAAACACTAACTTTATCATTTTACCACATCATTTTACAACATACCATTTATTAGGTATTCTATTCTTTCATTCTATACATTAAAATAATATATACAACACATTAAAATATCATTAAAAAAAATTTTAAACAGTAATATATACTACACAGCCCACCACCACTGCCGCCCAAAGCACAACATCACCACCACTGCCCATAGTAGCCCACCCCTACAACCACCACAATCCACCACCACCGACAACCATAACCAAAACCCAAAACCCAAAATCAACCAACCAACCCACTACCACCGACCACCATAGCTAAAATCCAAAATCAGCATAACACCACCACCACACTGCCCATCCGAACCCACCCATCAAACCACAGCCAAAAAAACAAAACACAGGAAAACCATGGCTAGAGAGAAATCGGCGTGGAAGTGATGCGTCGGAAGTGGGAGACCCATCAAACCCAAATCAAACAGAGCTGGTTGAGTGTGAGGAGGAACCGTTGGGCGGTGTCGCGGACGGGCTGTTTGGCATCACCGAGGCGCTCGACAACGGAGGGGACGAGGCCGGTGTTGAAGTGAGCTTGAAGTGGTCGCCGGAGAGCACGGCGGCGGAGTCCAGAGCTTGGGAGACCCATCAAACCCATCCCAAATCAAACAGAGCTGCTTGAGCGTGAGGAGGAACCGCTGGGCAGTGTCGCGGACGAGCTGTTTGGCGTCACCGAGGCGCTCGACGATGGAGGGGACGAGGCCAGTGTTGAAGTGGTCGCCGGAAAGCACGGCGGCGGAGTCAAAGCTTGGGGCGCGCCTTGGGAGACTCTGAAGTTGTTGTCCTTGAGGAGAGATGTGTTGGGAGGAGAGAGAGAGGAAAAGTGAATAAAATAAGCATATAAAATTTTGGCATTCTTGTCCGTACGCTCTCATATTTGAGAGCGTACTGTAGCTTCATGCCAAATTTTATGGGATTTGAAACGTCTGATGATGGTTGGTTTTTGCTGTTTGGTGTGTCAAATGCCAAATATTTGGCATTTGACACACCTGATGAGAATGCTCTTAGTAGCATAGTTGTAAATAATTTGAATAGATTAGATATCACATATTTGTCCAAAGTAAATTCTTTATCTTTTAAATTAAGGAGCTTATCATTCATTATCACACAAAATATATATATATATATATATCAAATTTCAAATTTGAAACTTAGCATTATAATTTTTTTTTTAAAATGATAGATGACCTGTATTCCATTATTATTATCCAATAAATAAATAAATAAGTAATCTATATATTTCTTTTTATAATAAAAAAAATTAAAAATCTTAAAAGTAGAAGTGGTACCAAACATCTTTCTTTTTTTTCATTAGTATTTTGAAAATTGTTATTAAAAGTGTGTGCCAAGCACATATAATGTAAAAATTATTATCTGAAAACTAATTTCAAATTCAACTTTCTGAAAAGAAAAAAAAATTCTTTGTATTTAAAAAAAAAAAAAGATTCTCCTGCAAAACCAGCCCTAAAGCTTTTAAGCAAATAAACTCTTAAATGATTTTTTAAAATAATTAAATAATTAGGGAAGAAAGAGTTTTAAAATGATTATATTTTGAAAAAAGTGGAGTTTCAAAACCGGATGCCAAACAAGCATTTTGTAAAATTTTGTTTTCAAAATTCTCTTATAAACTGTCTTTATAAATAAAACTCCCCTTGCACCAAAAAAAATATTAAAAAAAAAAAAATCTGTTTGCATTTTCTTTCACTTTCACGTTTACTTCTTGTTGCTGTGAATGTCTTATCACTCTCCCATAAAATTTCTCTTCATCATAGTATTTTCTTCCACCCAAAAAACGGGTTCTTTTTTGAAAGAGACAGGAAAGGTGGCGGTTCATCTATAATTGTCCTTGCGTCGAATACTTGGATGAGATTGCACAGCATTCGTTTACTTATCCGACACTTAAGTCAATTTATTTTTTCTCTTGTTCCTAGATATTGTAATGAGCTTGCCCATAATGTTGACAGCTGAGCCTCCTTTTGTATGGCTTGGAGACCCCAAGTCATCCCATCCCCTCTTTCTTGGGCCTTTGATGATGTTGTTGGGCCAGTTCTCCTTAGGCATCTGCCTTATTTGACTTCCCCCCTTTTTCTGCTAAAGGCCTGTTGGTGCTCTTTATACTTTATCAAAATGAGGTATTGAGAAAGAAAGGTTAAAGGTTACTAAGCAAACACTAATATAGAGAAGTTACATTAGTCACCCCTTCTTAACCATTTTTTATATATTTACCAAACAAACAAAAAGAGTTAAAGAAATATATTTGTTAGTCAAATAATACATTTCCCCTTTACATTCTTAAAACTTGCAAATTATTAAGCTGACTAGAGATCTGTAACTGTTATATTTATAAAATATTAGATTAAATAGTATAACATTCGATTACCACGAAATTCAGCATGCATGTTAAGGTCAATAAAAAAGTTTATCCAATAGTGTGATTTTGAATATATTAAACCACTAAAAAAATATTGAGTGCTGTAATATTAACAAAAACCTATATCTGTACTTGATCATTGTATCCATTTATACAAATGATATGGGTTCAAGTTACATTTAATGTTATTTTAAATAAAGTTATACCATTTAATAACTTTTTATTGGATTAGTATTTTGAACATCCAACTGTTGGATTACATGTTCTCTAGATTCTAAACACACATGCCAAGTTTTACACCAATCGGAGTTTGTTAATTATGTCATTAATCAAATATTTAAATTTAATTTTTTTTTTTTTGTATTTTAAAACTATTCATAAAAGATTGGTTTATGGATTACACTAGACTCATCACATGCACTTTGCGCATACAATAATACTCTTATTTATTTATTTATTTATTTTTGTTTAGTGTTATAATATTTAAAAGTGATATATAAATAACGGTTTGTATTTTTTTTTTAAGATAGAGCTAAGATAAGATAACGTATAATAATGCTTAAAAATGAGATAGAGCTAGTTTCCTAAGTCATAGGATGAATGGAGAAGATAAAAAAAAAAAAAAAAAAAAGCCTAAAGCTTAGGAATAATAAATTACTCTTTTAACCAATTTTTTTTTTTTTTATTTAAAATTATTTAACTAAAAAATGGAGTATTTTAGAGAGTTTAAAAATTTGTGTGAGGGTATTTTAGTATGCAAAATGTTGAAAATCAAACTGGGAATACTGTTATTAATAGTATAGATAGTAAACAACATCCGATTGGAGTGAAATATGGCATACATGCTAATGACGTAGAGAAAATGTGATCCAATGGTTGGATTTTGAAACATTAATCCATTAAAAATTTATTAAGTGATGTAACATTATTTAAAATTACACCTAGTGTAACTTTAAGTCTTTAACCAAACTCTTTCTAGGAGTAAAATAATTATTCCTTGGACTAAAATAATTAGGGCTTAAAAAATAAATGCATTTTCCTATAAAAACATGATAATGAATTAATACTTTGACATAAATGAAAATTTTTGACATGGAAGATTAAATAAAGAAAATTTCCAAGGAATGCACTGCTTGGCAAAACCTTAGACTACTAATCATTATATGTATTCCCATTATTAAATTTATCTATTTGAGTCATTGTATTTATGAAAATCTTTTGATCGTGTTTGTATGCCTTGGATTAATTTTTTGTCATGAAATACTTTTATGGAGTGTTTGGATAGCAGAATTTGGTCACATGGATTTGGATTTAGGTGATTAAAATCCAAATTCTTTGTTTGGATATCACTTAGTTTTTTTTGTCCCTTTCACCTCAGTTCATGATGAGTGGGAAGATGAGTATGCTCCATTCGGGCCAAAGTCTTCTAGAGTTTATCCCACTAGAGTTAAGTGAAGGGAAATGACATTTATGAAGTGTAATGTCTGTTTGCCAAGTGCGGGAAACAAAGCGATGCCAAAACAATTTGGATTTGACAAATCCACCAAGAATTTAAACCTTAAAATCATTAGATTTGAAATAACTTCTAAACTCATAACATTTTATAAATCCATATGACATACTTTTATATTTATAGATTTGGAATTAAGGCATTTCAAATCTATTACTTTTAAAATCAAATCCAAATTAAAATCCAAATTCAAGTATTTAAACGCAACCTTAAAGTTTTACTAACCATCCCATAAGGCAAATCTTGGGTCATGATTCGAATTATGTATTAGTGTTGTGGAGGTTGGATGTGGTGGAGGTAAGTGTTGTGATTAGATTGCTAATTATTTATTTTTAGTGCCTCTACCCAAGTAGGAAACACCTAGGTGTAACCCTTCCTTCAGGGGTAATACACAAGACTTGACGTACCGTATATTGTGTCATTATGCATCTTCTTTGATATTAATATTTTGGTATACACAACTCCAATGTTCTCATTGTTTTGTCTAAATATTTACATTAAGATCTGTAAAGTTGAATTTATTTAACTATGTGTTGGCTTTATTCCGTGTCAAATTTGCTTGTAATTCAGCATTTAAAAACCTTGCATTTAGATGGGAATAATGTAAGAGTCATGTGTAAGAGAGTGTGAAGAATTAATCAAGTGTGTGCATCAAAAGGCAATTCGTGACTGGATCTCGCAACTGACTTGCGAGTGGTGACTTGCCAGAATCTAGCACACGTGTGGAGCATGCAGGAAGTTGAAGGGTTAGGACAGCTGGATCACTACAGGACAAAAGTACAGTCTTGCATTTCTGTTAACTGGTGACTGGAACTCGCGACTCATTCTAGTCGCGAAATGACTTGCCAGTGCACCATGTTTTGCTAAAAACTGACTTTTCATATTCCATCTCATACCCTACTATAAATACCCTTATACCCACGAAATGTAGAAAGCTTCCTGAGAGAATTTGAGAGAGAAACCCCAAAGAAGAACAAGATTGATTCATTCACAATCTTATACATTTGATTCTCCAAATTCCTCTACTCTCACTCTTTCCATTGTCATACCCTTGAGAGGATCTTAAGCCAAATCCTTACCTCACCACATTCAGAGCAGTGAGAAGGTTCTTGGTATCAGGGAATTAGTTCAAGAGAGAACCAATTCATTTCGGTTGATGCAATGGGCTAATTGTGGGATTCGGTAAGCTAGAGAAGACAAGGTTATACGTAACCCTGTTGGAGCAAGAACCTTAGAGGGCTTAAGTGCATCGGGTAGATTAGGCTTGGAGGGTCTATTGCTATTCATATATCTCAACTAATTTTCTAGTGGATCATTTACCACTGGAGGGTGGTGGAGAGGTTTTTCGCCGAGTTCTTCGGTTTCCTCGTTGACAACATGTGTCGGTGTTATCTTGTGTTTGCTTCTCTCTATCCCTTACTCTTTACTTTTAATTACTGCTGAGTTGTGATTAAAATATGGCTTAGAGTAATTTGCATATTTGGGTATTGCTTATATTTCATATTCCACACATACGTCGTTTGAATATAAGCATGTATTGGTTAATTTGAATTTGGGGGTCTAAACATTCACTTGTGTTTTACACACTAAGTGAGCTTTCAAGATCATCTATTCAGTTTCTTGACTTATCTTTGGGCACCCTCATTGATATTCTATTCACTTCTTGTCTCATCATGTTAACCTAGTGCCTTTGTTAGACCCCATTGTTAATATGTGAATTACCACGTATTGAGTTTTTTGTTCATTACTCCTTGTTACTACATTTTTTCTAGATTAATTGTTTAAATTCTTAGTGACAAAAGGTTATAAGGATTGTTTTGTTACCAGTGGACTACTATATATTAAGATCTCAAGCGCTTAGTTGCTCTTAAAGAATATTAAGATCTCAAGCGCTTAGTTGCTCTTAAAGAAGTATCTGATTTTGTAAATGTTGGGAAATTTAGACTATGATTGTGCCAATTAACCAATTATTAAGCTAAGTGGGCAGAGTGACAATTTTTAAATTTTGTAGAGTTTAGATCATTCAACTATTTGGAGATGAGATGAATTAATATGTGATTTGATTTTGATATATTTGGGCTTTCCACACTCTCTCCCTGATGTATTTGTAGAAAAAAAAAAATTCACAATTTATCTTCATTTAACTCAACATTCATTTTTACCCCCAAGATATTCATTAAACATTAAAAAATAAAATAAAAGCCATTACTTGTAGGTTAATATTCTCCTAGAAACCAAAATTAAAAAGAGTACTCCACAAATATTTTGTCCATTTTTAGCTGTGGAATGTTCGTTCTGTTTGTCTTGAAACCTAGTGTTTGGCTGGAAGGAGTCCTCTCCCTTCATCTCCCTCCATTCCAAACAAACCCAAAATTCACTTATGAAAGAATAATGATTACTGGATTACATATACTTGATTAGCTAAATTTTTTGCATGATTAGGTTTAGTGAACTTGAATTTCAAACATTTTTTTTTTAAATAAAATTTTTTAGTGCATGATTTATTAGTTAATTACCTGTTGTTGTTATTCTTGTTGCTGCTAGATTGCTATGCATTTGAACGTGAAGATTTGGTTGTTTTGTTGTGATTCTTGTTTTCATAAAATTTCTATTTTTGAATCACATCCTGTACTTAGCCAAATATTGGTAAAATTCCCAGTACACAAGGAAATTTGTCAACCAAAAATGCTGGCTTTTATGTGTGTAGACTGTAGACATGCATTTGCTTAGCCAAAAAAGAGAGAATTTTCTTTAATTAACAAAAGAACAAGTTCAAATTGAGTATGCATATTAGTAAGGTCGGTATTGGCGTCTAATTCTCACCCCAATATTGCACCAACTATGTATAATACTTGTCTCTATTATTGTCCATTAGCACCGTATGCATCAAGAAAAAATCTGTAAATGTCAACTGCATGCAAAGTTTGTACAAGAAATTTTTAAAGTTGGGCTTAACCCAAATTTCGAACTTTTATTATCCAAATGTTTTTCTATCATATTCATATATATATATATATATATAGAAATTGAGATACCCAACTACAGCTATGAATCTCCTATTGGATTAGGTGACTAAACGTTTAAAATTAATTCAACTTTTAGGGTTTTAATTAAACGGAATTTTCTCCAAATTGGTGTTTCTACCTCCAAACATGACTTCCCAAAATTGTCTTCATATGACGTACGTGATATGATCAATTGTGTTTATTTACATAAATATAGCTTTTTCCCAACAACAACAAAAACTTACACATAGCTATATATAGGATATAATTTAGAGTTATGTTAATAAGGTAATAAATTGGAGACTTTGGGAATATTATTGCCCTTACACAACAAAATACCCGACCTCAACTGCTGCAAAAAGTCGTTTTAATTCTCTAGAATTACAATTCCTACAAATATCTCAGTTCCCATGGATGTGAGAATTCTAACTACCACATATTACGTAAGGAATGAAATTTTTTCGCAAATGGAAAATGTCCTACTAGAAATCCGGCAATTGGCAAAAGAAGCACACTTCTCATTTCCCACTTTATATGCCTGATGCCCGATCGAAAGAAGGTTTTCAACGGCCAATCAAAATCAAGCAGACTTAGTTTCACTTTCGTGTTTTAATTGAAGTCGGTCCATTGTATTTTTAACCTATCTGTGGCAACCATATAAGGTTTGTAATGTAAACTCCTTTTATAGTGAATTTCCTGATTTGGGGTGTGTCACACTTGATGATGCAAAACATTGTCAGTTAGGTCACTTATCCAATCCAGAGGTTTTGATGATCTTGTAGGATTTACAAGAAAATCAGAGTTGATCGAAGAGACCACTAAGTTGTGCCAAGTGGGGGAGCCTCTGATTTTTAAGCCAGTATCGGCTTATATATTTTGTATATAGATAGTGTTTTGTAGTCTTTTTTGGCTTACCTTAGCAAGTGAGGTAGAATTTCCCTTTTATAAATGGCCTAGGTAGCCATTTTGCTCATAAATGTATTCCTTTACATAATTTTAGGTGGTTATTTTCTGAAGTGTAACGGTTATAGTCTTGATGGGACTTTAAGGCTGGTGAGTAATTGTCATGATCTAATGCGTTGAATGTGCTTAAATGGTTATATCTTTTTCTTTGATGGCCTACTAATAATGCAAGGTCATCTATCTTAATGAACGACCTTAATGATTTTTTTTGGACTCATCAACACTCATAATGGTTTTTCCTTTGGTATAAGTTCTTCTTTGGTTTTCCACTTTGTCACCAACTATGCTATAAAGTTGGTTTATCTCTTTGATTATTGATTTGTTTCGTACTGGTCTATAGTGATTAATTATTAATTTGTGGTTCACATATTTCACTTAATTTGATACTTAATTCATAAAGAAGCCCTACTTAAGCTGAGCCATGCATTGCATTTTGGCTTGTTCAGTAATCAAAATCAAAACATTATTCTGAAAAATGTAGTTTTTGGGTGCCAAGCAAATATATGAACATTGAACTGCATGCTTTTCATGAGTAAAGAATATCACTATTAGTCCTAGCCACAAAGTATCCAATGTGTAAGATACATTGACCAAATCAATCAATCAATCAATATATATATATATATATATATCAATAGAGATCTCATGCGAGCGTGAGATTCTGCCATTTGGTACTTTCTTTAAAAAGATAATTGAAATAATCTTCAAAGCTATATAAGATAAGAAAAAAAAAAAAAAAGACTTTTGGTTTCTTTGGTTCAAACTTCAAGAATTTTCTTATTAAAGAATAATGATTCTTTATAAGACTCTTCGTTTTTTTTTTTTGGTTAAAATTTTCAAGCTAAAAACCTCTTGCACTTCTACTCTTTTATATATATAGATGCCCACAACCCTTCATGCCATCTCATCTTAAATACATCTCAATCAAGAATGATGTCATATATCTTTAACCTTCCAATTACACCTACCTAACTCCAACTTTGTTGTTCCATCTAATTTTAACCCATATGAGTTGGCTATAACCAAGGAAGACGACCTGCTTTTTTTATTGAGTAATAACAACGACTTATTGTTTTGATGTTAAGATCAAATGTTGTGGGTTGTGTAAAAAATGCGATTGGCTTTAGATCTTTAGGTGTTTGGTGTGAGAAAGTCATAGTTTTGTTTTAGAACTAAATAGAAATAGAAAGAAACATTTTAATTGATTATCGGTGAGATCAGTTGTTTTTTTTTTATTTTTTTTATTTTATATATTTTAGAACTCATAATTTTTATGTTTCTTTGTAGTTTTTTACTGCTATGTTGTGCAGTATGGATATGAGTTATGACGAGAAAAAGTGAAAGTATGATGATTTTAGAGTGTTTTTCGTGTTATTTTTTTCTTTTTTATTTGGAAGCCTAGCTAAAGACAATTAAATCGTTATAAATGGAAATGTTTTTAACCATTTTTTTCTTTATTTTATCACATTCTCTATATGCCGCTATTAATTAATGATTTCCTTTCGTTGATATAATGAAATGGGTGTTTGAGATTTGTGGGTCGGTATTTGGTTGTGAAAATTGAGTAGTTGAGGAAGTGTTAGGGAGATTGATTGAATTTTTGAAATTTTAAGATATGAAAGTATTTTATACTTTGAATTTAAATTTATAAATTTCAAAATCATTTAATCAATTTAAAAAATAAGTCTACATATAATATGATATGTTAGTCTCCTAGAAATGTCCAAAAATCTTGATTGTTCCAACCTCAAAAATTCAGATTAGTAGAGCAATTTCACTCAATATTCGGAAACCAATTCTATGACAATTTTTTTGTTATATAAAATATGAATTAAAAAAATTGAGTTTCAAAGCATTCAGCAATATTGTGGTAAAACATAAATATTATACAACAAAATGAATATTATAAATAAGTCTTAAACAACATAAAAATTATTTCAAATAAATTTGCAAACTATCCATACATCGTGCGGGAAATTATTTAGTTTGCAACAAAGATTGAAGACCACAGTCCATTTCCATTACACCACATATTTTTCATTCTCAAGCCTCTTTTTGAGTACATAAGTTTTTACTAGACAAATAAACAATTTGACAGCAGACCTAAAGGCTAAAAGTTGGTTAAGTAACCCTCACTCAAGTACCAGCTCAAAGTAGCTCACAGTAAACAGTAAAAGAAAGAGCTTATTGCAAAGCATTTTCACTTTTGTGCAACTGATATGCCAAGACATTAGTTAGACATGTGAAAGCATAGGCAAGTGCACATTCTTTCCAAGTAACCAAGAGACAATCCTATCGCCTTTGGAAATTAAACATCTGGATGGAAAATGCAAAGGTAAATGCAAATAGCACTGCAAATCCAACAACAACAGCCGCAACCACTCCCAAAAAGTCATGTTTAAAACCCATGTAACTCTCCACAAAATCTTTCACTGTTTCACCTGTGTCGAGCGTATTCGTCAAATCTCCAAACTGTGATGCAACAAGTCCATACAAAGTCCAAGACACCGGAGATAGCCAGTAGTACCATCTCCACCATATGGGCATCCTCTGTAATTGTCAAGATAAAGACAAAATGAAAGAAGTAATTAAAAGTCATCAGTATCTGGAAGTGCTAAAAATCCTTCAATCCGGAAAAGTATAGTGAACACTTACTGTTCTTGGGATCACAAATCCAGAAAACAGGTTCCATATTCCATAAAACGCAGCGGAAGCAATTTGACCAATTTGTTGAGTTGGAGTCATAGCTATTGTCATCATGCCATAGAAGGTGAAGTACAATAAAGTGAAGTACATCAAAAACAGATACCAAAAGAATTTGGTGACAGTCCATTGAAATCCAATCATTGCATAAACAATGGTACCATACACAACTGATTGTGCCAAGATATATGGCAGCTCAATCACAACCTGTGAAAAAGAGAGAGAGGATATAGAAACTCAATGAACTTACAGAATATTCATTATATATGAAGGCCTTTTTATTTATTTATTTTTGGCTAAGACATTATATATGAAGTTTGTAAATGAATTTATGACCCTTTTACCTGAGCAAATGCATATGCCAAGGCTGAATACATTCCAGCAGCCTTTTCTCTATAGAAAACTATTCGTTCAACAGCCACTACTGGCTGCACAGAGGAACTATTTTGGATCCCTAGGAACAGCACAGCAGCATACATGGAACCCATTGCATTAAATAGATCTTGCTGCTTTGAGCTGTAATTTACAAATCAAAGTTGAATTATAAATAAGAAATAACAACAGAACAGTTTAAGCTTTTATGTATTTTCTAAGTTCTCAAACTTACATTTTGGAGCCCAGGTCCCAGAACAATGTCCCAAACATCACTGCTATGATAGTTGTAAAGAAGAATCTTATGGCTGTGTATGGTGGGTTACGATAATAGGACCAATTTTGTTTCCATAAGCAAGCAATGCATTGGGTGAAAAATGAACGAGAGTATTTAGTAGGGTAATAGATATCCTTTGATTCAGGAGCAGGTGTGCTCAGTTCTTTGATAAGTGCCTTGTTTCTCCTGATCACATACCACACAGTTGTATAAGCTTTAGCAAAAAGTTTAAGCCACATAACTGTCACAAGGGTTTTTAGCATTTTTCTAAGAGGTAGTAGAAAATATATCATGTATTCCTGTCGTGTGTAAAACACATACCTATAGAGTTCTGAATTTTTGTAAACATAAGTAAAATCAACACCCAAAGCTGCTTCTTGAGCTAAACTGGTAGTTTCCAACATCCAAGTTGCCGGGTTATAACCATCTTTGATTCTATTGACTCCTTCGATTCCCTTGATGAAAAGAAAAGGCCATATTCTATCACAATTCTGCAACTCAGATTAAGATTTGAAGTTGAAAGTTTATTTATTTTTTTTATTTTTTTTCTTTTGGCCTTTGGGCCATTTCATTCTACCTCAAAATAATTGATTAGATGATGGGAATGATGACCCAGCGGCCCCACATAAATTTCGTGTCCTCCACGCTTCATAAGGAATAGCTGCAACCCCAAAATTTTTTTATCAAATTCAAAAGTATTAGAAAAGAAGGCACAAAAAATCATAACCAATTTTTTGATCAATTAACATTTCTCACCTCATCAAATGCTTCAAATATGTCAATGCTCGGCTGATGGATAGTGCAGACAACTGTTCTCCCAGTGTCTACTGTGTTCCTGACAGTTCTCATTACAATTGCTGCAGCTCTTGCATCTAGCCCTGATGTTGGCTCATCCATGAATATTATAGAGGGGTTAGCCACTAGCTCAACTGCAATCGTTAGCCTCTTGCGCTGCTCAGTGGAGAGGCCACTCACACCAGGCAACCCAACTATTGCCTGCCCTAATGGCTTGAGCTCCACAAGCTCCATAACTTCCTCAATGAACATCTGCATCCAAGAATAAAAATCAAGATTATAGGGGATGTTCTAAAATTAATTTCTTTAGCCAATGGTTTAACAGTAACTTGAGTATTCTGTCAGTTTAGTGAAACAACAATAGCTTATGATAAACAAATTTATGTAGAGTAAATTAGAATAATAATCAACAAGTTTGGAAGCTGATCAGGGATAAGACAAACAACAATAATGATGATCAAACTTGTACGAGAATGATAGAGACTCCCCATTTGAGTTTGAGCTAAATTAGAGCCTGATCACTGCTCTACAATGGGGATTTGCAAACCAATTCTGAATTGGCTTGGCTTGTATATAGATTTGAATTGCACTTAAAGAAATATGACAAATATATATCCCAAAACAGATTTGGTATCAGATATCAACCTGTCTGGTTTCAAAATTAATTTCTTGGGATAAACGAAGCCAAGCTGAGAAGAGCAAGGACTCATAGACAGTAACACAAGGGGAGTGGATGTCATTTTGCTCACAGTATCCAGAAATTCGGGCAAATGTTTCTTGCTTCTTTGGGTACCCAGAAATTGTAATATTCCCTTCTATATATCCCCCAGTTTTTCTACCAGCCAGCACATCCATTAGAGTAGTTTTACCAGCACCACTAACGCCCATCAAAGCTGTGAGAACACCAGGCCTAAAAGTGCCACTCACACCTTCCAGAAGCACCAATTTATCCCCAGGGACACCTTGATTCTTCATTTCCTGTAAGTTCAATACATTCACTTGATATGTTTAGAACAGGAAGTTATCTTTACTTATTAGAATATAGAGGAGTAAATTTGGAAGTTAAAACAAAAAACAATTTCAAACTCTCATTTAAAAACCTGTGGCATGTCTACAGAGTATGTAATGTCGTCAAAGGTGATGGAATGTTGTTTAAATGGAAGAACCATTCCTTTTTGCCTGCGTTTATTGGCCTCAACAGCAGTGTCTATCACCGAAGATGTTGAATTGGACAAGGTACTTTCAGTTTGAATCTCTTCACGATTCTCTGCACGTCAATATAAATATAACTAGTAATAACCTGTGTGATGCACAGGAAAGGAAAGTTGAAATAAATATTATTTTTATCTCTTTTATTTTGTCTAAGTATAAAATTTGATAATTATGAAAGTTATTATTAGGCATTTGTTATGTTATTGTTTCTATATTAAACTATCTATCCACCATTTCATCAAAATATGATGTGACAAAATTCTAAGTAAAAGATTTAATATATAATAGAATTTAAAACTACTTAAAATATATACTGGAATTATTATGTGTAAAATTGTGAGCCTTCAAAAGTTTATGTTACAAAAGATTAGAAGGTCAACAAAAAGTCAAACTACTTCAGTTTTATATATACTAGCCACAGACCCACAGGATGCAAGAGAATATAAATATTATGCAAAAAGGTGTAATATATAAAAAGTAACCATTACATCAAGTATTGTCTATTTTTAAAAAAAGATTTCTACAAGTTTTTTTTTTTTTTTATCTTTTTATCTCGACAAATATATCAATTTTTTTTTTAATGTTTGATTAATATTTTTTTTAAGGTGAATCATATTCTTATAACTTTTATTGTAGTGTATTATATTTGCTTAATATACAACTAAACTTTATAAGTTTCAAATTTATTATTCAAATATCTCATCTCCTAAGGATTAAGGAAATTATCATAATAATCAAAACTCATTACAAAATTACAATGTTATCTTAGCCAAATTTAAAATAAAACTAAAGGAATAAAGAATAGGCTTTATAATAATTTATTACTCAAACAATTGGTAGGCATATTCAAATTCCTATTTCCACTAAAACTGAGTATTAATCCAAACTAAAATTCAACCAAGTTATAAAAGGAAATGAGAAGACTTTCTGATGGGATATTAGAAATAAAAACACAATACCAAAACACATATTAAAAAAAAAAAAAAATCATCAACTTTAATTAGAGTTATAAGAAAGAACAAAAATTCACCGAGAGAGAGAGTACTTATAGTTTTGTGTGGGAAAAATATGGATTAAATGAGATAACGATATCAAATTTATATAAAATAAAATGGGTAGAACAAGAGTCAAAATACAAAAAAGTGGAAAGAAGTATAACGGTAAAATAATTGAGAGATAAAGAGGCAAAAAGAAAAGGGAAATGTTGGAAGAAGTGTTACAGAAGGTATGTGAACTAATAGGGAGAAGAAGAGTTTTTTTATTTTTTATTATTATTATTATTTGAAAATAGGGGAAGAAAAGTTTAAATAAAGAAAAGAAAATATAAAAAATAAATAAATGACGTGGCTGCTGATGTGGCTCAACAAAAATGTAGCAACAATAAATGTTACGCTTCAGCTTTTATTAATATATAAATATAGATATAAATTATATAGATTGGCAATTCAGCACCTGGGGCATAACATGAGCTAAAACACAACACAGACATAATGGATGATCTTATCACCTATGTCAATTTTGTGATCAGAGCTATTTCTTGTGTGTAGTGAATGACTACCTTCTCTTGTTCCGTCACTGTGTTCAGTGCTTTGATTTTCTTCTTCTTTAATACTATGTGACTTCCCATATGCTGCACAATCATTTGTATAGCATTAAGACATAGGCTTCTTCTAATTTGTAAGTATTAAATTGAAAAAGGTTGTGATACCCACGGTTAAGGTAAGTAAGAGCCAGTGTGAAACAGATGTTGAAAAGTAATGCATATCCGATCAATGCCCCTACGCCTATCCAATACCAATCTGGTTGTCGGGGGAACCCACGGGACTTCAAAACTGCTACTCCCAGACTTTCCGTTGAGTTTGCAATAACCTTAAATATGAATGTAACATGAGACAACAGAGGATAAACCTAATGAAAAAGACACAAAGGACTCTTTTTAAGAATTTACTTTGCTCCAACTTTTCCCATAAAACTCATTAGCCATTATTGCGTTCTGTGCATACATCATGGGTGATATCCAGTAGCCCCATATCCACCACTTTTTTATATCCTCTGCAGCATTAAGGAAAAAAAAGAGGCATCATGGAAGGAGTCTAATTTGGAGAAAAGCAGTAATTTGATCAGTAAATTTATTAAACTATTATATTATACCTTTTGACAGGACAAACCCCCCCAATGCAAAAAGCACGAGCAGTGCAAACGAACCAAATGTGTTGGCAACAACCATGCTCCTACCTACTGCTGCTATAAATCGGAATAATCCAGAAGCCATCTGGTTAATAAGTACAAGCAGAAGGTATGTCCTAAAAAATCTGCAATATGTACATCCGTTTATCATTTGGAACAGAATATATGAAAAAAAAAAACATCTTTGCAAGTTTTCAATAAATTGATTATAATTATTACTTGCTTACCTTCCTACATTTGGGTCAAATCCAATGACATAGTAGGTAATGCATTCCCACGCTGCGACTTCCACACATGAAACAGGGATCTTAAGGATCCATGTAGGAAGTGCATATGCCCATGGAGGAAAAAAGAGGGAGTCCCTCTGCTTGTAATAAACAGGAAGCCATGCAATGGTCATGGGAAGGTCTGCCATTCCATTAAACATAATCATAATCACACTGAAGTACAAAGCACCAGCATAAATTCCTCCATCATTGATTGAATCACGATGCATCTCGGTTCGCAGAAAAAGTGTTGATGTAATCAGTGCCATTAGAATAAGCTAACAGCACATAGAAAAGGATTATGTCAAAATCATGCACTACCAAAAAGGGTAATACAAAGATAAAAATGAACTAAAAATCCACCTGGGCAATCTTGAAAATATAGACAAATGAATTCCTCTTCATAAGCAAGAATTCTCTGGAGAAGCAAGCTTTCAGGAGTTCCACTTTTCTTGCACCATACTCTTGAGTTGTTAAAGCAGCTGGGTGGCTCTTGCTCTTGTCAAATGGAATTGCAAGTTCATCTTGAATCCCCCTTCCCACATGGAATGATTGAAATGCCTTGACAAATTCATCGACTGTGACAATATTGTAAGGTTCATTTTCACGTGCCCAATACTGTTTTTGATCTTTATGTGATGTCACCTATAAAAATTTTATTATACGTAAGGATTCAAAATGAGAGTCTGCCTGTAATGCTCAAATTTAGGAGATCAAATACTTCTCTTTTAATAGATTAATCAGACAAACCTATATCTACACTTACTTCTTGAAGAAAGTCAGCCACGCCTTTCCTCTGAGGACATTTAAAGCCCACGGATTCAAAAAACTCAAGCACTTGTTCACGGGGACCCTGGTACACAATCTGGCCATTGGAGACGAGAATAATATCATCAAAAAGATCAAAAGTCTCTGGTGGTGGCTGAAGGAGTGAGATGACAGCAGTTCCATGGAGAATTTGAATATTTTGCTTGAGGCAATTCACAATTTGAAAAGTTGTCGAGCTGTCCAAACCAGTAGATATCTCATCCATAAACAGGCCATTGGTTAGTCCAGCGAGCATCTCACCTTTCAATTAAATGTCAGAGACAGATAGTTAATTTTTAAATAAATGTTTTTTATGTAAATTGGTGTTTGCAATTGAGTTTACCTGTTGTAACACGCTTCTTTTGTCCTCCTGAGATACCCCTTAACATTTGATCACCAACCATGGTATCTGCGCACACTTCCAATCCCAAAACCTGTAATGAAGTGAACTCAAATAATTGATAAATTGGGTAAAGCTGTTGTGGAACTTTGACACTCCATGCTGATGTTACCTTTAGAATATAATCTGTAATGATGCTTGCCTTCTGGCCTTCAATTGATGCTCCCTTAAAATAGCAGAAGCCAAAATAAAACCAAATAATTTGTCAATTGCCATGAAAGCAAATTCTCTAGACCAGAAAGGGTAACACTATTTAATCTTAATTTGAGCTACACTATTTAGCATTTATCATTTACTGAAGTAGAGAATAAGTTATTGACAACAGCTTCTTTCTTACCTTCATGAAGATATCAATATCTGGATCAGGCATAATACCGCCTGCCTTCTCTCTTTTAGACAACTCTGCTAGCATCTCTGCAAATTTCCGAAATAGTATGCAGTGGACTCAGGTATTACAATTACACCACAAATCAATCATGATACATTCTTATAATTAAACTTTGAGAAATAAAAAATGAAGAGTAACCCCTATAAATTGACTAACCGTGGCGCCATCCAACCCCCTGGCATCTTCCAGAGAAGGCAAATGTTTCCCTTACAGTCATTTCTGCAATATGGATATCATGTTGACTGATGTATGCAGTAGTTCTCTGGGGAATAAACTCGTGCATGTCATGGCCATTATAAGTCACCCTTCCTGAAAGCTGGAGAAGAAATTTAAGTTCCGTAGTCGCAATAAGACTAATCGACTGAAAGTATAAAGCTAAACTAAAGAAAAAAAATTAAAGTCTTGTTGAAAACTTTGTTCACCTTCAAATTTGGGTCAAGCTTTCCAGCCAAAGCCAGTAAGAGTGTGGTCTTCCCAGAACTTGGGGGGCCTAATAGTAAGGTCATTCTGGAAAATGCATATGAACAGAATAAGATACCAGTGCACCAATAGCCTAAATTGAATTAAAAAAATTTCCAGTAATTATAATTCATTTCAAGAATATGAACTGAACTTGCTTTCTCACCTGCCAGGCTTGATGATTCCACTAACATCTTGAAGAATAGACAAATGTTTCTTTCTACTTGGAAGAATATGGAGATTAATCAAGACACCCTTCAAAATCAAAGGACAAAAGTAAACAGTAAAAATCAAAATAAAAGAAGAAAAACTCTAGACCCATAAAAAAAAAAAAAAAAAAAAAAAATCAATATTTGTACAATATTAATAACAAAAGTTGAATGTGTTTATACATTGTTACCTCCAATACGTTAAAAAAGAAGTTAAAAAATGTAGGCAAAGCTCTGCTTCCAACATGAACGTCTGCTTCTACCTTTAGATGCTCAAATCGGACTTCAATTGTGGGAAGATCAATTCCAACCCTATCAAAAATCAAAAAACAAGAAACAAGAAAACTTATGACTGAAATTTATAGAAGATACAGACCAAAATGAAAAGAAGTAATACTAGGGATACAACACAATTTTCTACAAAACCTTGCAAATGAATTAGTTACCAATTACAAAAAAATAATTTAATATTTATTTATTATGATATTGAATTGACATTAATTGCGTATATTGCCACGACAATTTGTAAACTTTTTATAGTGGAACTCCACTATTGCGCAAGTGGTCACACACCATTCATGTATAAAGTTTAAATAAGAAGAAAATAAACACACCCAAAAAAAAAAAAAAAAAAAGCAATAAAAGAACTTGCCTATCTAAGCGGTTCTTGAGCTGCAACAAGAACTTCTCATTGTCCTCTTCGGGGACCTTCACCAATCTATCTAGCAAACTCTTCTTTTCATGATGTCTAAGATCATGTATATCGACTTCACTGGCCTGGCCTTCCTCTGTAGTCAGTAAACCTTTCTTCAACCGGTTGAAAGTAGGAAGCTTTTCAAGTGCAGCCCATTTAAGAGCTTCTTCATCTTCTTCATCATGGAAAGACCTCGAGTAAGCATCCACGCCACCACTTCTCCATGACGAACCACCTCTTCCCAAGCTACCAATACGCGCATTATAAAGATCAGGACCTTCCATGCTTTCGCAACAACAGCACAGCTAAAAATCAAAACCCAACAAAGATTTCAGACTCTGTGGCAAGACCAACACCTCAAACTTTATGACTTGAAATTGTTCAAAAACAAAATAATAATAATAATAATAAATACATAACTCTCTTTCTTAGAGATTGTGATTCAGATTCTGAAAGAGAAAGTTAACACTAATATCTAGAGGCTCCATGGACTGAGAACCACCATATAAGTGAGCAGAGAAGAGTTATTACTCTACATTCACTAAATTGCATAGATTCGTCAACCGGTTTTCCTTAACCGTATTCGACTTTGTCAAACAACTGCATGATTGGCCACTAGTAAGCAAAGTCGTCACCATTATAATGGGCAATGCACTTCAAAAAAAAATTTCCCCACCTTCTTAAGATAAGGAGATAGGTGAGAGTTTGAATCACAGACAGAACACTACAAAAAAAAAAATTTATTATTATTTTACTTTGTAACCACTTGAACTTCATGTACTTCAATGATCACTCAAAGTGATGTTACAGATACTGACTTGTTATGTTGTTAATCATATTTTTGTCACATTTAGATATTTATTAGTTTTTTACATGAAAATTTGTAATACACATAACACTTTTCTAATTATTAACATCAAGTAATCTAGTGGCAGTGGAGGCTTTATGTTCGGATGCACCTTTTCTTCTCTAGCTGTCACTCTCATTTTTAATCGTTTGCTGGCCGGTACCTGTGCCATTTTTGAGTGTTTTCGTACCAGTTTTTTTTTTTTGCCTGAACACCGTCACATCTAACATCATGAAACCTAATACCATGCGAAGGATCATGGTAGCATGGAGAAATCATTAATTTCACTTTTATATCTAATATAAGCTATAGTGTTAATGTGTTGCTCCCTGTAAGGCCCAAAAAAAAAAAAAAAAAAAAAAAAAAAACCCAATTAACCTCCAAAAAAACCTAGGATTCTACTATGATTACATAGGTAATTTGGTCAAAACACACACGCATGTGTATATATATATATATATATATATATATTAGTAATTGTTGAATTAAAAATTGGACAACTACAAATTATGGTTGACAATTCATGTTGGCGTTTTGAGTTACAGGAATTTAGTTAAATTAGTCAACTTTAACACTACCTATTAAATAATCGTTTCATAACCCTCTAACCTTAACACGATTGGGTAATGAAGTGGGTTGACATGACATAACCCACTTGATACGTTTAATAAATGGATCATATTAAGTTGACAAATGCAACCGGACCCATTTCAACCCACTTGATATTAAACAAGTTGAGTTAACTTAAATACAACTCATTTAAACTGCTTCAAAAAAGCAACTCATTTCAAAATGTTTGATCTGATTAATATTGCCTTAAATTTAATAAACAACAAATTTAATACAAGCTTATAACATCAAAAATACATAATAAACGTACAATTTGAAAGTTAATAATAACATCAAATACTTAAAATATATTGTCCAAAAGTTCAAAATAATATCAAAGTACTTAATAAATATTAAGTCCATAATGTAGTATCATCCATCTAGAAAGAAGTTCTTAAATAAATATAACATCCAAGATGAAGTCCATACATTTCAACTTAAATTCAAAATAACATAGTTCAACAAAAATATAAAATGAATATTTATGTGTTATACGAGTTAATTAATTGGGTCATTTCATGTCAACGTGAATAAATTAACTCAAACATGTCAATTGTGGGTTAAGTGCATCATCCCGCTTCTAATACGTTTCTTATCATATTACTTTCTTATCATATTTCTACAAAGGCACTACCCTAACCCGTAAAAACTAATGTAATGTTCATAGGTCTTGCCAAACATTTCCATTCCTACCATAAGTGACTATTTATGGATATCCCACTTTATATATATATATCTCTAAAAGCAGGTTCCAATTAACTCAATTGGTAAAATCTCTTATTATCAAATAAAATATCTTAGGTTCAATCTCTACCTACATAAAAAACCAAAATACTATAATTTTTTTATTAAAGGTAAAAATCCTACTCTAGTCTAATTATAATATATTTTTATTAGAGATAGAAATTCTACTTTAGCCTAATCTAAATATATGTGTGCAAAATTCTCTTCTAAAAACTTGAGCTTTGACCATTCCCCCTCCAACCTTACAAAAACTTGTACCTGTAGAGTTATCATCACGCCAATGGTCTACTACAGAATTGATAGTAGGTAGAAATTTTACTCTAACTTAATCTAAGTGTATATGTGTGAAGTTTTTTTCCTGGAGACTTGAACCCTAACCCTTCCTTAACCTCCATTCCATAAAAGCTTGTACTTGTAGAGTGATAATCACACCAAGTGTCCACAATAGATTTGACATACTATCATATCTATCAAAAAATTAAGGATTAAAAAATCATACTTAATTACACATCACTTTCCATAATGAAATTTTAAAGGTACTATCAATATTACCATTAAATATTCACGTATGAATGGTGTAATTAGCCATATCTTTGACAACAGCATTTTTGTTTGGTATTTCAAAATTGACACACCAATTTGATTCTTAAAAGTATAATATAAAAAAAAAATATATATATATATATATTTACTAAAAGAAGGAAAACCAAGTCTTACCGTGATTTTATTTTCTTTAGGATTGCTATGTGGCCAAATCTCCATAAAAGTTTCCATCGAACTTTTCGTTTGACCTCCATTTGGAATCCTATGAATAGTTTTTTTTTTTTTTTTGGCCCCCTTAATAATCTATAATACAAATGGAAGTTTTTCCCTAAGAACTATATTTAAAATAGAGCTCTACCCAAATTGTCTCCTAGTTTCTTTCCTTTTTTTTATTTATTTATTATTATTTATTTTTCCTTCTATTGGCACTGTAGTGGGTTCAAATCTGATTTGGTTGACTTTCCTACAATAAATTTGTTAATTAAAGGAGGTTCTATTGAAGCTAAGTACATCATGAGTCATAGAGAGTGTCCTTGAGAGAAGTTACTTGAAAGGATCAGAGAGTGTGTACCTAAGAGTGTAAAAGAGAGTCCTCAGCCTAATGCTCCTTGGCCAAAGGGAATCCTCACGCAAGTCTTTTCGACCAAGACAGAGAGTGTACTTGTCAAGATCAAAGAGAGTACCCTGTAAAATCTTCTCAGCAAAGGGAATCCTCAGCCTAATGTTCCTCAGCCCCTATAAGAGCTAGAGAGAGTACTTTGGAAAGTCTCCTCAGCCTAATAAGAGATTATCCCTATAAGGGTTAGAACTCTAAGAGAATTAAAAATAAGGAGAGAGAGAGAGAGAGAGAGAGAGAGAGAGAGAGAGAGAGAGAGCCCTTTTTCCGAATGGTCTTTCTTTCTTTTATAGAGAAAAATGTGGTTGTAGGTGCTCAGGAAAATATGTGGTGTTGGGTGAATAGAGAATGTGTGGTTGTATTTATTTTTTTTAAAATAGGACCCCCACACACGCTATCTTTCTTTATTAATTTTTAACTTTTATTTTTATTAAATCTAGATTTCACTTAAAAAGGAAATGAAGCCTAATAGTTAGATAAACACCTGTAAGGGTCAAAGTGAGTACTATATAAAATCTCCTCAACCAAAGGGAGTCCGAACCTAACGCTCCTCGACCAAGTCAGAGTGTGTCCCTGTAAGAATTAGAGAGAATATTCTAGAAAGTCACCTCGGCCTAATGGGAGATAGTCCCTAAGAGGATCAAAGCTCTAAGAGAATTAGAGAGAGAGAGAGACCCCTTTTTTCAAATGGCCTTTCTTATTTTATATTGAAAAGTGGGGTTGTTAATACTCAAGAGAAATTGGGTGAATAGAGAATGTGTGGTTTTATTTGTTTTTGTAAAATGGGACCCCACACACACTATCCTTATGTTCTCTTCTTTTCCCTTTCTCTATTAATTTTTAGTTTTTTCTTTTTAATCTAGATTTCACTTATAAATAAAATGAAGCCTAATAGTTAGATAAATACTTGTGAGGGTTAGAGAAAGTACTCTGTAGAATCTTTTCGACCAAAGGGAGTTCGAGCCTAATACTCCTCGGTCAAGTCAAAGAGTGTCCCTATGATAGTTAGAGAGAGTACTCTGGAAAGTCTCCTTGGCCTAATGGGAGATAGTCCCTAAGAGGATCAAAGCTCTAAGAGAATTGAAAAGGAGAGAGAGAGAGAGAGAGAGAGAGAGAGCCCACTTTTTCCAAATGGTCTTTCTTCATTATATATAGAAAAGTGTGGTTGTTAGTGCTCAAGAGAAATTGAGTGAATTTAAAATGTGTGGTTCTATATATTTTTGTAAAATGGTACCCCACACGCACTATCCTTAGTTTCTCTCATTTTCCCTTTCTTTATTAATTTTTAGTTTTTCTTTAATCTAGATTTCACTTAAAATGAAATGAAGCCTAATAGTTAGATAAATACCTGTGAGGGTCAGAGAGAGTACTCTATAGAATCTCCTAGACCAAAGAGAGTCCGAGCCTAATGCTTCTCGGCCAAGTCAAAGAGTGCCCCTATGAGGGTTAGAGAGAATACTTTGGAAAGTCTTCTCAACCTAATGGGAGATAGTCCCTAACAGGGTCAGAGCTCTAAGAGAATTAAAAAGAAGGAGAGAGAGAGAGAGAGAGAGAGAGAGAGCCCTTTTTCCAAATGGTCTTTCTTCATTTTATATATATAAAAAAATGTGGTTGTAAGTGCTCAAGAGAATATGTGGTGGTGGGTGAATAGAGAATGTGTGGTTCTATTTGTTTTTTGTAAAATAGGACCCCCCACACACACTATCTTTCTTTTCTCTCATTTTCCAAGCTTTAGTAATTTTTAAAAAAATTTAAAAAAAAAAATCTAGATTTCACTTATAAATGAAATGAAGCATAATGGTTAGATAAATACCTGTGAGAGTTAGAGAGAGTATTCTTTAGAACCTCCTTGACCAAAGAGGTCAAAGCCTAATGCTCTTTGGCCAAGTCAAAGTGTCCCTATGAGAGTTAGAGAGAATACTTTGGAAAGTCTCCTTGACCTAATGGGAGATAGTCCCTAAGAGGATCAGAGCTCTAAGAGAATTAAAAAGAAGGAAAGAGTGAGAGAGAGAGAGAGAGAGAGAGAGAGAAAGAAAGATGCAGCCGCTTTTAATAGCAAAGTTATGAATGCTATTTTTAATGTTGTTTCTACAGAGGGGTTTAGGAGAATCTCAAATGTTGAGGTTGCTCATACTGCTTGGAAAATTCTCCAAATTGTGCATGAAGGCATAAAGGCAGTCAAAATAAACAAGTTGCAGCAGTTGACTACTAGGTTTGAAAGCATTAGAATGTCCGAGGATGAAAGTTTTGATGAATTCTATGCTAAACTAAATGATATTGTTAATTCTGCATATAATTTGGGTGAAATTTGTGATCAACCTAAGATATTTAGAAAAATTCTTAGATCCTTAACTAAGGACTTTAGACCCAAAGTAACTGCCATTTTTGAAAGCAAGGATGTGGACTCCATCTCGGTTGATGAACTTGTAGGATCTCTACAATCCTATGAGTTAGACCTACCCAAAACTAACAAATCAAAATCAATGGCTCTTAAGTCAGTTGATGATGTTGATGATAATGGATTTGATGATGAACTCTCTTCTACAGAGGTTGCCTATTTTGCCAAGAACTTTAGAAACTTTCTCAGAAATAACAATAGAAGGACAAGAAGTAAAAACAATGCTGAACCTAAGAATTCTAAGAAAAATGAACCAACTAAAACCAATAATACTGAAAAATCAAAAGAAAAAGTTGGTCAATCTTCTAATAATTCTCTAGGTCAACAATGTTTTGGTTGTCAAGGGTATGGTCATGTAAAATCAGAATGTCCAACATTCTTAAGAACAAAGGGTAAAGCTATGGCTGTAACCCTTAGTGATGGTGAAGTTTATGATCACGAGTCTGGAAGTGATGAAGATGGAAACTTCTTTGCTTTCACAACTACTGTTGTAGTTCATGAAAGTGAGTCGGTTGAAGAGAACCCTTCTGATAGGGAACTCTCTAAAAGTGCTGACTTGCAAGAAGCTTATAACAAGCTATGCAAGGTTGCTGCAAAGGATGCAATAAGTGTGGGTTTAGGGCTAAAGAAGATAGTCATTCTTGAACAAGAAAAGAAAAACTTGTTGCTGAATTTGTTTGATGCTAATGAACTGGTAAATAAGGTGAAGGTTGAAAATATTAAGTTGGTTGAAAAAATTAAGAACCTAGAACTAGAATTGTCTGTTGCTAGAGAACAGTCAAATAGGTCTGCTAGTTCTAAACTTGATCACATGTTGAGTATTCAAAAATCTCTCTTAGACAAATCAAGTTTAGGTTTTGTTGATAGCATCTCTAAGTCTGAAACTCATTTCACAAACTTTGTTCCATCTTTTGAACCATCTAAGATAGAAGTTGTAAAGCCAAAAGAAGAAGTTCTTGCTTCTAAGAAGATTAGGGTAGATCTTAAAGAGTCTAAGCTTAAAAGTCCTAACTTACCTAAGGGTAAGAAGCATGATAGACCTTTGTGGGTTTGTCATTTTTATGGAAAAGTTGTGCATACCCACCCAAATTGTTTCAAGTTGCAAGCTGCTAAGCAAGCAACTAAGCAAAAAGTACATGTGCCTCAAGCACAAGATCTTATGGCACTTATTGGTGAATTGGTAAAGGCTTTAAACCTTTATACCAATGCTGGAGTTGCTCATCATTCTAATCTGAATAATAACTCCAAAACTAAAGTTGCATATAAGAAGTTATGGATGCAAAATGTTTAATCTAATTGAGTCTTTCTGACATGGTCCTTGCTCTTCATCTCAAATTCCTTTGTGGCCATTATTTTTATTTTTATTTTTATTTTTATTGCTTTCTTGTTTTCTTTTGTTTCTAGAATTTGCATTGCATTACATTCATGCATTTCATATTAGGTTGTTTTCGTTTTCTTTAAAAAAAAAAGAAAAAAAAAAGGGAGGAAAGAGGAAAGTGGAAGGATGTGTTTTGTATTACACATCATGGATATGTAATTGAGGTTGGCCTATTATCTTTGCATAATATGCCTATGTACCTTGTTTAGCTTAGATAGGCTTATTTTTCTGCACTTTGCTAGTTTTAGCTATGTAGTGCATGTTTGAGTGAGTTGTTTATAGTTTTTGATCACATGATCTTGATTTTAAAGTCACATGCTTTTGATTGTAAGGACTAAAAAATCCTAAGAGAAATGCATAAATAACCATCTCACCACTGTTTACTAGCTAATCATAAACACCTTAGTGCATATCATAAGATTTTGTGCTCAAGATAGTGTAGCACATGCACAAAAAGAAAATAAGGTGTAGCCTTAAAATAAATAAAAAATAAAAAAATTTCTGCATACAATAAGGCAAAAGAAAAAAAAAAAAAACATATGCATGATTGCAAGCTTGTTTTCTAGGAGATGTGGAAGTTATATGATGTAACTCTTTAGGTGATAGTCACTTTCAAATTTATGTGATGAATAATGTAGATATTGTGATTGATTACTATCTACATATCACCCCACATGTATCTCATGATGTTACTAGTTGCACACACTTCACAAGTTATTCTTTGCTATACCTAGTACATGAAATTGTATGTGAATTTGGTTTGGCCATCCAAGATTATATATTCTATGATTTTGATACAAAATATGTTCAAGGGTTGAAAATTTTGGGGTAAGAGTTTGAAAATCTTGTTTTGAAGTTCTAGGTTGAAAACTCATGTTTTTGAAAAACATTTAAACTCATTCTCATGCATTTCATTCATGAAATCGCTTGGGTTGAGTTGTTTCTGCATAATCTTCTGCAATTTTTCAAAAATTCAAATTTCCAGAATTTCGATCGATCGAATGTGCTTTTCAACCGATCAAAAATTCCTTGATTTTTAATCATTGCTCTGGGGTTGGCTCGATTGGTTTTCGATCAATCGAATATGATTTATTCATATTTTGATCAATCAAAACTAATTTTCGACCGATCGAAAACTTAAAGAAAATTTTAAGGAGCTCTTTGCCTTGCTTGATCGGTACCTGATTGGTACCCAATCGATTGAAATTCAAAAAGAAAGAAAAATAAAAAGAATTCCTCAACACGTGTTCTTCATTTTTTTTTTTTTTCAAAAACTTTTTCTTATCTTTTGTTCCTTTTCTTGACCGATCCACACAATCCAACTTTTGTCATTTTCCTGGTCAAAATCTTCAAGGGTTTTCCTCCTAGAGTCAGGGTAAGACTATTTTACCCCTTATTTTTACTTTATTTACATGTTTTCATGCATTTTCATGGATTTTTCTCTCAAAATTTCGAACAATGGAAAATTGGGATTTTTGTTGTTTTGGTTGTTTTTAATCAAGTTTGATCAAAGGGTTTTTGTTCCTAGATGCTTTTATCATGATTCCCATGTATTAATTTGATTAATTTTGTATTTTGAGAAGATTTGAAAATCTAGGGCTCGAAATTTTTCAAAATTGAGGTTTTTGTTCAATTGGACTTAATCGGTTAAAATTGACTTGTGATTTTGGTTAATTTAGTACATTATAACATGTTTTCTAACTGATATGGTGTTTAATTGATCAATTTGATTTGGTTTTGAAAAGTGGGCTTTTCAAAATTTGGGATTCTTGGTTAAAACTCTTTTGTTTAAGTCAGTTGTTGGTAAATCTTTGAAAATTAAACAAATTTTATGCATTAGAGCATGCATCATATGTGCATTCATTACATGCATCATATAGTTTGTCAATTTCTTGATATATATTGTGCTCTAACCCCTTCTAATGCAATCTGCCCTTGGTTTTTGTGTTGTGTTTTGTTTTTGTTTTTATTTTCCTTCCTATTCTTAGAGTCATGGTTAGGAAAACTAAAGCAAAGAAAAACACTACCTTCTCCTCCTCTTCTTCTGATTTTGATAAGACTAGATTTCCGTTTAAGTCTAATAATGATGCCTATGAGAAGTTAAACATCTTTAGGTTTGCTTGGGCTGGGAGAAAGGTTATTCTAGATGAGGTGAATCCTAAAATACGTAGGAATTTTAGGAGTCGAGGTCGGTTACCTCTTTTGGATGTAAAACATCCTCCTCCTATTGCATTGATTAGAGAGTTTTACTCAAACCTCTCTATTCACACCGATGACTCCAATATTCACTTTGTGAAGACTTGGATAAGAAGTGAAGAGTTTGTCATTACCCGAGAGGTAGTGGCTATAATTCTCAAAGTACTTTTGGTACAGCAGCCTGTGTATCCTTACACAGAAATTCCTCCCATTGATAACATCATGTCACTTCTCACTGGTACTACCATTAGTTGGGGTACTGATCCTAGGATTACTACTCATAAGCTTACTGAGCTCAATTATCTCTTCTTTAGAATTTCTTGCCATAGTATCTGGCCTATCTCTCATATACATACGATTCCCATTGAGAGATGTGCGTTTTTGTATGCTCTCATCACTGATGCTCCTATGAGTTTTCCTACTCTTTTTATTTCTCTTGTAGAGGTCTATAGGAGTAGTGCTAAATCACATGGTTTGTTCTTCCCAGTTTTTATTCATAGGATCCTCCTAGATTTAGGTTTAGAGGACTTTCCCGCTTCTGAGCCTATACATATCATATCTCCTATAGGTACCACCTTTCTTAGGCAAAGAGCAGCTCAGTTAAAAGCTAGCTCAAAATGTCCTAGAGTCAAGTTTTCTACAGGTGACGCATCTAGAGGTCCTCCTTCTGGTGATCCTTCTACTAAGGAGTGTGTGGATCCCACTGTTGCTGTGGATCCTGAGCCATCCACATCTACCACCACTAGATCTATGTTGGAGACCGTATTTACAGTCCAGTCTGCACATGGACAACTGCTCTTGAACTTGCTCAATGAGGTTGCTACCTTACGAGCTAAGCTTGCTGCCACTAGAGGTGCCTCTCCATCGGCTCTACCTTTGGATCAGCCATGATTGCCCTTTGGAAATACGCCACAAAAAGGGGGAGTGCATAAAGATAGGGGGAGTAGTTTTTTTTTTTTTTTTTTGGAGCAATATATATATATATATATATATATATATATATATATGAGATGTATGTATATTTTTTATTTTGAGATGTATTTTCTTTGTTCTTGTTTTACAAACTTTGATACATTGTTTATGGTTTATATATTATGATGTTTATTCATTATAATATGTGTAGTTTATTTTATGTTTTGTGAAATCAAGAATTCTATTTTGGTTTACTTGTATTTTCCACAAATGCGTTTATGTTTTGTTTAAGTGTTTCAAGAATTTACAGGTTGATTCATTCGAAGCTGCTATCTACACTTGCAACTGATAGGTAGTAGTTAGTTTGAATTGTAAAGTTTGGGCCATATTGTGTATTTGGGCTTTTTTCACTTTGAGCAATTTATTTTTATGAATTGTGTTTTGTCACGGATTGCTAAAGGAGGGGTTTGTTATGTTCTAAGACTTTAGGAACTAAATGTATTAGAACTTTATTTTGTATATGTTGGCAAACTATGATCAAAATAATGAGTTTAGGTTTAGGCTTGCTCAAAGTTTATTGGTTTTAGTTTGAATCGAGCAGAAATTTACTGTGCAAAATTGCAAAGCTCGATCGATCAAGAATCGCAGATCAAAAAATTCTGCAGAAATTTCAAACATAGCCCAAGCCCATATGACATGTATGGTTAAGTGTTTCACTCATAGTATAAAAGAAAAAACCCTAGCCACGTTTTATAAGTCTCTGAATAAGTGTGTGTTTGCTCTTGTGTGAGATTTAAGAGGTGTTTACCTTAGAACACATGGAAAGCTCTACCAATATCAAGATTTGGTGGTGATTCAGTTGCTGCATAAAGAACATTCAAAGAACAACAAAACCTTTGAGAGGTGCCTTAAAGTCACAAGTAGGAGAACTTGTGCAGTAGCAGATTCAAAGAAAGAAGTAGTCTGTTGATTCGAAGCTAACACGTGGTCGTGGTAGTAAGTTTTCTACTCGAGGTAGCATTATGATGTTAGTGGTCTAAGTCCTTTTGTAAAACTTCAATTCTTTTATAGTGGATCTATTTTTACCTTGATGATAGCTAAGTAAAATTCTCCCCAAGTTTTTTACCGGTTTGGTTTTCCTAGGTCATCAGTTTTTTGTGTTCTTTATATTTTCTGCTTTATGTTTATTTGTATTTAATCTAATCTTGAATAACAATCTTGGTAATCAATTTAGTTTAATATTAGGTTAAACATATTGTGACAAGGTGTCTAAAAACCTAACAGATTACACATTAAAAAAAGCCACATAAGCAAGTCACATTTAAATGGCCCAATCAAATTTTCCCACCTCAAATAAAATTCCAACAAAACGCTACTGGAATCCAACAAAACACTAAAGAGAGTGAAACCAGGAAGGCAACATAAAGAAACTCACAGTGACCTAGATTGTGTCACAAAATTCTAAAACAAAAGTACACTTAAAATTTAAAACTCTTTAAAAAATCAAAACCATTAACACCATAAGAAGTACAACAAAAGCAATAACAGATTTTTAGGTGTGGGAGGGGGGAAGAAATCTGAGATGGGTATGTCACTATGTCTTATCCTTTACCTTTGTCTCCAAAATTAAAACCAAGTTGTAAATTGAGATGGTGTTGTTGGAGAACTAATAAAGTTGTGAACTTTTTTATTTTCAGAACTGTAAACTGGTTATGTATAAGGAGAAATATAAAGAAATATAACAAAATCTCCACTCCTAGGAAAACTTATAGGACCGTATATGCTCCAGTGTACAGGATCTCGTGACACAGTTTGCTTGTCTTGTCGGAGACAAGGAGGATTTTGGTGGCTGTATTTAGGGGTGTCCACAGGTCAGTCCGGGTTGGGTTTGTGCCCGACCTGAAACTTTCGGGTGGGTGAAAACAGAACCCGAAACCGACTCAAAATGCTAGTCGGATCGGCCGGTTCGGGTCGCGTCGGGTTTTTGGGTTCACCGATCAGTTTCGGTTTTTATTGCCAGTGCCGTTATTTTGGCCGGATCCGACGAGATCTGGCCAGATCACGACAAGATCTCACAGGATCTAGACTAGATCTCGATGAGATCTCGCCAGATCTCCGATCTGATGGGTTTCAAGTAAAGCCAAATAACTTTAAATATCGCTGGATTTTGTATGTTTTCGTCGAAGAACCTTCGAATATCGCCAGAAGTTTTTGGGTTTATGATCGGGTCAGGTTGCTCAGGTTTCAGGAGAGGAAACCCGCCAACCGACCCGAAGGCGTCAGGTTCTGTGGGCGGCGACCTGCCACCGACTGTCGGAGTGTTGGTTCGAGCGGTTTTTGGTTCGGGCTCGGGTGGGTTGGTCGGGTATACAGGTTGGGTGGACAATCCTAACTGTATTTGAGAATTTAGAGTGAGATTTTTTGGGTTTTTGTTAGTGCTTTGGTAAGTTTGAATTTTTTTAATTGAGGTGGCAAGATTTGATTGGGCTAGTTTAGTATATGACTTGTTTATGTGGCTTTTTTAATGTGTAATTAATTGATTTATATTGTTATGTTAACCATACAAATCATTTTTCCTAGTAAGTATTTTTTACCAGTGAGTTGAACAGTAGAAACCAAATTTTCTGTAAGTTAAAATTAATTGAGATCAAATTAACTTTTACTGAAATGTAAGAACTAAATTAATTGTGATCTTAAAATATAGATAGGGACTACAAATGGCATTTTATCCTAATTTTTAATTATCAAAATTAATTTATTTTTATGAATAAATGATTGATTTGATAATTTAGAAAATCCATCTGCTTAGTGTCGAAAGAGTGTCAATCATAATAATAAAAGCACCATTGATTTTCTATCAAAAAAAAAAAAAACCATTGATTTATCCCTCAAAAATACCAAAAATAAAAAATAAAAAAGCAATAAAACCATAAAATTTTCAAAAATTGGAAAATCTACTCAATTTTAACAAGCCAAAAAGTGTTGATTCTAGAAAATAAATATCCATCAGCAGCCTATGTTAGGTTTTCTAAGATTTTGTTCCTATTTCATTTTTCTTGTGGTTTCTTTCAATCTAAGGTTAGTAATGAAATTATAAGGACATAAGTGACCAATCACACCCTAAAAATCCCATTGATTGGTAGTAACTTCGAAGACGCATGGAGCATGTACAAGGAACACACACGAACACTTCTTGCTTGTCGCCATCATGAGTAGTCAATCTTCCCTCCATTGACGCCCTCCCTTGACTATATATGAAACTAGTCGCTAACCCGTGCAATGCACGGGAATAGCTACTGAATGATTTTCAAGGGGAAAAAAACAATTTATTAGTTTTTTGTGGGAAAGAATAAGAGACATAATGTTGTGCCTCTAATTTAGTTTGTGTTGTATATATAGGTATATACAAAATAAGTTGTAATATATATACTAAAAGGTGCTTATTGATAGGTCACAACCATTCAAATTGGATATACCAAAAGGTACCTATTAAAAGGTCATAACCCTTCATATTAAATATATATTAAAGGTACCTCTTGAATGAAAAGGTGCCTATTAAATGAAATTGTGCCTATTGACCGAAAATGTGCATATTGAATAAAAATATGTCTGTTGAAGGGTTATAATCTTTTAGGTATAAATAGTGGTTCATATTCATTTGATAACTTATTCTCAACTTCTTTTCTTTCATCTTTCTTAGAAATACAAGAAACCTATGGGTCTTTTCCAAAATTGTTATTTGTAAGTCAATTTTTTTTTTTTTGTTAAATAGTGAAAAGGTCTAGGAATCAAGCTACACCAACAGTAGCAATAGTAATACTAAATGATTTCTTTATTTGGTAACTTTTTCTCAACTACTTCCGTTTTATCTTTCTTAGAAATACAAGAAACCTATGAGTCTTCTCCAAAATTGCTCTTTGTAAATTGGTTTTTTCGGTTAAATAGTGAAAAGGTGTAATGCACGATAAAAGCAACATGATGAGTTTTGATGAAAATATCATTTTATTTGAATTCTATGCATAACAAATGAATAAAATGCTTAGAAATAGGAGATGATATTAATAATATACTATATGTTGCATGTCAATTTAAGAGTATCTCCTATCCTATGACAGAACTGAAATTAGAATGATATAAAATCTAAAACAACGTAGACCAAAATGAATGAAACATATATTTTATTAATTGTATGAGATCTAATTCCATAAAGATGACCAACACTATTTTAAAGCACTAACAATTATAGCTTTCATTCCTCTTAGGGAAAAAATGATATAAGAGTCACTAACCTCTATTTTTAAGGGATAAATTTTTAATAAGGTCAATATGTGAATCAAGAAAAATGGTGAATATAATTTTTTTTCATAACAATAGAAGAAGTTGTTTTATATGTGGACTAAAATTTTTCTTAAAAAGTTTAAAATTTTGTTAAGTGGCTTAAGAGCATCCACACTAGTTCATTTAAAATTTTCTGTCTACTTTACACTAAAAACCTATTTTTTCTATTTTACACAAGCAATTTATAAAAACACCCACATCAGATCATCTATTATATACTATCTTTTCTTTAAATAATCATTTAATTTTACTATTTTATTATTTAACTTACCCACCTATCTACCACCCACTACCCACAACATCCACCACACACGGTCTCCCTCTCTATTTTTTTCTTTTTTCAGAACAACACTCTCTCTTCTCTCACGATCAGCCATAGCCAGAGCTCACCTTAAGCTCCGTCCAGGGCCAAGAGCCCCAAATCCTTCGCCATGCCATCATCGGTGGTAGCAAAAATTAGCTGCAACACCACCACAAACAGTGGTCCAAATCTTCACTCTCTCATGGCAGCAGCGAACACTCCACCCAAGCTTCCATGGCAGCGGCGACAGCAGCTTTGGCGTGAGTTTTGGTTTGATTTTTTTATTGATTTTGGGTTCCATTTTCTGTTGATTTTTTGTTTGATTTTCCATTGATTTTTTGGTTGGATTATTATGTGTTGTAATGGTGGTGGTGGGGTGGTACTGGATTGTGGTGGTGGGTGCATGGACGGAGCCATTCATGGAATTTTTTTTTTTTAAATAATATAATTATATGACTATATATTTAGGTTCTAATTTTAGCAACTTCGTTTAATAAAATTACATTTTGTTTCCCTTATTGATCATTATAAGAGAAATGCTACAGTTACAAACTTTTTTACAACATTTTGCAAATTCTTACTAGTTTGCATCTAAATCCACCACTTACATCACTTTTTTACTTACTAATAACCATTAATCAAAACAAAAATTTGTAAAAAAATTTGTAGATTTAGTATTTTCCTCCTTTTAAAGTCCATTAAAAAATTTATAGATCTAAAATCTAAAAAATATATATATATATATACAAGCCCAAAATATTAGCCCAACAACAAAAATTACCAATAGGCAATAGCAAAGCAAAAAAATAATAATAATAATAATAAAATTTGAGACTAATCAACCAATTTTACCAAAAATAAACAACTTAGCCCTTTAAAAAACTTTAAACAAAATTATTTTGTCTTTACCAACAAAAGACACGCTCTACACACACAATAAATAAATAAATAAAAAAAAACCTTTGTCGACTAAGTAATAGAGCCGAAAGCCGAAACCACGACATATAGCTAGTAATAAAACCGCCCCCACTAACTCTAAGTCCTGGCTCCGTCCCTGGGTGGGTGGATGGTTGATCGACTGTGCTGATTTAGATGAAAAGAGGGAAAGGGAGAGGGAGAGTGAAATGAGAAAGAAGAGGGATCTGACCGGTGATAGAGAAAATAGTATAAAATATTGATTTACAAGGCTACAGTAACCGTGTATATTTACACGGTTACTGTAGCAGATGTGTAAATATACACACTTATGCACCCACTGATGTGGGCTGTTTTTGAACAAAAATGTGTAAATTTAAGCACTTCTTATATTATACACACTTATACACCCACTGATGCAATTGCACTTGTGAGTTGATGACAAATTGCACCATTTCATCTTAATATTACAAATTGCCCTCAAAAACCCATGCGATGCTTTACCTACATGACACATAATCACATTTGCTTCGGGTCAAACTCAAGATGGAATTGATGAAACCTAACTAATATTGATTTTTGCCAATGCAATCAGTACGGTGTATAAGCATAACTGATATTGTGAAATTATGAGACAAACTTAACATCAGAATCAATACAAAGTAATTGTAATCATATTTAACATTGAAACTCTCTAATGCAAACCCATATCCAAAAAGTAAAATAAAATGATTGAACAAAAAAGCAAAGCAGAGTAAGAGGAGCAAAATCCAACACACCGTATTGTCTCCCACTAAGTGAAAAAGTTCCAACTTCCGTTTCTGCGGCCTGCCGAACGGAGAGAATGTGACCAATACCAGGAAGTTGAAAACACCATGACTGGAAATGGAAATGGAAAAAAAGGTGGTGGTGTAGACGTTGAGAATGCAAAGTAGGGAATTGAGTAAGGAACGTGAAAGGTTATAATGCTAGTTTTAAGAGAGAGAGAGAGAGAGAGGGTTTGTGTATGTTTAAAATAATGAAGGGATATGAACGATTTTTATATGTTATAAAACTTATCTGGAATATTGCTATTTGGTAACTACTACCCAAGAGAAACTATCACTAAAATGTTTATCTTATTTCTCCAAACAAAAAGATACATTGTTCTATGTTTTTAAAGGAAAACATGACATTAATTTACGTAGCCATGTGGCGCAATGATGAATGGTAAAAAAAAAGTCAAACGTTTCAACTATTAGTTATTATATAGATTACACTCCCCATGAAATGTCAATCCCCAACCCGTGTAGGTTTTTATAAATACAACAATTAATTCTATACATCTCAAACCGTTATTTTATTAACTAAATATTCCATTTCTTAAATTTAAAAAAAAAAAATTTAAATCTTGCAAATTATGAACAAAAGAAAATTCTCCTCCTTGAGGTTTGTGGGTAAATGAAACTCAGAAGTACAAACCTATCAAAAAAAAAAAAAAAACTCCGAAGTACAATTGTAGAAGAGAGGGCTACTTGCAAGAAATTTTACCCTCTGCGCAACTGATATGCCAAGACATTAGGGACAACACGTAATTTGCAAACATAGTAAACTGCAAATTCTATCCAAGTAACCAAGAGACAATCCTATCGCTTTTGGAAATTCATTGTCCTGATAGCAAAGGCAAAGATAAATGCAAAGAACACTGCAAATCCCACAACCACAGCTGCAACCACTCCCAGAAAGTCATGTCTAAAACCAAGGTAGCTTTCCACAAAATCTTCCACTGTTAAGCCTGTGTCGAGTGTGTTCTTCAAATCTCCAAACTGTGATGCAACAAGTCCATATAAAGTCCAAGCTGTTGGACATATCCAGTAGTACCATCTCCACCACACAGGAATCCTCTGAAGTTGTCAAGGTAGAGACAAAAAGAAAAAAAGATATTAAGTCACCAACATATGTATAGTACAAATGAAACCTAGTATCAGAAAAATTATTAGAAGTCACTCAAGTCAGCAGCACTTACGGTTCTTGGGATCACAAATCCAGAAAACAGGTTCCATATTCCATAAAACGCAGCGGAAACAATGGAAGCAATTTGGTGTGTTGGTGTCACAGCCACAGACATCATGCCATAAAAGGTGTAGTACGAGAGAGTGAAGTACATAAAAAATAGATACCAAAAGAATTTGGTGACAGTCCATTGAAATCCAATCATTGAATAAACAATAACACCATACACCACTGCTTGTACAAAGATATATGGCAGCTCAATCATAACCTGAAAAAGAGAGAGTGAGACATATAGAAACTGCATAAACTTGAAGAGAATTAATCTATATGAAGTTTGTAAAAGGAATTTATGACCCTTTTACCTGAGCAAATGCATATGGCAAGGCTGAATACATTCCTGCAGCCCTTTCTCTATAAAACACTACTCGTTCAACGGCCACTACTGGCTGCACAGTGGAAGCATTTTGGACCCCAAGGAAAAGCACAGCAGCATACATGGAACCCATTGCATTAAATAGATCTTGCTGCTTTGAGCTGAAATTTGCAAAACAGAGTTGAATCATAATGCAGAAAATTAAGCAATAAGAGTTTGAGCTTATATATATTTCTAAATTCTCAAACCTACATTTTGGAGCTGAGGTCCCAGAACATTGTCCCAAACAACAATGCCACGAAAGCCGTAAAGAAAATTTTTACAGCAGTGTAATGCGTGTTACGATAATATGACCAATGTTGTTTCCATAAGCAAGCAAAGCATTGGATGAAAAACGAACGAGAGTATTTAGTAGGGAAATAGAGATCCTTTGAATTAGGAGAAGGTGTGCTCAGTTCTTTGATTAGTGCCTTGTTTCTCCTGAATAACATGCCACACAGTTGTATAAGCTTTTAGCAACAAGTTTAAGCCACATAACGCTCACAAGGTTTCTTAGCATTTTTCTGAAAATTGGTAGCTAGTCCTGGGGTGCATAACATACATACCTATAGAGTTCTGAATTTTTTAATATTTGAGCAAAATCAACCCCCAAATCTGCTTCGTGTGCTGAACTGGTAATTTCCAACATCCAAGTCGCTGGGTTATAACCGTCTTTGATTTTACTGACTCCTTGGATTCCCTAGACAAAAGGAACAAGGCATATCTGTCAATATTCTGCAACTCAGATTAAGATTTGAAGTTGAAAGTCTGATATATATATACACACACACACACTTTTGGGGTCCATTGCATTCTACCTCAAAATATTTGATTAAGTGATGAGAATGGTGACCCAGCGGCCCTACATATATTTCTTGTCCCCCACGCTTCATAAGGAATAGCTGCAACCCCATAATTTATTTATCATATTCTAAGTATTAGAAGAGAAGGAACAAATAATAAGCCCCAAGTTTGCAATCCATTAGAATTTCAGATTTCTCACCTCATCAAATGCTTCGAATATGTCAATGCTCGGCTGATGGATAGTGCAGACAACTGTTCTTCCAGTGACCACTGTGTTCCTAACAGTTCTCATAACAATTGCTGCAGCTCTTGCATCTAGCCCAGATGTTGGCTCATCCATGAATATTATAGAGGGGTTAGCCACTAGCTCAACTGCAATAGTTAGCCTCTTGCGCTGCTCAGTGGAGAGACCACTCACACCGGGCAACCCAACTATTGCCTGCCTCAATGGCTTGAGCTCCACAAGCTCCATAACTTCCTCAATGAACATCTGCATCCAAGAATAAAAATCAAGATTATGGAATGCTCTTGCTGCTTGTGGCTGTCTAAATATTAATTTTTTTAGCCAATGGTTCATTAGTAACTTGAGTTTTAAAGATTTTATCAGCTTAAGCGAAACAGTTCTGGCTACATGATGAACAAATTTATGTGAAGTAAATATAAGATTAATTATCATCAAGGTTTGAAGCTGAGCAGGGGGAAGACAGACTACAATTATCTGAGCTCTACGTTGGGGACTTACAAACCAATTCTGAATGGTCTTGGCTTGTATATAGATATGGGATGCATTAAAAGAAATATTATCAACATAAAGCTCAAAACAGATTTGGTTTCAGATATCAACCTGTCTGGTTTCAAAATGAACTTCTGAGGATAAACGAAGCCACGCTGAATAGACCAAGGACTCATAGACAGTAACATGAGGGGAGTGGATGTCATTTTGCTCACAGTATCCACAAATCCGGGCAAATGTTTGTTGCTTCTTTGGGTACCCAGAAATTGTAATGTTCCCTTCTGTATATCCCCCAGTTTTTCTACCAGCCAGCACATCCATTAGAGTAGTTTTACCAGCCCCACTAACTCCCATCAAAGCTGTGAGAATACCAGGCCTAAAAGCACCACTCACACCTTCCAGAAGCACCAATTTATCACCAAGGACACCTTGATTCTTCATTTCCTGCAAGTTTAGTACATCAAACTAGGCCTGATATGTTTGGAATACAATTTGTGTTCACTTATTAACATATAAAACAGTATGTTTTATTTGGATGTCAAAACAATAAACAATTTCAAACACTCATTTAAGTACCTGTGGCATGTCAACAGAGTATATAATGTCATCAAAGGTGATTGAATGTGGTTCAAATGGAAGAACCATTCCTTTTTGCCTGCTTTTGTTGGCCTCAACAGCAGCGTCTATCACCAATGATGATGAATTCGACAAGGTACTTCCAGTTCTAATCTCATCCCCATACTCTGCATGTCAATAGAAATATAATTGGCACCTAAAGCATAACAAAGAGATAAAACACACAAAACACTAATAATAGGATATTGTATCACCTATCTCAGTGTCATGAATTGAGTTATTTCTTCTTTGTCGTAACTGAGTGCCCTCTTCTGTTCTGTCATTGTGTTCAGTGGTTTCAGACTCCTCTGTTTTAATGGCCTGCGGCTTCCCCAATGCTGCACAATTATTTGTACAACACAAACACATAAGTTTCTTCTACTTGTACAAGTATTCAATTGAGAAGATTAAACAAAAATTAAGAACTAAATTGAAAAGGGTTGTGATACCCACGGTTAAGGTAAGTAACAGCCAGTGTGAAACAGATGTTGAAAAGTAATACAAATCCAACCATTGCCCCTACGCCTATCCAATACCAATATGCATGTGGAAAGAACCCACGGGACTTCAAAACTGCTACTCCCAGTGTTTCCGTTGAGTTTGCGAGAACCTTAAATATGAAAGTAACTTTAGACATCAGAGGATACACCAAAATTAAAAGACAGAAAATGGCTCTTTTTTAGAATTTACTTTGCTCCAACTTTTCCCAAGAAACTCGTTAACCACTATTGCATTTTGAGCATACATCAAGGGAGATATCCAATAGCCCCATATCCACCACTTTTTTATATCCGCTGCAGCATTAAGGAAAACAAAAAATAAATAAATAATAAAAATAAGCAAGAAGCATCATGGTAGGTGCATCTAAATTTGAGAGAGAAAAAAAAAACTGTAAATTGTATATTCAATTTCTTAATTTATTATATTATACCTCTTGACAGGACAAACCCTCCCAGTGCAAAAAGTGTGAGCAGTGCACATGAACCAAAGGTGTTAGCAATAACCATGCTCCTGCCCATTGCTGCGATAAATCGGAATAATGCAGAAGCCATCTGAGTAACCAATGCAAGTAGAAGGTATTCCCTAAACAATCTGCAGTATATACATCCATATATCATTCGGAACAGAATATGTCCCAAAAACATCTTTGCAAATTGGCAATAAATTGATTATAATTATTACTTGCCCACCTTCCGACATTTGGGTCAAATCCAATGATATAGTAGGTAATGAATACCCATACAGCAGCTTCTATACAAGAAATGGGAATCTTGAGGATCCATCCTGGAAGTGCATACGCCCATGGAGGATAAAAGAGGAGGTCCCTTTGCTTGTAGAAAACTGGAAGCCTTGCAATGGTCATGGAAAGCTCTGCCAATCCATTAAACAGAGTTATAATCACGCTAAAGAACAAAGCACCGGCATAAATTCCTCCATCCTCTACTGAATTGCGGTGCATATTGGTTCGTAGGAAAAGCGTCGATGCAATGAGTGCCACTATAGTAAGCTAATTGCACATAGAAAAGGATATGTTAAAATCATGCAATACCAAGAAGGGTAATACAAAGATTCAAATGAACTAAAAATCCACCTGGGCAAACTTGAAAATGTAGACAAATGAATTCCTCTTCATAAGCAACAATTCTCTGGAGAAGCAAGCTTTCAAGAGTTCCTCATTTCTAACACCATACTTATGAGTTGTTAAAGCAGCTGGGTGGCTCTTGCTCTTGTCAAATGGAATTGCAAGCTCATCTTGAATCCCCCTTCGAACATGGAATGATTGAAATGCCTCGACAAACTCATTGACTGTGACAATACTGTAAGGTTCATTTTCACGTGCCCAATACTGCCTTTGATCTTTATGTGATGTTACCTACAATATTTATTATACATAAATGATTTAAATGAGAAATAGAGGTAATGCTCATGTTTAGGAGATCAATTATTTATGTTGGAATCGATTAGACAGGTAAACCTATATGCATACTTACTTCTTGAAGGAAGTCAGCCACGCCTTTCCTCTCAGGACACTTAAAGCCCATGGATTCAAAAAACTCACGAACGTGTTCACGGGGACCCTGGTACACAATTTGGCCATCGGAGAGGAGAATTATATCATCAAAAAGATCATAAGTCTCTGGTGCTGGCTGAAGGAGTGAGATGACAGCAGTTCCATGGAGAATGTGAATGTTTTGCTTGATTGAATTCACTATTTGAAAAGTTGTCGAGCTGTCCAACCCAGTAGATATCTCATCCATAAACAGGGCCTTGGCTGGTCCAACCAGCATCTCACCTTTGAATTAATTATTGGAGACAAATAGTTAATTCGCAAGTAACAAAAGTTTTATGTAAATTTGCGTTTCCAATTGAGTTTACCTGTTGTAACTCGCTTCTTTTGTCCTCCTGAGATGCCCCTTACCATTTGATCCCCAACTATGGTGTCTGCGCACACTTCCAATCCCAAAACCTGTAATGAGGTGGACTCGAATAAATAATAAATCATGGAAACCTATTGGAAATTTTTCAATCCATGCTGATGTTACCTTTAGAACATAATCTGTAATGATGCTTGTCTCCTGGCCTTCTGTTGATGCTCCCTTAAAATAGCAGAAGCCAAATAAAAACACATAAGTTGTCAATCACCATGAGTGCAAGTTCTCTAGACCATTTACTCTATTGAATCTTGATTTGAGCATAATCTTTGATGAAAATAAGTCAATGACAGCAGCTTCTTTCTTACCTTCATGAAGATATCGATATCTGGATCAGGCATAATATTGGCTGTTTTCTCTCTTCTAGACAACTCTGCTAGCATCTCTGCAAATTTTTGAAATAGTATGCAGGTGACTCATGTTTTACAGTTTACACACAAATCAATCAGGCCACATTCTGAAAATTAATCTGCCTGAAAGAAAATATGAAGTGGAAACCCTATAAATTAACTAACCCTGACGCCATCCAACTCCTTGGCATCTTGCAGAGAAGGCCAATGTTTCTCTCACGGTCATTTCTGCAATATGGAGATCATGTTGACTGATGTAGGCAGCAGTTCTCTGGGGTATAAACTCGCGCAGGTCATGGCCATTATAAGTCACCCTTCCTGAGAACTAGAGGAGAAATTCCAGTTTCATATTGGAGATTAGACTAATCGGCAGAAAATATAAAGCTACATATTGAGTATAACCATTGAAAGGATTAAAGCCTTGATCAAAACTTTATTCACCTTTAAAGTTGGATCAAGCTTTCCGGCCAAAGCTAATAAGAGCGTGGTCTTCCCAGAACTTGGAGGGCCTAACAGCAATGCCATTCTGGAAAATGCATATGAACAAAGTAAGAAATCAGTGCCCCAATATTCTAAATTGAATAAAAATTTCCAACATTCATAACTCAGTTCAAGAATATGAACTGAGCTTGCCTTCTCACCTGCCAGGCTTAATGATTCCACTAACATCTTGAAGAATGGACAAATGCTTCTTTTTACTCGGAAGAATATGGACAGAGCTCAAGACATCCTTTTAAAATCAAAGGGCAAAGTAAACGGTAAGAATCAAAATAATAAGCAGAAGATCTCTAGACAAACATATATGATAGATCAAATATATCAAATTTATATAATTGTAACAAATGTTGTGTGTTACAAATTGTTACCTCCAATATGTTAAAAATGAAGCTAAAAAGTGTAGGCAAAGCTCTGCTCCCAACATGGGTTTCTGCTTCTACACTTAGATGCTCAAATCGAACTTCAATTGTGGGAACATCAATTCCAACTCTTAACAAATATCAAATAACAAGAAACAGGAAGACTTATAACAGAAAATTCACCAAAGATACAAACCAAACCGAAATAATAATAATAATAATAAATGGAAGTTTTGTGTGCTGCGTACAATTTTTTTTTTTTTTAATTTTAAAACTCTCCTCCTATTTTTATGGAAAAAGAAAAAGATAAAAAAAGAAGATAAAACTAATAAGAGAACATACCTATCTATGCGGTTCCTGAGCTGCAACAAGAACTTCTCATTGTCCTCCTCGGGGATCTTCAGCAACCTATCAATCAAAATCTTCCTTTCATGAAGTCCAAGATTATGTATATCGATTTCACTGGTCTCGCCTTCCGGTGAAGTTAGTAAACCTTTCTTCAACCGGTTGAAAGTAGGAAGCTTTTCAAGTGCAGCCCATTTAAGAGCTTCTTCATCATCTTCATCTCCTGAAGATTTCGAGTACGCTTCCACGCCACCACTCCTCCATATGGAAGAACTATTTCTTCGAAAACTATTTCCCGCATTATAAAGGTCACCAGTCTCCATGTTTTTGCAACAGCCGCTAAAAAGTTATAAAACCCACCAAGGACTTTTCAAACTCTATATATAGCTTACACCAATGGTTATCACTTCTTCAATAACTGAAGAAACCCATCAAAACCCAGAAATTTTTCTTCAAATTTTACGTGAATAAGACCAATATTTCAATCTTTATGCCTTAAAAATCCGATGAAACAGGGAAAGCCCACTATGCATGTTTAAAAAAACAACCATATTCTGAATGAGAAAGTAATACTAAGATTTAGGTGTTACTTTAAACATACTTTAAGTTCACTGCTAATTGTACAGAGATTGGACAATTCTAGTTTTGCTCAATATGTTCACGACGATAGATTTTTTTTTTTTTTTTTTTTTTTGTATAAACAGTATTGGAGTCAGTTAAAAAAAAGTATAACGGTTTTTTTTTTGGTTGATAATTAGAGTATATCGAGTATTGGACTTTGATTGTTCTTTCTTCTTCTTCTTCTTCGATCTCTTATATAGTACAGGGATCGTGACCAGTGGTACTGTTGTTAATTATTAAATTGTTGATCATTGAGTAAGCAAATACGTCACCATTTTTATGATATATATATATATATATATATATTTTTGGGGGAGGATAAAAAACTAGGTTTGAGCAATACTTTAATCATGATATCAAGTTGGACTAGTGGCAGTTGTGCCTTCATGTTTTTCTTTTCTTTTTTTCTTTTTTCTAGTTGTTGATAGGAATGGAACTTCATGTCTTTTATTTATTTATTTTACTAGCTTGTAATCTCATGCACATGCATTGATATACTTAAAAAATATATAGTATAATTCTTAAGTATATAATTTAAAAATCTCATGCATATGCATGGATATACTTAAATAATATATAGTATAATTCTTACATATATAATTTAAAAATTATTAATAGTCATTCTTATAGTTTTTTTTTTTTTTAACTCTTTAAAAAGTCTTGTAAGAATGTTATTAAAAAGAAAATGTAAATAAGCATGTGTTGTGTATCTAAAAATTAGGCCATTTTGGATATACACCGTTGTAAATTTCCTTAAAAGTACATTTTCCCCTCTCTTTGTATGTGTGTGTTAAAAATACTTAGTATTCTACAAAAAAAAAAAAAAATCAAAAAGACAGAAAATGTAAATTGTCCACTTTTTGAATATTTTTATGTTCATTAATTCTAGAGTCTTTGATTTTTATACACAATAACTCACTTGAACGGATATTTATGATATGATCTCACATTTGATTCCAAAATTAAGAAATAAGACTCTCTAAATATAAATATTTTAGGACAAAAAAAAAAAAAAAACCAAAAAGACAAAAAATGTAAATTGTCCATTTTTTGAATATTTTTATGTTCATTAATTCTAGAGTCTTTGATTTTTATACACAATAACTCACTTGAACGGATATTTATGATATGGTCCCACATTTGATTCTAAAATTAAGAAATAAGACTCTCTAAATATAAATATTTTAGGACACATGGTGTAAAATTGGACTTCAATTGTAGAATTTAATTGGATTTTCTCTAATTTTTACCTATTAATATATATATATATATAATGACTTATAAAATTTGAATTGTTTTTAGTTATACAAAAAAATGGCTCATAAATATAAAATCATTCAAACTCTCTCTTCCAATCCCTTATGTTTCGAATAAATTGAAGGCAGATGAGAGAAAAATTTATGGTGTGTTTCAAAACATGATCAAATTACTAAAGCATTCAAAGCATTTGTTTATTTGGAACGGAAGATTTTAGATATCGACTATCAACTCGAGGAAGATCTTGGCACTAGATCATGTCTCGCCACCATCAAGATATTTTTGTGTCACCATCATCTAGCACATGGTATGCTCATATTTATACAAATCATGTTGAATATAGTATAGTTATTAAATATAGTATGGAATTTAATAATTAATCTGTAAACCCCATACCCATACTATATTTAATAACTATACTATATTCTCTCATATTGTTTTGTTTAGTGTTGTTTTCATTGGGTTAAAAGGGCAGAGTAATTCTGCAGCCCATGTCACTGCAAAATTATATCTTGCTTCCAGTGAGTCCTTTTGTTTTAATAAGAATAATCTCCCAAGAGTTGTCCACTCTGCCGGTTTGGGAGATTGTCTCTCTGCACTTTCATTTTGAATAAAAATTGAAGTTTATCCAAAAAACATAACGGTGTAAGAGTTGTACACGGCCCTAGGATGTTGACAAAGAAGTTGACTATGGAATTTAATAATTAATCTGTAAATCCCATACACATACTATATTTAATAACTTTTTTTTTTTGGTTTGTTGGGATTCAGAGAGTTTCAGAGAGACAAACTCACACTCACACTATATTTAATAACTATACTATATTCAACTTTCCAAGTTTTGCTCCAAAAAAAAAAAAAAAAAAAAAAAGAGAAATTTATACTTTACCCTCCTAAACAATACCCTATATTACACATTGCCCCCTAAACAATGTGGATGCACACTTACCCTCCTAGACTATTACCAGTTGCACACTTTGCACCCCATTGTTAAGTTGGCTGTTAATTTAAATGGAATTTAATCTCATGTGCAAGTCATGTAACATATGCAAAGGTGGCATATAATTAAAAGACCAAATTACCCCATTTGAATCTCTTAAAACAACACATATCCCTCTCAAGTGTTCTCTCTAGATGGCACTCAATTTTTTTTTTTGGCCTTTAAACTTCAGTCCTCGCCTTCTTCCTCCGTTCAACATCACAGGTCGCTTGTTTCCTCCCAATCTCTCGCTTCACTCCATCAGTCCTAGTCCCAACCCCAAATAACCCAAGACTGAAATTACCCCAAATTGAAAACCTGAACTCAGTCTCTCCCTCAGTTTTAGTCTGTGCGTAGCAAGTATTTTGTGTTTTCTCAAGTTCAGTTTCAGTTCTTTCTTTCCCCTCTGTTTCTTTTTCTTATTTCATTTTAATTTTTGATTGCTTTATTAAAGGTCCAAGTTTGATTCCTTAAACCATGTTCTTATTACAAAGGTTAGGGATTAAGAAGATAATGTATTGGTGTTAAGTAGAAATTGAATTTAGATTTTACAAATTTTAAAACATTACTGGAACCCATGGCTACATATGTAAAAGAATGACAATTGTATTTGTATATCAAAGGAGAGCATGTTATTAATCAATATATGTATTAACCGAATATAAATTAGTCTTTCACCGTCGTAGAAAATCAATAGATGTATTAACCCAATATAAAGGAGAGCTTGTGCTTGTTTAAAAAAAATTAAAATGAAATAAGAAAAAGAAACAGAGGAGAAAGATAGGACTGGAACTGAACAAGAGAGGGAATGCTGAGACCTAAGACTGAGAGGGAGAATTGTGTTGTTTTAAGAGACTGAAAGGGGTAATTTGGTCTTTTACTTATATGCCATCTTTGCAACTGTCACATGACTTGCACATGAGTTTCAATTTCGTCCAAGTTAGCAGCTAACTTAATAGTGGGGTGTAAAGTGTGCAATTGGTAATAGTTTAGGAACGTAAGTGTGCATCTGCATAGTTTAGGGAGCTAAGTGTAACATGAGATATAGTTTAAGGGGTAAAGTTTAATTTCCCAAAAAAACACATTCCAAGTTTGGAAAAAGAACTCTCTCTCTCTCTCTCTCTCTCTCTCCCCTTTTTAACTATTTCAACACCAAAAATGGTATAGGCTTCATTCATTTCCTTCGCATACAACTTTTCAAGTTTCAAGGCTCGCTTCTTTTCTTCCTTTTCCTTTCTGGCCTTTTAAGAGTCAAGGATGAAATAAATTAAAGGTTGTGTTGTGTTAGAGTTTGCTTTAATTACTCTTCTTTCTTTAATAAAAAATAATAATAATTTCCTTTCTATTTTTTTTTAAGAAACAAACATACACAAAGAAGACGGAAAAAAAATCTAATACAATCTCCTTTCAACTTAATTTGATATGAATTGATCAATATTTTGTTTGAGAGGGTCATGGTTCAATTCCATATGGTATGAGTTAGAAAATTTTTAAGGCTTGGATTTCTCCATAAAGCAGCTAGGGATGCATTTATTCCCAAGTACTAGAGCTTGGAATTTAGATTCATCATTCATGCTCTAGTACCCATTAAAAAAAAAAAGAAAAAAAGGAGAAGAAGATAGAGAAAAGAAGAAGAAGAAGAAGAAGATTCATGCCTTAGTATACTTTGAGATAAAAAAGAAACTAATGGTCTAATGATCTCCAACAGTAGAAGAAGAAGATTCATGCCTTAGTATACTTTGAGATTAAAAAAAAAAGAAACTAATGGTCTAATGATCTCCAATGGTAGGATTATAGGTTCAGTAGAGACAACTACATAAAAGCACCCCCCCGCCCCCTAAAGAAAATGTAATTAAATAAAGGTGAAACTATAATATTGGTCCCTCAAGTTTACCATGTGTGCGCAATTAGTCCTTTAATTTTGAAGCATGCACAGTTGGTCTCTCAAGTTTGTAAAATGAGCAATATAAGTTCTTTTACTAATTGCCATTAACGTTGTTACTTATGTGGCTAACAGATAATGACTTGACATTTTATTTTGATGATGTGGCATATTTTAATTAAAAAATTACAAATTAAAAGTGCACATGAGAAACTTTTTTTTACAACGGTACCAGATTTTAAATAAATTAAAAAAAAAAAAACTCTTTTTTTTTTTCCTACCAATTGTAAATAACTAAATATATCAAAATTCTTGGGACCCACTGATGAGAACACAAACAACTTCTTCTTCTATTCTAAATGACTTTTGTTCCCCCCCGCTCTTGCACAAAACCCATTGATTGTCTTCTTCTTTCTTCTTTTTCTTTGTATTTCCTAGATCTCTTACACGAACCCACACACTGGTGGTCTAAGGTCTTCTTCTTCATCTTTTTTTTTTTTTTTGGTGTTTACTGTTTTGCTGTTTTGGTGGTCTTCATGTTTCAAATAAAATAAATCCCAGTTGAATTTAACCCCACCAACAAAACAAAATTCATAAAAATAGAATCTCAAACCCAGAAAACAAAATCCATTTGAGTTTAACCCTCACCCACAAAACACAAACCAAATCAAACATTTAAAGAAAATAAAAGAAAGAAACAACAAAAGAGAAGCAAAGATGCTGCGAAGTGTTTTATGATACATGCCCTGCTTTTTTGTTGTTATGCCTCTACTGGGATTCAATGGGTTTTGTTTCATCCTGCAAAGTGTCTGTAAATGTTTAGCTATTTTAGTTTACTCTATTTCTGTATTTTGCTGCAGTTCTATGTAGTTGTTCTATTAATATATGTCTTGTTAGTGTGCGTATCTTTATCAGCCCTGTTGGGTTGTGAAGTTTGTGGTGTTGTAAGACTTTTTAAAGTGTGTTTTAGTTTACATTTAATAAAATCCCAGTTTAAGCAAAAAAAGATGCTGGGACTTGCATGTTGCTGTAATTTTTAATTAAAATATGCCACGTCATTAAAATAAAATGCCAAGTTATTGTTCGTTAACCACATAAGTAACACCGTTAATGGCAGTTAGTAAAATGACCTAGATTGCTCATTTTGAAAACTTGAGGGACCAATTGCACACACTTCAAACTTGAGGGACTGATTGCGTACACATGGTAAACTTGAGGGACCAATATCATAGTTTTTCCTTAAATAAAAGACAAAATTTAGCTACAATATTAGTTGTTACTTAATATCATTAATATTATTATATATTTTGAAAATCTAACAGTTGAATTGCATGTTCTTTATGCTCTTAATACACATGTCAAATTTTGTGTCATTAGATATTATTTACTAATATGATCTATAAGCTTATATTTTATGCATAAAAATACAAAAACTTGTAATTTATGTTTGTTTTGGAAAGCAAACATAAAGGTTTGGGTGGATAGCTTTTCAAATTATCACATTGATTCTATCATTGAGGGAGGTTTAGAGAATGCTTGGCATTTGATTGGGTTTTATGGGGAACCTGATACCTACCGGCAAAGTGAAGGGTGGAGTATGCTTCGTATGGTTGATTCAAAACAAAAATTACCCTGGTGCTACCTTAGGGATTTTAATGAGCTTTTGGAGGTGCAAGACAAAAAAGGTGGTGTTCCTAGAGCTCAAAGTCAGATGCAAATGTTCAGTGATGCTTTAGATCATTGTGGGTTTGTGGATTTAGGATTTTCTAGACCGGATTTTACTTGGCACGGGCATAGATGGGGTGAATTGGTTTGGGAGAGGTTAGATAAAGGAGTGGCAAATTATGAATGGTTGGAGAAGTTCCAAACAGGGAGGGTTAGGCATATTCATTGCTTTACTTCAGACCACCATCCAATTCTTCTAGCCCTAGACTCCAATGGTGAAAACCAAAGATGGAGACAGAAGCCTTTTCGTTTCGAGGCTATGTGGTTGACAGATTCGGGGTGTAGAGATATTGTTACAAGAGCATGGGAATGTTCGGTTGAGGGTACGCCTATGTTCATTACTGCCAAAAAGCTGAAGAAGTGTAAGAAGATGCTTAAAGCCTGGAGCCGTGATCACTTTGGGAATGTTCAAAGGAGTATTAAAAAACTCAAGGATCAATTATGGAAGGCTAAGGAGGATTTGGTCAAGTCTAGGGTCTATACTGAGGTGGCTTGCCTTAAATCCGAGTTACTAGTTCTCTATGATAAGGAAGAGAAGATATGGCATCAGTGGTCTAGGATTCAATGGTTGCAAAGCAGAGATCAAAATACTAAATTTTTCCATGGGTCAGCCACTCAAAGAAAGAGAAATTTTTTTATAAAAGGGTTGAAGGATGATGAAGGTGTGTGGCATGAGGATGAGGATAAGTGTGCTAGAATGTTGAATGAGTTTTACTCTCGGCTTTTTACTTCCTCACAACCCAATGATTTGGACCAAATTTTGGATGGGGTGGACGAGGTAGTCATTGATGAGATGTGTGCAAATCTTGCTCAGGCTTATACAAGTGAGGAAGTGGATGTTACTATAAAGGAAATGGCACCTCTGAAGGCTCTGGGCCCAGATGGTATGCCCCCTCTCTTCTTCCAGACCTATTGGACTGATATTGGGATGGATGTTCACCAGGCGGTCTTATCTTGCCTAAATTCAGGTGCTATCTTGAAATCTATAAATCATACTTTTATCACTTTGATTCCGAAGGTCAGTAGTCTAGAAAATGTCTCAAATTTTCAGCCCATTAGTTTATGCAATGTGATTTATAAGATTGTGAGTAAAGTTATAGCAAATCGTCTTAAGCCCATGCTTAATTCTATTATTTCGGAAACGCAAAGTGCGTTTACTGCTAATCGTTTGATTACTGATAATATCCTGATTGCATTTGAATCTTTGCATCACATGAAGACTAATTGTACATGGAAGAAGGGTTTTATGGCTCTTAAGATAGATATGAGTGAAGCCTATGATAGGGTGGAGTGGATTTTCCTTGAGAAAATTCTGCTTAAAATGGGTTTCCAGGCCTCTTGGGTGGCAATGATTATGGAGTTCATCACCCAAAATGATTGGGTCGAGCCATAGGTTAAGAGTTATCACATGAACCCAACTGACCTGTGATCACCCTTAGGGCATTGATTAGTTTACATGAACAATACTGTATAAAGTGTATATTATAGACAAAAATGTGACTAATATTTTTCTTTTTGGCAGAAAGTGTACAATCATTTTGCCTACAATGTACACTTTCATGGTAATGTAACTATTCATGGTACTTAACAAACTATGCCTAACACTTTTTCAATTAATTAATACCTTCCAAGAAAGAACCCGTTATATATAATCTAGTTAAATGGTTTATGATCCAAGTTACTTGCCTCACGTACGTGCATTTGGTGCAATTATTCAAGTGATGTCTATGATGACGTGCACCAGTGTTATAATATGATGACGCCTGTATAAATCTTTCTTAAGCCATGACGTTACATATCGGTGTAAGAGTTGTACACGACCCTGGGATGTTGACAAAGAAGTTGACAATGGAATTTAATAATTAATCGGTAAATCCCATACCCATTATATATTTAATAACCTTTTTTTTTGGTTTGTTGGGATTCAAAGAGTTTCAGAGAGACAAACTCACACTCACACTATATTTAATAACTATACTATATTCAACTTTCCAAGTTCTGCTCAAAAAAAAAAAAAAAAAAAAAAAAAAGAGGAATTTATACTTTACCCTCCTAAACTATACCCCATATTAGAAGGTTTTTAAATCCGGACCAGACCGTACGGTCCGACCGGGTTAACTGGAAACAGCTCCTTAAAACGGTTCTTTAAGCACAAAAAACCGGAAATTATATTTTTACTGTAAACCTCTCGAACCGTGGTCAAACCGCACGGTTTTCTGAACCGGACACGGGTTTTCCGGTTTCTTCCTCAAAAAATTTCTTCGTGAAGAGCAGTTTCAGGTTGGCTAGATATGTTCTTTAGGAAGAATGAGTGAGACGGGGATAGAAAGAGGGAAAGTGAGTAAATGATGAAGCTGTGAAAGAGTAGGGGTGTCAATTCGGGTTAGCGTGTCGGGTTTGTGTCGTGTCGAGGTAGGGGTATTCGACTAAATGGCTCAACCCTAACCCGACCCATTTAATAATCGTGTCATAATCCTTCAACCCTAACCCGACCTGTTAATAAATCGGGTTGACCTGACCCAACCCATTTGACACGCTTAATAAACGAGTCGTGTTGGGACGAGTCGTGTTGGGTTGACACGAATGTAACACAACCCATTTCAACCTGCATAATATTAAATATAACATCTATCTAGAAATAATTATTTTTACATCCCAAAAAGCAGTGCATACACTTCAAGTCTTCAACCCACATTCAAAATAATATAATTCAACAAAAATATAACATTCATTTAGAAATAAGCTCTTTACACTCCAAAAGAAGTGCATACACTTTAACCCAAATTCAAAATAACAAAGTTTCACAAAATAAAATAACATAGTTCAACAAAAATATAATATTCTTGGAACTCGCCAAATGCTAAATATCAATATTAAAAGAATTTAAGCAAACAGTAGATTAATCCTGACTATGACCACGATTATCATCCATAGATTCTTTGTTGATGTCTAAATTCATAACTTCTTCCACAAGCTCATCCAATTTCATTTGTGTAAGTTTTATGCCACAAAAAAAAAAAAAAAAAGTATTAGTAGTTCTAAGGTCTGTAAAGTTTCAATTTCCAATTATATCCCTTGTAAATTTTGGTAATTACTCACTTTTCTTTTTTAATTTAAAATATATGTTGGATATAAAAGGTATTTGACAAATCTAAAATAAAATAAATATTTATTTGTTATATGAGTTAAACTGGTTATATTAAGTGGGTCATTTCGGGTTGACACAAATAAATTGGCGTGTCAAACGTGTCTATTGCGGGTTACGTGGGTTGACCTGTTTATAACCTGTTTCTTATCGTGTCGCTTTCGGGTCGACCCGTTTATGACCCAAACCCATTAAGGCCCAACTCTAACCCGAAAAAATCCGTGTCGTGTTTGCGGGTTGGGTCGAACATTGACACCCCTATGAAAGAGAGACTTACCTTCAGATCTATTATAATTTGATTAAGAACTGAGGAAGACCGAAAAAGAGAGACTGAGAAGTAAAGGAGAGAAAGACACAATTTCAAATATCAGAAGCAGGAGCTGGAAAGAAAAGTAAAAGTGTAGAAGAAGTTATCAGATTGTTTGGGAAATGTGATTGTGGGAATGAGTTGTCCTTTTATTATTATTTAAATTTATTTTTAAACTTAAAAGTTAAAATGGAAAGCCCAAGACTTGACTAGGTGACGTGCCGAGATAAATCTCATGAGTTGACAATTTTTTTAAAACAAAATAGACTTTTTTATATAATATTAATATTTTATTTAGTTGAAACTATCATATAAAAAAAGGTAAATAAGACATGCCTATGAAGTATTTTAATACTATTTTATATCTCTCATTTATGCTTTATCATTTGTTATTTTTTCTTATTTAAAAGTTGTGATAATGTATTTGAAATTATTTATTTTTTTCATGTTTTTAAAATTAGTATTGCTCTTTTTAAAAAAAAAATTTATCTATTATTTGTATTTTATATGATTATTAAATTAATTATGACGTCATCACGGTTCGACTCCGACTCAACTTCGATTCGACCTTAAAAACCTTGAACCTCTCTTTTTTACGGTTCAATAAACGGTCCGAGTTTTAAAACCTTGATATTAAAATTACACTTAGTCTCCTAAACTATGCGGATGCACACTTGCCCTTCTAAACTATTACCAGTTGCACACTTTACACCTCATTGTTAAGTTGGCTGTTAATTTGAATGGAATTTAATCTCATGTGCAAGTCATGTAACATATGCAAAGGTGACATATAATTGAAAGACCAAATTACCCCATTTGAATCTCTTAAAACAACACATATCCCTCTCAGGTGTTCTCTCTAGATGGCACTCAATTTTTTTTTTGGCCTTTAAACTTCAGTCCTCGCCTTCTTCCTCCGTTCAACATCACAGGTCGCTTGTTTCCTCCCAATCTCTCGCTTCACTCCATCAGTCCTAGTCCCAACCCCAAATAACCCAAGACTGAAATTACCCCAAATTGAAAACCTGAACTCAGTCTCTCCCTCAGTTTTAGTTTGTGCGTAGCAAGTATTTTGTGTTTTCTCAAGTTCAGTTTCAGTTCTTTCTTTCCCCCCGTTTCCTTATCTTATTTCATTTTAATTTTTGAGTGCTTCATAAAGGTCCAAGTTTGATTCCTTAAACCATGTTCTTATTACAAAGGTTAGGGATTAAGAAGATAATGTATTGGTGTTAAGCAGAAATTGAATTTGGATTTTATAGATTTTCAAACATTACTGGAACCCATGGCTACGTGTGTAAAAGAATGCCAATTGTATTCGTATATCAAAGGAGAGAATATTATCAATCAGTATATGTATTAACCCAATATAAATTAGTCTTTCACCATCGTAGAAAATCAATAGATGTATTAACCCAATATAAAGGAGAGCTTGTGCTTGTTTAAAACAAATTAAAATGAAATAAGAAAAAGAAACAAAGGAGAAAGATAGGACTGGAACTGAACGAGAGAAGGAATGCTGAGACCTGAGATTGAGAGGGAGAGTTGTGTTGTTTTAAGAGACTGAAATGGGTAATTTGGTCTTTTAATTATATGCCATCTTTGCAGTTGTCACATGACTTGCACATGAGTTTAAATTTCGTCCAAATTAGCAGCTAATTTAACAGTGGGGTGCAAAGTGTGCAACTGGTAATAGTTTAGAAAGGTAAGTGTGCATCTGCATAGTTTAGGGGCTAAGTGTAACAAGAGATATAGTTTATGGAGTAAAGTGTAATTTTCCAAAAAAAACACTTTCCAAGTTTGGAAAAAGAACTTCTCTCTCTCTCTCTCTCTCTCTCTCTCCTGTTTAACTATTTCAACGCCAAAAATGGTATAGGCTTCATTCATTTCCTTCGCATACAACTTTTCAAGATTCAAGGCTCGCTTCTTTTCTTCCTTTTCCTTTCTGGCCTTTTAAGAGTGAAGGATGAAATAAATTAAAGGTTGTGTTGTGTTAGAGTTTGCTTTAATTACTCTTCTTTCTTTAATCTATATATTACTAAAAGCTGAAGCATAGCATTTATTGTTGCTACGCTCTAGTTGAGCCACATCAGCGTCCACCTCATTATCATTTTCTTTCCAATTTTCCTATAATTGTTTTTAACATTTACTTTTTCTTTTATTTTAATATTTACATTTTTCCAACCTTTCTTCATCCTTACCTTTTCATCTCCCCACTACCCTCTACATAAATATTATTCTTCTTCTTTCATCTCCCCACTACTCTCTACATAAATATTATTCTTCTTCTTTCTCTTCATCTTCCTTTATTTTGTCTCTTCTTATTCACACTCTTTTACTATAAATTGGTAACTATCTATTCCATTCTATGCATGGTTTTTGCTCACAAAAAAAGGTTCTCTCTCTCTCTCTCTCTCTCAATTTTTCGATGAATTTTTTATACGTTCTTCTATTTATGCCAAATTACTAATCTTTGGGAATCCTTTCTTTTCTTTTTCTTCTTCTTTGTTTTTCTACACTAGAATCATTATGCTCATTTCTCACTTAATTTAATTGGATAGTTTGCCGGAATTCAAAAAAAGGTTCTCTCTCTCTTTCTCTCTCAATTTTTCGATGAATTTTTTATACATTCTTCTATTTATGCCAAATTACTAATCTTTGGGAATTTTTTTTTCTACACTAGAATCATTATGCTCATTTTCTCACTAAATTTAATCGGGTAGTTTGCAGGAATTCAAGTAAAACTAGACAATAAGGAATTTTACGGCATTGGAGAACGCCTGAATATATACCAGCTAAAAGTTGAAAGTCAGCAAATTTGTGGAGCTATGATTAAGCTTCAAACGGGATTGATGATATTGCCAATGTTCTTTAATTAGCATCCTTATTTCTATTTCTCTATATATGTTTCCTAGAATTAGTATTAGTCTCATTTTTATTTTCTCTATTATATTCTAGATAAACCAAGAGTTCTTTAAAACTCCACATTGGTTAATGCCATTGAGATTTGTTATTTAATTTTTTTTTCCTCTTTAATTGTTAAATGTTACCCTTTTTTTGCTCTTTCTTATAACTCTAATTAATGTTGATAGTTCTTTCTTACAGAGAAAAGAAAACAATTGAAAACAATTGAATTCTGCATAAACCTGTACCTAAAGGGGACATGAGCCTTTGTTTATTTTATTAGAGACAATATATTAAAGGGGCATATCCTTTGGCCATTGCATTGCATTTCTTAGAGGTTAAAAGATAAAACTTGTCATTATAGGAAAACATTTTGGGTGGGGATAAGGGCGTCATTTTGTTTGCTCTAAGCGTAACAAAAGATCCTATTATAAAGGAAGCCCACAATCATATCACATGCTTATTACACTAACCATGAGCACTACTCATTATTCTCTCTCACCATGTTTCTACTACATTTGCATTTAGCATCCTAAGATTAAAATTTATTCCCAATAGAAGACTTGTAGAATCATTCAGTTTTTATAGGAAACTAGCCGCAGACTCGCATGATGCGTGGGAATATAAATATTATGCAGTGAAGTGTAATATATAAAATGTAACAATTACTTCTAGCAATGTCTTTTTTTCCAAAAAAGAAAAGAAAAGATTTTTACACTTTTTTTTTTAATCTTTTTATCTCTACAAATATATCATTTTAATATTTTTTGTGTATTTCATTAATAATTTTTAAGGTGAACCATATTCATCTCTTAAAGAATAAGGAAATTATTATAATAATAAAAAATAATCACAAAATTACAGTGTTAATTTAATCAAAATTAAAATAAAACTAAAGAAATAAAAAATAGATTTTATAATAATTTATTAGTCAAAAAATTAGCAAGCATATTCAAATTTCTATTTCCAAAAACAACTAAGTATTAATCCAAACCAAAATTCAATCAAAATTATAAAAGGGAAAGAAAAGACTTTCTTATGGGAAATTAAAAAAGCACAATCCTAAAACACATATTAAAAAAAAAAAAAAAAAACCATCAATCTTAATTTGAGTTATAAGAAAGAACAAAAATCTTTTATGTGCAATTGTTCTCCTTATTGGTAAAGAACAAAAATCTTTTATGTGCAATTGTTCTCTTTATTGGTATTTATTGTTATATATTTTATTTTTACTTTTTTTTCCTCTCATCTTATGTTATTCAACATTTAAAATAATTCACATCTTCTACACCATTAAATTATTTATATCTCTCTTTATATTTTTAATAATTAAACATGGAATATTTTATTTAAATAATAAAATTATCCTTTAAAAATTGTACTTTTTTTTTTTTTTTTTTACATTTACACTTTGTCCAAGCTTTTTCCTTACCTTTATCTTTTCATCTCTCCACTACCTTCTACCTTAATATCACTATTCATCTCCCCACATCTTCCATATCATTAAATTATTTATATTTTTCTCTCCTTTTTATTTAAAAATTAAAAATTAAAAATTATACTTAATTTCAATAAATAAAAGTGTCATCATAAAGTGGAGTAATACTAGGGACACACTCATTCTCAAACCCAATACATCAAAGAAAACATATAATACAAAACAAATGCCAATTGGGAAACACTAAATTAAATAATAATAATAATAATAATGAGGATATCAAACCAAATATAATATAAAGAAACTAATAGTTATGGATATACTAACTTAAGAGTAACAAAATTGAATGAAAAAAAAAAAAAAAAAAAAAACTTCAATGCATATTTAACACAATAAAATCATCATCAAATTTTGGAAAACAATAGGCTGCTTATGGAGAGAGAGAGAGAGAGAGAGAGAGAGAGAGAGAGAGAGAGAGAGAGATGGTAAAGAAAAAAAAAATCAAATGTCAATTAGTAACTATTAATTGGAAAACAAAGAGGTTGTAGAGAGAAGTAAAAATAAAAAATAAATATGACCAATATGGAGAACATTAAAAACTTTACGATGCAATCAAATCAACTGTTACATTCACTTAAAAAATTGAATCAATAATCAATAATTATACACAATCATAGCAATATATTTAAACTTAAAACTAATCAAACTCTAATTCATAACTAAAAAGAGATGTTCTCATGTAATAATAGAAATTATATAAGAAATAAAGTTAGAAAATTTTAAAATCCCTTTTTTGACATTTCATTTAACTTTATATATATATATATATATGTATGTATATATATATATATATATATAAATGTAATCTTCATACACAATTACATTTAAAAATCTAATAAACAATGCTACATCTCATTTAACACTTCTGTTATGAAAATCATTAGCCAGTAAATATATGATAATAGTAAAAAACGTTATAAATGAAATTATGGAAAAAAAGTGATAAAAGTAATTAGCTACTATCATTGTGAAGTAGTAGTCTATGATTTTACACATCTAAAGAAGTGGAATATATAGAATTTACCTAAGGTATATGTAAAGATTCACGTTAAAAAAAAGATATGTAAAGGTTAAAAAAATGTATATTCTATAAATAAATAAAAATGTATATGTAAGGTTTTTACTAACTTAAAAGAAAATGAAAAATCAATTATTAATAACAACAAGAATAATAATAATAATAATATAGAGGTAATTACATTCCCCTTCCTTGAGGTTTGAAGAAATGACACTCTACCCCAAATTTGAAAGGAAAAAATATTTCCACCCTTTACATTTGTTTAACCAAACTTTGTTAAATTAATATTAAAATATTGTGTACTAACCTGCCTGTACTTAAGGTAGGTTCCAAAATTATCCTTAATTTTAAAATTAAATTCTCTTATTTTAAAATTTTAAATTAAAGTGTATTTCAAAATATTAAGTAATGTCTTTTGCTTCTTTTTTTCTTTTTTTTTTTCCCTTTTCTTTTCCCAATGAGTTATGGAGAGATTTGTCATTTCAAATATATATATATATATATATATATTTTGAAAGGGTCATTTCATTTCAAATCTTTTGGTATTTCATAAATTTGTATTTTAATTCTAAAGTTATGAGTAATGTCTTTACTAACCATGGTTAAACATTTATAAACAGGTTCTTAAATAAATTTAAAATATTTTGTTATTAATATAAACAAAATGGGAGAGTGTTATTACTTATTACCCCAAATATATATAATAAGATCACCCTAAAAATAAATTATCTCGCGCAATGCGCGGGTCTGCGACTAGTAAAAAATAATAATAATTTACTTTTTCTTTTCTTTTCTTTTTTAGAAACAAACACACACAAAGGAGACGGAAAAAAATTCTAATACAATCTCCTTTCAACTTAATTTGATATGAATTGATCAATATTTTGTTTGAGAGGGTCATGGTTCAATGATCCATATGGTATGAGTTAGAAAATTTTTAAGGCTTGGATTTCTCCATAAAGCAGCTAGGGATGCATTTATTCCCAAGTACTAGAGCTTGGAATTCAGACTCATCATTCATGCTCTGGTACCCTTTTTTTTTTTTTAAATTAAAAAGAAAGAAAAAAGAAGAAGAAGAAGAAGAAGAAGAAGAAGAAGAAGATTCATGCCTTAGTATACTTTGAGATAAAAAAAAAAAAGAAACTAATGGTCTAATGATCTCCAACGGTAGGATTACAGGTTCAGTAGAGATGACGGCATAAAAGCACCCCCTCCCCCCCCGGGCCCCCTAAAGAAAATATAATTAAATAAAAGTGAAACTATAATATTGGTCCCTCAAATTTACCTTGTGTGGGCAATTGGTCCTTCAAGTTTGAAGCGTGTGCAATTGGTATCTCAAGTTTGTAAAATGAGCAATATAAATCTTTTTACTAACTACCATTAACGATGTTACTTATGTAGCTAATAGACAATAACTTGACATTTTATTTTGATGATGTGACATATTTTAATTAAAAAATTACAAATTAAAAGTACACATGAGAAACTTTATTTTACAACGGTAACAGATTAAAAAAAATAAAAAATACTACTCTTTTTTTCCTACCAATTGTAAATATATCAAACTTCTTGGGACCCACTGATGTGAACACAAACAACTTCTTCTTCTCTTCTAAATGACTTTTATTTTCCCCCGCTCTTGCATGAAACCCTCTAATTGTCTTCTCCTTTCTTCTTTTTCTTTTTATTTCTTGTATCTCTTGCACGAACCCACACACTGGTGGTCTAAGGTCTTCTTCTTCATCTTTTTTTTTTTTTGGTGTTTACTATTTTGCTATTTTGGTGGTTTCTTGTATCAAATAAAATAAAACCTAGTTGAATTTAACCCCATCAACAAAACAAAATTCATAAAAATAGAATCTCAAACCTAGAAAACAAAACCCATTTGAGTTTAACCCTTACCCACAAAACACAAACCAAATCAAAAATTTAAAGAAAATAAAATAAAGAAACAACAAAAGAGAAGCAAAGATGCTACAAAGTGCTATATGATACATGCCCTGCTTTTTGTTAGAATTAATTTGTAATTTTAATAAAGAAATTTCTAGATGATGGCTGTTAGTATTTCAGGTCTGTTGGTGTTCTGTGTTCCTAAGGGTCAGTTACTTGTATCTAGAAGTCTAGAAGACTCTTTCAAGTATAAATAAGTGCTATTGTACTAGTTTATGCAGATTAGAAAAATCTGCCTAGCATTGTGCAGGAACAGCAGCTCTACATCACAAAAATAAACCTTGTAATCCATTGCTATTTATCAATAAAAATTCTGCATATGCCAAAAAATTTTGGTATCAAAGCCAGCCTATTCAACCTATTCAGCCTATACAGCACCTATACAACACCTGATTTTTCTTTGTTCACCCAACTTTAAACATCTCTTTAGTTAATCTCCATGGATGCCAAATCTGGAGATGTCTTGTTTTCTTATTCAACAAACCAAGTTCCTATTTTCAATGGAGAACACTATGACTACTGGAGCTCTCAATTGATGACCATTTTCATTTCCCAAGATCTATGGGATTTTATTGAAGATGGTTTCCAAGACCCACCTAAAACTGGGAATTCTTCCTGGACTGATGAAAATCAAAAGGAGTACAAGGAGAAATTGAAGAAAAATGCTACTGCCTTGAGGATCATTCATCATGGGGTAAGCAAGTCTATCTATCCTAGAATCTTTGGTGTTAAAAAGGCAAAAGATGCATGAGAGATTCTGCAAAAGGAGTTTCAAGGTTCAAATAAAGCCATCTCCGTTAAGCTTCAAAATTTGCGGAGAGACTTTGATAATTTGACAATGAAAGAAACTGAGTCTATTAAAGATTTCAATTCAAGAGTTGCTGAGATTGTTAATCAAATCAAGAGCTATGGAGATACTATTCAAGAGCAGAAACTTGTTGAGAAGATACTCCGGAGTTTGCCTCAAAAATTTGATCATGTAGTAGCAGCAATAGAAGAATCCAAAGATCTATCAGTTCTTACCATGTATGAATTGATGGGGTCTCTTAAAGCACATGAAGGAAGGATAAGCAGATTTTCAAGCCAGCCATTGGAGCAAGCATTTCAATCAAAGCTGAATGTTTCTCAGAATGAATTTTCCAAGGAAGAACAAGAGAAAAGAGGAGGCAATTACCAAAAGAAGGGTCAATATGGAAAAGGCCGAGGCAACTTCAAAGAAGGACAGAACAGAGGACAAGGAAAGAGTGGACAAAAATACCAGGAAAAACCAAGTACCTCTAGTGGTCAATGTTTTATTTGCAAGAAACCTGGTCATGAGTCAAGGGAATGTCGTTTCAGATGCACTAGATGCAAAATTCCTAATCACTCTAAAAGAGATTGCTGGTACCAAGACAAACAAGAGAAAAATGATGCAAATTTTGTAAAATACAGTCAAGAAAATCAGTTATTTTATTCTTGCTTGAATGCTCAACATGAAACACAAGATACATGGTTTCTGGATAGTGGATGCAGCAGTCATATGACAATGAATTCCAAGTCTTTTGTGGAACTTGATCGGAGCTATACTTTTGTAGTAAAGCTTGGAGATGGGAAGCTAAAGAAAGTTGAAGGAAAAGGAACCATTGCTGTCCACAATGAAGAAGGTAACCAAAAATTTATTCATGATGTTTTTTATGTGCCAAGCTTATCACAAAACCTTCTTAGTGTTGGTCAGTTGCTTAGAAAAGGTTATTCTTTATACTTTGATGATAGCGTGTGTACTGTGTATGATAAGAAAAACAAATTCACAGTGGCAAAGGTTGGAATGTCACAAAAAAATGTTTTCCCTCTTAGCATGCCATTACATGAGAAAATTGCTTTGAAAAGTGAGGCTGTTGATGAGTCTCATCTTTGGCATCTAAGATATGGCCATTTGAACTATCAAGGCCTACAATTGCTGAAACAAAAAAATATGGTGGTTGGTCTTCCTTCAATTCAGAAAAATAACAACGTTTGTGAAGGCTGTATATATGGCAAGATGCATCGTCTTCCATTTCCAAAGACAGCCTGGAAAGCTCGTGCTCCTTTAGAGCTTGAACGTGCAGACGTATGTGGGCCAACTAGAACTCCATCACTGAGCAACAAAAGATATTTTCTTTTGTTTGTTGATGATTATACAAGGATGATGTGGATTTATTTTCTTAATCAAAAGTCAGAAGCATTCTCATTTTTTCTTTAGTTTAAAGCTCTTGTTGAAAGGCAAAGTGGTCATCAAATGAAGACATTGAGAACTGATTGTGGTGGGGAGTTTATCTATAAGCCATTTATGTAATATTGTAAAGAAAATGGAATTCAAAGGCAACTCACAGTTCAAAGAACTCCTCAACAAAACGGAGTAGCTGAACGGAAGAATCAAACAATTGAAGAAATGGTTAGAAGCATGCTTAAGGGCAAGGGATTACCCAACATGCTATGGGCAGAAGCCGTCAACACAGTAGTATATATTCTCAATTGCTCTCCAACAAAAGCAGTTAGAGACAAGACTCCATTTAAAGCCTGGCATCAATAGAAACCTATGGTGAATCAGCTTAAAGTCTTTGGCTGCATAGCATATGTTCATATTCCCTCACAAGAAAGAGAGAAGTTTGATGAAAAGGGGGAAAAGTATATCTTCATTGGCTATAGTGATGAGTCTAAGAGATTTTGCCTTTTGAATCCCAAGACAAACAAGCTGGTGATTTCAAGAGATGTTATTTTTGATGAGTTGGCAGCATGGCAATGGGAGGAAAATGTCCAAGGAAGCAAAAACTTGGAAGTTCCTGTTTCTTTTGATTTTCAAGACAAGTCTAATTCACTTCCAAGCATGAATTCTGAAGAAGCCCCAAGAGCAACATCATCTCCAACTAGATCTTCAAGCACTGTCTTGCCAAATTCAGATTCTTATGATTCAGACAGCCCTCCAAGGAAGTTTCGCTCATTGTCAGATATATATCAATCTTGTGAATTTGCTTTATTTGCTAGTGAGCCAAAAACCTTTGAAGATGCTGCAAAGGAGAATGTGTGGGCAAAAGCCATAGATGAAGAAATTGCTAGCATTGAGAAGAATCAGACATGGGAGCTTGTGGACCTACCTAATGATGTGAGTGGCTTAAAATGGATTTACAAAACTAAGTACAATGAAGATGGCTCAATTCAAAAGCATAAGGCACGTTTGGTCGCAAAAGGCTATTCACAACAGCCTGGAGTAGATTTCCATGAAACATTTGCACCCGTTGTTCGCATGGAAACTATTTGAACTTTCTTAGCTCTTGCTACACAAATGGAGCTTGAAGTATTTCAACTTGATGTTAATTTAGCATTTTTAAATGGTGACTTAGAAGAAGAAGTGTACGTAGAACAGCCGAAGGGATACATGAAGAAAAGCAAAGAAGACAAAGTCTATCAACTTTGAAAAGCATTGTATGGCCTAAAGCAAGCTCCAAGAGCTTGGAATAGCAAAATTGACGGCTACTTTCACCAAAATCGTTTTCAAATGAGCATATGTGAGCCATCGCTTTATGTCAAGCGTGAAGGTACTAGAGATTTTCTAGTAATTTGCTTATATGTTGATGATTTGATAGATATGGGCACAAATAGGAAGATGGTTGAAGATTTTAAAAAGGCCATGATGAAAGAATTTGATATGACTGGTTTGGGTTTGATGAAATACTTTCTTGGTTTTCATGTGCGACAGTCTACAGGTGAAGTTTTTATTTGCCAAGAAAAGTACATTGAAGATTTGCTTAAAAAATTTCACGTGGCAGCATGTAAACCAGTGTCCACACCTATGTCTTCTAATGAGAAATTGCAGCAAGAAGATGCAGCGGAAAAGGCGGATGCAAAGACATATCGAAGTCTTGTTGGTTCTTTGATTTACCTCACAAATACAAGGCCAGATATTGTTCATTCAGTCAGCCTTATTTCAAGGTTCATGAATCAGCCTAGCAAGCAACATTATGCAGCAGCAAAAAGAATTCTTCGCTACTTGCAAGGCACCAAGAAGCTAGGCATTTTGTACAAAAAGGAGAATGGCAACAATCTTGTTGGTTTCACTAACAGTGATTGTGCTGGATCACTTGATGACAGAAAAAGCACATCTGGCTACATCTTTTGCTTGGGATCAAATGTGATTGCTTGGAGTTCAAAGAAGCAAAAGACAGTTGCCTTATCTTCAGCAGAAGCTGAATATATTGCAGCAACTAATGCAGCATGTGAAGCTATTTGGCTAAGGAGATTACTTTCAGATTTGCAACAAAAAATTGAAGAACCTACTGTTATTTGCTGTGACAATATGTCAGCTATTGCAATGACTAAGAATCCTGTTTTTCATGCAAGGACAAAGCACATTGAGCTTAGGCACCATTTTATTCGAGACTTGGTTGGTGAAGGTGAAATCCAACTGCAATTTGTCAGTACCAATGATTAGCCAGCAGATGTTCTCACCAAAGCAGCTACAGTTGACAGAATGGAGTGGTTCAAGAAGCAATTAAAGATTACAAATTAAGACAGGGTGTTAGAATTAATTTGTAATTTTAATAAAGAAATTTCTAGATGATGGATGTTAGTATTTCAGGTCTATTGGTGTTTAGTGTTCCTAAGGGTCAGTTACTTGTATCTAGAAGTCTAGAAGACTCTTTCAAGTATAAATAAGTGCTATTGTACTGGTTTATGCAGATTAGAAAAATCTGCCTAGCATTGTGTAGGAGCAGCAACTCTGCATCACAAAAATAAACCTTGTAATCCATTACTATTTATCAATAAAAATTCTGCATATGCCAACACTTTTTTGATGCTATGCCTCTACTGGGATTCAATGGGTTTTGTTTCATCCTGTGGAGTGTCTACAAATGTTTAGCTATTTTAGTTTACTCTGTTTCTGTATTTTGTTGCAATTCTGTGTAGTTGTTCTGTTAATATATGTCTTGTTAGTGTGTGTATCTTTATCAGCCCGGTTGTGTTGTAAAGTTTGTGGTGTTGTAAGACTTTTTAAAGTGTGTTTTTGTTTACATTTAACAAAATCCTAGTTTAAGCAGAAAAAAGATGTTGGGACCTATTGCTGTAATTTTAATTTGTAATTTTTTAATTAAAATATGCCACATCATTAAAATAAAATGCCAAGTTATTGTCCGTTAACCACATAAGTAACACCGTTAATGGCAGTTAGTAAAAAGACTTATATTGCTCATTTTGAAAACTTGAGGGACCAATTGCGCACGCTTCAAACTTGAGGGACTGATTGCGTACACATGGTAAACTTGAGAGACTAATATCATAGTTTTTCCTTAAATAAAAGACAAAGTTTAGCTACAATATTAGTTGTTACTTAATATCATTAATATTACTATATATTTTGAAAATCTAACAGTTGAGTTGCATGTTCTTTATGCTCTTAATACACATGTCAAATTTTGTGTCATTAGATATTATTTACTAATATGATCTATAAGCTTATATTTTATGCATAAAAATACAAAAACTTGTAATTTATGTTTGCTTTGGAAAGCAAACATAAAGGTTTGGGTGGAGTATGCTTGGTGTTTGACTGGTTTTTATGGGGAACCTGATACCTACTGGCGAAGTGAAGGGTGGAGTATGCTTCGTGTGGTTGGTTCAAAACAAAAATTACCCTGGTGCTGCCTTGGGGATTTTAATGAGCTTTTGGAGGTGCAAGACAAAAAAGGTGGTGTTCCTAGAGCTCAGAGTCAGATGCAAATGTTCAAAGATGCTTTGGATCATTGTGGGTTTGTGGATTTAGGATTTTCTGGACTGGATTTTACTTGGCACAGGCGTAGACGGGGTGAATTGATTTGGGAGAGGTTAGATAGAGGAGTGGCAAATTATGAATGGTTGGAGAAGTTCCGCATGAGGAGGGTTAGGCATATTCATTGCTTTACTTTAGACCACCGTCCAATTCTTCTGGCCCTAGACTCCAATGGTGAAAACCAAAGATGGAGAAAGAAGCCTTTTCGTTTCGAGGCTATGTGGTTGACAGATTCGGGGTGTAGAGATATTGTTACAAGAGCATGGGAGTGTTCAGTTGAGGGTACGCCTATGTTCATTGCTACCAAAAAGTTGAAGAAGTGTAAGAAGATGCTTAAAGCCTGGAGCCGTGATCACTTTGGGAATGTTCAAAGGAGTATTAAAAAACTCAAGGATCAATTATGGAGGGTTGAGGAGGATTCGGTCAAGTCTAGGGTCTATACTGAGGTGGCTTGCCTTAAATCCGAGTTACTAGTTCTCTATGATAAGGAAGAGAAGATGTGGCATCAGCGGTCTGAGAATCAATGGTTGCAAAGTGGAGATCAGAATACTAAACTTTTCCATGGGTCAGCCACTCAAAGAAAGAGAAATTTTTTTATAAAAGGGTTGAAGGATGATGAAGGTGTGTGGCATTAGGATGAGGATACGTGTGCTAGAATGTTGAATGAGTTTTACTCTCGGCTTTTTACTTCCTCACAACCCCATGATTTGGACCGAATTTTGGATGGGGTGGATGAGGTAGTCACTGATGAGATGCGTGCAGATCTTGCTCGGGCCTGGATGCTGCTGTAAAGGAAATGGCACCTCTGAAGGCTCCGGGCCTGGATGGTATGCCCCCTCTCTTCTTCCTGACCTATTGGACTGATATTGGGATGGATGTTCACCAGGCGGTCTTATCTTGCCTAAATTTAGGTGCTATCTTGAAATCTATAAATCATTCTTTTATCACTTTGATTCTAAAGGTCAATAATCTAGGAAAGGTCTCAGATTTTCAGCCCGTTAGTTTATTCAACGTGATTTATAAGACTGTGAGTAAAGTTATTGCAAATCGTCTTAAGCCCATGCTTCAAAGTGCGTTTACTGCTAATCGTTTGATTACTGATAATATCCTGATTGCATTTGAATCTTTGCATCACATGAAGACTAATTGTACATGGAAGAAGGGTTTTATGGCTCTTAAGATGGATATGAGTGAGGCCTATGATAGGGTGGAGTGGATTTTCCTTGAGAAAATTATGCTTAAAATGGGTTTCCAGGCCTCTTGGGTAGCAATGATTATTGAGTGTATTAGCACTGTATCTTATTCCATACTGGTTAATGGTGAGCCAAAAGGAATTATTTCTCCCTCCAGGGGCTTGAGACAGGGTGATCCTCTCTCACCTTTTATGTTCCTATTTTGTGCAGAAGGGCTTGATGCCATCCTTAGAAAATCAGCAAGGGAAGGAGAGATAGAAGGCTTTTCTCTATGCAAGAATGGACCGAAACTTACCCATTTGTTTTTTGCAAATGATTGTTTGATTTTTTGCAGTTCCACCTTGGAGGAATGTCAGAAAATTCAAACTTTGCTTGGATATTATGAGGCCGCTTCACTCCAAATGGTCAATCAGGCAAAGACTACCCTTTTCTTCAGCAGAAACATTAATGAGTAGACACAGGAAGCCATTAAAATGTCACTTGGAGTACCGGCAATTCAGCATTATGAGAAATATTTGGCCCTTCATTCTTTCATTGGTAGGGATAAGAAAGCTTGTTTTGTTAATATGAAGGAGCAGATTTGGGCTAGAATGCAAGGTTGGAAAGAGAAGCGACTTTCACAGGTAGGAAAGGAGGTCATGATTAACGCGGTAATTCAGTCTATTCCAACATATTCGATGAGTGCCTTTAAATTACCGGTTAGCTTGTGCAAGGAGATCGAAATGATGATCCATAGATTTTGGTGGGGACAAGGTTATGCAGAAAAGATTCATTGGGTTAAATGGAGTTCTTTATGTTCTTCAAAATCAGTAAGGGGGATGGGCTTTAGGGATATTAAAAAATTTAACAATGTCTTATTAGCTAAACAGGTGTAGAGACTTGTTCACCAAAAAGATACGCTTCTTTATAAGGTCTTTAGTGCTCGGTATTTCCCAAATTGTAGTGTATTGGATGCTCCTATTCATCCAAAATGCTCCTATGCATGGAGGAATATTTTGCAAGCTCGGGAGGTGATAGAGAAGGGTGCCACTTGGCAGGTGGGGAGTGGCTAGCAGATATAGGTTTGGAAGCATAGATGGTTACTAGATCCTTGCTGTAGTAAAATTATTACTCGTAGAGCTAATTCTACAGTAGCATGGGTTTATGACCTGTTTTGTTCCAACACAAGAACTTGGGATCTGGGTAAGCTAGCAGTAACGTTCCATCCTTGGGAAGCTGAAATGGTGAGCCGAGTTCATGTTAGTGAATTTTGTGAGGAAGATTTGTTGGTTTGGCCATTCACGACAGATGGGAACTATAGTGTGAAGTGTGTGTGTATCGTCTCTTGGCTTCGGATGACTGGAATGCTAATCCGAGTTCATCCACGATAACAGAGCAGAAGTGCTTGTGGAAGAAACTTTGGCAAATTCGGTCTCCAACTAAGATTCGTCATTTCATGTGGCGTGCAGCTAAGGACTCTCTTCCGACGAAGCAAAATCTCCAAGCTAGACATGTTCTCGTTGATGAGACTTGTGAGTTGTGTGGGGAGCAAAGGGAATCGCTAATGCATAGTTTATGGTTGTGTGATCAGGCCCAATATGTTTGGAAATTCGATCCAAGTTTTGCTCCTCTATATCAGAGACAGTATCGGTCTTTCATGGATTTGATAGCAGAGGTGTTGAACAAGTTTTTGACTTATTGAATCGCTTTGTTCTCCACCATTGCCTAGGCTTTATGGCAGAGATGGAACCAACTTCGTGAGCGTCAAAATACCTGGAGTCTTCAAGAATTGGGGAGTCGAGCTAAGGAGCTAATTGGGGAATATTTTGAAGCAAATTCTCAGCCTTCTCAACGTGTACCTCGACCTGCTAGTGTGCGTTGGTGTCCTCCGCTTGAACAACACTATAAGGGGAATTTTGATGCAGCTTTTTTTTATGCTTTGGGTTGTGCAGGGATTGGAGTGGTTTTTCGCAATCACAAGGGTCAGGTTATTGCTGCATTAAGCCGGATGATACCTTTGGTTCAGACAATGGAGTTCGCTGAGGCCTTAGTAGCAAGGAGGGCAGTTGGGTTTGCTTTGGAGTTGAGTCTGTTCAGTGTTGAGCTTGAGGGGGACGGTTCAAGGGTGATTTCGGCTTTGAATGATTCAAAGAGCTGTAATACCCTTTTTGGCCACGTGACTGATGAATGTAGGAGAGTCAGTGCTTCTCTGAGGTTTTGCAAGTTTTAGCATGTTAGACGGGAGGAGAATAGATTAGCTCACACCTTAGCTAGAAGAACAGTTTTATTTGCAGACACAGATGTATGGGTAGAATCCCTACCTAGTGATTTGGAGGATGTATTCCAATCGGATTTAACTTAATAAAATTTACTTCTTTCTAAAAAAAAAAAAAAATAGTAGAAACCAAATTAACTGTTAGTTAAAATTAATTGAGATCAAATTAACTTTTACCGAAATATAAAAAATAAATTAATTGTGATCCTAAAATATAGGTAGAGACTACAAATGGCATTTTCTCCTAATTTTTAATTATCAAAATTAATTTATTTTTATGAATAAATGATTGATTTGATAATTTAGAAAATCCATCTCGTTTAGGGTCAAAAGAGTGCCAATCATAATAATAAAAGCACCATTGATTTTCTTAAAATAAAAATAATAATAAAAAAACCATTGATTTATCCCTTGAAAAAAAAAAAAAGGCAATAAAACCATAAAATTTTCAAAAATTGGAAAATCTGCGCAATTTTAATCAACCAAATAGTGTTGATTCTGGAAAATAAATATCCATTAGTAGTCTGTGTTAAGTTTCCTAAGATTTTGTTCCTATTTCATTTTCTTGTGGTTTCTTTCAATCTAGGGTTAGTAATGAAATTATATGGACATACATAACCAATCACGCACACCCTAAAAATCCCGTTGATTGGTAGGTACTCCAAAGACGCATGGAGCATGTACAAGGAACACACACGAACGCTTCTTGCTTGTCGCCATCACGAGTAGTCAAACTTCCCTCCATTGACGCCCTCCCTTGACTATATATGAAATTACACTCCCCATGAAATGTCAATCCCCAACCCGTGTAGGTTTTTATAAATACAACAATTAATTCTATACATCTCAAAAGTATAAGTGGTCATTCCACAAGTATAAGTGCTTGTGGGGTGTGGGAGGCAAGGGCCGGAGTTCAAGTCTCCAGGAGGGAGCTTCACACATATATACATTTAGATTAAGCTAGAGTATAATTCTATCTTGTATAAAAAAAAAAAAATAAAAAAAATAAAAAAAATAAAAAAAAAAACTAAATATTCCATTTCTTAAAAAAAAAATTAAAAATCTTGCAAATTATGAACAAAAGAAAATTCTCCTCCTTGAGGTTTGTGGGTAAATGAAACTCAAAAGTACAACGGTAGAAGAGAGGGCTACTTGCAAGGCATTTTAACCTCTGCACAACTGATATGCCAAGACATTAGGAACAACACGGGTAATTTGTAAACATAGTGAAGTGCAAATTCTATCCACGTAACCAAGAGACAATCCTATCGCTTTTGGAAATTCAATGTCCTGATAGCAAAGGCAAAGATAAATGCAAAGAACACTGCAAATCCCACAACCACAGCTGCAACCACTCCCAAAAAGTCATGTCTAAAACCAAGGTAGCTTTCCACAAAATCTTCCACTGTTAAACCTGTGTCGAGCGTGTTCTTTAAATCTCCAAACTGTGATGCAACAAGTCCATATAAAGTCCAAGCTGTTGGACATATCCAGTAGTACCATCTCCACCACACAGGAATCCTCTGAAGTTGTCAAGGTAGAGACAAAAAGAAAAAAAGTTATTAAAGTCATCAACATATGTCTAGTACAAATGAAACCTAGTGTCAGGAAAATTATTAGAAGTCAGCAGCACTTACAGTTCTTGGGATCACAAATCCAGAAAACAGGTTCCATATCCCATAAAACGCAGCGGAAACAATGGAAGCAATTTGGTGTGTTGGTGTCACAGCCACAGACATCATGCCATAATAGGTGTAGTACAAGAGAGTGAAGTACATAAAAAATAGATACCAAAAGAATTTGGTGACAGTCCATTGAAATCCAATCATTGAATAAACAATAACACCATACTCCACTGCTTGTACAAAGACATAGGGCAGCTCAATCATAACCTGTAAAAAAGGGAGAGTGAGTAGTGAGACATATAGAAACTGCATAAACTTACAGAGAATTAATCTATATGAAGTTTGTAAAAGGAGTTTATGACCCTTTTACCTGAGCAAATGCATATGGCAAGGCTGAATACATTCCAGCAGCCCTTTCTCTATAGAACACTACTCGTTCGACGGCCACTACTGGCTGCACAGTGGAAGCATTTTGGACCCCAAGGAAAATCACAGCAGCATACATGGAACCCATTGCATTAAATAGATCTTGCTGCTTTGAGCTGAAATTTGCAAAACAGAGTTGAATCATAATGCAGAAAATTAAGCAATGTGAGTTTGAGCTTATATATATTTCTAAGTTCTCAAACCTACATTTTGGAGCCAAGGTCCCAGAACATTGTCCCAATCAACAATGCCACGAAAGCCGTAATGAAAATTTTTACAGCAGTGTAATGCGTGTTACGATAATATGACCAATGTTGTTTCCATAAGCAAGCAAAGCATTGGATGAAAAACGAACGAGAGTATTTAGTAGGGAAATAGAGATCCTTTGAATTAGGAGAAGGTGTGCTCAGTTCTTTGATTAGTGCCTTGTTTCTCCTGAATCACATGCCACACAGTTGTATAAGCTTTTAGCAACAAGTTTAAGCCACATAACGCTCACAAGGTTTCTTAGCATTTTTCTGAAAATTGGTAGCTACTCCTGTGGTGCATAACATACATACCTATAGAGTTCTGAATTTTTTAATATTTGAGCAAAATCAACCCCCAAATCTGCTTCGTGTGCTGAACTGGTTATTTCCAACATCCAAGTCGCTGGGTTATAACCGTCTTTGATTTTACTGACTCCTTGGATTCCCTAGACAAAAGGAAAAAGGCATATCTATCAATATTCTGCAACTCAGATTAAGATTTGAAGTTGAAAGTATGACATATATATATATATATATATATACACACTTTTGGGGTCCATTGCGTTCTACCTCAAAATATTTGATTAAGTGATGAGAATGGTGACCCAGCGGCCCTACATATATTTCTTGTCCCCCACGCTTCATAAGGAATAGCTGCAACCCCATAATTTATTTATCATATTCAAAGTATTAGAAGAGAAGGAACAAATAATAAGCCCCAAGTTGGCGATCCATTAGAATTTCAGATTTCACACCTCATCAAATGCTTCGAATATGTCAATGCTCGGCTGATGGATAGTGCAGACAACTGTTCTTCCAGTGTCCACTGTGTTCCTAACAGTTCTCATAACAATTGCTGCAGCTCTTGCATCTAGCCCAGATGTTGGCTCATCCATGAATATTATAGAGGGGTTAGCCACTAGCTCAACCGCAATGGTTAGCCTCTTGCGCTGCTCAGTGGAAAGACCACTCACACCGGGCAACCCAACTATTGCCTGCCTCAATGGCTTGAGCTCCACAAGCTCCATAACTTCCTCAATGAACATCTGCATCCAAGAATAAAAATCAAGATTACGGAATGCCCTTGCTGCTTGTGGCTGTCTAAATATTAATTTCTTTAGCCAATGGTTCATTAGTAACTTGAGTTTTAAAGATTTTATCAGTTTAAGCGAAACAATACTGGCTACATGATGAACAAATTTATGTAAAGTAAATATAAGATTAATTATCATCAAGATTGGAAGCTGAGCAGGGAGAAGACATACTACAATTATCTAAGCTTGATCGAAATTACAGCAGCCTGATCACTGCTCTACGTTGGGGACTTACAAACCAATTCTGAATGGTCTTGGCTTGTATATAGATATGGGATGCATTAAAAGAAATATTATCAATATAAAGCTCAAAACAGATTTGGTATCAGATATCAACCTGTCTGGTTTCAAAACGAACTTCTGAGGACAAACGAAGCCACGCTGAGTAGACCAAGGACTCATAGACAGTAACATGAGGGGAGTGGATGTCATTTTGTTCACAGTATCCACAAATCCGGGCAAATGTTTCTTGCTTCTTTGGGTACCCAGAAATTGTAATGTTCCCTTCTATATATCCCCCAGTTTTTCTACCAGCCAGCACATCCATTAGAGTAGTTTTACCAGCCCCACTAACTCCCATCAAAGCTGTGAGAGTACCAGGCCTAAAAGCACCACTCACACCTTCCAGAAGCACCAATTTATCCGCAAGGACACCTTGATTCTTCATTTCCTGCAAGTTTAGTACATTAAACTAGGCCTGATATGTTTGGAATACAAGTTATGTTCACTTTTTAACATATAAAACAGTATATCTTATTTGGATGTTAAAACAATAAACAATTTCAAACACTCATTTAAGTACCTGTGGCATGTCAACAGAGTATATAATGTCATCAAAGGTGATTGAATGTGGTTCAAATGGAAGAACCATTCCTTTTTGCCTGCTTTTGTTGGCCTCAACAGCAGCGTCTATCACCAATGATGATGAATTCGACAAGGTACTTCCAGTTCTAATCTCATCCCCATACTCTGCATGTCAATCGAAATATAATTGGCACCTAAAGCATAACAAAGAGATAAAACACACAAAACACTAATAATAGGATATTGTATCACCTATCTCAGTGTCATGAATTGAGTTATTTCTTCTTTGTCGTAGCTGAGTGCCCTCTTCTGTTCTGTCATTGTGTTCAGTGGTTTCAGACTCCTCTGTTTTAATGGCCTGCGGCTTCCCAAATGCTGCACAATTATTTGTACAACACAAACACATAAGTTTCTTCTACTTGTACAAGTATTAAATTGAGAAGATTAAACAAAAATTGAAAACTAAATTGAAAAGGGTTGTGACACCCACGGTTAAGGTAAGTAACAGCCAGTGTGAAACAGATGTTGAAAAGTAATACAAATCCAACCATTGCCCCTACGCCTATCCAATACCAATATGCATGTGGAAAGAACCCACGGGACTTTAAAACTGCTACTCCCAGTGTTTCCGTTGAGTTTGCGAGAACCTTAAATATGAAAGTAAATTGAGACATCAGAGGATACACCAAAATTAAAAGACAGAAATGGCTCTTTTTTAGAATTTACTTTGCTCCAACTTTTCCCAAGAAACTCATTAACCACTATTGCATTTTGAGCATACATCAAGGGAGATATCCAATAACCCCATATCCACCACTTTTTTATATCCGCTGCAGCATTAAGGAAAACAAAAAATACATAAATAAATAATAAAAATAAGCAAGAAGCATCATGGACGTTGCATCTAAATTTGATTGAAAAAAAAAAATTTGTAATTTGTATATTCAATTTCTTAATTTATTATATTATACCTCTTGACAGGACAAACCCTCCCAGTGCAAAAAGTGTGAGCAGTGCACATGAACCAAAGGTGTTAGCAATAACCATGCTCCTGCCCATTGCTGCGATAAATCGGAATAATGCAGAAGCCATCTGAGAAACCAATGCAACCAGAAGGTATTCCCTAAACAATCTGCAGTATATACATCCATACATCATTCGGAACAGAATATGTCCCAAAAACATCTTTGCAAAGTGGCAATAAATTGATTATAATTATTACTTACCTTCCGACATTTGGGTCAAATCCAATGATATAGTAGGTAATGAATACCCATACAGCAGCTTCAATACAAGAAATGGGAATCTTGAGGATCCATCCTGGAAGTGCATACGCCCATGGAGGATAAAAGAGGAGGTCCCTTTGCTTGTAGAAAACAGGAAGCCTTGCAATGGTCATGGAAAGTTCTGCCAATCCATTAAACAGAGTTACAATCACGCTAAAGAACAAAGCACCGGCATAAATTCCTCCATCCTCTACTGAATCGCGGTGCATATTGGTTCGTAGAAAAAGCGTTGATGCAATCAGTGCCACTATAGTAATCTAATAGCACATAGAAAAGGATGTGTTAAAATCATGCAATACCAAGAAGGGTAATACAAAGATTCAAATGAACTAAAAATCCACCTGGGTAAACTTGAAAATGTAGACAAATGAATTCCTCTTCATAAGCAACAATTCTCTGGAGAAGCAAGCTTTCAAGAGTTCCTTATTTCTAACACCAAACTTTTGAGTTGTTAAAGCAGCTGGGTGGCTCTTGCTCTTGTCAAATGGAATCGCAAGCTCATCTTGAATCCCCCTTCGAACATGGAATGATTGAAATGCCTCGACAAACTCATTGACTGTGACAATACTGTAAGGTTCATTTTCACGTGCCCAATACTGCTTTTGATCTTTATGTGATGTTACCTACAATATTTATTATACATAAATGATTTAAATGGGAAATAGAGGTAATGCTCATGTTTAGGAGATCAATTATTTATGTTGGAATCGATTAGACAGGTAAACCTATATGCATACTTACTTCTTGAAGGAAGTCAGCCACGCCTTTCCTCTCAGGACACTTAAAGCCCATGGATTCAAAAAACTCAAGAACGTGTTCACGGGGACCCTGGTATACAATGTGGCCATCGGAGAGGAGAATTATATCATCAAAAAGATCATAAGTCTCTGGTGCTGGCTGAAGGAGTGAGATGACAGCAGTTCCATGGAGAATGTGAATGTTTTGCTTGATTGAATTCACTATTTGAAAAGTTGTCGAGCTGTCCAACCCAGTAGATATCTCATCCATAAACAGGGCCTTGGCTGGTCCAACCAGCATCTCACCTTTGAATTAATTATTGGAGACAAATAGTTAATTTGCAAGTAACAAAAGTTTTAAGTACATTTGTGTTTCCAATTGAGTTTACCTGTTGTAACACGCTTCTTTTGTCCTCCCGAGATGCCCCTTACCATTTGATCCCCAACTATGGCATCTGCGCACACTTCCAATCCCAAAACCTGTAATGAGGTGGACTCAAATAAATAATAATTATGGAAACCTATTGTGGAAAATTTTCAATCCATGCTGATGTTACTATGAAAAGCGAGAGGATGCATCACCAGCTGCCACACTAGTGCAGCACAGCATGCCACCCAGTGCAGCAGCCAGTGCACCATCACCAGCTGCCACACCAGTGCAGCACAGCATGCCACCCAGTGCAGCAGCCAGTGCACCAGGTGATGCAGACTCAGCTGCCACAATCAGTGCAGCACAGATTGGTACTCAGTGCAGCAGCTCGCGCATTAGAACTGCTCAAACAGGCACTGGAACAACTAAGACGAGAAATTCAAGATCAAATTCAAGTAGAAGTCCAGATTGTTTCTCAGAGTTGAAGAAATTGAAGACTTGTAATTATTCCTCTAAACGACAGTGTGGTTTGCTTGGTCTGCTTGATGAGTATACATAAACGGCATGTAGTTTTTCTTGATTAGTTAGTTTAGTTACCTTTTGAGTCAGACACGTGAGTGAGTTTGTTATGTTTGTTACGTTGTGTTCACACATGCTTGTAGCGGTTAAGTTAGTATATATATACAATTGTACAGTTACAAAATCAATCAAATGAAAAATAGTTTTCATCAAAATTTTCATATGGTATCAGAGCGATTTCTTAAGCGCTTCTAATTTTCTTAGGGTTTCTCAGATCAATTTTGGGAACTCTCTGTTTTTCTCATTCACCACCATCATCTCCTTCGAGATTTTCTTTTGCTCTCTATTTTTACTCATCCACCATTGTTATCTTCTTCGAGCTTTTCTTATCCACCATTGTTGTGTTCTACAAGCTTCTCAAGCTTTTCAATGGCAGAAACAGCAACGGTCAACACTTCCACTACAGAAGCTTCATCTTCTTCACAAGATTTGTATAATCTTAGCAATCCTCTGTTCTTGCATCCTGGAGAAAATCCAGGAGCAGTTCTCACTTCTCAACCACTGATTGGAGGAGAAAATTATCCTGCTCGGGCGAGATCAGTGAGAAAATCTCTGATTGGCAAGAACAAGCTAGGATTTATTGATGGATCTTTAACCATCTCTTCACCATTGGTGAATTCTCCAGAGGCTGCTCAAGCATGGATTCGTGCTGATAATGTGGTGGGCACCTGGCTTATCAACTCCATATCACCAAAGCTCCAAGGAAGCATTACTACAGAGATACTGCTTTAGAGATTTGGACCGATCTTCGAGACACTTTCAGTCAAGGAAATGGAACCAAGATCTTCAATATCCAGAAACAAATTGCTGAGATTCATCAAGGAGAGCAATCACTCACTGATTACTTCACTCAGCTCAAGATTTTGTGGGATCAATTGCAGAATTTGAGTCCATTTCCCCAGTGCACTTGTGGTCAGTGCATGTGTGGAATCAATCAAAGGTTGAAGAATCTTCAAACCAAGGAATCCACCATGAAATTTCTTATGGGAGTGAATGATGCCTTCTCTCAAGTAAGAACTTAGATCTTATTAATGGATCCCTTGCCTTCTGTCAATAAGGCTCATTCTTTGTTCATCCAAGAAGAAATGCAGAGGTCTGTGCATAATGTTGTTAGAGTTGAATCCACTGCCTTAGCAACCAAGAACTCAGGAACTAACTTCAAAGGCAAAGACAGGCCTTTATGCACTCACTGTGGAAAGCTAGGCCATACTGTGGACAAATGCTATAAGTTGCACGGCTTCCCACTAGGATTCAAGTTCAAGAACAGTAAAAATGCCACTGCTCATCAAGTTTCAACAAATCTTGAACTAATTCAAGGCAACACCTCTATTGGAGTCACTGATTTTGTTCCATCCATGTCTGTATCTCAAGCTCCGGCCTTCACTCATGACCAATACCAGCAACTTCTGACCTTAATTGGTTCCTGCTCTACTCAACAGTTTCCTAAAGGTCAAGAACTTCATGTTGCCAATTCTGTGACCTATCCATCAAATGTTGTTGCAGGTAATTCTATTAACTTCAAGCATTCTATTTTCTCTGCTAAAATTGTTAATAGAAGAGCTTATAATCTTCATACATGGGTCATTGATACTGATGCAAGTGATCACATAGTATGTTCCATTCAATTGATGACTTCTTATACTGAAATTTCACATACTATGGTTGCATTGCCTAATGGGGAAGCAACTCTTGTTACACACATTGGTACTATTCAACTCTCCTCCCATATAACCCTTAGTAATGTTCTTTGTGTACCATCCTTTACCTTTAACCTTCTGTCAGTCAATGCCTTAACAAAATCCCAACCTATATGCTTGGTTTTTTTGTCTCAATTTTGTTTTCTGCAGGACCTTACATGTTGGAGCACAATTGGAATGGGTAAAATGCATGATGGTTTGTACTTGTTACAAGATTCAAGCCTCTCTCAAGCTACTACATCTCTTTCTCATTTCCTTTCCAACCAGAATTTCAAGTCCTTCTTTGTTGTTTGCTCTTCTTCCCTCTCTACAAATGTGTTTTCACTTTGGCATTCAAGACTTGGGCACCCTTCTGATGTCAAGGTTCATTCTTTAAGTAGCACTTTACCTTTTCTTAAGAATTGTTGTAATAAGCCTTGTACTGTTTGTCCTTTGGCAAAACAGAAAAGAATTCATTTTCCCTTCAATAATAATAAGTGTGCTTGCCATTTTGATCTTGTTCATATGGATGTATGGGGTCCCTTTTCTGTTTTAACTTCTAATGGTCATAAGTACTTTCTAACCATTGTTGATGATGCTTCTAGAGTAACTTGGGTTTTCTTGCTCAAAGCAAAATCTGTAGTTAGACCTCTTATTGTATCCTTCTATAACATGATTCTCACTCAATTTGGAACCAAGATTAAATCCATTAGATCTGATAATGCCTTAGAATTTAGTTTTAATGACTTTTACAGTTCCAAAGGGATTGTTCATCAATTGAGTTGTGCTTACACTCCACAACAAAATTCAGTTGTGGAGAGAAAGCATCAACACATCCTTGCTACTGCCAAGGCATTACAAATTCAATCCAATGTTCCTCTCTCTTTTTGGGGTGACTGTGTCCCCACTGCAGTCTACCTTATAAATAGGCTTCCATCCCCTTTCCTAAATCATAAAACCCCTTTTGAACTTTTATTTCACAAACCTCCTTCTTATTCACATCTTAGAGTCTTTGGCTGCTTGTGTTATGCTACCAATCTCACTCCTCATAAACACAAATTCATACCTAGAGCTAGAAAGTGTGTTTTTCTAGGATATCCTTTCAATGTCAAAGGCTATAAACTGTTTGATCTTGATTCTCACACTACCTTTCTATCTAGAGATGTTGTGTTTCATGAGTCAAGCTTTCCTTTTGCTTCAGATGCCTCTTCTCAATCTGTCACTCTTATTCCTTTACCTATTTTCCCTTCAACTCCTTCCTCTGAATCTCTTGTTGTTCCTTTCTCTATTCCTTCTCCTTCCTTTACCATTTCTGATGACACCATTGTCCAAATCCATCAAGATTTTGATGAAGAGGTTCATGAGTTTCTTGATGCAACTGATGTTCCTGATGCATCTGCTTTGCTACTATTCTTAGAAGGTCTGCCACACCTTCTAAACCACCTTCTTACCTTAAAGCTTATCACTGTAATCAAGTCAAATCAGCAACCATTCCAAGCTCCTCCAATCATGTTTCAGGTACTTCTCATCCCCTTCAATCCTATCTGTCTTACGCTAATCTATGCTCTCCTTACAAATCTTTTTGCTATGCCATTTCTTCCATCATTGAACCTAATTTTTACTACCAAGCTATTGGTAACCCAAGTGGCAGGCAGCCATGGATGCTGAGATTTCAGCTTTAAAAGCTAATCAAACATAGACTGTTACTTCCTTGCCACCTGGTAAGAAACCCATTGGTTGTAAGTGGGTATAAAGAGTGAAGTACAAATCAGATGGTTCAATTGAGAGATAGAAGGCCAGGTTGGTTGCCAAAGGTTTCACCCAAAAGGAGGGGTTGGATTACATTGACACTTTCTCACCAGTTGCCAAAATGGTGTCTGTCAAAGCTGTGCTTGTTGTGGCTGCTGTGAAAGGTTGGTTTCTCAGCCAACTTGATGTAAACAATGCATTTCTCCATGGAGATTTGCATGAGGAAGTCTTTATGTCACTTCCACCAGGCTTTCACAACAAGGGGGAGCAGTTTCAGGATGTTCACAGCAAGGGGGAGCAGTCTCACAGCAAGGGGGAGCAGCCTCAGTTGGTTTGTAAACTCAATAAATCACTATATGGTCTCAAATAGGCATCTAGAATGTGGTTTTCTAAGTTTCAACTGCCTTAATTGATCTTGGTTTTGTTCAATCCAAGGCTGATTACTCATTGTTCACTAGGCAGCAAGGAGATTCATTTATTGTATTGCTGGTTTATGTTGATGATGTTCTAATTGCAAGCAATGATAAAAGGGAGTTGAGGAGTTTAAAGTTTTGTTAGACCAGAAGTTTAAGTTGAAGGATTTAGGGGACTTGAAGTATTTTCTTGGTTTGGAGGTAGCAAGGACAGCCAAGGGCATTTCCTTATGTCAAAGGAAATATGCTCTAGAGATTTTGGAAGATATTGGACTACTAGGGTGCAAACCAGCCAAGGTTCCTATGGATCCTACTTTGAAACTTAGTAAACATGAAGGTGATGTGTTACATGATCCTAGTTAGTACAGGAGGTTGGTAGGGAGGCTGCTATACTTAACTATTACTAGGCCTGACATTACTTTTGCTGTTCACAAGCTCAGTCAGTTCATGGCAAAACCTAGAAAGCCTCATTATGCTGCTGCACTTAAGGTACTTCATTACCTTAAGAATGAACCAGGGAGAGGAGTATTCTTTTTTGCAAAATCAGAACTCCATGTCAAAGGTTTCAGTGATGCAGATTGGGCATCATGTCCAGATACAAGAAGATCTGTTACAGGTTACTGCATTTTCCTTGGAGACTCATTGATTTCTTGGAAATCAAAGAAACAAGCTACTGTGTCAAGATCTTCAGCTGAGGCAGAGTATCGGGCTATGGCTGTGGCAACTTGTGAGATTGTGTGGATACTTTATTTGTTAAGGGATCTGCAGATTAGGCATGATAGAGAGGCAATGTTGTTTTGTGACAGCCAATCAGTCTTGCACATAGGGTCCAATCTAGTTTTCCATGAAAGGACCAAGCATATAGAGATTGATTGTCACATTGTAAGGGACAAGGTGTTGGCTAAGGTGATTAAGTTGAATCATGTGAGAACACATTGTCAATTGGCAGATTTATTGACTAAAGCATTAGGCCATAAACAATTCTCTGAGTTAACATCCAAGATGGGACTGCTTAACATCTATTCTTCCTCAGTCCATCTTGATGGGGAGTATGAAAAGCAAGAGGATACATCACCAGCTGCCACACTAGTGCAGCATAGCATGCCACCCAGTGTAGCAGCCAATGCACCATCACCAACTGCCACACCAGTGCAGCACAACATGCCACCTAGTGCAGCAGCCAGTGCACCAAGTGATGCAGACTCAGCTGCCACAATCAGTGTAGCACAGATTGGTACTCAGTGCAGCAGCTCACGCATTAGAACTGCTCAAACAGGCACTGGAACAACTAAGACAAGAAATTCAAGATCAAATTCAAGTAGAAGTCTAGAATGTTTCTCAGAGTTGAAGAAATTGAAGACTTGTAATTATTCCTCTAAACGACAGTGTGGTTTGCCTGGTCTGCTTGATGAGTATATATAAACGGCATGTAGTTTTTCTTGATTAGTTAGTTTAGTTAGCTTTTGAGTCAGACACGTGAGTGAGTTTGTTATGTTTGTTACGTTGTGTTCACACGTGCTTGTAGCGGTTAAGTTAGTATATATATACAATTGTACAGTTACAGAATCAATCAAATGAAAAATAGTTTTCATCAAAATTTTCATAGTTACCTTTAGAACATAATCTGTCATGATGCTTGTCTCCTGGCCTTCAGTTGCTACTCCCTTAAAATAGCAGAAGCCAAATAAAAACACATAAGTTGTCAATCACCATGAGTGCAAGTTCTCTAGACCAGTAACTCTATTGAATCTTGATTTGAGCATAATCTTTGATGAAAATATGGGCTAAACTGCCTATCATTTTCTGAGGTTGAGAATAAGTCAATGACAACAGCTTCTTTCTTACCTTCATGAAGATATCGATATCTGGATCAGGCATAATATTGGCTGCTTTCTCTCTTCTAGACAACTCTGCTAGCATCTCTGCAAATTTTCGAAATAGTATGCAGGAGACTCATGTTTTACAGTATACACACAAATCAATCAGGCCACATTCTGAAAATTAAACTGCCTGAAAGAAAATATGAAGTGGAAACCCTATAAACTGACTAACCCTGACGCCATCCAACTCCTTGGCATCTTGCAGAGAAGGCCAATGTTTCCCTCACAGTCATTTCTGCAATATGGAGATCATGCTGACTGATGTAGGCAGCAGTTCTCTGGGGTATAAACTCGCGCAGGTCATGGCCATTATATGTCACCCTTCCTGAGAACTAGAGGAGAAATTCCAGTTTCATATTGGAGATTAGACTAATCAGCTGAAAATATAAAGCTACATATTGCGAACCAATGAAAGGATTAAAGCCTTGATCAAAACTTTATTCACCTTTAAAGTTGGATCAAGCTTTCCGGCCAAAGCTAATAAGAGCGTGGTCTTCCCGGAACTTGGAGGGCCTAACAGCAATGCCATTCTGGAAAATGCATGTGAACAAAGTAAGAAATCAGTGCCCCAATATTCTAAATTGAATAAAATTTTCCAACATTTATAACTCAGTTCAAGAATATGAACTGAGCTTGCCTTCTCACCTGCCAGGCTTAATGATTCCACTAACATCTTGAAGAATGGACAAATGCTTCTTTTTACTTGGAAGAATATGGACATAACTCAAGACATCCTTTTAAAATCAAAGGGCAAAGTAAACGGTAAGAATCAAAATAATAAGTAGAAGATCTCTAGACAAACATATATGATAGATTAAATACATCAAATTTATATAATTGTAACAAATGTTGTGTTACAAATTGTTACCTCCAATATGTTAAAAATGAAGCTAAAAAGTGTAGGCAAAGCTCTGCTCCCAACATGGGTTTCTGTTTCTACACTTAGATGCTCAAATCGAACTTCAATTGTGGGAACATCAATTCCAACTCTAACAAATATCAAATATCAAGAAACAAGAAGACTTATAACTGAAAATTCACCAAAGATGTAGACCAAACCGAAATAATAATAACAATAAGAAGAAGAAGAAGAAGTTAAAATGGAAGTTTTGTGTGCTGGGTACAACTTTTTTTTTTTTTTTTTTTTTTTTTTTTTTTTTTTTTTTTTAACTCTCCTCCTATTTTTATGAAAAAAAAAAAGAAAAAAAAAAAAGAAAAGAAAGAAAGGATAAAACTAATAAGAAAACATACCTATCTATGCGGTTCCTGAACTGCAACAAGAACTTCTCATTGTCCTCCTCGGGGATCTTCAGCAACCTATCAATCAAAATCTTCCTTTCATGAAGTCCAAGATTATGTATATCGATTTCACTGGTCTCACCTTCCTGTGTAGTTAGTAAACCTTTCTTCAACCGGTTGAAAGTAGGAAGCTTTTCGAGGGCAGCCCATTTAAGAGCTTCTTCATCTTCTTCATCTCGTGAAGATTTCGAGTAAGCTTCCACGCCACCACTCCTCCATATGGAAGAACTGTTTCTTCGAAAACTATGTCCCGCATTATAAAGGTCACCAGTCTCCATGTTTTTGCAACAGCAGCTAAAAAGTTATAAAACCCACCAAGGATTTTTCAAACTCTATATATAGCTTACGCCAGTGGGTATCACTTCTTCAATAACTGATGAAACCCAACAAAACCCAGAAATTTTTCTTCAAATTTTACGTGAATAAGACCAATATTTCAATCTTTATTCCTTAAAAATCCGACGAAACAGGAAAAGCCCACTATGCATGTTTAAAAAAAACAACCATATTCTGAATGAAAAAGTAATACTAAGATTTAGATGTTACTTTGAGCAGAGATACTTTAAATTCACTATTAATTGTACAGAGATTTAACAATTCTAGTTTTGCTCAAAATGTTCACAAGGATAGTTTTTTTTTTTTTTTTTTTTTTTTTTTTTTTTGTATAACGGTATTGGAGTCAGTTAAAAAAAAAGTATAACGGTATTTTTTTTTTTTTTTTTTTTATAATCAAAGTATATCGAGTATTGGACTTTGATTGTTCTTTCTTCTTCTTCGATCTCTTATATATGTCAAAGGACTACAGGGATCGTGACCAGTGGTACTGTTGTTAATTATTGTTGATCATATAGTAAGCAAATACGTCACCATTTTTATGATTATTTTTTTTTGGAGGGGTGGGTTTACTTTAATCATGATGTCAAGTTGGGCTAGTGGAAGTGGAGACTTCTTTTTCTTTTTCTTTTTCTTTTTTTCTTTTTTTTATGGGAGTGGAAACTTCATGTCTTTTTCTTCTTCTTTTTTTAATTGAAGTGGAGCCTTCTTGTTGGGATGCCCTTATAGGCTATAGCTTTGTCCCTCTCTCTATTTTAATCTTTGGTCGCTTTCATTCCAAAATGAAAATCTTTGGTTTGTACCTGTGCTATATATATATATATATATATATTTTTTTTTTAAATAATTATTATAACACACACGAAGATAGTAACATTAGTGTTTTAAACCGAGTGTATAATACATTACATAATCAGAGTACAACTACAAAGGTGCCTAACCTTTATAATTGTAGACTGGGGTTATAAATAACGGACACTAGACACACACAACCAATGTGGGATAAACATCCCTATTTTTTTGAGTAAACAGTAATACTTATTTGAACACACACGAAAATAGTAATATTAATATTTTAAACCGAGTTTATAATACATTGGGGAAACTGTAGTTAACCCACGTTTGGCCCGTTTTAACAATGCCTACCCGTGGTTTGAAATTTGTCACTTAACCCACCTAAGGTGGTCTCCGTTAGACCCCCGTTACCCACCTCTCTCTTTTCACCGTTAAAAATAGGGGTAAATGTGTCTTTTTCATTATATTTTATGTCTCTCTCCTCTAAAAACAAAAAATAGAACAAAAATGCAAGAAAAACAAGATCAAAAAGTGGTATTTGTTGTCTCTCCATTCACACATATTTTGAACCTAAGAACATACCTAAAAAAAAATTATTCGCACGTTCACACTACTCTGATTATTTTAATGATTTTTTTTCCTTATTTTTTTTCTTCCTTTTCTTTCATTTCATCCCATCTGTCTCTCTCCTCACGTTTTCTTCTCCATCTTCCCTCTGAGTTTCTCTCTTTTCCTCCATCCCCGATCTGCACAAGCCCATCCACCATAAACCCAGCTCGCCTCCCCAGCTCCGATCCAGCCCTTTTGCCGACCCAATTCGCCTCCCCAGCTCCGATCCAGCCCTTCCGCCGACCCAACTCGCCAATCTCCGCAACCCATTCCGCTAACCCAGCTCACCGATCTTCCTCCACTCCTCACCGGCCCAACTCCCCTACCCAAACGTATTCCTCCACTCGCCGCTGACCCTCACTCTCTCCTCAGTTCCTCACTCTCGCCAACCCAAGCCGTGGGTTTCACCGTATTCAATGTGGGTTTCGAGTTTAATGGTTTGTGGGTTTGATGGCGGTGGATTTTGGTCGTGGTAGTGGGTTTGTGGCAGTGGATTTTGGTTTGTTTTGTGGTGGATTATGGGTCAATGGTGGTGTGGCTGGATTTTGTCTGGGTTTCGTGGTAGCTGGGTTGCTGGATTTCGTCGCCTTGCCTCATGGTCGTGGTTTAATGGGTTTTGTTTTTTATTTTGTTTTTGATGGGTGGATCGTGGTCGTGGTCTGGGTTGCTAGATTTTGTTTTTGATTTTTTGTTTCAATGAATTTCTCTGTTTGTTTGCTGAGATCTGTTTCTTCATTCTTTCCGATTAATTTACTAGTTTCAGTGAATTTCTCTAATTTTTCTTTCAGAAATTACGTTCAAATTCTATTCCTAAATTTCTATCTGTGATCAAAGAGAGAGGATTAGGGCTGACTTTCAATGTTCATTAGTCGAAATCCAACTACATTTTGTTTGAATTTCAGTTTCCAGATGAGTTATTGAAGGATTCGACGAGAGTGGTGAGAGCTTTGCACGAACAACTTCATTTTTTGGGGGGGGGGGGTTTTGAGGAAATGGGTTTGGGGTTAGAAAGAGGGAGAGAGCTCGTTCCTTTCTTTAGGTTCTATTTGAGTTCTAATTTTGGCTTATATAGTAAAGAGGATTTTCTAACGGAAATGGCAGAGGTGGGTAACGGGGGTCTAACGGAGGCCACCTCAGGTGGGTTAAGTGACAAATTTCAAACCACGGGTGGACACTGTTAAAACGGGCCAAACCACAGGTGGGTTAACTGCAGTTTCCCCTAATACATTACATAATCAGGGTACAACTACAAAAGAGAACCTTTGTAGTTGTATACTGGGGTTATTAACAATGGACACTAGACACACACAACCAATATGGGATAAACATCCCTATTTTTATGAATAAATTAACTTATTAAAACACATGTGCTATTTTTTAGTATAATATTTTCATACAACTTTTTTTTCCCCAATGCTTTTGCACTGTCAAGTGTAACATCATGATAGTTCCTCAAAAAAAAAAAAAAAAAAATAATGTCTAACATCGTGATATGAAAGCTAACATTAATACCATGTTAAATCAAATATAGTGTAAACATATCATTAATTTTATTTTATTTCTATAACTTTAAGTGGTGCTAGTGTGTTGCTCAATTTATTTGAAAAACATATATTAATCGAGGATTTTTCTTATGTAGGACAAAATTTACTATTTGATTTTTGTAATTTATTAATTTTGATTTTTTTATGTAATTTTTGTTATTTTAGGTTTAGGGTATTTATTTCCTTATTTTTAAGTACCTTTAATACTTTTTAGGTCAAATTTGGTTTTCATTATGGCTAGGTATTAATTAGGATTTGTTTTAGAATATATTGTTTTCTCTGGTGAATTCCAAACCTATCACCTTATGAATTTAAGGAACTCTTCATGGATTTGAGGTTTAGTACTAGAAACTAATAGTTTAATTTTTGTTCCATCAAAGAGAGCATCGGGTGTGCTTTCTTCGAGCTTCTGTGACATCAATTGATATCAAAACCTTGACTTACTCTAGTCGGATGGCTAATTGGCATGACGGTAACCACCACCACAACAACATCGAAGTTGAAGACCTAGTCCTCACTAGGGCTGAGTTTCTACCAATTTTATGAAAAGATGAAACAATTTCATGAAGAGAGTTAGCAAGATATGCATGAAATCCGGCAAGCGATTGCTACTCTTCTTGCTAGGAAATCATCTCACAACAACGCTGATCAATATATTCAAAGACGCACTCCTAACTACAAGAAAATTCAATTCTTTGATGGAGAGATGCATAAGTTGGATTTTATTAAATGGCTTCTTGATTTGGAAGAGTATTTTAATTTTTGGAAGATTTATGATAATGAAAAAGTATGCTTATGTTTAATAAATTGGACGGTGAAGAAGAGGAATGGTGGGAAGCATGGTTGTCAAAATTGCGATCTGGATCGTAGGATCGCACGATTTTACGATCCCACTTCACGAAAACGTTTAGGATCGCACTAGGATTGTAAAAATGGTAGGATCGTATGTAGGATCATGTAGGATCGTATGGGATCCTACCGATCCTACCAAAAACATAAATTTTTGGTTTTTTTTTATGGGATAATTTTTTGGTTTTGATGAAGCTTTGAGGGTTTTTATTTTTTCATGTTGTGATGGTATGACTTTTTATTTTTTAATTATGTTAACCTAAGCAAATGTTTTCTAGTTTGTAGTTCACTTGTATTCAAAATGAATGAATGCTTCATCATTTCTAAATGAAGAATTTGATGTTGGCTTTGTTGCCTTTTAAACTATAATGTTGTTAAATTTTTTTGATCAATATACTAATTTGTGTTCTAATATTACTAAAATATTTTTTTTTATATAATTTTATCAACTATGCTTGTATTTGTATATTGATTTATTGATTATTTTTTTTTTTAGCATGCTCTTTAATTGTTGTTGAGTGGTATAACTTGAATAGTTGAGTGTGAAATTGTATCTTGTAAAATATTAGTTTTTGTTCCATCAAAGAGAGCATCAAGTGTGCTTTCTTCGGGCTTCTGTGACATCAATTGATATCAAAATCTTGACTTACTCTGGTCGAATAGCTAACCGGCGTGACGGTAACCACCACCACAACAACATCGAAGTTGAAGATCTAGTCCTTACTAGGGCTGAGTTCTACCAATTTCATGAAGAGATGAAACAGTTTCATGAAGAGAGTCAGCAAGATATGCATGAAATCCGGCAAGTGATTGCTACTCTTCTTACTAGGAAATCATCTCACAACAACACTGATCAATATATTCAAAGACACACTCCTAACTACAAGAAAATTCCATTCTTTGATGGAGAGATGAATAAGTTGGATTTTATTAAATGGCTTCTTGATTTGGAAGAGTATTTTAATTTTGGAAGATTTGTGATGAAGAAAAAGTACGGCTTACATTAAATAAATTGGATAGTGAAGAAGATGAATGGTGGAAAGACATTCAAATCGATAAAAAGCGTCAAGGTAAGCATCCAATCTACTCTTGGCAAAGAATGAAAAAGGTGTTAATTGATTTATGGTTTCCTCGTGACTACTATGATATACTGGATCATACAAGTGTTGATTATATATTCGTATATTCACATGAAAAGCACTATATTCAAAACATGAAAGGGAGACCATAAAACAAAAATTATTACAGCCATGTTCATGTGTCAAGAAAAAAGAAAAAAAAAAGAAAAAGAAAAAAAGAGTTTAAGGATTGACAAGATGCAACCAATTAATTTCTAAAGAAAATTTTGAAGTGGTTGAAAAAGATCAAGACTTGAAACTTGAAGATACCATTTGTCAAAAATTTAATGAAGAGGTTAAAGAAATTGAAGAAGTTTGAGTTAATTGTGGATAATGACAGAAATCAATAAATGGTAATAACTGAGAATATTGTGGAAGATCCAATTAAGGTCCAATATAAGGATGAGTCCACAACTCACAATCCCTAGGTTTTGGTTGGTTTGTTGAAAATGACTACACAATATGTTGATTTTCTTGAAGTAAAAAATTTTAATTTTATTATCGACCCTTTGTTGATTGAGGCTACAAACAAATTGAAGGTAGATGAGAGAAAAATTTATGGTGTGTTTCAAAACTTGATCAAGTCACTAAAGCATTCAAAGTATTTATTTATTTGGAACAGAAGATTTCAACTCTTGACTATCGACTCGAGGATAAGCTTTGCACTAGATCATGTCTCGCCACCATCAAGATATTGTTGTGTCACCATCATCTAGAACATGGTATGCTCATGTTTATACAAATCATGTCTTGTGTCATTGCCATTTAAATCATCTTATGCTAACAACCATGGTTTTAAAAACTGGACCGGGGGAAAAATCGGATTTGCCTTCGATTCCCAATTTTGGCCAATTTTTGGGGTTTTTTCCTGACCGAACTAGCGGCCAATTCTCGGTTTAGCCGATCTGGTCTGGTTTTTACAATCACGTTAGCAAACATCCAAAATTCTAAATTGTACCATGCTTGCACTATTCAGATCGTGTTATATATGCTCATTGCTTTCATCAGTACTTGCACTTAACCAAAATCTAACTTCTCACCCCAAGAATGAGTTATGATCAACTTCCACCAGGTGTTCGATCATAGGTAGGTAGAGAGGTCATCACCCAAAATGATTGGGTCAAGCAATAGGTTAAGAGTTATCACATGAACCCAGCTGACCTTGCGATCATTCTTAGGGCGATGATTAGTTTAGATGAACAATACCGTATAAAATGTATATTATAGACAAAAATGTGACTAATATTTTTCATTTTGGCAGAAAATGTACAATCATTTTGCCTACAATGTACACTTTCATGGTTCTATTCATGGTACTTAATAAACTACACCTAACACTTTGTCAGTTAATTAATACCTTCCAAGAAAGAACCCATTATATATAATCTGGTTAAATGGTTTATGATCCAAGCCATGTCCTGTCATTCTGGTTTGCTTGGGGCGTTGTTGCCCTCCTGCCCCTCTTGGTCCTTTCTCTCAACGCTGGTGCCTTCTTGGTCCTCCTCCTGAGTGTTATGCCCTACATTCTTTTGACGCAGCTACTCTTCTAAATCATGATTCTGCTTGGTTAGGCGCTCCACGGCCGCGGCAAGAGTCTGAACTTGTCTCTCGAGGGCAGTTGTGTGGGATTTGTCTCCCTGAACATTGTTGGTGGTCGCCATCGAGCGAGTAAGTACCATGCAATTCTTGGTCTGGGAAGCATTCATATAGCTTACAATTTGCTAAGAATAGCGTGAATTCCCACAGACAGTGCCAACTAATGATGTCGAAAAATCACTAGTGAGTCACACAGTTCTCGCACGCTCGAAACAGCACCTGCACACAAAAAAAAAAAAAAAAAAAGACACAACAGAGAGCACCGGTGTGGTGCCAGCCAAATACCCTTTAAAGGTCAAGTTAGAACTTTTCTCGCAACTCTAGAGTGCTAAAGCTGGGGTCAATTATGTGTACCTTAATCTATGAGGGTCTTGGGTTTTTATAGTAGTAGAGGATTGACCTCCTTTCCTTAGGTTAGAAGTCTTTTCCTTATAGGAGTCTTCACAAGCGTATTTAGCGAAACCCTTTCCTTGTAAGAGTCCTTTCGATTAGCACTAAACATGAAGCGCAAGATATTTCCTTATATACGCAAACGTGGAGACTAAGCAAGGCCACGTCAAGGTCGTCAGCTTCGCCTACTCCCTTCAGCTTCATTGGGGTTAGCTACTTATCTTCGTTGCCCAAGGTCCTTTCGTCGGCTCTAAGGTGCGCTTCATGGACTCCCTAATGTCGTCTCTTGCCAATGGATCTCGACAGGTTTTTTTGGAGCGTCGTTTTATACCTTTGCAAGGGTGAGTATTTCCACTACAATTTTACCCATATCAACTGCCCCCTACTCCATATCCTCGTCGGCCTAAATTGACGGGTTATGGAGTTGGACTTTTATTGCTAATTTTCTTTTTGGCCAAGAGAGAGGGAAAGCCATTTATGAGCAACTCCTTGAGCAGCCTTTATTAAATGCTCGGACACGTGGCGCATTTGGATTGGCTCCGCTTCTGGACAGGGGCGTCTCTTTATCTTCCGTGCATATTTCCCCTTATATATACTTCGCCCCCCTCCTTCATTTCTCTTATTTCATTCTTGCTGATTTTTGAGAGAAAGCTCGTCGCATTTCTTTCGTCGATTTGTTGATTCCGTTGCTTTTACTGCTATCGTTGCTTTTGAAGCCGTCACTTGTTCAAGGAGACATACTCATAAGTTCTCTTTCTCCTTTGCCTTATATATATATATATATATATATATATTCTAGTTGATTAACTCCATAGTGAGACCATCGACTTAGGTTCTTAGAATGAATCCGTCGCTTGTAGGTAGTCAGATGTCTAGTGAAGCGACGAGTGAATAGTCGTCAGTCCGTGAGGGAGCGGGTTACGACGAAATCTTTGGTTCAGGTCATGAGCCCGAGGACTTCTCCTGGGCGTCAGAGAGGAAAATGTTAGCCCAGTCTCCTGACTTCGACGTCGAAAGTTATGACGAGGAGAATGAGGAGGTAGTAAATGAGGATGAAGATAAGGTGGAAGAGAGAGAAGGAGAGAGAGAAAGTGACGGGGATGAGGATGATGGTGACGAGGAATCCAATAAAGGGACCTCAGGAAGTCCCGGAGGCAACCGTCCCTTTATCTTCCCCAAGAATTGGACCATAAATAACTTTCTACCAAAGATGAGTGACAGGGTCTTTAAGGAGTTACATACCCGTTACTAGATCCCAGACCATATCCCAATCCATCTCCCTAGGAAAAACGAAAGGTGCTACTTGGGGAGGACTACAAACGTCGGCATGTACGACACTATGTTTGCTGCGGGACTAAGACTACCACTAACGGCCTTGCACCATTAGCTGCCTAATTTTATAGGACTGTCCGTCAGCCAGATCGCTCCGAACACCTGAAGGATATTCATAGGTGCTAAGATCCTATGGGGTCGTCTAAATGGTGGGAACCGTCAACTTTCATTGGACGAATTCTTCTACTACTACAGACCCCAGCACATCGTCTCTTCTAAGGGGATATATCATTTTACTGCCCGGCAGAAGGACTTGAGATTTGTGTCTGACATGCCCAACTCTAACAGGAACTAGAAAAGTAGGTACTTTTTCATTCAGGGGACGGATTAGGTATGGCGTCCAAAAGAATGGGTTACAATGCCCTATGGTTTTGACAATACCAGGGGAACAGTTAAAGACTCAGGTTTAGCATCGACAACTTTTATTGGTTTTTATCCTCGTCAGCTTTTGCTTCTATTGTTTCATTCATTTTTGAAGTGCTTTAATATCGTCATTTTGTTTCTCTTTTCCAGCCAGGGCTTATGCTCACATAACTAACGAGCATAAGGCATTCATCCGTCGGGTTCTCGACATCCCATTTGAGCAACGGAAGTGTAGGGACTTAATCACACTTGACACTTTTCATTCGTACTGGGGGGGACCTAAAACTGACGTCTGAAGGTCATAGATTGAACGAATACTCTCGCCGTCATAAGTGGATTTTCTACTTTCCTCCTCAATTTTATTATTACTGTCTATTTTTTCTAACGCACGTCAGTTATTTTTCGCAGAAATGGAGGCAGTCAGGCAAAGGGTGAGGGCAGCCACTGCCCATAAGAAAGATGAGGAAAGGAAATCCAAGGGAAAGGAAGGGGCATCCTCGTTAGCCCCCAAGGCCGTCTCTAAGGGCTTGGCAAAAAGGAAGGCTGACAGGAAAGACGACCATCCTCCTAAAAAGGCAACCGTCACTCCTAGGGATGAACACCCCAAGAAGAAGTCACCTCCCAAGTCAAGTCGCGGCACGGGTAAGGGAATAATGACTTTGACTAGTCCCGTCATTGAAGGACCCCGTCACCTTCTCACCTACAAGGACTATGCTGTCGAGGAAGTGGGGTCCCTCATAAAGCTGACGAACGTGGAGCCCTATGTTAAGCTAGGGACGGAGGAGTTGGGGGCGTCAACTCTTTTTGACCTCACCCGGGTGTGATTTCTTTCTCGGCTAATTTTATCTCGTCTCTTTCTGTTCATTGACTAACGACGGTATCCTTTTCAGGCCTTGGTGCATGTTAAGGCACTTCTAGACCGGTGTGTTGCTAAAGAGGGGGTCGTCACTCGGGTTAGGAAGCATAATACAAATTTACTGAATGAGCAGGATCAATATAAGGAGGCCCTCCGTACTCTAAATGGTGAGTTGAAGGAGACAAAGGAGAAGTTGGAGGAGATGGGTCGTCAGAAGGAGATGCTGCAGGGAGAGCTGTCGACCTTGCGCGGGTAGGTGGAGAAGGCTAGGGCTAACGCCGTTAAGGAACTCAAGGCGTCGCAATCATTCATCAACTCCTGTGCTGAATATTATGGCACCGGGTTTGACAACTGCCTCGAACAGGCCGCGTCCTCCTGCCCAGACTTAGATCTATCTGAAATTACCATGGATGATCCCATGCCGTCGACACCTGCTGGCGACACCGTAGTTGGTGAGATTGACAACTCTACTGAGTCAGATCTTCCTCCCAAGGATGATGGTGTCGTCCTTGCTCAACCTGCTGCGAATCCTCTCGTCACCACTTCCAACCCATCCATTGCGCTATTAGACGTAGAGAACCCTCTTGCTCAGGATAAAGACGACAAGACCCTTAATGATGCTCCTGCCGCCTAGTTCTAGCCTTACTCTTTTGTAACTTGTATATTTCATTCAATTTTCAAATAATGTTTAAATGCCCTAGTGTTTTTTTTTTTTTTTTTTTTTTTTGCTCTATTTGTAAAGACTTTATTTTATATATGGTATCTTATGCCCATTGTCTTTAACATCGTCTAGTTTTCTACTAGTTGGCACTTGTATCTTTACTTCTCATCCTTGTATGCAAGGATATGTTTGTTTCTGGTGAACTAGGACAAACCAGTCCTATAGTAAACTCGTAAGCCTATGGACTTTTGTCCTGTATTCATTTATTTCGTAGAAATGTTTGAATTCGTTTATCTACTTGTTCAATGGATTTAAACAATCGCAATCCACCTTCTCAGTAGACTTGTTCATTTCATGAAATTTATATTAAAACCGTCGCCTTGTGGACCTTTTAATAATACTAATCATATCCTTTGGTGGATAAACTCGTCAACTTTACGGACTTGTCCACTTTGTGGGTTTAACCAAATTTGTCTACTCCATTGAACTTGTCAACTTTATGGGACAAACTGGTCAATTTTGACTAAGTTATGAATCCTTCTTCTTATGGACCTATTCTCCTTAATTATGGATTGTATCAAATCATCCTTGGGCAATGAATTGGGCCTCTCTTTAGGTTTTATAAATCCGTTCACATTAATTATGGACCCACCCACTTATGGTCCAATTTTATGAAGCCATCAGCTTCAATGACCTCGTCCACTTTATTAAGTAACGGACTCATCCACTTTACGGACCAATGAATTCGTCCACTTTATGGACGTGTTTATTAAATTTGTACACTTTAAATTTGTCCACTTTGTGGACTTATTATTGAATTCATCTACTTTATGGACATAATAAACTCGTCCACTTTGTGGACTTGATAATATTTCATCCTTCTAGGTTGAAGTCGTCCACTTTATAGACATTAATAAACTCGTCCACTTTATGGACATTAATAAACTCGTCCATTTTATGGACTGATAATATTTCATCCTTCTGGGATGAGGTCGTCCGCTTTACGGACGTTAATAAATTCATCCAATTTATGGACATGAATAAACTCGTCCACTTGATGGACTGATAATATTTCATCCTTTTGAGATGAGGTCGTCCTCTTTACGGACGTTAATAAATTCGTCCACTTTATGGACATGAATAAACTCGTCCACTTGATGGACTGATAATATTTCATCCTTCTGAGATGAAGTCGTCTGCTTTATGGACGTTAATAAATTCGTCCACTTTATGGACATGAATAAACTCATCCACTTAATGGACTGATAATATTTCATCCTTCTGAGATGAAGTCGTCCACTTTATGGGCATTAATAAATTCATCCACCTCATGGACAATTTTCTATAGATTAACACCTTAGCCATATCTGAATAAACTCCCCTTATTATGATAAACCATGCATTCGTAGAAAAAATAGTTCTCTAAAAGAAAAAGACCTGCCATTTGGGCTTTAAAAAGGTATTGTAGCAAAAATTAAAATAAATGGAAAGGTTGAGGAGTATAGCTAAAATTAACTAAGGTAAACTAAAAATAAAAGGGCGTTGCTCTTCATGCCATCATCTTTACTGGTAGTACTTCCATAGGTGCTCGGTGTTCCATGGATGGTGCAACTTCCGTCCGTCTAGCGTCTCTAAGTGGTAGGTGCCCTTCCTTTGCCATGACGTAATTCGGTAGGGTCCTTCCCAGTTGGGGCTGAGCTTCCCTTGGGTAGGGTCTCCCATGACCTTCCTCAAAATGAGATCTTCGACCTGAAAGTCTCTGTGTCAAACTCGGGAGTTGTAGTTCTTAGCCATGCGGTCCTGATACCGTGCAAGCCTTTGTTCTGCTGTTGCCCTGACTTTGTCAACTAGATCAAGCTGTAGACATATAGCCTCGTCATTTTTGCTTTCACCATGATTGTCCACCTTGTAGCTTGTGAGTCCGACTTTGGCTGGAATGACTACTTCGCTCCCATATGTTAGCCAAAATGGTGTCTCTCCTGTAGGCGTCCTTGTTGTTGTCCTATACGCCCATAGTATGCTTGGCAACTCTTCAGGCCATATATCCTTTGCCCCCTCAAGCCGAGTCTTGATAATTTTGAGCAAGGATCAGTTCATGACTTCAACCAGTCCGTTAGCTTGAGGGTGGGCGGGGGAGGAGTAGTGATTTTTGATCCCCAACTGCGAGCAAAAATCTCGAAAGGAGTCGTTTTCGAATTGTTTCTCGTTGTCTGAGACTAGGAATCTAGGGATCCCAAACCTGCATATGATGCATCTCTAGACGAAACTTCGCACATTCTTCTCCGTAATGGTGGTCAAGGCTTCAGCTTTCGCCCATTTTGTAAAGTAGTCTATGCCCACTATCAAGAACTTCAGCTGTCGCACCACTATAAAGAATGGCCCCATGATGTCTAATCCCCACTGAACAAACAGCCATGGGGTTGTCATTGGGGTCAACTCTTTGGACAGCTGTCTGATAATATTGTTGAACCTTTGACACTTGTCACAGGCTTTGACATAAGTCTGGGCATCCTTCTGTATGGTGGGCCAATAGTACCCTGCTCAAATTAGTTTGTGTACCAACAACCATGACCCTGAATGGTTTCCGCAGATCCCTTCGTGTACTTCTCTCATGATGTAGTCCGCTTCTTCAAGACCCAAACACCTTAGGTACGGGTGGGAGAAGCCTCTCTTGTACAAGATGTCCTTCATCAAGACGAATCGCGCTGCTTGGACCTTCAGCTTTCTTGCAGCCTCATTCTCGTCTGGCAAGACGCCATTTTTTAAGTAAGAGACTAATGGTGTGGTCTAGTCGTTTTCAGAACCTATCTCCTACACGTCGATGGAATCTATTAGTGGAGAAAGCTGAACAAAAGAGAGTACATTATCAAGGGCGGTCATATGTTCTGCTGAAGCAGCTTTGGCAAGGCGGTTGACTTGCTCGTTCTCTCCTCTGGGAATTTGGATGATCTTGGCCTTCAAGTCATCTACCCTTCTCTTTACTTGCTCCAGGTATTTCTTCATTCTTTCACCTTTGCACTCATAATCCCCGTTCACTTGGTTAGTAACGACCTAAGAGTCGCAGTAAAGAACCACACTTACGGCTCCTGCTGCTTTGGCAAGATCAAGTCTTGTCACTAAAGCTTCGTACTCTGCTTCATTGTTAGTGGTAGGGAAGTCGAGGCGGACCATACATTCAATCTTGTCTCTTTCAGGATAAATGAGCACGACACCTACTCCCTCGGCCTGTTTGTTGGACGACCCGTCTGTATGTATACTCCACTGAGGACATTCATCTGCCCCCTTGTCTTCCCCGTTGGTGAATTCTACCATAAAGTCAGTGACGACTTGTCCCTTGATGGCAGTGCGCGAGCGGTACTGAATGTCAAACTCACTCAACTCTATCGCCCATAGTGCCAACAGACCAGTAGCCTCAAGGTTGCTAATTGCCCGTCGTAAAGGCTTGTCAATTAGGACGATCACCGTGTGGGCTTGAAAGTACGGTTTGAGTTTGCAGGCTGCCGTAACAAAAGCGAATGCGAGCTTTTCCATGGGTGGATACCTTTCCTCTGCACCACGAAATGCCCGGCTGGCGTAATATACGAGCTTTTGAACCTTGTCTTCTTCTTTGACCAAGGCCACGCTGACGGCTGCCGGGGAGACGACCAAATGGAGGAAGAGCTCTTCCCCCAGTTGTGAAGGACTTAGCAACGGTGGGGAAGAGAGGTAAGCCTTCAGGTCCTTGAACGCTTGCTGACACTCGGCAGTCCACTCGAAAGACTTCTTCAGCGTGCAAAAGAAGGGTAAACATTTATCCGTTGCCCTTGATACGAACCTGTTCAGGGCGACTACTTTACCGTTTAAAACTCTAAACTTCTTTCACGTTCTTTGGGGGGGCCATCTCTACTATGGCTCTAATTTAGTCCAAGTTGGCCTTAATACCTCTTTGAGACACCATAAAACCTAGGAATTTTCCCGCTGTCACTCCAAATGCACACTTACTTGGATTGAGCTTTATGTTGTAGGAGCGAAGGGTGCCGAATGTTTCCTTGAGATCCTTCAAATGGTCCTCCTCTCTTCGGCTTTTTACCAACATGTCGTTGACGTAGACCTAAACATTCCTTCCGATTTTTTTTGCAAACATCTTGTTCATGAGCCTTTGATAAGTCATGCCTGCGTTCTTAAGGTTGAACGACATCACTTTGCAACAAAAAAGACCTTGGCTAGTAACAAATGAAGTCTTCTTCTGGTCCGCTTTGTCCATTCGGATCTAATTATAACCTGAAAAGGCGTCCATGAAGCTCAGTAGTTGGTGCTGAGTTGTAGAGTCTACCAGTACGTCGACTCGAGGGAGAGGGTAGCTATCCTTGGGGCATGCTTTGTTTAGGTCTGTAAAGTCTACGCACATCCTCCATTTCCTGTTGGTTCTTGACCATTACCACATTTGCCAACCAATCGGGATAGTATACTTCCCTAATGAAGCCTGCCTCTTGTAACTTGCCGACTTCTTCTGCTATTGCTCGGTTTCATTCTTAGGCGAACACTCGCTTTTTCTGACGGGCGGGTGGAAAAGAGGGCAACACATTCAGCCTGTGTACCATGACTGAAGGGTCAATTCCTAGCATGTCTTCATGACTCTAGGCAAACACGTCCTGGTTCTCCTTGAGGAAAGCTACGAGTGCTAGGCGAACCGTTGGGCTAGCGAGAATGCCAATCCTTGTGGTTTTGTCTAGTCTGGAGCTATCGAGGGGTATCTCCTCGAGCCTTTCTACGGGTTCTACCACTATTCGTTGTTCTTCTATGCTCATGGTTTATAGATGGTCATCCATCTCCAGCATCGCAATATAGCATTTGCGCGCAGCTATTTGATCTCCTCACAATTCTCCTACTCCATACTTAGTGGGAAATTTGATCATCAGGTGGTAGGTTGGAGTTACGGCCTTCCACGAGTTAAGGGTAGGTCGTCCTATGATGGCGTTGTAGGCGAAGGAGCAATCGACAATGAGGAATTTTACATCCTTTGTGATTTGCTGAGGATACTCTCCAATTGTTACAGGCAATGTGACTGCGCCAAGGGGGTATACTTTTGTTCCTCCAAATCCAACAAGTGGAGCGTTGGTTGGAACTAGACATTCTCTGTTAATCTGCATTGGTTGGAATGCCGGGTAGTAGAGAATGTCTGTGGAGCGTCCGTTGTCAACCAAGACCTGGTGTGTGTTATAGTCCCCTATCCGAATGCTAACGACGAGCGCGTCGTCATGCGGGTGGTGAAGATGTCGGGCATCTTCTTCCGAGAAACCAATAATGGGGTTGTCAATCTGTGGTATCTTCAGGAAGATGCCCGTTAGCTAAACGTTCTGAACCATTCTGAGGTAAGTCTTTCGAGCCTTCTTGGACGAGCCGGTGGTCACCGTGCCTCCCACAATTATCCTTATGTCTCCTAGGGGTGGTCTGGGACGCTCGTTGTCTCGTCTGGGAGCCTGCTCTTGAGGAGGCGGATTTGCTCTCTTCTTGCTAACGAACTTCTGTAACTTCCCGAGCCTGATAAAGGCTTCGATCTATTGTTTCAAGTCGTAGCAGTCGGCTGTGTCATGACCGTGATCATGGTGGAAACAGCAGTATTTGTCTCTAGACCATTTGTTGGGATCTCCCTTTAGCTTTCCGAGGAAGGTTAAGGCTTCCTCGTCCTTGATTTGCATTAGGACTTGGGTCGATTAGGGCAGTCAGTGGAGTGAAGCTTGTGAACCTCCCCGTAGGGGGCTTAGAGCGCCTGTCATCCCTTCGTTCTCCAATTCTTGCCATCTTGTGCCCTCTATCCTATCGTGTATCTTCCCGCCTTTCTCTCTTCTTAGGCTTCTCCTCTCTGGCCAAAAGCGCTTCTTCGGCATTCATGTATTTGGTTGCCCTGTAAAGCACATCTAACATAGTCTTTGGGTCGTTCTTATATAGTGAAAAGAGGAACTTACCCTTCTGCAGCCCACTTGTGAAAGCGGCTACAAGTATTTTGCAGTCGGCTTCATTGATTGAAAGCACTTCTTTGTTAAAGCGTGCTATATAAGATCTCAGCGTCTTATCTTCCCATTGCCTGATGCTCATCAAGCATGTAGTAGACTTTTTATATCTGTGTCCCCCAATGAAATGCGAAGCAAACTGGGCGCTTAACTCTTTGAAAGTACTAATGGAGTTAGGCGTCAACCAGCTAAGCCAAATTCTTGCGGGACCCTTCAACGTAGTAGGGAAGGCCCTACACATGATCTCGTCCACTACTCCTTGAAGGTGCATCAGGGTCTTGAAAGATTCCAAGTGATCTAGGGGGTCTTTGGCTCCGTTGTAGCTTTCTATCTGCGGCATGCGTAACATCGGTGCAAGGGGGAAAGAATTGATAGATGCGGTGAACGGTGAATCAATTCGATGGACCAAGTCATCGAGGTCACTAGACACTTGCCCTCTGAGGGCATTCATCATAAAGTCCATTCGTTCCTTCATCATCTGCATCTCTGCGACAATGTGAGGTGGAGCCATATCTGTGATGGATGGGCAGCTCTGTCCTGTCGTTCTGGTCTGCTTGGGGCATTATTGCCCTCTGGGCCCTCTTGGTCCCTTCTCTCGGCGCTGATGCCTTCTTGGTCCTCCTCCTAAGTGTTATGCCCTATGTTCTTTTGACGCAACTGCTCTTCTAAATCATGATTTTGCTTGGTGAGGTGCTCCACGGCCGTGGCGAGAGTCTGAACTTGTCTCTCGATGGCAGTTGTGCTGGATTTGTCTCCCTGAACGTTGTTGGTGGTCGCCATCGAGCGAGTAAGTACCATGCAACTCTTGGTCTGGAAAGCGTTCGTATGGCTTACAAGTTGCTAAGAATAGCATGAATTCCCACAAACGGCGCCAACTGATGATGCTGAAAAATCACCAGTGAGCCACACAATTCTCACACGCTCAAAACAGCACCTGCACAATAAAAAGAGAAGACCTAACAGAGAGCACCGGTGTGGTACTGGCCAAATACCCTCCGAATGTCAAGTTAGAACTTTTCTCGCAACTCTAGAGTGCCAGAGCTGGGGTCAATTATGCGTACCTTAATCTATGAGGGTCTTGGGTTTTTATAGTAGCAGAGAGTTGACCTCCTCTCTTTAGGTTAGAAGTCTTTTCCTTATAGGAGTCTTCATGAGGGTATTTAGCAGAACCCTTTCCTTGTAGGAGTCCTTTTGATTAGCACTAAATGTGAAGCGCAAGATATTTCCTTATATGCGCAAACGTGGAGACCAAGCAAGGCCACATCAGGGTCGTCAGCTTCGTCTACTCCCTTCAGCTTCATTGGCGTCAACTACTTATCTTCGTTGCCCAAGGTCCTTCTGTCGGCTCTGAGGTGCACTTCATGGACTCCCTAACGTCGTCTCTTGCCAATGGATCCCGACGGGTTTATTTGGAGCGGCGTTTTATACCTTTACAAAGGTGAGTATTTCCACTACAATTTTACCCTTATCAAGCAGGTAGAGAGTTCATCACCCAAAATGATTGGGTTGAGCAATAGGTTAAGAGTTATCACATGAACCTAGCTGACCTTGCAATCATCCTTAGGGCGTTGATTAGTTTAGATGAACAATACCGTATAAAATGTATATTATAGACAAAAATGTGACTAATATTTTTCATTTTGGCAGAAAATGTACAATCATTTTGCCTACAATGTACATTTTCATGGTTCTATTCATGGTACTTAATAAACTATACCTAACACTTTGTCAGTTAATTAATACCTTCCAAGAAAGAACCCATTATATATAATCTGGTTAAATGGTTTATGATCCAAGTTACTTGCCTCACGTGCATTTGGTGCAATTATTCAAGTGATGTCTATGATGACGTGCACCAGTGTTATAATATGATGACGCCTTTATCAATCTTTCTTAAGCCATGACGTTACATAACGGTGTAAGAGTTGTACACGGCCCTAGGATGTTGACAAAGAAGTTGACTATGGAATATTTAATAAATTTTTTTTTTTTTTTTTTTTTTTTGAGAAGCCCCTTACAAGGGAAATTTTTATTCAATCAAACGAAGATCAGAGTTGTAAACATCTAGCACGTCTGGAGGAACAGCCTCCGTCCATACATCCAAAGAGCTAGAAATAGCCCTTCTAGCTAAACAATGAGCCAAACAATTATCTTGTCTTTTAACATGACTAAAGGAAACAAAACAAAAAGAAGAAATAAGAGATTTAATGTCCTGCAAAATATGCCCAAACTCAGGCTGAGCCATATTCTCGCCATTGATATTAGTTTCCAAATCACCTTCAATAAATAGCCTTTGGAAACCCAACTCCTTAGCGAACTAGAGAGCTCGACGCGCTGCTAGCACTTCCACCATCTCTACTGACGTAGGCAGTGGAATATTTTGTGATAGAGCAGCCATGACCAATCCGCTATCATTGCGGATTATCGCACCCAGACCAGCCTTTCTTTCCCCCTCAAAAAGTGCCCCGTCGAAGTTCACTTTCACATGGTCAACCGGTGGAGGACACCATTTCACATCTCTGGACGTCCGAGGAAGTTTCTCGTGGGGAGGTCTGAGCTGGTGATATTCCTGAAGTGCATCGCATGCCATGGGAGGAATTCTCACAATCGGGATCTCAACTTCACCTAAATGCACCGTATTCCTTCGTAGCCAGATAATAGAAACCGTCCAAGCAAATAGATCAAACCTCCTACCTTGTAGCTGTGCCTGCTAGATTACACTCAGGAAGCTTGTACTTGAGCTAGACGCTGTGACCAAATCGGGGAAAAGCACCTGCCAAACCGTGGACAACTGAGGGCACATCCATAATGCATGAAATGTGTCCTCAGGTCCCTCATTACACTGATTGCATGTAGCCTCTATCAATAGCATCCTCTTCGTCAAGTTCACCTTAGTAGGCAAAGAATCAGACCCCACTTGCCACATGAGTAGTTTAATCCTGTTTGGAACCTGAAGCTTCCAAATGGCATTCCACGTACTCTTCAGCTCATTAACAGAAGACGTATTAGCCACAGGCTCATTCTCTTCTTCCAGCTCCATAAGCTTTTTATACCCCGATTTCACCGAATAAACGCCATCTCTGCAATTAGGCTAGAAAATCATATCCCTTCTGCTAGAATAACTCAGAGGAATGGCTTTGATGACAGTAGCTTCCTCCGGTATAAACAATCTATCCACCTCATCCTCTCTCCATTGGCCTAGCTCATGATCAATTAGAATGGAGACCGTGGCATCCGGAGTGAGGTTAACTAAAGGAGAGGTGATGCCTCCATGTTCACTACCTGGGAGCCACTTGTCTTGGTAAATCCGAACTATAGAGCCATCTCCAATCCTCCACTTCATCCCCATTCTAATTACATCCCAACCCTTAAGGATGCTTTTCCATGCATAGGATCATACATTCTCCTTAGCATCAAATATTGATCCATTTGGATAATATTTGGCTTTGAAGAATCTAGAAAATAGAGAATCACGATCAAAAGCCAATCTCCAGACTTGTTTAGCCAATAAAGCAACATTGAACTTCTCCAACTCATGGAAACCCATACCACCTTTTTTTTTTGGCTTACAAAGCTTCTGCCACTTAACCCAATGAACCTTTCTTCTATCACCTCATTGTCCCCACCAAAATTTACGTATCATAACCTCAATCTCATTACATAGAGTAGTGGGTAATTTGAAACAACTCATTGAATAAGCCGCTATAGCTTGGACCACAGCTTTCAAAAGAACCTCCCTACCAGCTTGAGAAAGTAATTTCTCCTTCCACCCCTTTATTTTGGACCACACCCGCTCCTTGATGTAAAGTAGACTAGCTTTTTTACCCCGCCCTACAAAGGAGGGGAGACCCAAATACTTCTCATACTGCTTAATCTCCGGCACACCAAGCATTGTGATAATATCCTCTTGCATCACCTGAGGGACATTTTTGCTGAAAAATAGAGTAGTTTTAGTTCTATTAAGCTATTGCCCGGAAGCTTCTTCATAAACCACAAGGATCCTTTGTATAGCTTGACATTCTTGAGTAGTAGCCCTACAAAATAAGAGACCATCATCTGCAAAAAAACAAATGAGTAAGTCGTGGTCCATTTCTACAGATAGATAACCCTCTATATTTAATAACTATACTATATTCAACTTTCCAAGTTCTGCTAAAAAAAAAAAAAGATTTACTAATGTGTGTCCTTAGAGCATATATTAATAATCAATTTTAGGATATTTTTTATAGAAAAATGAAAAACTAATTTACTGCTTTGACAGTATTTTCAATTTTCTATAAAAACTTTTCCAAAATAAATGGTTAATGTGTGCCCTAAGAACACACATTAACTGGACCCAAAAGAAAAAAAAACACTTTCCAAGTTTGGAAAAAGATCTCTCTCTCTCTCTCTCTCTCTCTCTCTCTCTCTCTCTCTCTCTCTCTCTCTCTCTCTCTCTCTCGTTTAACTATTTCAACTCCAAAAATGGTATAGGCTTCATTCATTTCCTTTGCATACAACTTTTCAAGTTTCAAGGCTAGCTTCTTTTCTTCCTTTTCCTTTCTGGCCATTTAAGAGTCAAGGATGAAATAAATTAAAGGTTGTGTTGTGTTAGAGTTTGCTTTAATTACTCTTCTTTCTTTAATAAAAAATAATAATAATTTCCTTTCTACTTTTATTTTAGAAACAAACACACACAAAGGAGAGGGGAAAAAATTCTAATACAATCTCCTTTCAACTTAATTTGATATGAATTGATCAATATTTTGTTTGAGAGGGTCATGGTTCAATTCCATATGATATGAGTTAGAAAATTTTTAAGGCTTGGATTTCTCCATAAAGCAGCTAGGGATGCATTTATTCCCAAGTACTAGAGCGTGGAATTCAGATTCATCATTCATGCTCTGGTACCCTAGCTTTTTAAAAAAAATTATATAAAAAAAAAAAAAAAAAAAAAAAAAAAAAAAGAAGAAGAAGAAGAAGAAGAAGATTCATGCCTTAGTATACTTTGAGATAAAAAAGAAACTAATGGTCTAATGATCTCCAACTGTAGAAGAAGAAGATTCATGCCTTATTATACTTTGAGATTAAAAAGAAACTAATGGTCTAATGATCTCCAACGGTAGGATGATAGGTTCAGTAGAGACGACTGCATAAAAGCACCCCCCGCCCCCTAAAGAAAATGTAATTAAATAAAAGACAAAATTTAGCTACAATATTAGTTGTTACTTAATATCATTAATATTATTATATATTTTGAAAATCTAACAGTTGAGTTGCATGTTCTTTATGCTCTTAATACACATGTTAAATTTTGTGTCATTAGATATTATTTACTAATATGATCTATAAGCATATATTTTATACATAAAAATATAAAAACTTGTAATTTAAACAATTTATTGATGACATTACTATTGATCTTTAATTTTTTAGAAATTTTGCAAGCATGGAAGATATAATAAAATGTAATTCAATGGTAAATTTGCCAAAATTCATCTCTAATAAAAAGATATTGAATAAGGTTGTAGCCTTATACTACAACTAATTTTGTAGCTAAACTTTGTCCTTAAACAAATTCTTTTTTATTTTTCTCTTTGATGCAATTAAATAAAATTCAAACACAAGACTATCCTACCCTTCACGATGAATGTCTTTAAACTACCTTGTATAATATGTAACAAACTTAGTGCAATGGCGAGGAAAATTGATGGGGGAATGGGGGTTCAAATAAATGCATGAATTGGGTGACTTGGGAAAAGTGTGTGATTCAAAAGATAGAGGGGATTTGGGTTTTAGGAGAAATTATACCATAGTCATAGTGAACCACGTCACTTGTCCATCATTCTGCTAAAAGAATTCCATCTGTTTAAAATTGCTGAGTCAGTAGTTAGCTTCTGTTTAAAATTTTTTCTGACTCAGCAATTTTAAACATGTGAGATTTTTTTAGTGGAATGGTAGACGAATGACGTTGTCCACTGTGAAGATATTATACTTTCTCGGGTTTAGGGGCCTGATTGGTTAGGGAAGATTATTAAAGGGTGGAAAATGTGGGCAATGAAAATAGGGAGAAAATGAGAGTGAAGGGTGTTTGGTTGAGATGGGGAAAGGGAGGAGAAAATTGTGGGCTCGAGTTTTCTTCCTAACCCACCATTTGGGGTGATTCTGGAGTCTCTCCAATTTAGGGGAAAAGATGGGCTATAAAGGGGGGCTTGATGGAAAATTACCCATCTACCCCCATCTTCTCTCACATGTTAGTTTCCCTTTCTTTTCTTTTTTCCTTTTTTCCGGCTATAACATTTAGGTTTTTTTTTTTTTTTGACAGCAAATTTTTTAACTATTAATTTTTTTTTTATTGTAATAGGAATCTATTAGTAAATTTCTATAAACTATATTTTCTATTCTCTCATTTTTCTTTTCAACCAAACAAAAGAATTTTTCATTTTTCCATTCTCCTAACAAAACACACATAAGAAAAAAAAAAAAAAACTTTTATTCTCCACTTTTCTATCCGCTAACCATTTTTTATCTCCTCACTTTTTCATCCTCCAACCAAACAATGTTAAGAATTGGGAGACTTTTTATCTGGCACTATTCGCAACAAGGGTGGTAGTTAAAGAATTTATACATCATCATTTGGTAAACATTTTTTAGAGCCTATGACTTAATTTGTAGGAATATTGTCTGTAAATATTCTTACATGATACAAGTTTTAAAAATTGTGAGAAGAACAAGTAGTGGCGGAGCAAGGGGACAAGAGGGGTAGTTGCCCCCCTTGACTTCTAAAAATAACCTATAGTTACTAGTATTATCATCCATTCTTAAGAAATTTGACTCCGCTGATGTTATTAAAATTAAAAAAAATTAAAAAAAAAAAAAAGCACCTTCACTCCCACGTTGAACGAACAAACAACGAAAAACAAAGGAAATGAGCTTCCCTGACAAACCAAACCACCATATTATTATTTTTTTTCTTAGTTTTTATCTATACTACTATTTAAGAGATTTCCTCTGTTTAGAATCCTCATTTTTTTTAGTTCAGAAATGTCCTTATATCCCTATGTTTAAGTAGAGACAAAACTAAAGGACAATCCAGTAAAAATACAACTCTAACTTCCACTAAAACATTGCCTAAAAATTATAGCTACTCTCCTATTGATTTTTAAATTTCTTTATCAACTTATAAATTAGATTCTCAAAATAAAAACACAACTTTTTTTTTGGGCTACAGAATAGGACCACTAAAAAAAAAAGCCCTCCACGCGTGCAATGAGACCAGTCTTGTCCTACGTTCTTTACTCATTTTATTATTCATGTTTTTTTTTTTTTTCTTTTTCCTTTTTTCTGCTTATCCCATATCCTATAAATGACTTATCTCATAAAGGCATAAACTTCGAAATGTTTTAGATAGGATGAAGCTAATGGTGAAATTGCGGTGAACAATTCCAAAAAATTTATTAATCTTTCTTTTATTATGAATTCAATCAAAGGCTTCCATATTGATGAAGTCAAGAATTTCACCAATGAGCCACACGATACCTATGCGCTTGGATGTCAACCTGCACAACACAAAGAAGGGGAAACCTCACAGAGAGCACCGGTGTAGTGCCGGCCGAATACCCTCCGAAGGTTAAGTCAGAAAATATGCTCGCAACTCTAGAGTGCTAGAGAGGGTAAATTATGCGTACCTTGATTTGTGAGGGTAGTGGGGCTTTTATAGTAGTAGAGGGTGGACTTCTCTTTCTTGGAGTAGAAGTCTTTTCCATATAAGAATCCTCTTGAACGTAGATCGTGGAATCCTTTCCTTATAGGACTCTTACATCAAACATGGACCGCAAGCATCTTATACCAAGGGTCTTTATGGCCTTTGGGCCTACCGATATTTCATATTGGGCCCGTCCACTATCGGCCCACAGTAAATGACCGTCAGGCCTATCTCTAGCCCAAATTCTTCCTCTTCAGTTGCCCCCTTCACCTCATGGGTCCGTCATACTTTAGTGTACGGAAGCATGGGGTGACGATGCATATTATTGGGGATGACGGTTGAAAAGGACTGTGGGTTGTCGGTCCTAGTCACTAAGGATGACGGTATCAATGGTTTAAACCGTTCAGTAGTCTGGCAGCCGACAAGGTCTGGAATGCATTGAATGGCTCATGACACGCGTCACCTTTCTACAGGTCAATGTGTGGGATCGAAGCGTCGCTTCGTCTTCCGTGCACTTTCCTTATAAATATCAAACTTCGACTCTCATTCCTACACTTTCAGCAAAAATCCAATTGTCAGAGAGCGATCCGTCACCTTTGTCAGAGATTTGACCGTCATACTCGCTAGAGACTTGACCGTCCAGTTACTCCATCCGTCGTCTGCAATTTGGTAAGTAATTTTTTATCCGTCTACTTTTTGGCTTTATATTTACCTTTGGGCTTCGTTATATATATTTTTTCTGTTCGACTACATGCCCCCGTCGTTATTTCCAAATCGTCAGAGTCTTAGGTTTTGCCATTATATGTAGGCTATGTCTAGTGCGTCAAGTAACCAGTCGGTCGTCCGTGACGGGGCGGACTATGAAGAGGTATACTCGTCAGGTCACAAAGACCAAGACGATTTAAGCGAGAGGAGTTCGTCTTCATCCTCCCCGTCCTCATCAAATGAGGATATGGAGATGGTCGAGATAGAGGAGAGTTCTGCTGACGACGAAGATCAAGTAGTTAGATCCGTCGTGGGGGCTGATGGACTTAGGGAGTTCATCATGCTTCCAGAATGGACGGTACATGCCTTCACCTCCACCATTAAGGAGACCCATTTTAAAACACTTAGGGCCAACTATCAAATCTCAAACTACATCCCCATCCGTCTACCCTGTTCATCAGAGAAATGTTATTACGAAGGGGTAGACGATGTAGGAGTGTACGAGCAGATGCTCAAGGCAGGTCTTAGATTTCCTTTGAGCTCCCTGCACCGCGAACTCCTACAATACTTAGGCCTATCCGTCAGCCAGTTATCCCCTAATGCCTGGAGGGTCTTCATAGCAATGGAAGTCCTGTACGGGGCTATGTCCGACGGTCGAAGAAGATTGACAATAAGGGAATTCCTCCACTGCTACCGTCCAGATGAGATAGATAGATCAAAGGGGATGTATAGCTTTGTTCCTAGGAGCCATCTTTTGAAAGTAATTTTTGAGACCTCGGACTCGAATAGAGACTGGAAGAGCCGTTATTTTTTCATTGAGGGCGACGGTTGGATGTGTCATCCAGGGGAGACGGATTTCATGCCCGTCGACAAGGTTTGGGGCGTATTAAAATAGTCTGGTACGAGCCCGTCATATAATAACTATTAAAAGCCTGTTTAACAATTTATTCATTTTTAACGTCCGCCTACTTTTTGCAGTTCGACGACGACCTCAAGTTACATTAGAGGAGTTTAGTTTTCTTGAGAAAATTTTCAACAAGTCTAAACCAGAAGAACGGACCTGGGCAAAGCTCGTCAACCTCAACACAATCCATTGGTACTGTGACGGACCTGAGCCTACCCCAGACGCGCTTAAGTACGAAGAGCGCACCCGTCAGCGTAAGTCCGTCTATCTTTTTTGTTCAAATTTTGTTATTGCTTTTGACACCCGTCTACCTCTTCAGAGATGGACGATGCAAAAAGGAGAGCAGCTATCAGACTACAAGCCGTGAAGAACAAAGAAACCAATGCGGACCCTACGGGGACGGGCACCAGCAAGCAGGCGGCTAAAAGGAAACAACCGTCCAAGGGAGACCGTCTCCCAAAAAAGCCCAAGGTTCCTTTGGAGCATGTCCTTGGCTTGTTGGCCGGAGAGGCTAAGACGGTTACCCCAGTAAAGCATGGGGCTGGTAAGGGCCTCATGACTGGTCCGTCTGGAAGCCAGAAGAAGCCACCCCCTCTACTTCGCGAGGATTCCAAATACGCCCTTGAACGTCTTTCATCCATCATAACAACCGAGGACTACGAGGATCTGTGCAACCACTCGACGGAGGCTATGGGTGAGACGGCCCTTTTTAGCTTTGCTCAGGTAATTCATCCGTCGCTACATATTCCGTCTGGATTCCTTCTTTGTCTCGGCACTTTTTTAACTCATGTTTTTCCTCCAGGCAATGATTATGATGAAGGGGATGATGGGACGGTGTCTCAACCATGAGACGACCTTAGGCCGTGTTCGTCAGAAGGCCAAGGCGACGGAGGAGGAGTTGCTCGAGCTGAAGTCCTGGAAGGTCGTTCAGGATAAAAAACTTAAAATGGCTGAGGGAGCAAGGGACGAATATATGAAGCTGACGGAGGACATGAGGAAAGCTTTGGAGGAAAAAGACCAGGAAGTCCGTCAGGCTAAGGAGACCGCGATACGGGAGTATCAGGATTCTGAAGCCCTTATCACTGAGCTTAGTCTTTCCTACAACGACGGTTTCGATGACGCCGTCCGTCAGGTGAAGGCTTTGCACCCAGAAGTGGATTTGTCAGCCGTCAACATCAATGCACCAGAACAAACTTCCGTCCAGCCCGCTCAATCAGACGATACGGACGACCTGTTTTGTGAGAACCCTGCTAACCGTGAAGTGTCCAGGGATCCAAAGGATAATCAGCTGGCTGTAGACACGACGATTATTGATCAGACGGTGGTTGTCCGGTCGTCTACTGAGGATCAAGCCCGTCGAACAGAGGAGAAAGACATTCCTGATACCCGTCCTGATGCGCCGACGGATTTATAATTTGTAATAGTTAAGTTTTTATTATTATATATTTTTTTATATTCCTTTTTGAAAGAATGTGGAGAACAGTTTCATGATACCCGTCATGATGTAAACATTCCCTTTTAGGGTCTATTTTAATTAATATTTGGTCCGTCTACTTTTTTGACGTTAATGGAATATATCCGTCTGTTTTGTTTAATCCTAACGACTATTTGCTTTATCCAGTTTTAACTTTCAACTCCAACATGTGAATTGTGTTTTTATCCGTCGGGTTGATCCGTCCAATCTGTGGAATGGTTGATATCCGTCCTCTCTGTAGATTTTATATTTTCATAACTTTGGGATGATCCGTCCATCTTGTGGACCTAGTTTTATATCCGTCCAGCTCGTGGACTTGGGATTTTTCATCCCTTAGGATTATCCGTCCACTTTGTGGACTTAGTCTTATACCCGTTCAGATCGTGGTCTTTTGGATTTTTCATCCCTTTGGGATGGTCCGTCCACCTTGTGGACTTATTTTTGTATCCGTCCAGCTTGTGGACTCAGGATTTTTCATCCCTTTGGGATGATCCGTCCACCTTGTGGACCTAGTTTTGTATCCGTCCAGCTCGTGGACTTTAGGATTTTTCATCCCTTTGGGATGATCCGTCCACCTTGTGGACCTAGTTTTGTATCCGTCCAGCTCGTGGACTTTAGGATTTTTCATCCCTTTGGGATGGTCCGTCCACTGTGTGGACTTTATTTTTGTATCCGTCCAGCTTGTGGACTTAGGATTTTTCATCCCTTTGGGATGATCCGTCCACTCTGTGGACTTATTTTTGTATCCGTCCAGCTTGTGGACTCAGGATTTTCCATCACTTTGGGATGATCTGTCCACCTTGTGGACCTAGTTTTGTATCCGTCCAGCTCATGGACTAGGATTTTTAATCCCTTTGGGATGGTCCGTCCACTCTGTGAACTTATTTTTGTATCCGTCCAGCTTGTGGACTTAGGATTTTTCATCCCTTTGGGATGATCCGTCCACCTTGTGGACTTGTTTTTATTTATGTAGAGAAAACATAGTAGAGTCTGAATACTTCTCTTTATTGAAAGGAAATAATGCTGAGGAAAATGTACCTGCCCCCTCGGGCTTAAAAAGGTACTTGTAGAAAAATTGTTTGAAGTAGAGAGCAAAACTTAAATAACCAGAAAATTGTCTGAGGTAAAGAATTTTTTTTTTTTAAAACTAAGTAAAACATAGTAATAAACTGGAAACTGGGGGAGAGTCGACGATCTTCGTGGCACCCCTACTGGTAGTACCTCCGAAGGTGCTCTGTGTTCCATGGATGTTGAAGCTTCTGTCCGTCCATGGTTTTGAGGTGGTAGGTCCCTTTTCTTTTCCAAGAAAAGATCTTGTATGGTCCTTCCCAGTTGGGGCCGAGCTTTCCTTGCGCTGGATCTCTGGCAGCTCCTATTACCTTTCGTAGCACAAGATCTCCGATCTGAAAGTCCCTGTGTTTGACATTGGAGTTGTAGTATTTCGCCATGAGGTTCTGGTACCTAGCCAACCTCTGTTCTGCTGTAGCCCGGACCTCGTCTATCAGATCCATCTGGAGCCGCAAGGCCTCTTCGTTGTGATCCTTGTCGTAGTTCTCTACCCGATAGCTCGTGAGCCCGACCTCTGCTGGAATGACGGCTTCACTTCCGTATGTCAGTCTAAACGGTGATTCTCCGGTGGGTGTTCTTGTCGTTGTACGGTACGCCCATAAGACGCTCGGCAGTTCGTCAGGCCAGATGCCTTTTGCCCCCTCGAGCTGGGTCTTGATGATCTTCAGCAAGGACCGGTTCGTGACTTCTACTTGCCCGTTGGCTTGAGGGTGTGCGGGCGACGAATAGTGATTTTTGATCCCCAGTTCTGAACAGAAGCTCCTAAATGCTCCATTATCGAATTGCTTTCCGTTGTCGGAGACGAGCACCCTGGGTATCCCGTACCTGCATATAATATTTCTCCAAACGAAACTCCGGATGTTTTTCTCCGTGATAGTGGCCAGGGCCTCTGCCTCTACCCATTTGGTGAAGTAGTCGATTCCAACTACCAGAAACTTTAGCTGTCTTGCTGCTATTGGGAAGGGGCCCATGATATCTAGTCCCCATTGGGTGAACGGCCAAGGGGCCGTCATAGGTGTCAGCTCCTCGGTTGGTTGTCTGATCAGGTTGCTGAACCTCTGACATCTGTCGCAGGTCTTAACGTATGCTTGTGCGTCTTTTTGCATTGTTGGCCAATAGTACCCTGCCCTGATCAGTTTGTGCACTAAGGATCGTGCCCCTGAATGGTTTCCACAGATACCCTCATGCACTTCCCTCATTACGTAATCGGCTTCCTCTTGACCCAGGCACCTCAGGTAAGGTCGTGAGAACCCTCTTTTGTATAAGATATCGTTGATCAGTACAAATCGCGAGGCTTGGACTTTCAGCTTCCTGGCATCGTTTTTTCCGTCATCAATAAGTGAGGAGAGTTGTACAAACGACAATACCTGTTCGGGAACGAGCATGGGCTCTGCCGAGGCTGCCTTCGCAAGACGGTCAGCACATTCGTTCTCTTCCCTTGGGATTTGAACAAATCTTACTGTGAGATTGCCGATCCGGTTTTTTACTTCTTCCAGGTACTTCCTCATCCTCTCACTTTTGCATTCGTAGATGCCATTAATTTGACTCGTTATTACCTGGGAATCGCAATGGACGATCATGGATTCGGCACCTGCTGCCTTCGCGAGATCTAGTCCTGCCACCAAAGCTTCATACTCGGCCTCATTGTTGGTTGTTCTGTCCTGCATTCTTCTGACGCAACTGCTCTTCTAAGTCGTTATTTTGTTTGGTGAGACGTTCCACTGCGGCAGCGAGAGTTTGAACTTGTCTCTCGAGGGCAATCGTGGGTGGTTCATCTCCTTGAACGTCGTTGGTGGTTGCCATCGAGCGAGTGAGTACCATGCAACCCTTTAGTCTGAAAAACGATAGTATGGCTTTGGATCTCTACTAACGTTCCCCACAGACGGCGCCAACTGATGAAGTCAAGAATTTCACCAATGAGCCACACGATACCTATGCGCTTGGATGTCAACCTGCACAACACAAAGAAGGGGAAACCTCACAGAGAGCACCGGTGTGGTGCCGGCCGAATACCCTCCGAAGGTTAAGTCAGAAAATATGCTCACAACTCTAGAGTGCTAGATGGGTAAATTATGCGTACCTTGATTTGTGAGGGTAGTGGGGCTTTTATAGTAGTAGAGGGTGGACTTCTCTTTCTTGGAGTAGAAGTCTTTTCCATATAAGAATCCTCTTGAACGTAGATCGCGGAATCCTTTCCTTATAGGACTCTTACATCAAACGTGGACCGCAAGCATCTTATACCAAGGGTCTTTATGGCCTTTGGGCCTACCGATATTTCATATTGGGCTCGTCCACTATCGGCCCACAGTAAATGACCGTCAGGCCTATCTCTAGCCCAAATTCTTCCTCTTCACATATATATATATATATATATATATATATATATATATAAAATTAAAAAAAAAAAAAAAAAAAAAAAAAAAAAAAAAAACTACTCAATCTCCTCATATGATACCAAAACTGAGCATCCAATCCATTATATTTTCTTTTCCTCCATCTCTAGATTTTTTCCACAATTTCAAACTTTGGATTTTTTATATAAACCCAAATTTATAAATATTTGGAGGAACAAAAAAAAAATTTAATTTTACATATTTTTAGAAACAATCAAGGTAGTGAAACATGTATACAACTTTACAAGTATTTGTTGTACGAGTAATGCTACAAATACAAACTACTTTACAATATTTTTACAAACTGCTGATGTGGTTTTAGCATTTTCCAAATAATTATTTGTAAATACAAATGTGATGTTAGTGGTAGGTCCAGATTAAAACTAATAAGAATTTGTCACATCAATAGTTTGTAAAAATATTGTAAAATAGTTTGTGGTAGTAGCATTACTTTTGTTGTACTTTGATTAATTTTAGATGAATTTATTTTCTCAATATACTTTAAGGAATCGTATTAGATGTCTTAAATTTATGTATTTAGATCAATCTCTTCCTTTGATTATTACTAACTATTAATTGGTTATATTTGTTCGTTTATTTTAATGATATGAAACATATATTTGTAGTTATATTGGTTTACATTTGTTTATTTATTTTGTTAATTTTTTCAATTAATATATTTAGATAATTTTTACTTTTAATTTTACTATCCATAGACTGAAATAAATATTGGGAAAAATATCTTTTTCATCCCTATGTTTTGGGCTAGTTTCCACTTTGGTCCCCACATTTATTGAGCTCCTATTTTGGTCCCTAAAATTTGAAATTCAATTTCAAATTAATCTCTACTGTCATGTTACTAACGAAAAGTGCTTACATGGTACATGGAATACACAGTTGGCACATGGAGTGCCTACATGGCCATAATAATAATAATAATGTAACGTCAACATCTAATTTTAAAAAATTAATTTATCAATTTTAACCAAAGAAAAAAATGAAATTAAAAACCAAAAACACATTAATTCATATATGGGTTCATCTTGAACAAAAACGCATGAGAATACAAACCCAAATAATCAAACACAAGAACACACACACACAAAATTTGGCATTTTTCATTTTTTTTCCCTTAGAAAACAAACACAAAATCAAATACACACAAACCGAAAAAATTAAACCCACACAAAAAACCAATACATCTCTCTCTCTCTCTCTCTCTCTCTCTCTGTTGAATCTGTTCGAGTTATGGGTCTATGACAGTTAATTTGAGTTTAGATATTTGATGGGTAGGTTGAGTTTGTTGTTGTTGTTGTGAGTGAATTGGTTGGGTTTTTTGGGTTTGTTTGATTCAGTTAGTTAAATTGGCTAGGTTGGTTGAATTTGTTATTGTTTGTTTGAAATAAACTGGGTTTTGTTTGAGATTTTAGGTTTCTAGGTTTTTCTAGTGTTTGAAATTTCGGGATTTGCTTTGAGTTTATTGATTTCGGCTATGGATCTCTATGGAAGAACAAGAAAACTTATGGTTTTTTGGCATAGGTCTTTGGGGAAGAAGGGTTTTCATCCGTGGGCCTTTTTCCATCATTGATCTTATCATCATCCGATCATTCCATTCAATCATTTCCACATTGATTCTCTCTAATTTTCTTTGGGTTTCAATGGGAAATCCCATAGAGCTTTTGAAGTTGGTTTAAGGTTCTTCAAGTTTCAATGTGGGTAATCTTCATGTGCTAACTGTGCACTTTATGTGGCATGTAAGTACTTTCCATTAGTGAGATGACAGTAGAGACTAAATGGAAAAAGATTTTTAAAATTTAAGTACCAAAATAGGAGTTCAAAAAATGTGGGGACCAAAGAAGAAACTGGCTCAAAATGTAGGGAACAAAAAGATACTTTCGTTTAAAATATCTTTGAATGGTTCACTTCTACTCTACATGCTTACATTTGGATTAGGAAATTCAAATAATAAATTTCAGTATAACTTGTTTGATATGAAATTTAACATTGTATTGGTTTGAATTGCCAAGATTTTGTTTCAAAAAAATCTTTGTATTATGAATTTTAAATAAAAGTTTTACACTTTATTTTTCAAATCGTATATTATGCCTTGGTTTGGATAGCACTGATACCTACGGCGCGTTTTGTGAGTTGCGTTTTCTCCCTTTCTTTTTTTTTTTTTTTGGCCCGGATTTGACGACAGTGGATGACAATTTTTATTGTGCATGAACAGTGCGACACTATTCACACACTGTTCATGTACTGTTCACACATTAAAAAATATTAAAAATAGGTCCCACGGTACTATTCATATATTTAAAAATTATTTTGTTACAGTGTTTTCAGCAACAATCAGTTTTCAATAACTTTCAGCAACAATAAGTTGTATCCAAACGGACCATATATAGAACTTTAATCCATCTATGAATTCTAAAGAGAGAAAATTTTATAATTTTCATAATATATACATAATTCAAGATATTTAAATATTTGTTTTGAAATATAGCCATTGCAATTAATTATTATTAAATTATATATCTAAAGTTTTGTTTTTTTTTTGAGAAGCAATTTAAGGTCAAGTTATGGGTGCAAGTTTAAATCATTGATACCCATGATCTAAAAAGCGGACTAAAAGATTTATAACTTAATAACTAGCACCTTTTGGTGTTTTTCATAGAAAATATTAGAGATCAAATCTCCCACTCCTTTGTCATAAATCATAATGGTTGAATTCAATAAAATTAAAAATTAAAAAATCGGAGAAGTGCAATTAGTATTAAAAAAAGGACAAGGATTTCCTCCAAACATGTTTGCAGCAATTGCTGCAAACATGGACAGATGTCAAACACTTAAAGAAACAGATAAGCAACGCACATGACCCATTTTAAGAGGATTGCAGGTAACCCTAACGTTAACAGTGTTAGTAAGAAAGTCTTCTCCTCAAACACGTATTCCTCTCTCTTCTCTCTCTCATCTCCTCCACCTCTGTTTTCTCAGCAACCTCAGACCGGCAAGAGCGTGGCGGCCACGTACTGACGGGAAGAAAATACTCTCTCTCTTTAAAACCCAATCAACGCCTCTTTCGTCCTCATTCTTTGTTCTTCTCAGAAACCCCAACCACTGCCACATGCTCCGCCTTTCCCATCCCCCACCCACCTCTTTGCCGGCAAGGACCACCGATTCTACCACCCATCATTTCAAGGTTCCGACTTTTTTCCTGGTTTCTTACCAAATCTCTCTGTATTTGATACGATTTTGGTTTGTTTTGTGTGATATATTTGGATGATTTAATTCTGGTTTTTTCTTGCTGTGATAATTAGATTTCTTGTTTATAATTATCTTAAAATTATCATTTTGGCTAGCTTGAGTTCTTGCTGTGATATATTTGTAATTTTTGTTCTGTAATTTTTTTTTTTTTTTTTTTGGAGTGGGTTTTGAGCAATCCAAGCTCCTCTGAAATTAACGACTGTGGCTTGGAAAGATCTCTGAGGAGATGTCTGAAAACCATTTATGAGCATTGTAGGCAAAAAAGGGAAAGGAAGGGAATGCCTTTAATCCGACATCTTCAGGTATCTTCTGAATCACTTTTCTATTGTTCTTGATATTATGTTCAACACTATGATGTAAGCTACTTTAGTGGATGTAATCCCCTATGTAGAGAGTGCACTTGAGTTATTAAAGGATTCAGCACCTACTGAAGCAATCTTAATTTTATTTACTTTTTTCAAAGATGTTAATACTGATTTTATATTAGTTTTAAACAAAGCCACTATTAAAGTTTGAGAAAAGAAAAATCGTAAAAGCTGAATTACCACTAAGATCAGCAGTAAACAAAGAAGGGAAACCTTTGGAATTAAAATGATACGAGGGGCACGTGTTATGTAAAATGAGAGTGAAGTATTCTAGAAGAATAAGAGATGAATTTGATTTGGACATCTACTGATGGAAGGAATATATTTTCTGGATTTGAATTGATGTGCAATATGAAAGTAGATAATTTAACTTACTTTTTATTTCTTATCATTATGTTGCCTTGTAGGTTTGGTTTTCACTTACATAAATTACATTTAGATTTTACAAAATTTAGTGCTGATATATTTTGTCAATTTGGGGGAAGTCGTCTGCTTTTGTTAGTTCCTTTTTTTGGGACATGAAATTCATGCAACTCCTATTTATTTTGCTTGTGTGTGTGTGTGTATTTATATATATTTTGATAGATATTTTGCTTGTGTATATTTAATCTGCTTGTTCGTTTGTATTCATATTTAAATGTATATCAAGGCTCATTTTATTGTGCTTTATTCAGCCACCGCTGTGGGAAAGGTATCAACAACAAGTGAAAGAGTGGGAGCTAGATTTGAACAAAAACAATACCAACATCCCTAATGGATGCCAGGAGCAGGCTGCACCAATTGAAAAGCCACCCATGTTTGCTTTCTGTTTGAAGCGGCGAGGTTCGGAATTTCCCAACAAGGGGTCAAAACAAAGGTCACGTAGGAAGTTTTCAATTTCTGGGGAAAGCAATGCCATCTTGCACTAAAGTGTATGCAAAGAAGCCACCCAGAATTGCTGCCTGAAGTGTATGCAAAGAAGCAAATTGTTGCAGCATTTCATATTGCACTAAATTGCATTGAACTTGATCCAAAGATGTGACTTAGGATGCGAACAGTGTTAGAGAGTCTTGATTGTATAAAATCACAAATAAGAAAGTAAAGAACTTAGTAGAATTTTGGTTCTTGATACTGATTTTTTATGTTTAAGGTGTTTGGTTTGTTAGCAGTTCATTGTTGGAGGGGGATTTTGATGTATTTTTTCTTGGAAATATTTTTGTGAGCCAGTGTATATTTCAACAAATCTATTGCTAAATTTAAAATTCCAGAATTTAAATTTCCATCCACATCACTATATTGCATTCATCAATTTTATTTCCAGAACACTATATTGCATTCATCCTGAACAAATCTATAGCTAAATTTACACTAGAGTATTTTTCTTATAAAAGAGAGCTAGATAAAAGGAAAATTTCAACAAATCTATTGCTAAAATTATACTTCTTGAATTCAAATTTCCATCCACATCACTATATTGCATTCATCTAAAGCTGCCTTTGTTCAAATATGCACATAGATACAAAAATATAGAAATGAGCTTTTCCATTGCATATAAAATATCCACCCTTTGCAATTATAATTGGTACCTAACTAGAAGCTTACTCAAACATGCACATATAGGACCTAATATGTTTAAGTAGCTTCATTAGTTACAAAATATGTTTAAAAAGATTCTATAAGCTCAAATGTGCTGTCCAAAAAATCTGTCCAAATTGTCATATATGCTCCCAAAAATCTGTCAAAGTCTTCCATGTCCAAAAAATACTGTCAAAGTTTTGTCCACTGGTTGTTATAACTATGTAATATGTTGTCCAACTATTGTGCAAAAAACAAGGAAAACAACCAAATATGGTGGTTTTCAAAGTTTATCAATATCAGGATCTACTGAAGCCTGCAAAATATGCCACCAAATATGAATTAGTAAATGAAAAAAAAAAAACTAAAGGAAAATATAAGTTCAAGTTATAGAAAAATTCATAAGGACTATGCACACCTACACCTGACTCAAGCCATATATCCCAACGTGATCTTGTCCAATCAAAAATCCACAATCAAAAGATTCCTACACATGACATTTAAACAAATCAATATTTCATTTTCTATGCTAATGAAAGTAACTGGGTAGTAGGATATTAGACAAGATTTATAAGTAATAGCAATAATTGGTTATAGTCTTCCAAACCAATTTTTAAACCCAGCAAAAAAAACCATAGTTGCTAATAGTCTTCCAAACAGTCACGATGAACAACAACAACAATATTCAGAACTCAAAATACCTAAAAATCCTATTCAACAGAAATTATACTTAAACTCAAACTCCATAAAAATTAGTAAATAAATCCTTGCCACCAACAATAAATACCCATTCAAAACCAACAAAACCGTCAGCTCTTAAGCTATAGAACTCAGCTATGGTAATAATCATAAGGACAAATATTCAAACTTCAAATATAATGCAATTTGAGGAAATAATTATCTTTAAAAAACAATGTTTTTTTTAATTACAATAAATTCAATGAAAATCAGACCTGAACAAATTGAGAACCATTGCATTTGTCACTGTCAGGGAGAATGCCGAGAAACGATGGAGTGGTAGGAGTGGTGGTCCTTGGCGGCGAATATATGGGAGCGGCATCAGCTGAGTGAGAAAGTGAATGGGGCGGAATCGGCGAAGGGGGAAGCGGGTGAAGAGGAGAAATGGAGATATGGTCAAGCGAGATCGGCGGCCACTGCATGTGGCCGTGAGTCTTTGGCCGGTCCGGGGTTCCGAGAAAAACAAAGGTGGAGGAGGAGGATGAGAGGGGCTTGGCTTGGCTGTGTGTCGTTTGGGTTAGATTGAGAGGGTTGCCGGTCTGAGGTTACTGAAGAAAAACAGAGGTGGAGGAGGATGAGAGGGAGGAAGCTCTTGCCGGTTTGAGGTTGCTGAGAAAACAGAGGTAGAGGAGATGAGAGAGAGGAGAGAGGCATTTGTGTTTGAGGAGAAGACTTTTTGACTAACGCTATTAACGTTAGGGTTAACAGCAATCTTCTTAAAATGTGTCATGTGCGTTGCACATGACTTTGCTTATGTGTTTCTTTTAAGCGTTTGACACCTGTTCCTGTTTGCAGCAGTTGCTGCAAACATGTTTGGAGGAAATCCAAACTCTTAAAAAAATAGATTCAACAACTTTTTTTTTTTTGTTTTTGTTTTTTGGAGAAGGAATAGATTCAACAACTTAAAGTTATTGGCCGGCATTAAACATAGGCTAACACCTGCATAAGATTAGAATATATCAAACACAAAAGAAAACAAATTTCAAAAAATAAAAATAAAATAAAGAAGAAAGAAAATTAATTACAATTGCGCGCGGAGAGAAACATCATAGTGGTTGATGGTTATGACGTCATAGAAACATCATAGAAAGAAAATTAATTACAATGACATATTGCATGGTTATGACGTCATCAATGATATCACCTTGAAATGTATCTTTTGATTTTTAATAGAAAAATTCTAATACCATACAATTTTTCACAACTTTCTATCATAACTGGGATATGATAGAAATAATTGATGAATAAAATATAATGAGTTTATGTGTAAATAATAATTTATTACTTACAATGTTACGTCAAAATTATAACAAAAAAAATTGTACAATAATTTATGGGATAATTACAATTTACCCACCTGTGGTTTGACCCGATTTCTATGTGCCTACCCGTGGTTCAAATTTTGACACTTTGCCCACCTGTGCTTCTGACCGTTAGCCCTCCGTAACCCACCTCTCCACTCTCCGTTACTCTAACACAGAAAATGTAAAAAATAAAACCATAAACGGATCAAAACACTCCTCACACGAAGAACATGGACAAACATGAAGAACATACACAAACATGAGAAAAAATAAAACTTAAAGAACTCGTTAGAGTACTAAAATAATTTTAGTCAAATTGAAATGGGGAAATTTTCATTTTAAATATTGTTTTAAAGCGTTTATTTGCCAAAGGAAAAAGAAATTAAAAAAAAAAAAAGACGTTTCTTTCTGAGACTCACACAACAAAGAACAAACTGGGCAAAATCAGTGTCTTTGAAGCACAGAAGATCAGGGCCCACAGAGAAATCTCTGCAAGCAACAAAACCCCAAATGCTCAGCACGAAACCTCTCCATCTCATCACCTCCTCTTTCTCTACAAACTTCTTCCTCCATCTTCGCAATGACGTCGTCCCAGCTCCTCACGAACCCATATTCGTAACAGTCGTCGTCGTAGACCGTCTTTGCCTTCAAAACGGCGTCGACTATTTCCTGCAACGCCACGATCCGACGGCTCACCTTCCTCCTCGCCTCCCTCACCATCGGATTAACTCCGAGCACAGAGTCCAGCTTCAGTAGCAGACCCATCAGCGCCTCGTTCATCCTCATCGTGGGTCTGAGTATGTAAAATTTTTGCTTAGTGGGTCTGAGTTTGTGAAATTTTTTCGTTCATCGTGGGTGGGTCTGGGTTTGTGAAATTTTTTCTTGGTGGTTTAGCAGTTGTGGGTTAGAGTTTGTGACTTGTTTGTGATTTGATTTTGGGTTTGTGATTTGATTGTGGTTTGATTTTGGGTTTGTGACTTGTTTGTGGTTTTGGTGGTTGGGGTTTGAGGTTGAGGGCGGTGGTGGCTATGGCAGTGGGTTGTGGTGGCTGGTGGCAGGGGCATAGAGTTTGAAACTTTGTAACTGATATTCTTAAACTGAAATATGCAGTGACATGAGGTGAAGTTCTGTTTGGTTGCGGAAAAAATTGAGGGACAAAGATTTTTGATAGAAATTTTGTACTGTGAAATTTTGAATTTCTGCATTTTGTACTGTGAAATATTTGATAGAAATTAATTTTCTTCGAATTAAAGATTTTTCTTAGTTACTAGAGAACTTAGCTGGAGTTATTTTCTGTTGAAACAAATGGAACCAACGAAGCGAAAATCTCAGCTCAAGTGCTCAACTCAGTGAAAAGCTTGGATTTCTCTTTCTTTTTGTTGTTGAAGTTTTCGTTTGCCTTCTGATCAATCAAAACAGAGCTTAAAGCATAAGAATCTAAATGATTATTTTCCTTATATGTTTGTTACGGTGGTATAATAATGGTGGTAATTAAAACTGGAGGGTGAGGCGGAGATTACAGCCTTGTTGGACAATTCGGGACTTGAATTCAGCTTTCATAAAAATGTTCTTAAGCAATCCAAAACCCTAACTTTTTGATCTGTTTTGTGTTTTGATTTTGAAAGAAAACGTGTTAGAGTAACGGAGAGTGGAGAGGTGGGTTACGGAGGGCTAACGGTCAGAAGCACAGGTGGGCAAAGTGTCAAAATTTGAACCACGGGTAGGCACATAGAAATCGGGTCAAACCACAAGTGGGTAAATTGTAATTATCCCATAATTTATAGTTGTATAAGTAATCTTTTTAAACACAATGCATCTTATTAAATGAAGGCAAATCGCGCAAAAAGAGATCTTGAAAAGTGAAAATGAGTATTTAATCAAAATTCCACTTTATTAATGGGTTACAATGACACCCACCCACCACTCTGTTATAAAAATTTAATCATGTTTTGTCGTAAGTTATAATTGGTTTAGCTTCGCCCATCTTATAATAATGAAAAACAATATCAATAAGCGCACAACGATATAATAATCAGGGGCAGAGGGAGCGGGGGCAGGTGCCCCTCTGAACTTTAAAATTTTTCCACTAATAATATTATAATGACGTAAAATACTTTATTCCCCCGACACAAAAGACAGAAAAAAATCTTAACATTGATTCACTGAATAGTAGTCTAAACACAAAAGCGTGATGGACCAGACAAAAACGTGCTACAAGTCTACAACTATAATATAAAGCCGTGGGTCTCACTTGGAAATGATTAAAAAAATAACAACCTTGCTACTGGCTACACATACACAGAATAGGAATCAGTACGAGAATAGAACTCTGAAAAAAAAAAAAAAAAAAAAAGTGTATATATGATGCAAACAAAGCACGCCTCCCATTAAAAAAAAAAATCAGCGAATGATTATTTAATCACATATATTAAGGAATATATATTTAAGACTATTGAGTGTAAAGAAATCATGCAACAATTTTAAAATATGAAAAATTATCGAGGGTAATTGAGTAAAATAAGTTAAGTGTGAAAAAATAAATTAAAGTTTACATTTTAGGTTAAATTCTGTATGACAATTACATTAATATATACTCAATAGTCTTGAATAAAATGTAAACTTTAATTGTCAATTAAAGTATATGACAATCATCTCTCCCTCCTCCCAACTAGGAATTTAGCTCTGCCACTGTATAATACAATATATATTTGTACCTTAATTGGGCACTAAAGAAAAAATATATATTCTTCTAATAACCAATTAAACACAAGAAATTTCCAAAGTTAAGCACTAGAAGCCCCAACTTAAGGGTATGTTTGGTTGGGATAAAAGCCAGATGGGTAGAAAATAAGAGATAAAAAAAAACTAAAAATTGGTGTATTTAGTTGGGAGGAGAGAGAGATGAGAAAATTAGTGGGACTCGTGAGTTTTCTCTCCAAGACCATTAAAATACAATCTCCCCAAGTTAGAGAGAAAATTGTGCAACAATATTTAAACAAAAATGTCATTATTAGAGCATTCACAATAGTGGTGCTATATAGGTATATTGGTATATTTTAGCTCCCCAATCACAAAAAACGTGCTACAGCAGTGGAGCTAAATTTATTTTTTTTAGCTTCACTGCTACAGTACACATCTAAAAATAGATGTGTACTGTTCATGAAAGATAAATATATATATATATATATATATATATATATATTATTTTAATCAACCAGTGATTAAAATAAGGGTCATGTTAACGAGTGTCACAAGACATTGGTTAACAATCCAATTAAAGAAAGTTTTTATGGGAAAAGAAAAAAAAAAAAAAAGTAATTAATGTTTTCACAGCTTTTTTCATTTCCCATAAAAGTGATATCAAAACTTTCTTAAAATGGATTCTTAACCAATGCTCCAACGGCACTCGTTAACATTTCCCTTAATACCTGCCTCTCTCTCTCTCTCTCTCTCTCTCTCTCTCATCTCTGAACATCTCTCTCAAGCTCACTCTCACTTCGGCCTCTCACTCTCTCACTCCGGTCTCTCACTCTCTCAACTCCGATCTCCCAAGCTGCCGATCAGCCTCACTCCGGCCTCTCACTCTCTCAACTCTGGTCTCCCAAGCCACCGATCAGAGTGCTTGCTCGTGGATCGCCGACCCACCCCTTCTGCCAACCCAGCTCGCCAATGTGATCGGAGTGCATGCTCGTGGTGGGTTTTTTTTTTTTTTTTTTTTTCTCTGCTGTGGACTGCTGGTGTTGGTGGTGGTTGTGGCTGTGGCTGTGGTTGAGGAAAAATATTGGAAATTTGGGTTTTTTTTTTTTTTTTTTTTTTTTTCCTGTTGTGGATTGGTGGTAGTGGTGGTGGTGGTGGTGGTGTTGGTGGTGGTTGTGGCTGTGGTTGAGGAAAAAGATTGGAGATTTGGGTTTTTTTTTTTTTTTCCTGGTGGTGGTGGTTGTTGTTGTGGCTGTGGCTGTGGCTGTGGCTGATGGTAGAGTGGTTGTAGTTGGTGCTGTGGTTATTTTTTTGGGTAGTAGGGCTGTCCACGGGTCGGGCCGGGTCGGTTTTGGGCCCAAACCGAACTCGACCCGATTGGATCGGGTTAGCAAATTTCAAAACCGTACTCGACCGAATATTCGGGTCGGATCCGACATCACGGATAATCGGTTTTCCGGGTCGGAGTCAACGGTTTGACGGGTCTGGGCCTCAGATTGGGCCGGACTTTTTTCCATATATAAAATTATGATAATTTCAATTTTTTTGGGCCTTTTTAGCCCAAATTACACTATTTGGCAGTTTGCTAAACCCATTGTTTTCAGATTTTTTGAATTCCCAATATATTTCAAATAGGGCCTCATTTTTCTTAATTTATTGGGCCTTCAATCAGGACATATCAAAAAGGCCCAAAAAAGCCTATTCTTTTTATGACCTGCGTTCAAAACAACACACCAAAAAGGTTTTTTTTTTTTTTTTTTTTTTAAATAACCTGTCATCTAAAACAAGATGCACCTATCAATCCAAATAGGTAATCTTTCCCACATTATCCACAAAAAATAAACACAACAACTAATATGTTAATCTGTTGCTCAAAAAAACAAAAAAAAGTAATAAGCAACTAGGCAGTAAGCTGCTCAACACCTATAAAACCAGACAACCACAACAAACAATATTTCCAGCAACAAATAAATTACATAAAACCTATTTCCAGCAACAAATAAATTACATAAAACCTGCCAAGTTGCCAACCACAACAAACAATATTTCCAAAAGGCAGAAAGCTTTTCCAAGCAATATAATTACACAAGGCAGAAAGCTTGGTAGTTACACAATGTTCCAAGCAATATAATTAGTTACAACAATCAAATACCATAGGTATTTCAAAAAAATAGCTTTTCCAAAGCATTGAATGACTACTCTATAGTTTATAAGTCTATAACTAATAGAAAAGAAAACCTATGAACTAAGATTTCTTTTCTATAAGCATTGACAGTTGAGTATTGTTACAAGTTAGAAAAGCAATATGTCCAAAAAAGCCTCCAAAATATTCCCAAAATGCTGCCTTCTTTACAAAATAAATTACCATCCTCCTACAATAGACAAAAAAATATTCAACAAACAATACATTAGTACCTACTACCTAATACAAGACCAACTAGTAAGGAAACCAAGTTTATAACAGTAGGGGGCTAAAGGCAGAATCATACCAAGTCAGTGATTAATCATCAATGCTGATAAAGGGTCGCTTGCCTGAAGTGGAGCCCTTGCTTGAGCTGGTATTTGCTGTTTCAGTTGCTGTTTCAGCTGGAATTTTAACCAATTAAAATTCTTTTTAAGTGATCATGACCCTTTTTGTAAAAAGAAACATCAAATAATCACCAGAGTGACTACATTTTTTTTTTTTTTTTTTTACTAAACACAAAGGAAAATAAAAACCATACCTTAAAGAAAACCGGGTTTCAAACTTGAGGCAGATAATGATACTCTTTCAATCCTGTATAAAATTAAAACAGGATCAAAATTGATTAAAGAAAAGAACAAAGAATTAAAGTATAATAGTTAGGGTTTCTAAGTTTTTTTTAGTTAGGGTTTCATAGTATGAATCTTTGGTTTATTTGATTTTAACATTTAATTTCCATAAAAATTGAAACCAACGAGACTAACAAAAGAGAATGATGAGAAACAAAGAAAAATTACCTTACTGAATCAGTGAAGAGTACACAGTGGCTGGGTGAGGACTAAACACCGGCGGTAGCTATGAAGAGAGGAGTGGACAACGGCGGCGGCGCTAGGCTTTGGAGGCGGAGAGGGGAGTGGGTAACGGCATTGGAGGCGGCTAGGGTTTGTTCTTTGGATTTGGAGAAACGGTACAGAGTCTTTATATTTTATAGAGTGTGGGATTTTGAGAGTTTGAGAGAGTTTGAGAGAGCAAGGCAAAGAACTGAGAGTCTGAGACTGAAGAAGTGAAGAATGGACAGGTGAGGAAGAGTGAAAAGGGGAGGAGGCGTGAATGGGAAGCCATGAGCCCATGCTCTCAACTCTGTCTCTGAAGTGAAAACTGAAGAATGAGGAGACCGTGAAAGGAAGTGAGAGATATCAATCTCTCCCATTTAATTCCCACCGTTAGATTGGCTTTTCATCTTAGATTATAACCGTTGATTTCGAATGGGTTATTGTGCACTGTTACCGGTCATGTCCTGCTCAGTTAGTCAGTTTTGCTCTCATCAACACCATCAATTTTAAAATTTAATTTGAGATGAACGGCTGATATGAATGTTGGGAAGGTGTGTGGTTTCAGTCTCGGCAGTAATTTACTGAGTGGGGATGGGCTGTAGTCAAATCAATAAAGTATTTTTTTATTTATAAATAATTCGGTCGGGTCGGGTTTTTCGGGTGAAATATTTTGAAACCCGAATCCGAACCGAATTATTCGGGTTTTTCATTTGTTAAACCGTGACCGACCGTATGGTGAATTCGGAGCCGTCCGTGGACCTTCGGTTCGGGCGGGTTCGGTCGGGCGGGTCGGTTGATCCGGGTCACTGGACACCCCTAGGTAGTAGGATATATTATTTTGTTGTAATGGTTATATTATTTTATTGTGTTAAAAGCTAAAATAGATCCACTGCTACAGCATGTGTGTAGGTAAAATAGATAAAGTAACTTTTTGTGTAGCTAAATAGCTAAAATTTTTCCTTCACTGCTGTGAATGCTCTTAGAAGCTTCGTGCTGCCTACCTGTCATTGCTTTTTTTTTTTTTTTTTTTTTTTTTGGGCTGTGGGCATGATTTTTTTTTTTTTTTTTTCTTTTAGTTAACTACTTTTCTTTTTATCTTTTTAACTGGCCAGGTTCGGTAGGATTGGTTTTTTTTTTTTGGTTAATTCTTTGCTTCTTTTTTTTTTTTTTAATTTTGTTATTGGACATGATTTTTTTTTTTTATAATAAACTTGGTATGATTGATTTTTTTTGTTGATTTTTTGCTCTTTTTTAATTGAGCATAGTTTTTTATAATAAGAGTATATAAGTCAATTTATATATAATTATTTTTTCCATCATTTCACTTCTCTCCTCAACCAAACAAAAAAATTTTACGTTCTTCCACTTTTCCACCTTGACATCTCGACCAAACAGACCCTAAGGAACTAGCCCGTATTCATTACCAAAAAAAAAAAAAAAAGACTTTTAGTGACTGTCAAAATCACTACAAAAAACAGTTTTAAAATGGTCAATCAAGTGTTGCTAGAAAGTAGAGATGGGCCATTAACCATCTCCTCTCATCCTAATTAGATCTTTTGCCCCGAAAGTGGAGATGATTAAGGTCTTCCTCTTTTCCTTGAATGCAATTATTCTTAGTTATCCAAAAAAAAAAAAAAAAGTGTCGCTAGAGTAGAAAGTGGTACCTAAAGTCCACCGCGATGTAGAGGTTTTTCCTAATTGATGATATAAATATTTTATAACAACGACCACTTTTAACAGCGGTCAAAACCATCGTAAAATGTATAAGAAATTACTTTAAGGCCTCGTTTGGGATGAGAAAATGAAATAGAATGGAAATGAATAAAAAGAATCATTTTAGAATATTCTTTCATTCCCTTGTTTGAGAGTTTTAATGGAGAGAATGGAAAGTCAATTCCCTTATTTGGGAGTTTAAGTGAGAGTGAATGGAATGGGTAGAAGGGAACACTCATTCCTCTTTATTCCCTTAAAATCTCAAATTTTTATTCCCTCAAAAATTGGGAGGAATGAGAGGGAATGAAATTAGATTTAATGATTTTTTTACTAAAACTCCCAAAATACCCCTATATATTCAACTCTTTATTTTAAAATTGGGGTCTAATAGTAACATTGTCATAAAATGATTCCATTCCATTCCCTCCATGTTACTCCCAAACAAGATTACTTACATTCCCTCCATGTCATTCCTTTCCATTCCTTTATTTTAAAACATCCAATCAAGATTACTTAATTTCATTCCATTCCAATCCCTTACTTAAATACATTCCATTCCATTCTATTCATTTCCATTCCCTTATGATCATTCCATTCCATTTCATTCCCTTATGAACTCCCAAACGGAGCCTTAGGAAAAATTACACTTTACCATCCTAAATTATATCTCATGTTATATTTTACACTCTAATATTTTTGAATACACGTTTCGCATCCTAACCTATGACTTCTGTTACATTTTGCACCATGCCGTTAAGTTTGTTGTTAATTTGAATGAAAATTCATATTTTAAAGTGCAAAGTGTAATAAGAAGTATAGTTTAGGGTGGTAAAGTGTAATTTATCTTTTGTTTTTAAAGTATTAAGAAGAGGGGTAGTTAGGTCTTTTCATGTAGTGTCATTTTTTTTCATCCAAGTTAACAGTAAACTTAACATCAAGGTACAAAGTGTAACAAGAATCACAGTTTATGGTGCAAAAAGTACATTCGAAAAGTTTAGGGTGCAAAGTGTAACATGAGGTATAGTTTAAGGTGGAAAAGTATAATTTTTCCCAATTTTTAATGGAAATTACAATACCGCTACAATAGATACATTTTAGTAGTTGTATCATTGTTATGAAGAACCTATAGCAACAGTTTTTTACTTTTATTATGCTACAAGTCTTGTTCGTTTATTTGGGTTCTAGTTAACTTAATTGATATAGTTTTTTATCATCAAATAAGAGATCTAGAGTTTGAACCTATCTACACCAAAAAATCAATTAGTATCTAAGCTCGATATTAAAAATAATAATTATCATGGAGTAGACTTTATACGTTAAAAGTCTATCATATCTTTTAAAAAATAAACATGAAAATAAAAATTCATATTTATGATATATTGTCACGGTTTAGAAACCATTGCTAAATGCTAATGTACAAAAATTTCAATTTTTATTTTTTAAAAATTATTATCAAATTCTAATTGCAAATAAAATGCATATTTAGTATTGAAATCCACACCACCATTCCCGACATTTTGAGTCCTAAGGCAACAACTAAAATAGGGTCTTTACATATATATATATATATATATATATATATATATATATATATATATATATAAATTAAATTAATATTTATTTAATATTTTTATATTATAATATATTTCATTTAAAATATATTTTTCTTGCCTTTTGAGATACAAATTGACTAATTAAATTTTTGTATGCATGTTCTTCTAACATCTCTTTTTCAATCGATAATTTAGCTAATCTACTTAATCTTTTTTGGGACATTGTTGATCTTAGATATGATTTTATTAATTTTAATTTTGAAATACTTCTTTTTGAAGCAACTATAATAGGTATTATTAGTAAAATTCTATAAGCAATGCATGTATTTGGAAATGAATCTAACCTTTTTATATAATTTAGTATGTGAATTGGAGTATATTTTATTTGTAAAATTTCTTTTAAAATTTTTAATTCTAAAAATAAATCTAAACCATCAATATCATAATAAACACCATGTTTGAGAAAAGATTCAAGATTAAGGAAATATTTTTGCAAACCATCATCATCTAGTGATTTCAATTTTGTGAAGTTAAATAGAAAACCAAAAATATCTTCATATATTTGAAATTGTTCAAACCTATTCTTAATTGAACTAATTGCTTTATCTACTATATATAAGAAATAATCAATTCTAAAAGATTCTTCAGCAAATAATGTTGTCTCATTATGAATATTTTCATCAAATTGTTTCTTTCTATAAATTATACGTTTCTCACTAAATACAAGGTTCTATTTTCATTTCAGATGCAATTTTTTTTATATGAATTCATAGCATATGTAAATCTATTTTCTCTATATTCTTTAAAATAAGAAATGAGGTCTTTTAATTGATCTATAGCAACATCAATGTGCATGTCTTTTTATTGTAAATTTTTACTAACAGTGTTGATAGCAAATAATATGTCATACCAAATAGTCATATCCAATAAGAGCTCAAAGCTTTCAATTTCATATTTTGCTAAACAATCAACTTCACTTTTTATTTTAGGATCTTCACTTGTTTTTGCTAATTGTAACAAAGAATCTCTTATTTGTGGAGCTTGGAATTTTATTTCTTTTACGCTTTCAATGCAACTTTCCTAATGTGTTTGTGATAATGACTTAAGAGTTAAATCTGATACATTATCTTGTAAAATTTTCCATCTTTTTGTAAAAGAAGAAAACAATGTATATATGCATTATATAACTCCAAAAAATCATATAGCTTTTGGACAAGAATTGACCATTTCACATAGTATAAGGTTCAGACTATATATGACAACCACATGGTGTGTAAAGTGTTTTAGGATTTCTGTCAAGAAATCTTTTTCGTACCTCTTGATGTTTTCCTTTCATATTAGATATTATCATATTCTTGTCCACGTATATCATTACTATCAAGCTCAAGAATATTTATTATATTTATAATTTCATCAAAAAGACCTTTTCTAGTAGTGTCATCAACTTTTACAAATTCTACAATACTTTCTACTATTTTTATTGGACTTGTAGAAATATCAACACATCGTAATATGAGAGACATTTGTTCTTGACGACTTTCGCATTTAATTGGTGTACAATCAAGTATAATTGAAAAATATTTTGCTTCTTTGATCATTCTAATAACTTTACATTTAATCTCATTTGCTAACAATTGTATCAATTCATTTTGTATTTTATGTCCAAAATAATGATTATGGATTCCACCATTTTGAATATATCTAATATGTTCTTGTATAACTGGATCAAATTTTGCAACCATTTCAATTAGACTTAAATTTTTTCATTATTTTCTTCATAAATCACTTCATTTTTTTCCTCGAAATGCCAAATCATTTTTACCAAAATTCTTTACTACGGTAATAATTCTTAATAAAACCTTTTTCCAATGATCTTTCTCTTTGTTAATTTGTTCTTGGATATTTTTATCAATTGTTTTATTTTTTGACAATCTCATTTTATAATCTAGCCAAGTGTTCATGTTAGTAATATGCTCACTAGTTGTTTCATGGTGTTTCTAATTATAGAACTAATATTTTTCCAATCTCTAGTTCCTTTGTTAACTAGTTGACCAATACATTTAAAATCAAATAACTTGCAATAAAAACAAAATACTTTGTCCGTATCTTTTGAATATGCTAGTTATTTTCTATCATGCTTCTCCTCATTTGATATTTTTGAGTGTAATGAATAGTAGAAAAATGTCTAGAGTTTGCATCTTTAGGAAAATTTATATTATTTTCTCTAATTGGACCTCTTTCTACTATAAAATCTCTCAATTTTGTGTAAATATTTTTCCAATGACCTGGATCATAAATATTTGTTTGAATATAATTTAGCATGTCATCGTTATTTTCATTTTCTTCTAGTTGAACATCATTATGGTGAACTTGTTCATTTGTGAGATTTTCTTCATATTATTTTCATTTTCTTCTAAATTCTTTTGATGTTCATTATCAAGATTTGTTGTATTGCAAAATTGAACATCATTGTTATTTTCATTGTTATCTTGCAATTGTACCGTTTCATTATCTTCTAACTCTTTTTGGTGAATTTCTTGCTCATTTGTAATATTTTCATCTAAATTTTTTGTTGTACTTTGTTTATTACTAATTGTAGGGTCAATTTTTGCAGCCCAAGCCCAAGAAGGTATGGATTTTGAGCCCACTGAACCCAAGACAATAAATTTGTAGAGAGTGAATGAAAGAGCTAGGCTAACAATGAAATAACAGTATTAAACAGCAATGTTTGTGGATGAATTTGTATTAATATGTGCTCGGACAGATGTAAACGCAACGTCCGAAGAGGTGTTTTTCATTCATAAACTTAGGTTACAATTCTTGGAGCTACAGTAATGGAGTACACTCTTTTCTACTTCTGATTTTCGATCCCCCTCTATCAGAGGCACCCTTCTCTTATATAGTACTTCCTTCCTACATCTTCACCGTCCACTTGTTCATCATCTAGACGCCCACTTGAGTGCATGTCCCATCATACTCCCCCTTTAGCCTTGTGTGAGTGGCGGTAGCTGAGAATGCACTGTTCAAGGGTCTTCTCCACATAAATGCGGCCAGGAAGGTAGGTGCAGTGCATTCAATGCGGTGGTTGAAGTCTGTCTCCTTGATATTTCTCTGTTCCTGTTATCTTCATGCGTGTCCGAGGCTCATTTCCCTCCTAACATTTGTCAGAAAGATCACTTGAACCTCCCATACACCTGTCGGGTCAAACTTCTTCGGATCCGAGGATATTGGACTCCTCGGACATATGAACATCTCCTCGGATAGTACACGTGTTCATCTCCAGACATTCTCCTTTTACATGGGCCTCTGACTGAATGTCTTCATCTCCTCAGACGAACAGTGTTCCTCATATAGGGCCTTGGGCCCAATACGTTGGGTTAGGCTTTTCTCCCCCCACATTAGCCCCTCGAAATTGTAGTTTTTCCCTTGCATCCGAAGAGAAAAAGTAGGATTTTGACTTGCCACGGAGCAAAAGCTTGAGAACAGGCAAAATTGAACTGGCACGTGTGTAGACGTAGGGACAGACGCTTCATTAATGCCGCTGCGGTTTCCATATTCTCAAGGCGCTGCATTAATTGCACCAGGTGGCGCTTTGTCCTTCGTATCCAACAGTGACTGACTGATCCAACGGCTGTGGTTTTTCTTCAGAATTTGGGCGGGAGTGCCCCTGACCCTTCGCTTGACCCCGTATAAAACTTCAGAGGAAGTTATTTCTTCCTCACTTTGCAAATCTTTAGACGCTCCAGCAAGAACAAGCGTGCCACTCCGTCCAAATCTCTCAGTCGCCGGTTTCAGACTTCCCCAGAATCATCACGAACCCTTCTACAAGCCTGAAATCCTTTCTCCGATTTAGTCCTGGTGAGTCGTCGTCCACCAAAGCATTTAGTTCTCTCTTCGGCCAGTCGTTTTGTTTAAGCACCATGGGGAAACTCCAGTACCTGGTGGATAGCCCTAAGCAATTGGAGGCGTTTAGGGCCGCATATCGCATACCCCCAAACGTGGGTGTGAGGTATTGCCCCCTAGAAAAAATACTAACAGATCGGAAGACGGGAGAAGTCGTTATCCCCCTCATCGCCTTCAAAGAAGGGGGAATGACGATCCCCATGGGTCCCATCACCACTAGCTACCTTCAGAACCATAGGCTTACTCCCTGGCAATGCGCGCCCAATATGTTTAGGATCCTAGGAGCGATTGAGGACCTTAACCGTCACATAGGATTGGGACTCACCTGGCTCAATGTAGTACATATGTACGAATGCCACAGCCAGCAAGATGCGGGATATTACTTAAAATCCCGGTCGGACGTTGTCAGGCTCATTTCCTGCCTTCCCAAATCCAACAAAGGGATGAAAGACGACTATGTGATCGTCTCGGGCGCATGGAATGACGGCCATCATTGCCCAACCAAGCATGGGAAGCCAGGTGGGACATGTTAGATTTAGGCACACTAACCATAGGCTTAGGGTCCTCGTCTTTTAATGGTTTCTGATTCCTCTTTGGTTGCTATTTCTGAGTTTCTAACCATGTTTTGCTGTGATTTGTAACAGATAAAAGACAAGTTTCTCCTCGGCTCAGCCTTACAAATATTGCCGCCCTTAATTACCTTTTAAGGTCAGAGATTTTCGTGAGCGAGGACGGGCAACTACGATCTGCTCCCCTTATTCTGGGATACACAGGGAAGCCAAAGGGTTTCCAACCAGTCGGCAACGCAATTGTCCAGGGAGACCATCGCCTAGCACGTATTGACATTGGTCGAAAAGGTTTCTTGGCGCCAGACGATCTTGAACCCGTACCCCATCCAAATCCTCGGGCTATAACCCCTCTTGTCCAGCCACTCCAGCAAGTTCCCCTCGGACAAGCGGTTGAGGGTGAGACGGTCGGCTCTTCCACCTCCTCGCTAGAAGAGCAAATAGACAGATTTCAATTTGAGGGAGAGGCTTCAGGAGTGAACCAAGTGGTAGAGGTCTCAGACGCCGAGGAAGAGGCCTACGAACAGTCAGGCGTCCACCTTAATTTACTAGCCACTCATTTCGAAGACTCCTCGGACAACGACATGGATCTGAGGAGTTTAATGAAGGGTAGGGGCAAAAAGCCCGAGCCGAAAGATGCTGGGACGTCTAAACCAGTAGTGACCCTGCCTCCAGTGCCTACGCAAGTCCCTGACCCAGGTTTGAAACCCATACCAAACCTGCAGAAGAAGAGGCCCCACGAGCCTGAAGAGAGGGAGGTGATCGTGCTGCCCAAGACGAATAAACAACAAAAGGTGGCAAGGGACCAACGAAGCAAAAGGGGCTCTTCCACTGAAAACCGAGACGAAAACGTCGCCGACGTCCGCCGAGGAGGAGGACCTCGCAACTGGTCTCCAAGGCTGGAGCTGGATGGCTCCCCCATTCCTTGGGACACATCCCTCAGGAATTATGACGGGGGAAAGGCAGGGTACGTTGCTGAGGCTCTGCAGTAGCCACTCCTTCTCCCACATGACATGGCCTCCTTCAGACGCTTCAACCAGCAGGAGCTATTCTTGTCCCTTAAGAGGGATATAGCCATGGTAAGTGCACTATTCCTTAATTCAGGTTTTATCCTTAATTGGCTTTGCTTCTTTTCTTAACCTAATGTTGAAAATGTTGTCATGCAGATTACTCAGCAGATTTACGTGGCCGAGGAATGGAACAAGGAGTCCTGGCTCAAGGCCCAAGCAGCAGCCCAGTCCCAGTCTGAGGTAGAGGCATCTCTCGGCCAGCTGAAGGTGGAATATGCTCGTATGTCCGAGGAACTTAAAGAGGTGACCACTCAGAAGCGAAGCCTCGATGCTGGGATCAAGAATGTTCAAAAGCAGGCCGAGGAACAGCGTAAACTGCTGAACGCGTCAGAGGTCAACCTGGCGACCGAAAGGGAGCTAGTGAAGGGCCTCAGAGCTGAACTCCAAAAGGCCAAAGAGAGCGCCAAAGCAGCTGAGCAAAAGGCTCAACTGGCCAAGGAGTCAGTTGAAGCTGAGAGGAAGGCGGCGTATCAGTTGGGGGTAGATGTGACCGGTCAGCAGCTTACTGAGCAGTTTGCCTCAGTTAGTCGTGAGTACTGCGACATAACCTGGCAAAAGGCATTGGACGCTGCTGGGGTCCCCTCGGACTCTCCCTTGAGGTTACCTGGGAGGACATACTATGACCCTGATATCCGAGAGATCCCGGTGGATGATCCTTCTGCCCCACAGCTTCTTGAGGCTTCTGAGCCAAATCTGGTCAGCCAAGCTCCTCCGTCCACCCTTGGTGCACCCAAAGAGGCTGGTCAGCCAAGTGACAAGGATAAGCCAGCTGAACCAGTCAAAGGAAAAGGCCAAGGGTCGGGTGAAGAGAAAACTCCTGCTGAGCCCAAGGACCAAGCCCCTGAAGCAACTGCTCGGACAGGCCAGGCTGCTGACCCCGTGCTCCCTCCAGCAAAAGAATAGATGTATAGGGCTTTTGTTTTTGCACCTGTACTTTCTTTTGTTTTATCCAAGGAATTGTAAACTCTTCTTTTATTTATAGAATGGCTTCCCATTTGTCTCTGATGTTTTTAATACATGTCTTACTACTTATTACTGTTGCATATAACTGCACATTGCACTTATAACGAAATAATGCAAATAAACTTGATTGATACATCATACTGATGGTGTGAGTAATTAAAATTGATATTGAAAAGAACAATCCGAATAAAAGTTACTAACAGGTAATGATTGCAGCGAGTAGTTGTGTAAGTGAGACAGTCATAAGTATAACTAAGGAAGACAGTCATAAGTGAGAATTAATTTAAACGTGGTCAGGAATTTTAGCACTAAGCCCCAGTGACAATAGCTGTGTGGGGGTATTGACTAACCTGTGTCATTTGATTCAAGGACCACGGGGGACGAACATATTCGAGTGTTAACTAATCCTAATCATTTGGTCCGAGGACTACAGGCATGATTGGATTTAAGTTTAAACACTTAGAGAACTGCACCGGAGTGTTAACTAACCCTAATCATCTGGTCCGAGGACTACAGGCATGATTGGATTTAAGTTTAAACACTTAGAGAACTGCGACGGAGTGTTAACTAACCCTAATCATCTGGTCCGAGGACTACAGGCATGATTGGATTTAAGTTTAAACACTTAGAGAACTGCGACGGAGTGTTAACTAACCCTAATCATCTGGTCCGAGGACTACAGGCATGATTGGATTTAAGTTTAAACACTATAGAACTGTAACTGAGTGTTAACTAACCCTAATCATCTGGTCCGAGGACTACAAGCATGATTGGATTTAAGTTTAAACACTATAGAACTGTAACTGAGTGTTAACTAACCCTAATCATCTAGTCCGAGGACTACAGGCATGATTGGATTTAAGTTTAAACACTATAGAACTGTAACTGAGTGTTAACTAACCCTAATCATCTGGTCCGAGGACTACAGGCATGATTGGATTTAAGTTTAAACACTATAGAACTGTAACGGAGTGTTAACTAACCCTAATCATCTGGTCCGAGGACTACAGGCATGATTGGATTTAAGTTTAAACACTATGGAACTGTAACTGAGTGTTAACTAACCCTAATCATCTGGTCCGAGGACTACATGCATGATTGGATTTAAGTTTAAACACTATAGAACTGTAACGGAGTGTTAACTAACCCTAATCATTTGGTCCGAGGACTACAGGCATGATTGGATTTAAGTTTAAACACTTGAGTTAGTGGCGAATAAGTGTTAACCAACCCTAATCATCTGGTCCGAGGACTACAGACATGACTGGATTTAAGTTTAAACACTTGAGAGAAGACTTTACGCAGTGAATTGGCACATCGGTTGAAGAAAAGATTCGATTAATAATAGTACCTCTTGAGGTTATTTACATTCCATGGACGTGGTATTACATGACCATCTAGGTCTTCCAAGAAATATGCCCCAATGCCTGCTCCTGAAGTGATGCGATATGGCCCTTCCCAATTGGGTCCTAGTTTTCCCCAAGCTGGATTCTTTGCGGTGCCCACAACTTTCCTCAACACTAGATCACCAGGCTCTAGAGGCCTTAGCTTTACGTTAGCATCATAGCCTTGCCTGAGTTTCTGTTGGTAATGTGCCAGCCGAACCATTGCATTCTCCCTTCTTTCCTCAATCAAGTCTAAACTCTTCTGCAGTTGCTCATCGTTGTCGGCCGGACTGAACGAGCTAGTTTTTAACTTTGGGAACCCGGTCTCCAAAGGAATGACAGCTTCAACCCCATAGGTCATTGAGAAGGGGGTCTCTCCAGTAGACCTACGAGGCGTAGTCCTGTAAGCCCAAAGTACGTGTGGCAGTTCTTCTACCCATTTGCCATTTGCATCATCCAGCCTCTTCTTTAAGCCATTCAGTATGACCTTGTTGACAGCTTCTGCTTGTCCATTACCCTGGGGATAGGTTGGAGTGGAGTGTCTGTTCATAATTCCCAGCTCACTGCAGTAATTCCTGAATGCCTTGCTATCGAACTGTAAGCCGTTGTCCGAGATGAGAGTGTGAGGAACTCCAAACCGAGTGACAATATTCTTCCACACGAACTTTTGCACATCAACATCTCTGATATTGGCTAGTGGCTCGGCTTCAACCCACTTGGTGAAATAGTCTGTGCCGACCAGGAGGTACTTCTTGTTTCCTGCAGCTTTGGGGAAGGGTCCCACAATATCCAAGCCCCATTGGGCGAAGGGCCATGGGCTAGATAGCGGATTAAGATTTCCCCCTAGCTGGTGAATGTTTGGAGCGAAGCGCTGACATTGATCACACCTTTTGACATATTCGTGTGCCTCCTTTTGCATGTTAGGCCACCAATAGCCTTGGGTGAGGGCTCGGTGTGCCAAGGACCTACCTCCAGTGTGGCTCCCACAGATTCCTTCGTGCAGCTCTTCTAGTAATGGCTCAGTCGCCTCGGGGTGCATGCATAACAAGTATGGTCTCGAGTAGGAGCGTCTGTATAATTTCTAGTCCTCGGATAACCAGAATTTAGTCGCCTTCCTCCGAACTTTATCAGCTTCTCCCTTCTCTTCAGGCAATATATCTTCTTTGAGAAATTTGATTAAAGGATCCACCCAGCACGGCCCGGCCCTGACCAGGTGAACCTGGACTGCCTCTGCTTTCGCCTCTGTAGGCCTGTGCAAGTCTTCGACGAGGATGATCCTCGGCAGGTCTTGCGCCGAAGAGGTGGCAAGCGTGGCCAAGGAGTCAGCATGTGAGTTGCCACTTCTGGGGATGTGCAGCAAACTGAAAGAGTCGAACTCTGATTGCAGATGTTTAACACGACCCAAGTACCCCTGCATTATTTCGTCCTTTGCCTCAAACTCGCCTTGTACTTGACCTACTACCAATCTTGAGTCCGAGAACAACTCCACGGACTTCCCACCCATTCTACGGACCATAGTCATTCCTATCAGTAGGGCCTCATACTCCGCCTCATTATTTGTTGCTGAGAAGTCCAGCCTTAACGATTTCTCGATAATGATTTTCTCGGGGGATATCAATACCAGCCCAACTCCAGAACCTCTTTGGTTTACCGCGCCATCAACGTACACTTCCCAATGGGAGGGATTCTGTTGGGAGATCATGCCAACTGATTTTTCATCCATGCCTGACATGGGCTTTACTTCTTCTAACTGGGGCTCCGTGAACTCAGCCACCAAATCCGCGAGGACCTGTCCCTTGACCGATGTGCGGGGCATATATCTTATATCGAAAGCCCCTAAGATTGTACCCCACTTGGCAATCCGACCAGTGTAATCAGCACTTCGGAGTACAACTTTGAGTGGGAGTTGAGTGAGAACAATGACCGTGTGGGCCTGGAAGTAGTGAGGTAGCTTCCGTGTGCCAAGCACTACTGCTAGGATAGCCTTCTCCAGAGGCAAGTAACGAATCTCAGCCTCGTGCAGTGACTTGCTTACGTAATAAACGGGCCTTTGTACACCAGAGTCTGATCGTATCAACACCAGGCTCACCGCACAGGGAGCTACAGCGATGTAGGCGAACAGTACCTCATCTGGCTCAGGACTGGACATGATTGGTGGCCGAGCTAGATAATCCTTGAGTTGCTGGAATGCCAAAGCACATTCCTCAGTCCATTCGAATCCCTTCCACTTGTTGAGTAGAGAGAAAAAGGGCCGACACCTGTCTGCTGATCTAGAGATGAACCGATTGAGGGCAGCAGTCATTCTGGTTAGTTTCTGAACCTCCTTGGGATTCCGAGGAGCTCGTAGATCGTTGATGGCCTTTATCTGGTCGGGGTTGACCTCAATTCCTCTGTGGGTGACCATGTATCCCAAAAACTTGCCGGACCCCACCCCAAATGAGCACTTAGAAGCATTTAGTCGTAGCTTGTACTTTCGTAGAATCTCAAAGGTACTTTCAAGGTCCTTCACATGCTCGGCTACAACCTTGCTCTTCACCACCATGTCATCTATGTAAACCTCGATATTTTTGCCCAGCTGTGGCTCGAACATCCTCGTCATCATCCTCTGGTAGGTAGCACCCGCGTTCTTCAAGCCAAACGGCATCACTTTATAGTGGTAGTTACCAATAGGGGTGACAAAAGCAGTTTTCTTCTGGTCCTCCGGGGCTAATGGTATCTGGTGGTAGCCTTGGAAGGCGTCTAGGAAGCTCATCCGAGGGTGGCCAACAGTGGCATCTACCAGCTGATCAATTTTCGGCATAGGGAATGGATCTTTAGGGCAGGCCCTATTCAAATCGGTGAAATCTACGTACACTCGCCATTTCCCACTCTTCTTCTTTACCACCACGGTATTTGCCAGCCATTCAGGATAAAAAACTTCTTTGATAGCCCCAGCTTGTTTGAGTTTCGCTACCTCCTCTCTCACTGCTTCAGCATGTTCCTTGGACGGGCGCCGAATAGGCTGTTTCTTGGGGGTGACCAGTGGATTCATCTTCAAGTGGTGGCATATAAACTCCGGGTCTACCCCTGGGGCTTCGTAAGCACTCCAGGCAAACACATCGAGATTTCGCTTGAGGAACTCTATCAGCTCTTCCCTATCTTGAAGAGGCAGCTGAGATCCGACTTGAAAGAACCTATCAGGATCATCTCCAATAACCACTTTTGTCAAATCCTCACATCGAGTGCCTTCATCTGGATCTTCGATGGGCAATCCCCGAGACTGTAGTTGCTATAAATCCCTTTCGGCTATGTCCAAGGACTCGGTTGGGGTCCTATGTTGAATGGCAGCTACCAGGCACTGTCGAGCAACAGACTGGTCTCCTCGGATCTCATGTATCTGCCCTTCTGATGGATATTTGACCTTTTGGTGCAAAGTAGAGGGAACAGCCCCAAGTGCGTGAATCCAAGGTCTGCCTACGAGTGCCGTGTAGGGCGAATATGCGTCCACAACTATAAAGTCCAACTCCACCACCTCGGAGCCGGACTGCACAGGTAAGCGTATCCGGCCTTTCGGGATGACAGGCCTTCCTTCAAAGCTCAAGAGGGGGGAATCGTATGGCGTCAGGTCTTGGGGTTTTAGGCCTAGCCCCTTGTAGAGGTCTGGGTACATTATCTCCACAGCACTACCCTGGTCCACCATCACCCTCTTTACATCGTACTCTCCTATTCTGAGGGTGATGACTAGTGCATCATCATGGGGTTGGATGGTGCCAATCATGTCTTCGTCCGAGAACCCCATAACCAGCGGGGCACCAGAATTAGCTCTCTTCGGTGCTCGGCTTGACTCCCCTACGGATGGTCGGCCTACCGACATAACTTTCAATGGCCAAGATCCTGTTCTCCCCGGCGCGGCGAAGACAACGTTTATAGTCCCTAGCGGCGGCTTTGAGGGATCATCTCTGCGTGGCCCTGAGCCCGCCTGCCCTCGGCCGCTGGAGGGGTGCAAGAGGTGTTTCAGTTTACCATCGCGAACCAATTGGTCCAAGTGATCCCACAGGCTCCTACAATCTTCTGTGGTATGCCCATGGTCTTGATGGTACTAGCAGTAGAGATTATGGTTGCGTCTCTCGGGGTTTCCTACCATCTTGTTCGGCCACCTAAAGAATGATTCATTCTTGATTTTTTTCAGGACCTGGTGTACTGGCTCTTTGAACACGGTGTTGACCGATTGAGGATTCGTCGATCCTGATTGCCCGGCAAAATCCCTCCGCGGTTTATTGTAATTGTAACGGTCCGACCTCGAATCCCTCCTCTCCTGGGGGATAACCTTGTCCTTTCCCTTGCCCTGCTGCTGATCTTCTTCAACCCTCTTATACTTTTCTATGCGGTCCATTAGTTGACGCACGTTTGTGACCGGTGTGCCAGATAAAGATGTCCTCAAACCGTGGTCAGTGGGGAGGCCGAGCTTGAACGTGATGAGGGCCATTGTATCATTGTTGCCCTCCATATCATTGAACATCTCCCAGTATCTGTCTGAATATGCCTTCAAGGACTCGCCTTCCTACATGGACAAGGATAGCAGTGAAGAGAAGGGTCTGGCCACTCTTCAGCATGTGACAAAACGGGAGCCGAATGCCTGAGTGAGCTCTTTGAAGGAGTTGATGGAGCCTGCCTTCAAACCGTCAAACCACCTCATGGCAACAGGCCCAAGACTGGAAGGGAAAAACTTGCACATCAGAGCTTCATCTCTGGAGTAGACAGCCATCCTCTGGTTAAAATGACTCACATGCTCCACGGGGTCAGTTTTACCATTGTAGATGGTGAACGTTGGCTGGTTGAAGCACCGAGGGAGTCTGGCCTCCTCAATCCTGCGCGTGAAGGGTGACTTAGATATCTGATTCAGGGCCCTGTTCATGGCATCGTTCTCCATGTCCTCACGTGATGGGCTTCTACGTTGCCTCTTACGATGGGACTCCTCTTCATAGGTGTAGGACTCGCTGGCTGGTGTCCTAGATTTATGCTCATAAGAGATATCCTGCTCGTCATCAAGATCCTCTTCAGAATATGAGGAAGCCCGTTTCCTCTTTGCATAGCGCAACTCTCTGTTTAGTTTTTCTACTTCCAGTTGTAAGTCACGGTTCTTCTCTGCATGAGACATGTGACTTCCGCCCTGTGACTGGCTCTGGCTAAGGCGCACAGTGTGTACACTGCCCTCACGATTTTGTCTCCTCTCTAAGTTGACAAAAGGGTTCACGTGTTGGGATGCCCTGGATTCTGCTTGTTGTTCACCTTGTCCTGCCATCATCAACTGTTGTTTTCACTCTTGCACAAGCTCTCCCCACAGACGGCGCCAATTGTAGGGTCAATTTTTGCAGCTCAAGCCCAAGAAGGTATGGATTTTGAGCCCACTGAACCCAAGACAATAAATTTGTAGAGAGTGGGTGAAAGAGCTAGGTTAACAATGAAATAACAGTATTAAATAGCAATGTTTGTGGATGAATTTGTATTAATATGTGCTCGGACAGATGTAAACGCAACGTCCGAAGAGGTGTTTTTCATTCATAAACTTAGGTTACAATTCTTGGAGCTACAGTAATGGAGTACACTCTTTTCTACTTCTGATTTTCGATCCCCCTCTATCAGAGGCACCCTTCTCTTATATAGTACTTCCTTCCTACATCTTCACCGTCCACTTGTTCATCATCTAGACGCCCACTTGAGTGCATGTCCCATCATACTCCCCCTTTAGCCTTGTGTGAGTGGCGGTAGCTGAGAATGCACTGTTTAAGGGTCTTCTCCACATAAATGCGGCCAGAAAGGTAGGTGCAGTGCATTCAATGCGGTGGTTGAAGTCTGTCTCCTTAATATTTCTCTGTTCCTGTTATCTTCATGCGTGTCCGAGCCTCATTTCCCTCCTAACATTTGTCAGAAAGATCACTTGAACCTCCCATACACCTGTCGGGTCAAACTTCTTCGGATCCGAGGATATTGGACTCCTCGGACATATGAACATCTCCTCGGATAGTACACATGTTCATCTCCAGACATTCTCCTTTTACATGGGCCTCTGACTGAATGTCTTCATCTCCTCGGACGAACAGTGTTCCTCATATAGGGCCTTGGGCCCAATACGTTGGGTTGGGCTTTTCTCCCCCCACACTAATAATAAATTTATTCATTGATCCTTTAATTTTTAGACTCAATTAATTTTTCTTCTTTTTTTAAATTTTTTTTTCATATCCAAATGCATCTTTTCTAATAGACATTTCTAATCCAACAATATTTACAAATAAAATAAACATTATCTATAACATATTTTCATAAATTAATTTTTTTTCTCACTACCCCCTCTTTTTCAAAATTTTGAGGCCCTCCTTTTACTTGGGGGTCTTAAGCAATGGCTTAATTGGCCTAGTGAAAAGGCCAGCCCCTTCATATTTAAAATTTGGTTTGAAGTTTAGGGGAGGGGGAATAAAAAATGACCTCATTTCACTAAATGAAACGAGGTTTTTTAAAACTGCCACAAAAACATAACATATACCAATGGTTTATTTCAATGGTTTTGAAAACTGCCGAAAAATAAAATTAATAAAATTAGTAATAATTAACTACAATGACCGTTAATAAAACCACTGCTATAGATTAATTTATGACAGCGGTAAAAAAGAAGCCTTAATGAATCCTTTTTAGTAACAATTTCTACGACCACTGAGAAAAGTAAAATAAAAATTATTGTGAACTCATTTCCTGTAGTAAAACTTACACTAATTGGACTCTCAAATTTTAGAGTATCTTACTTTCACGCAATTCACAGGTTCAACAAACAATCGATATTTCACAATCAATGATGAATCACTATCTATGACATATTCCTATTTCTTATTTTATTCAATTCTTACGTTACGTCTCTCCCTTGTCTATAAAATACAAATAAGCCTAACAAGTAACAAGCCAACAAATGGTGGGTCATATTGACACTTTTTATTTTTATTTTTAATGGGACCTGTTGACTACTTTATGAGAAAAATAAATTTCCTAAAACTTAGCAGCGGAGGAAAGCAAAAACTAGTTGTCATCAACTATATTAAGTTCTGACACATTCGAATCACTCTTGAAGGACAAGGCAATGATGTGTCTTAGTGAAAAATTGGTTAATTGCACATATTCATTTGGACCTCCAGGGGTTTTAGAACTTTAGGGGCTCAACTCAACTATGAAAACTCGCAATCATCACCCCACTGACCCCAGTTATAACAAAGCTTGCAAAATCCATCCCATAACTGGCTATGGGATGGGCTTTTGGCTATGGAGAATTCATTTTTTTGGGTCAAATGACTTTTAAGTGATCGTTAATTTCACTGGTCAATCAAATTGTAGGGTGAAATTTGCTAGTTTAATTTGGTGCGATTGGGGTGATGATTGCAATTCTCATAGTTCATAGTGCAAATTATCAACACCCATAATTTGAGGTGGATATGAGCAATTATATATGTGTGTGTGTGAGAGATAAGTGAACTAAAAAGGCTTGTATGTAATGATTTCCATACCGCCATCTGGGGTTATAAATATTAGACAGAATAAGATATCAAGAAAAGTGGCCTGCAATAACTTCAAAAGACCACAACATAATATTTTAGGCAAGACAAAAGATAACAAGATAAACTGTGTAAAAAAAAAAAAAAATTCTAAAATTATAGGGAAATGTCATGTCCACAACATTTTCACAATAAATTTTAAGTGATAAGTTGTTAGAGGATGTTATGGGTGGGCAAAAAAATAGTTTAGTTGTGAATTTAAACTAGAATCAATAACAATTTACCACCTATGATTTGTTATGAAAGTATTGTAAAAATATTGTGAAAATGTTATAGACGTAACACTTTTCCAAATTATATGAATAATAAAGAATATGTACAATATCACAAATACAACAATTCAAAATGTCATGTCACTACTCACAAGTATCGTCTCAAAATTAGAAATAACAAGTTTTATTACTCTTTTTTTTTTTTTTTAGGAACCATTTTTATTACTACTAGATACTAACTCGTACTATGCAAGGGATAATTAAATAAATATCAAAACTATTTAGTTTACATGAGGGTACTATGACTTGAAAATGATAACAAAAAACTTACGCTACATGCATGTATAGTTAAATTCATTACTATAAAAGTGAATTTACATTTGCTTTGAACAATCCTTTTTATATGAGATTAGTGAAAAATGTTCAAATCATTATCATTATGGCAAGGATATAGTGGTAATGATATAGAAGATGGACAAAAAACTTCTTCAAATTAGTTAATGAATATAGGCCCGAAAAATTAAATCTAGAAGACATTATGTCCTCATACTGCAATAAGAAAAGTAAGATTATGATAATTGGTGCATGTCAAATGAATGTGGTGGCACTCAGGAAATTAATTTATAGGTTGAAAGTTTCAATTCTCATATCTTCCAATAAGAGGCCATATTTAATTAGAAAATTGCATAAGAAATTTTAGAGCAAACCTTTTTTTTATAGGAATTTTAGAGCAAACCTTAGTTTGGGTTCTTGCACCTATTGGACCTAATTTTCAGAACTTTTATTTCCTATCCAACACTGCAAGTTTGATTCCAGAGAAGAAAACACATACCCCATCTAAGATAGAAAATTGTAAGTTTAAAAAATGTAAAGGGAAAAACAAAGTGAACATGAGATAAATGGAAAAGGAACATGCTATTATGTCTACACTATCATATAAATCACCAACCCAAATTGAAGCTTAATCCTATTTATAGAGAAGATGATATAATAACCACTATTTGCTAGGACTAAAAAAAAACCATTGCTTAAAGCATTTTAAGTTCCAAAAGTGGTGTTTCCCCAACAGCTCAACACTATTATTACATCCCATAACCCATTAATTATCTACTATTACAATAGACCTTCCTAGGCAAACTTCATCCTCACCTACTAAATGGGCTTTTAAGAGAAGAAATACCTCATATTCTCATCATTCAAATGGTTATCTGCAAATAGAAGCTAAACCCAATGCAAGATCTTTATCCAACCTATTAAAACTATCCATAAAATTCAACTTAGACATTTCATCAAGCATGTGGAGTTCACTTTAAAGAACAATACCAAGAAAATAAATAATCTTCTCAGCTAATGGCATAACAAAAGAGAGGCACACCCCAAGAATTAATATTTCCTTATACTTCATTGCTTTGTTTAATCTTTTTATAAAAAAATATATCTAACAAAAACTACAAAATAATCTACAATCTCAAACCAAATTTATAGTGCATAATATCACTAATCCAGAAAAATAAACATGCATATTAGACAAAACTCAAAGTCAAAAAGATTCTTAAACCCAAAAAGGGACTCTGCTCTCATTCACATAAACAACAAATAAAACGATGAGTTAGTCTCTATTTGCAAACAACTTGAGAATGACTTGGTGTGATATGAAACTCAGCCAATAGTACTTTTGCAGGTCTTATGATCTTGTTGGGGTGTACCTGAACATGTTTAAAGCAATATTTGTTTCTTGTGTAAGCACCCACAATTCGAACTCCTCCTTTGTAAGCCGTTGCCGCACCTCACTACGTTGTTGCAGAACATCTGAACGCACTACCAATAAAAGGGGTAGACATTGGGCGGCTCAAAATTGGTTAGATTGGCTTCATTGGCTTGGTGGGTATACTGTCAATGGGGTGGTTTTTCTGTGTCTGTAGGTTTTTAGTTTAGGTTTTTCATAGATAAAATTTTGTAGTCAGGGTTTTCAAAACTTGCGTGAAGGGTTAAGTTAAAAAATTAAAAAAATAGGTGAAAAATTGTGAGGCCTCCAAAGTTTATGGGTCAAATTTTGGTGAGGTCAATATATAGTCAAACATTTTCAGTTTTATAATATATATATATATATATATATATATATATATATATATAGATTTAGAAGTGTTTGATTGAATAAATATGAGATGGTAAGTACCAATTAACTTTTAAGATTTTTTTTCTAATAAGATTTGCCAAAAAAAGAGAGCCAATGATGAACCTAGATGAGGACTAATAAAGTAATAATTGTAAAACTGTTGCACCCGTGGCACTTCTCCTAGTTTCAAATTATCAGCAATTTAATTTTTAAATTTCTCAACTTTCATAAATGTTAATTTTTTATCATCCATATTTGCTATTCAAAATTTCCCAGACCGCTTAGTAACTCGAAATTCCAATTTATTATTTCAATGGCAGCTTAGAAAAGGACACCAAAACTGAAATTTCAAGCATTGAAGTCATGTTCGACCGGGCTTGATTTTTCATTGACCATGGAAAACATTTTCTATTAATTTGCATTTATTATCATACGATTCATACCAAGCACGAGAAAATATGAAAATATTTTTTTTTAAATTTCTTTTAGCATAATTATGAGTAAATAATAAAGTTTATCCAGCATAATTATTGATACCTGTGCGTATAATATCTGAGATGATATTTGAGCATAAGCTGAAATTAACAAAAAATCACACTTCTCTTGTGGGCTCAACTAAATAGGTCTTCCATGTTGAAGGTTCTACATATGACAAGCTCTATACACATGATTTTTCTAGGAGCTATTAATACACTAAACAAAATATGGACATACTTTCACTTTTTCTAAAATAATTGTATTAATATGGAAAAACTACGTTTTAATCATTATCTTTCAGAAACCCAAACATGTCTTACGTAATAGTAAACCACCAAGATAGCATCCACGTTAGATGTATGTCTACAACAACATTTTCTTCTCTGTAATTTGAATGCTTATGATGTCATTCTACATCATTACACTCTTTTTCATGTGCAACATTACCATTAACTCCAGAAACAAGCTCAGCTTCAACTATCTGGGAAGGCAACCGCTCATACATTCTAGACCCCAATGGAAGAAGCTTATAATGCCCCAAGGTAAGAGTCTGGCTAAGCTTCTCATAATTCCACCTCTGCTGAATATAGACCGCTATTGCAAGAATAATTGCTGTCACAGGTATTGCAATATCCCCAAACTTGGAGTAAAAATCCATATTTGGGTTGACAAACTCATAATCTTCAGCAAAGTAAGGATTCCGAACAGGTGCTCTTATGTAATCATAAAAATGAGGGAACAGTCTGACTGCCGTGATTCCAATGAAATAGAGTTTCCTGAGTGGTTTACAATCAATCTGCCACACAAAGTTGCCAATAATTTGAGGGAGCAGGAAAAAATCTTGAACAAGACCCACATATTCTTCTAGTACTGCTTCCCATTCCCACAACATGTGGGAATTTCCCCTTGATACTAAATGTGATTTCACCCGGATAAGCCCCTGGCTAGTCTTCATACTATGAATGATAAGAACTATTACATACCCGATGACATGGATTGTAACGGTAGTAAGAAGTACCCGCTTATCACTAGGGACACGATGTGGTTCTAAAGGGGCTCGTGTTAACGATCTGATGCGAGATTTCCATACCTTCTGACATAGTCTCAAAGTCAGTAGAAATGAGACCATTACAAGAAGCTTCACAGTGTAATCCATTATATGAAACCACTGATTGTTCTCAAGATCATAAGATGACGTCTCATAAGTTTCAGAAGAGATTCTCTTGAAGAGAGCTTCTGCACCTGTGATCAGAGGAAGACTATAACCAAGAGCTTGGACACCTAGCATAACAAGTGATATATAGGGGACATAATCCAAATTATGCTTGATGTAGAACAGCTGGCTTAAAATGCAAGCAATTGCCAGTGAAAGTGTCAAAATACGGAGGATCCCCTCAACACCCCTATGAGATAGAATGTCTTCCCGCTGCTTCCTGTACATAATTGGAAAAGTTTCGAGCTTGATTGTACTAAAGTGGAGAGGGTCATCTTCAGTTCTTTTGCTAACTATGGAAATCATTGCTGTTGGATTGACTAACCACCGAGTTGTAGTGGGAGGGTATGACACCACCACCTCAACTAAACAGTCCATCCCAGCTTCAAGATCCATGCTCTCAAATAAGATCTTCCACGATGCTCGGACATCCCTGCAACCAACTAAATACATCTTTCCAACATGTGGGTCATAAAGACCCTCCAAGAAAAGCATAGAAAAGTTTCCATAATCTTTTCCAGTGAGGCTGAGCTGTGCTGATACATTGAGGAGGAGCTGCTTTTCAGTGTATTCAGCCTTGGTGTGGTAAGGGGTCTCCTCATCTGTGGTGGAACCATTGTGTGAAGACCAGTAACGCCCAAACAATGGACCAACTGAAAGAATTTCCAGTTGAACATCAGTTCTAGGCCATGAATGACTAGAAGATGGATCAGGAAATGCAGAGACATGAAGGGTGAGATCTTCCGATAGAAGCGAAAGACTAACTAGGAATGCCTCTGTGTCCTCCAGTTTGGGGAATTGAAGAAAAGACTTCTTGATGACAGTTCGAAAAGTGAAGGGCTCATTCTCTTCTAGGATAGTACCAGCTGCAACAAATTTTGTGTAGATGTAATTTGGACGGGAAACTTTAAAATAATTCCACAGCTCTGTTGGTTGCACTAGCTTTTCAAATGATAAAGGAAAGTATGATGCATTCTTCTTATTTGTGCTAGAAAAACTCCCAAAAATAATGCTCCGTTGCTTTATGGAAAATGAAATAGGTATATACAAACAGATCCGAGAATCACACCCACTCCCTTCAGCATCAACAACTCCAAGACAGCCAACCATGCAAAGCTGCCCACTAGAAGACTTCCAAACTCCCTCAGCAGCAACAGTCATGTTGCCAAGCCCAGATCTCAGTGCTGCAGCATACTGATTCTCCGATGGAGGAACAGCTCTAAACAATGCTGAAACCCTTGCAGAACTGACATTTCCCCGAGAAACTTTTTGCTCACACTTAACATTCTGCATGTAAAGTTTAACACCTTTAAAGCCCCCATCTGTTGCTTTAATCTCCTTATCTGACACAAATGGACCCAACTTACTGCAAAACACATCTGTGCTATTACATCTCCAGTTTGGCACAACTGTGAAAGCCTGATCCTGAGTAACTTCTTCAAGTATTTCACAAAAAAAAAATTCTTTATAGATTTTAATGCCTCCATCCATCAAGCTATCCTGGTATGGATATGGATCACATGCTTTGGACACAATCTTTTCAGACCCAAACTTATAGTCTGCCAACTTGCCCAGCTGGGATGAAATGTGAATCACATCAAAGTACTTAGGGTTTGATTTTGGATTTAAACTTCTCAACTCCCCTTGGATCGCCCTGTTTGTTAACGTGAATGTCTTGGGAAAGCGTAGAACAAACAGAATTCGATCATCTTGCAAAAGAGGAGGCTGGTCATATCTCGGAATAGAAACCTTCACCCATTCCCATGGATCCATAGAATTGGGCTCCCTAGATGGCAACATTGTGCTTCCCAACAAACATAACACTCTTTCCCCACCATTTTTCTTTGATTCAGTGTAAATCCCTTCAAAGGCAATTGAGAGCTCAGAATGGCCAGGCCATATCCTAAACTGAGGACTTCCATGGTACCTACTATTCTCAAATGTACCAGCTAGAGTCATGCCCATGACCAAGAACCCACTGACACTCACAGACTTCCTAGATCGATGGGCATGATCAACGTCCATTACCCAAAAAGAAACCAAATTTAATGGATCCACAACATCGGATGAATTCTTTAGCACATCTCTATCATCAAATGGCATTATTGGAGCCTTACCTGCCTCCTGCCTCCAATCCCCATGGACAAAAAAGAGTTCTTCTTTGATACTAAAAACTCTATTGTCTTCAGCTCTCAATTCAGAGGCAGAAGATAAAACAGAAGCACATTCTTTTTTCACTTCATCTATTCTATCGTACTTGTAGATTTCAGGATCTTCTTCAGAGAAGTATGACTTTGCAGACCCCAAGACCAATAGCCCATACACACACCAAACAAAAATAGCCAAAGATGCAATCTTCATGATCCCAATTGTTCAAATTTAATAACTTTCTTCAAAAACTCTCAGCTACCCACTAAACAAAAACCAGAGAAGTTCAAAACCCAAGTGCTCTATCAGAGATTTCTATAGGACAAGTATAGTTTTGGTAGTTAGTAGTAACACCCACTAGGCATACACATGAAGCTAGTTACATGACATAACCATGAACAACATAGGAGCATGTAAGAGAAATAAGTGTATGGTGGCAATTCTATGAGACATTTGATGTGAGGAAGACAAACCTGAAATTGGGGTTGTTCATTTGTGTCCTCTTTGCTTAGATATCTTTGAAGATGAACCCCACTTGCTGAAATTTGGTAAAGAACTTGGTACTTCGTAGAACCTCGCTTTGTGTCTGAACTCTAGATCTTGGGGTTGGGGAGAGAAAGAGTGAAGTTGAAGTGGTTCTGGGGCAGCTGACCAATTTCTTTCTTTATAGTAACTCTTTATCCCACAACTTTTCGAAGCGCGTGTAATGCAATAGAGTGAATGGACCTTTTTTTTTTTTTTTTTTTTTTTTGAAACAGAGTCAATGAGAAGGAAATTTCCCATTTTAATTTTTCAACTACCTTTCTGCTTCCCTCGAGCGTTACTCAAGATCAACTTCTCATTCGTTAATTTGGTAGGAATTCTTCTATAAATTGTGCAATGACACCTCATGTTTTCAACAATGATGAATAAAACTAGGAAAATTTATAATGATCTCAGGAAAAAAAAAAAAAGGAAAATTTATAATGAGAGCTTTTCATGAGGTAGTTTATACCATTATACTTTATAGTTTTTTTTTTTTTTTGGAAAATGCTAACGAGATTCATTATTAATTCTTGAATAATAAATAACAAAGTTCGGCCTAATGATTCTCAAGGCACAATAAATCTATAAAGTTATAAGTTCAAGACTACTTCTAACCAACATTTAAAGGACACCCTAAAAAATGATATAATTATAGCGATTCTAGTCATTGATAACTCAAATATTATGATAGCAGGCATGAACTGAACACTTTTCCAGCGACATCAGAGGAGGTTAAGACGGCACTTTTTTATATAGACTCAATGGTAAATTCGCTTTCTTTTTTTAGAAACTCTAGCATATTGTAAGGCCTGATGTAACGAAGGCCACTTTATCGATTCTAAACTTAGGCCATCTATTTGCATAAAATGAATTACACTCATATAGCTGTGATCCCAAAGAAGAAGAACCCATAGTCCGTCACAGAGTGTCGACCAATCAGTTTGGGTAATGTAGTGTCTAGAAATTATTCTGAAGTTCTTGCCAATAGACTTAAAATTATCCAACTAAATGTGATATTTGATACTTAAAGTGCTTTTGTTCTTGATAGAATTATTACTGACAACGCTACTATAGCTTTTGAGTTACTCCACATAATGCGTAAATAGAAGGTGGGGTAAGGTGGGATAGATTGTAATGAAATTAGACATAAATAAGGCATATAATTGAGTGGAATAGGGTTTTCTCAGACAAATGATGCTACAGTTGAGCTTAGCAGAGTGATGGGTAAACTTGACCATGGAAAGTGTATACACAGCCTCCTATTCAGTACTTATAACTGCAAAACCTAGGGGTTAATTTTATTAACCCATATCGTGGTATCAAACGGGATAACCCCCTCTTACCATACCTATTTCTCGTATGTGTTGAAGGATTGTCTTTTTTATTGAGGAAGGCGGCAGAGAATCAATAAATTCAAGGTGTCCTATCTTGTAAGTATGGTGTTCACATCACTCATTGTTTGCAAACTAGTATAATGTTTTGCCAGGCGAAAGTGGAGGAGTGTCAACAACTAATCAATATTTTTGGTCACTACGAGGTTGCATTGGGTCAGGCAATAAGGATGTGTTTGGATACTGCTTATTTTGCTCAAAATTGAAAACTGAATATACTGTAGCAAAATAATTTTTAAATGTATGAATAGTGCCGTGAGACCCATTTTTAATGAAAGTTTTGTTGAAAAAAGAGGTTTGTGGGTCCCGTGAACAATGCACAGGACCCACTGGACCCATTTTCTCATGTCTGAAATCCGCTTCTCAAAAAAAAAAAAAAAAAAAACACAAATGCAAACGCAGAATCAGCTGTATCCAAACGGGTACTTAATAAAGAAATCTCTTTGTTTTTCACTAGAAATACAAGACCGGAAGTGAAGGACGAGATCCAGAATTGTTAGGGCCCAAGTCATGACTATGTGCGAGAAATACCTTGGTTTGCCAATGATTGGGGGAAGTCTAAAGTGGGCACTTTCAAAGGTATAAAAGAATGGATTGTTAAAAGAGTAATGGGTTGGAAGGAAAATTTTAGTTCCAAGGTGGGATGAGAAATTCTAATAAAAACTATAGCATAAGTCATTTCAACTTACTTGGTGAGCATATTCAAAATTTTAAAGACACTTTGTGCTGACATCAAATTTAGCTCTAGTCAAATATTGGTGGGGGCAAACTCGAAACGAAAAGAAGATTTCCTAGATTAATTAGAGCAAACTTCAACCCAAATGAGAGATGGAATTTCAAGATATACATGCTTTTAATTTAGTCATGCTCGCTAAACATGTTTGGAAGTTGATATGTTGCCAACAAATAGAGATAGTGTGTCATCTATTGTGAGAATGTCCATTTGCTAGGAACATATGGCTCTGGTTCGGAGAAATTATAAGGTCTTCATGGTGGACAAGTGACATGATTCACCATTCCACTAAAAGACTCTTACCTGTTTAAAATTGTTAAGTCAGAAATTTTTTTTAAACAGAAACTGATTATTGACTCAAAAATTTTAAACAAATGGGAGTCTTTTAGTGAAATGATGGACAGACAAGTCACGTGATCCACCATGAAGGCTGTATAATTTCTCTCTGGTTCGAGGCAGAGTGTAGAAATGTGCGAATGATGAGCATGATTTTTTTATGTTGTTTCGGTGAGTGATTGAGAAACTGGGACTGAAAACGCTCGAAAGATGGGTAGTAATTGTATGGACTATTTGGAATGCTTGCAATAGATTCTGCTTTGAAAATGTTCAAGTTCATTCGAAGAAAATTTTAAATGGAGCTATAGTACTACTAGAAGACTATCATAAGCAAATAACAATGCAACGTTGCCTATGTGTTTTTGGTCTTATTCTATTTTGGTTATTATATGTTAGTATCTCAATGTTTCTAGTCCACTCTTCCTTGGATGGACATGGTCTTTTAGTCCAAGCTATTGATATATACGAATTTTTCCTTCTGTTATTTAATACAAATTTCTATCTCTTCTCAAAAGAAAAATAATAATAATAATCACGATAGCTCCGTATCAATATCTGATTAACGTTCTTCTCACTAAAAAAAAAAAATCTGATTAACGTGTGAGAGCTCTGAATTCTTAGTTTGGTATCATCATTTAGATTTATCTTATTATGGAAAAAAAAATGAATTAACGTATATTATATTTTAAACGATATATGAGAAATCATAGGGAATTTATACAAACATGCTCATAAGTTATAACTTTTTATCATTTTTTAGTATATTTTATCTTTTTTACTATATATATATATATATATAATATTCTATCATCCTTATCTAGTAAAACTTTATAATGTCAATTTAACACTTTGTTTATAATTTATGAAGCAATATTAAGTATTAACTTTTTTTTTTTAATTTTTGGAGAAGATATTAACTATTAAGTTAATCTATACGATTTCTAAAAAAAAAGAAAAAAAAGTTAAAAGTTAACCTATACGTTATTCCATTAATTTAATTAATTTAAAGTATACCACTATTCCAAGGACAAAGTCAAATTAGGTTTTTTGGCTAAACAAGTCACATTTAGGGATGTGCATTCAATCCACCAACCCTACAAAACCAACCCAATCTAACCCAATATCTAAAGTTGGTTTTTGTGGATTGGTGAGTTAGGTTGGATTGCAACTTTTTTTTAGTCTTGAGTTGGGTCGATAGTTTTTTCAACCCATCTGACCCAAACCAACTTGGCATATATATAATTTTATTTTATTACACTTATTTTAGTAGTATATTTTAATTTAGATTGGTATTTTGAGAATTAATTTTGATGAATTTGGAAATTTGGAGTAAAATTTAGGCATATAATGCAAATTGTAATAATTTATCAAAAAAAAATATAAATAATTGATGAAAAGACGAGTTGAAATATTTAAAGTTTAAACTCAACCCAACCGAAACAAACCCACTTCACTTGTGATGGTTGGATTTGGTTGAGAATTTCTCAAACAAATAAAGGTAATATCAAATTGAAAACAACTCTCTAACCCGTCCCATTCTGACTCATGCACACCCATCACGTTAGCTAAGCTAGCTACCTCAATAATGAAACTTTGGCCCAAGTTCTTCAGAACTATGAACTTTAAGTTCTTCAGAACTATAAACTTTAACTTAGCTAATGTAAACAAATAAGTTTCAGATTGAGATATCTTTGACCCGATAATTTCTATGGTTTTGAAACCTTGACCATTTATTAAACCGTAAAAGAGAGAGGTTCAAGATTTTTGAGGTCGAACCGGGGTCGAACCGTGATAATGTCATAATTAATTTAATAATTATTTTAAATATATATATAAAAATATTAAATTAGTAAAAAAAAAATTTGACTAAAATAATCTAAATAAATACTTTTTTAAATGCATTTTTATATCACTAATTTTATTATAATGTTTCAAAATCCAACTTAATAGTATAATAATAATAATAATAATAATGAGTCAGAAACTTTCAAACTCATTTTTGTCATTTCCAAGGCCTTGTCATGTCACACGTGCTAGGCTCACCAAACTAAAAGCAAAAATAAAGTTGAAAGAAGTCATCTACTTAAACTGAAGGCAGGAGACCATGAAGAACGAAAGAAGAAGCAGTGAAGAAACAAAGAAGAAGAAGAAGGAGTTGCGTCGTATGTGATGGGTTAGGTGTTTTTTTTTTTTTTTAAGAGCTTGGCCTGAGCCGTAAGACCCGCTCTCTGTTTTCTTGGCCCTCTGTTTTCTTTTTCTCTCTCGCAATTTGTTTTTGTATTTTTTTATATTCAAATTCTTTATGGACTGAGATCTGTTTTCCAGCCAAATATAGTAAAAAAATGGAATCGTGCGAACCTCTAAAACCGGCCACAGTTCTCAGAACCGTACGGTTTGAGCGGTTTCATGCATTTTTCACATAGAGAGATCTTAGAGTTAAAAGAACCGGAATGATGAGGGGTTCACGGTTTTTCCATTCGGACCGTACGGTCCGGTCCAGTTTCAAAACCATGATAATTTCTTCATTTCCATTTATATTTTAGCCATATTTTAATACCATATCCACCCAATGATCTAGCTAGTGTGTATGCATTATAAATTTAAAATATTTTAAACTAAAAGGAGAGTTGTTGAATACTATGAAGAGGTGAGTCTTTTGGCTAAATATTGCCAAAATTAAAACATTTTTACATTATAGGTACTGTTTGAAGTTTTTTGGCAAAATGAGGAGAGAGGTTGAATTTCGGCAACAGCGTTGCCGAAATTCAACAAAAGTAAGAGAGAGAATTAGGAAAGAGAAAAAGCAAACAGTGACTTTGAATTTCGGCAACAGTGTTGCCGAAATTCATCTGCCCATTTTTTCCACGCTGCCCGTAAGTGTGAGTGTGAGAAGTGGAATAAGGGGTGCCCGGGGAAAAAAAAAAGTAATTTCGGCAATGGTGTTACCGAAAATAGTAGAAAAAAAAAAGTGAATGCCAAAATTTAAAGAAAAATATAATGTGCTATGTACACAATATTTTTACAATATTTTCTTTGGCTATCACAATTTAAATTTGACATTGAGATTACTATTTTAATTTAACAATAACAACAAGTAACAACTTAATACTTAGAATTTGTTGTAAAAATATTGTAAAAATTATGTGCACCTATTATTTCTTAAAAAATAAATGTAATGAATTTGCCGAAAATTTTGTGGCAATTGTGACTTGCCGAAAATGGGAGAAAAAAAGAAAAAGTTTTACTGGGTTTGTGGCAATTTCTGGGAAAAAAATTAAAGACTTTTTTTTTTCAATTGTCGAAATTAGTTAAAAAAAAAAAAACCCAACCAATTTTGGAAATACCATTGCCAAAATTGTGGGAAAAATTTTCTCACAATTTCGGCAATGGCATTGCCACAATTGGGGAAATTTTTGTTTTTTTTTTTTTTCAATTGTGGGGTTTTTTTTTTCCCAATTGTGGCAATCGCATTGTCGAAATTGTTTCAATTGCCACAATTGAAAAAAAATAAAAATAATTTTTTTTTCCAAACGGTATTAGGAAAATTTTTTTTTTTTTTCAAATGGGACAATAACATTGCCAAAAGAAAAACTTATTTTTTCCTATTGCCGAAATTCCGCAACGCCATTGCCACAATGAGTAAAAAAAAAAACCCAACCAATTTCGGAAATACCATTGCCGAATTTGTGGGAAAAATTTTCCCACAATTTCGGCAATGGTATTGCCACAATTGGGGAAATTTTTGTTTTTTTTTTTTTTTTCAATTGTGGGTTTTTTTTTTTTCAATTGTGGCAATCGCATTGCTGAAATTGTTTCAATTGCCACAATTAAAAAAAATAAAAATAAATTTTTTTTTCCAAACGGTATTAGGGAAATTTTTTTTTTTTCAAGTGGGACAATGACATTGCCAAAAGAAAAACTTATTTTTTCCTATTGCCGAATTTCCGCAACGCCATTGCCAAAATTAGTAAAAAAAAAAAAAAAAAAAAAAAAAAAACCCAACCAATTTCGGAAATACCATTGCCGAAATTGTGGGAAAAAATTTCCCACAATTTCGGCAATGGTATTGCCACAATTGGGGAAATTTTTGTTTTTTTTGTTTTTTTTCCAATTGTGGGTTTTTTTTTTCAATTGTGGCAATCGCATTGCCGAAATTGTTTCAATTGCCACAATTGAAAAAAAAATAAAAATAAAATTTTTTTTCCAAACGTTATTAGGGAATTTTTTTTTTTTTTTTTCAAATGGGGAAATGACATTGCCAAAAGAAAAACTTTTTTTTTCCTATTGCCGAAATTCGGCAACGCCATTGCCACAATTAGTTTAAAAAAAAAAAAAAAACCCAAAATTTTGCCCCAATTTCAGCTATACCATTGCCGAAATTGTGGGGAAATTTTCTCTTTTCCCACAATCTCGGGCCACAATTAGAAAAAATTAAAAATAAAAACTTTTTTTTTCCCAATTGTGGCAATGGCATTGCCGAAATTGTAAAATTTTCTCCACTATTTCGGCAATGACATTGCCACAATTGGAAAAAAAAAAAAAAAGTTTTCTCCTAATTGTGGCAATGCTATTGCCGAAATAGTGGGGAAAACATTTTTTCCCCACTATTTCGGCAATGCCATTGCCACAATTTGGGAAAAACTTTTTTTTTTTTTTTTCAATTGTGGCAATGTCCTTGCCGAATTTGAGGGGAAAAATTTTCACAATTTCGGCAATGCCGTTGCCACAATTAGAAAAATAAAAATAAAAACTTTTTTTTCTCAATTGTGGCAATGGTATTACCGAAATTGTAGGGAAAATTTTTTTCCCCATTCCGGCAATGATTTTCCTCACAATTTCGGCAATAGCATTGCTACAATTGGAAAAAAAAAGTACTTTTTTTTTCCCAATTGTGGCAATGGTATTGCCGAAATTGTGGGGAAATTTTTTTTCCCACAATCTCAGGCCACAATTAGAAAAAATTAAAAATAAAAACTTTTTCTTTCCCAAATGTGGAAAATTTTCTCCACTATTTCGGCAATGACATTGCCACAATTAAAAAAAAAAAAGTTTTCCCCTAATTGTGGCAATGCCATTGCCAAAATAGTGGGGAAAATTTTTTTCCCCACTATTTCGGCAATGGCAATGCCACAATTGGGAAAAACTTTTTTTTCCAAGTGTGGCAATCCCCCACTATTTCGGCAATGGCATTGCCACAATTAGGGAAAAACTTTTTTTTTTTTTCAATTGTGGCAATGTCATTGCCGAAATTGTGGGGAAAAATTTTCGTACTTTTTTTCAATTGTGGCAATGGTATTGCCGAAATTGTGGGAAAAAAAATTTTCTCCACAATTTCGGCAATGCCGTTGCCACAATTAGAAAAAAAAAAAAAAAACTTTTTTTCCCAATTGTAAAAGCAATACAAAGTCCTAGAAACGTCTTCAAACGTAACCTTTCACCCGTCACTGTTTACTATCTATCCATTTGTCAAAAACATATCTCTGAAGAAATCCAATCCTGCACACAGCCCCCTACGCAGCATGACACTTGTTGCCAAGCTTCACTTCTTCAGAGTCATATAAAGACAAGAAGATGGCAGATCCTTATCTCCCATAAGATTCTTCAAAAGCTAGACCCTACTCTTGTGACGGACACATGTATTTTTTTCCCCACTATTTCGGCAATGGCATTGCCACAATTAGGGAAAAACTTTTTTTTTTTACTTGTGCCATTGCCGAAATTGTGGGGAAAAATTTTCCCCACAATTTCGGCAATACCATTGCCACAATTGGGAAAAAAAAAATAATAAAGACTTTTTTTTCCCCAATTGTGGCAATGGTATTGCCAAAATTGTGGGGAAATTTTTTTTTCCACAATTTCGGCAATGCCGTTGTCACAATTAAAAAAAATAAAAATAAAAACTTTTTTTTCTTAATTGTGCCAATGTCATTGCCGAAATAGTGGAGAAAATTTTACAATTTCGCCATTGCCACAATTGGGAAAAAAAAGTTTTTATTTTTAATTTTTTCTAATTGTGGCCCGAGATTGTGGGAAAAGAAATTTCCCCACAATTTCGGCAATACCATTGCCACAATTGGGAAAATTTCCCCACTTTTTTTTTTTTAACTAATTGTGGCAATGGCGTTGCCGAATTTCGGCAATAGGAAAAAATAAGTTTTTCTTTTGGCAATGTCATTGCCCCATTTGAAAAAAAAAAAAATTCCCTAATAACGTTTGGAAAAAAAAATTTTATTTTTATTTTTTTTTCAATTGTGGTAATTGAAACAATTTCGGCAATGCGATTGCCACAATTGGAAAAAAAAAAAACCCACAATTGGAAAAAAAAAAAACAAAAATTTCCCCAATTGTGGCAATGCCATTGCCGAAATTGTGGGAAAATTTTTCCCACAATTTCGGCAATGGTATTTCCGAAATTGGTTGGGTTTTTTTTTATTTACTAATTGTGGCAATGGCGTTGCCGAATTTCGGCAATAGGAAAAAATAAGTTTTTCTTTTGGCAATGTCATTGTCCCACTTGAAAAAAAAAAATTTCCCTAATACCGTTTGGAAAAAAAAAAATTTATTTTTATTTTTTTTAATTGTGGCAATTGAAACAATTTCAGCAATGCGATTGCCACAATTGAAAAAAAAAAAAAAAAAACAAAAATTTCCCCAATTGTGGCAATACCATTGCCGAAATTGTGGGAAAATTTTTCCCACAAATTCGGCAATGGTATTTCCGAAATTGGTTGGGTTTTTTTTTTTTTTTTACTAATTGTGGCAATGGCATTGCGGAATTTCGGCAATAGGAAAAAATAAGGTTTTCTTTTGGCAATGTTATTGTCCCATTTGAAAAAAAAAAAATTTCCTAATACCGTTTGGAAAAAAAAAAAAAAAAATTATTTTTTTTTCAATTGTGGCAATTGAAACAATTTTGACAATGCGATTGCCACAATGAAAAAAAAAACAAAAATTTGCCCCAATTGTGGCAATGCCATTGCCGAAATTAGGGGAAATTTTTCCCCACAATTTCGGCAATGGTATTGCCGAAATTGGTTGGGATTTTTTTTTTTTTTTTTTAACTAATTGCGGCAATGACATTGCCGAATTTCGGCAATTGGAAAAAAAAAAGTTTTTAATTTTTTTTCCCAGAAAATTGCCACAAACCCAGTAAAAAAAAAATTTTCCTCCCATTTTCGGCAAGTCGCAATTGCCACAAAATTTTCGGCAAATTCATTAAACTTTTTTTTAGAGAAATAATAGGTGCACATTATTTTTACAATATTTTTACAACAAATTCTAAGTATCAAGTTGTTACTTGTTGTTATTCTTAAATTAAAATAGTAATCTCAATGTCAAATTTAAATTGTGATAGCCAAAGAAAATATTGTAAAAATATTGTGTACATAGCACATTATATTTTTCTTTAAATTTTGGCATTCACCTTTTTTTTCTACTATTTTCGGTAATACCATTGCCGAAATTACTTTTTTTTTTTTTCCCGGGCACCCCTTATTCCACTTCTCACACTCACACTTACGGGCAGCGTGGAAAAAATGGGCAGATGAATTTCGGCAACACTGTTGCCGAAATTCAAAGTCACTGTTTGCTTTTTCTCTTTCCTAATTCTCTCTCTTACTTTTGTTGAATTTCGGCAACGCTGTTGCCGAAATTCAACCTCTCTCCTCATTTTGCCAAAAAACTTCAAACAGTACCTATAATGTAAAAATGTTTTAATTTTGGCAATATTTAGCCAAAAGACTCATGAAGAGGTGGTACCTTAACTAATTTACTAACAGCTAAATTTTAACCTAAAAGAAGGAGAGCTGTTGATTACTATGAAGAGGTGGTACCTTAACTAACTTACTAACAACCCAAATAGGTAGATTACACATGAGAGCATTAGTATAAGACTACTCAAACTAACATTTAGTCAAATATTTAGCTAAGTCCATTTAAAAGATGGATTTTGGTAATTTGAAAGCAATTTTTAAGTATCTACACTAGTCTTCTTGTACTCACAAGCCTGCATCACAAGCATCTTAATGTTCCCACCAAGCAGATGTGGACATGCCAACAAGCCAACAATACTGTAGACATATATAAAAATTGGTAATAATTGATTAATTGATTTTCAACTTAACCAAGCCAAACCCTGACATAGAAAGAGCAAAAGCATACAATACATGTTTCATATATTCGGTCCAGTGCCAATAAGAATCGAGATCTAGTTTAGCCAATTGATTCAAAAAGCCAGTGAAAGAAATCTCATGCTCAGTATGTTTCCAACCTTAATCATATTGGCATATTCTTCCTATACTTGGACTTTAAAGTGAAGTTTCGGGATTGTCTTAGTTCTGCTTCCAACTACTGATGGGAGAAGGCTTGGACATATGGCATACGAGAATAATGTGTGAAATGAAAGGCTGGAAACAGAGCTGGAGATGAGCGCTAGCCAATGGTTAATACTTTAGAAAGTACCTTGGCAATTACCAGTAATGCCCCTATCAACCTTAGTAGTGTTACTTACGTGGCTAACGGAACAATAACTTGGCATTCTTTTTTAATGACATGACATGTTTTTCATTAAAAAATTACAAAATAAATTTACACAAACAATATTTACAACCCAGTACCAAATTAAAAAAAGTATTTTCTACCGTTGTACAAAGCCCTAGTTGCCACCGTTGATGGAGACCTAAGCCCTAGCTGCTATCGGCAACAGCCCAAGCCCTAGCTGCCACCGGTTCCTTATTTCTTCAAGTTTGATATGCTTGGTGTTCGTGTGCCAACAATTATCACCTCTCCTTTCTGGATCAAGAAAGGGACTAGTAAGTTTTAGCATTGGTCTGTGAATCAGTATGGTCTTTCTATATAGATTTGTTGTTGTTTGTGTTGCATGACCTTTGTTTATACCCAAAAAAATAAAAAAATTAAAAAATTAAAAAAGCCTTTTTATTAGTAAATAGCTTAAAATGTGGTGGAGTCCTGCTTTCTCATTGGTCCCAATTCGATTACAAATAGTTAACCTTTTCTTTGCTGGTGGGCGGTGTAGATTGAAAGCTTTGAGAATTGAATTCTGGTTTTGCTTCTTGCTTAATTCTGTATTTTAAGGAATTGGAGCCGATGGTAGCTAGGGCTTGGAATTTTGTTTTTTGAAAGCTTTGAGAATTGAATTCTGTTCCATTAGCCATGTAAGTAACACCACTAATGGCAGTTAGTAAAAAAACTAATACAACTCAGTTTTAAAACTTGAGGGACCAATTGTGCTCGCTTCAAATTTGACGGACCAATTACGCACACAGGGTAAACTTGAGAAACCAACATTGTAGTTTCGCCTATAAAATTCAATCCTTTAAATCAACACCAAATATTTAGGTTGTATTAAATTAAACTTTAATACTTATAAATTTAGTTTTCTTTAGTTCAAAATCACTTTTTGCTTAATTAAGCGACTAATAGATAAATTTTTTACCAATTTGATACTAACATATTAATTCCCTCCAATATTTGTAAATTTTTTTAACCTATATAGTTTTAAATATTTTTACTATCAATTTCATTAAATAATAGCCATGTCATTTTAGCATTATAGGTAATATTCATATCTTTTATGTTTTATGTATCATCCCCAAAAAGTGTGATAACCAAATCATGCCAAATATGTTCATTGCTCAAATAAACTTTTTTTTAAAATATTTTGTAAAATTTACCTAACTTTTCATGCAAAAGATGCTTGAACCATCTCTTGGTCTAAATATTATGTTAGACTAGTATTATGTTGTATGGAAAAAAAAAATCAAATAATATAATTAAAACAGATAAAAAAAATAAAAAAAAAAAAGAACAAATATTTTAAGCCACTTGATGAATGCATATCAAATAAGACTATTTTTTTTTTAATATAAAAAATCAAAGATAAAAATCGATTATAAAATCATTTAAAATAAATAATAGAACTTCTTTTAAATTTATTGAAACTTTTGACAATTAAGTGTTAAGCCAGTATTTTAATGTTATTAAATCTTCATAATAGAATTTCATTTTAAGTAAACTATATATGTTAATTGTAAGGACACAGTTTGAGTCCTGAGCCCAAAAGTTAAAAGGATCCAAGCCCATAGACCCCAATACAATGAATTTGTAGATAGTGGATGGGAAAACTAGGTTCTAATGAGTTAGGAAACGATTATAGTGGGTCCAAATGACAATAAAGTAAAAGTGGACTGGTTGTATCTAATGAAAATCGTCATCGCCACAGTCCGAGAAGATCAGTTCTTGTATATAATTCTTGAAGTTGATTACAAGTACAGTTCTTATTACTACAGTCTTTTTCTCTTAATTCTCCGATCCTTTTCTCACAAGGCTTCCCTTCTATTTTATACTATCTTTTTTCTTTCATCTCTGCCCTTCACGTGTAAATTAGATTGTTGGTGTTGATACTTATCACATCAGCACCTTTCTGAAGTCTTTGGGGAGTAACTGTAAGGCTAAAAACTACTGTTCAGGTATCACTTCCTCATTAATGCAGCTAGAGAGTTAGCTGCAGAGTATTCAATGCAGTGGTAGCATCTTTCTCTTAGATATTTCCTAGCTCCCATTTGTCTTGTACGTTCACAATGCATATCCTTATCAATAGAACTTCCTGGAACGTCACTCTGGATGACAGAACACACTTTCTGACCTCTGCTTCGTTTAGCTGAGGAGATAATCCTCCTCAGCCTACCTTCCCCAACCTTCCCATTTGTAGTTTGCTCATGGAGTTCTGAGTCTCACATCTTCATTACTGTTTATTTGTCCTCGGACCACTAAGCGTTCTCATACAAGGCCCAAGGCCCAACATATATTCTTGGACCTATCAACCCTACATTAATAATTTTATATAAATACAATAAGACTGGCAAAATTATATTGTACAACCTGTAATACTTAAATTGAGCTATATAATGCAAGTACAACATATAAGATCCAACTTTTATAGTTAAAACAAATTGGGGCAGATTATTGAAATAATATAAAATAAATAATGAAATTTATAAAAACAAAAAACTTTGTATTAGAATTTAATCGGTCATAGTATTTTTTAAAAACATTTTAAAGTTTTAGGAATAGAGTTTCACATTATTTTAATGAATAATAACAAAAGAAGAGGGTATTTCTTTGATGGAACTACTTCATACACAACTTTTATTATATAATAATATATAATATGTTATAGGAAGATTTGAGCATAACATGAGCTTATATAATATTAATTTTATTTTGAATATTTTGGTGGCAGAAATTAAATGGCCGATAGTGTGCCAAAGGTCTTATGCTTTTGCATGGTATATATGAATATTATTACTTTTAATTAATAGTGACTAATTGAAGGTATGGATTGAAAATACTGTTTAAAAATCTCATGGTCTATAAACTTTTTCAAATTTAAGGTTTAATTTGAAAACAACAAAAGTTATACAGCAATGATGTAATTTACCAAAATCATTAATGAAGTTTATCCGCTTGGCACAAAAAGAGTGTAGGTACTTGGTGCAACAATAACTTTTAGAACCCAAATTTTATCATATTGTAAAGTTGTGATTTACAACTATGTTTTATGTTGGCTTTATTCTATGACAAAAAATGTTGTAATTGCTTTAATTTTGTTCCTTGTATTTTGTGGGATTTTATTGTATTGGGTTTAGTATTAAGTTGGTGATGACTCAAGCTTAAGTGAAGATCAAGTGGATTTCGCAAGAAGCTCGCGAAAAGCTAACCCGCGAAGTAGCCACGTGAGAAGCACATGACTGGAAGCTGAACAGTCGTGCCAGACTGTTAGTTTCGCGAGTGTCTCGCGAGTAAGGCCTTCCCGCGAGATAGTCGCGAAACATTCTGCCTAGAGGATTTTTAAGTGTAACTTTCTTACCCTTCACCTATACTATATATACCCTCATTACCCACAAATGTAAATGAGGTTATTCAGAGAGAAAAACCCTAGATAAGTTTTCTACAACACACACACCCATCTTTTAGAGAGAGAGCTACACATGCTTAGTGAGAAATCATTCTAGCCTCTTCTCCTTCCCTCTCCCATTGTCATACCTTGAAAGGAGATTTGTACCCAAACACAACCCACACCTTTTAGAGTGTAGAGAGTGTTTTGGAGCTTGGGAAGCTTTGGGGATTTGCCAAAAGAAGTTGGCGAGGCTTGGCGGATGCAATTGGGCGTATTGCGGGATTCAAAAAGCTAGACAAGACATAGTTCAGAGAAGCCTTGTTGGAGTAGGAGCTTGGAGAGTTTAGGTACATTGGGTAGATTAGGCCTGGAAGGTCTCTTGCTATTCTTGTATCCCAACTTATTGTCTAGTGGATCGATTTACTGCTTGGAGGGCAGCGGAGAGGTTTTTCGCCGAGTTCTTCGGTTTCCTCTTCGATAACACATCGTTGTGTTATCTTGTGTTTGCATCTATCTTCCCTTACTTTTGTGCTCTATATTTTAATGTTTGTTGTTCATGTTTATGCACAAGAGTAGTTATCGGTTTATTGCGCTTCATTTACTTTTGTTCCGCACTTAGATAAGTTAAAGTAAAAGCAATCTAGCCGTAATCTTTAATTTGGGGGTCTAAACAGCTCTTGTGTTTTTACACAATTTCGAGCTTTCACATATAGTATGTATTTTGGTTGTAGTATTTAGATTACAAATTTCCAATTTAGAACCTTTTGAAACAATTACATTATAGCTTGAATCTTGATGGTATTTTTTCTTCTCTCCGTGAAGCATGTTTCTAATTTGGCTTTAACCTATCCAAGGATAAATGGCAAGAAGGGAGGCCTTGATTCCCAAAAAATGTCACTTTTTGACATAGGATGGCAAACATATTTTTTAGAAAAAATTATATTAACTTTTTATGATTGAGATCAGGCACAATACCTAAGAGCATTCACATCAAGAATATTAAAATTTTTGGCTTTTAACAAGTCAAAATGCTACTTTATCTATTTTAACACCTCACTTTATAATACACCCAGCATCAAAGATTCTATTATTTTTACAACTTTATTTAAATATTATTTTTTTATTCTCTATATGTTTCTTTCTCTCTCTTCTTATATGTGTCTCTCCCTTTCTCTAAAAACCCACCACTTTCTTCTAAATCCAAGCAAACCCACACCCACGGCTAGTCACTACCAACCACCACCACCAAAAAGAAAAAAAAATAAAACCACCAGCCGGCGCCACCATAGCTAAAACAACTGCCACTGTCACCACAACCCACAACCATGACCACCAACTACCAAAATCACAATCAAATCACATACCCAAACCCCACAACCTCATCACCATTCACCACCAACAACCGGAAAAAGAAAAAGAAAAACAACCCACCAAAATCGCAAACTCAAACCCACAACCTCATCACCACCAACAATCGAAAAAAGAAAAAGAAAAACAACCATCGAGAGAAAGAGAGTGATAGCACATCAACGTCGTTGCTTATGGCCTAATCCATACCCACTAGTGAGGTGGCGAGTAAATAGGCTTGATCGGAGTCGAGTGAGGTGGCAAAGCCATGGTAAGCGTCGGTGTAAGTGGGTGGCATAGGAAGAAGGTTTGTCTTGGTGTTTCATATGGACTATAAGTTTGCTATGGTTTCTCAAAGAGAGAGAGAGAGAGATATGGTTTCTTAAAGAGAGAGAGGCCTGTGAAAGAAAGAAAGAAAAGAGACAAGAAAGAGAGCTATGGTTTTTCAAAGAGAGAGAGAGGCCTATGAAAGAAAGAAGGAAAAGAGAGAAGAAAGAGAGAGAATATGAGAGATAATTGCAGTGGCGGACCATCAATAGGACTAAGGAGGCCTTGGCGCCCCCCCCCCCCCCCCCCCAAGTTTTCAAAAAAATTAAGGAAATTTTTTTTTCCTGAAATTATCCTTAAAAAAAAAAAACCTTATCTTTAAAATAAACACATAAGTATTTTAACAATTACCTCAACAAATAAAAGGGAAAAAAAATTCTAATTTTCATCCCAACACATCTAGGGCTTACTTGTACCACACTAGTAGAAAAATTGAAAGGTCAGCAGCTTTGTTGATTCACCGCACCACCAAGTCCCCCACACAATTGCAGAAAATTTTGCTCACAAGACTCTGACTCTCTCTCTCTCTCTCTCCGTTGGCATTTGCCTTCTTCTTTTTTTCTTTTTAGTTCTTTCTTTTTCCCACTGCTGCTGCAGTTTTGTGTTTACAATATAAAAGTAAAAGTTTTGTGTGACTAGACTAGACAAGAAAGAGTAAAAGACAAACTTGAAGCTTCCGTAGGCCCCTCAACCCTGTACAGTGCTTCTTTGTTACTTAACTTTTCATTTGCTTTGTTTTGATTTCTTTACTTTACTTTTCATTTGCTTTCTTTTTTATTTTCCTTATAATATATTATTTGTTATTATAATAATAAATATATTATATACGACATGGCATTATAATTTATAAATGTACTTGATTAATTTGATTAAAATATACAATATATACTACTATATTAACATGTATTTAGTTGTTGTTTATAGCACATATTGAGTTATGAAGTATTGAACATTACTATTTTAGATTTCATACAAAAAAATAAAAAATAAAAAAAATTATATATGGCCTCCCTAAGGATAAATTTTTGGCTCCGCAACTAGATAATTGTTATTTTAATTGACTTGTGTAATAAAAAATTAATTTTTTTAAAGATTTGAGCTATAGTAGACTGCCAAAGATAGCAGTCTACTGTAGCTAACATATCAAAAATTTTAAGAAGAGCATCTTTTATGTGAATGAGTTTTTGCAGGGTTGAGAGCTAAAATAAGACTTCAGCATTTTTCACATCTTTGATGTGAATGCTCTAATGCAATAGTTTTGAAATGCTAAGATTTAAAGTTTTTTTTTTTTTTTTTTTTTTTTTTTTTGACAATTGACAATATAACCCCACCCCTCTCCACCTCGGGACTACTCGAACCTAGGTCCATGAACCTCACCTTTAAGGTTTGGGGAAGTACCAATTTGCCTAACATGGGTTGTGGTTGTTGAGATTTAAAGTTGAAAAAAGAAAATTTAAATCTCTAGTTCTCTACCATTAAAAAAAAAAAAGTAAAAGTTAAAATGTAAGAATGATAAATAAATAAATAAATAATTGTGAGGGATATGGCGTGATTGAACAATACCTGCACCCAATCCAAATGCAACTTTTTAAAAATTTTATAAGCTTCTAGCATAGCATTGAATGCAAATGAACAATTGGTTAGGGTAATAAATATAGATGTGATAGACTAAGATTCTTTTTTTTTTTTTTTTTCAAATGGGAGTGGAGGACATTGAACAAATTCTTTCGATTCAAACATGTGAAGGGTGGCCTTGTGATAGTTGCTTGTTTTCACAATCCTTTTATAAAAAAAAAAAAAAAAAAAAAAAAAAAAGGGTGACTATTGGGTTTGAGTAATGGAATGGATTTGTAGAGTGAGAGCATGACCTACCTTAAATAGAGGTTGCATGTTGTGAATCATCTCTCTATATGCTGTTTGTTAATAATTGATTTATTAACACAAAGCCATGTACAAAGAAAATATTGTACTGGCAGAATTTTTAATGACCCTTCATGCACAGAAACATACTTCTGTTCATTTCATTGGAAATGGAGAGAGTACATTTTATGGGTACAATTTTATTTTTTGAATCTAACAATATGCATCATTTAAAATGAATCTAAATCATGAAATTAGAGAATCATGACAACTTGATGGAATCTCCTAACATGTATTCAAACAATAACTACCTCGGGTCAGATTGTATTCAAACAAAAGTCCGAAATATATGAACAAATCTGTGTTTATTCGGTCAGGTTGTATTTGGACTAACCTTATATAGCAAAAGTTCACATACCAATACTTGCCCAAATAATGTTGCTTAAGCTTCGACCTCGATTGGCCCGAGTAGGTATAGGCGAGCTTTGGGCTCATTTGGGCCCATTGAGAGCTAGTTCTTTGCCATTTTGGAGATACTATTTTGGTAACAATGTTATTTCCTTTTCCCATGTTCAGAATCTTCAGATTATCATTCTTAGATGGCAGAGACATTAAACGCAAAGCAAACTGTAACACTAGACCCTGCTAAGTGCTAATAAAGAAGCAGCTAAGACAATCATCACATAAAGACTTGCATTGAATTCATGTTCTCTCTGAGAGCCAAACCAATTCAAAATCCCTGCAAACTAAAAAAAGCATCCCCAACCCATTGATTCAAATTGGGAACTAATTAAATATTTTCACATGATTTTTACAATACCAAACCAGAATGAAATTTTCCAATCGCAAGAAACGCCACCAGTGGCTACTGCCCAAATTGGTTCTATCCCAATGGCTTGCACTAAACCACGGTTCAAGGATATTTTCCCAAAGCATGAACCAAAATCAGACTAATTATCACTTCTATATACAACATGACTAATTTATAGAACTCCTAGCAAAAAGAAAAAGTAAAATCCAAAAAGAGAGAATGTTCCCCCTTCACATAAATTACATTACTCTACTAATATTGCCCTGCAAACAGAAATTGCAACAAGGCTGCTATTTTCGTGTGTAACCCAACACAAATTTCTAAGGAATGATGCTACTAGTTTCACCATCAACGGAAGATTTAGGCTTGTTGGATCTGAGAAACCCATAACCACAACAGTCCACTTTTTGCCTTAATTTCAGAAGCAAAAAGAGCAAAATCCCACACCCAAACCCCAAAGCAGCACTGGATCCAGTCAAAGAAACAGCAGCGCAAACCAACATCACAAAAGACTCTTCCTTTGAGTTCATGTCCCTACAAGCCATAGCCAATTCAATCCCAGCAAAAAGCAAAAGCACCCCAAGAATCCCAATCGGAAACTGACCCAAAATCATCCCAAAAGAATTCCCAAACACCAATCCAAGAACCAATTTCCCTATCCCCAAAAACACCACAGACAAACCACTCCTACCGCCAAATCTATATTGCCCTGCAAGCCCACCAGCACCATGGCAAACCGGCATTGCCCCAAACCAACACCCAACAAAGTTCATAACCCCAACACTCACAGAAACTTTCATAGCCGAAGCCTCACGGCCTGGAAACAAATCCCCAGATAACTTACAAACCGCAATCACTGAATTCAATATAGATAAAGGAATTTGTGGTATTGCAGCTCTAACAAAACCAATCTTCCAATCCTCCCACGTGATTTTCAACACACTTATCTTCGAAGGACCAAACTTTAGATCTTTAAAAACCGAAGGGTCACGAAGAAAACACAGAAACAACCCCACCAAGAACACAATAAGAGCCGAAGGAATCGAAGACAGAAACTTTAACCTCGTATACTCTCGACGACTCCGAGGTTGTCTGCAATCATCATCATCATCACGTGCACGCAGTGTCTGATTTTCATGATCACCTTGATTATCATCGTGATGGTCACCAGCCCCTGTTGTTAAGATGAGAAATAAGAGAGAAACAAGAGCAACAACAAGGCCATCGAAGCCAAGCAAAGAACGAGGAGTTCCAGACTTGGAAGTGACCAGGTCTTGGTTATAGCGAATGTATTTGATGGCAGTGAAAGCGAAGGAAAGGCCTTGAGAGAGCTGAACGCCACGAACAACTGGGAGAGGAAGGAAACGGTAGAGGAAAGACATGAGGCCAGTGGAGCCAAGGAAGAGGAGAACGATGGAGGTGGAGAGACCAGCGGCGGCGATCTGGGGGACAGTGAGGTGGCCGGAGGAGGATTCTGCGACGGCGACGGCGGCGATGGATTTCATGGGCTGGACTGGCATGGGGATGTCGAAGAGGAGACCAGTGGCGATGTTGTAGAGGGAGGTGAAGATGAGAGTTGTGCCGAGGTCGAGGTGGGAGACGAGGGTGAGGGTTAGGACGATGGGGATGTAGGTGCCGAGGTCACCCACGGCGCCTGAGAGCTCAGAGGAGAGGGAGGTTTTGAGGCGGAGACGGTGGCGCCATGGGGTTGAGAGGAGAGGTGTGGTGGTGGAGGTGGTAGATTGGTCCATGGTGGTGAGAGGTGGTGTGTGTGGATGAAGAATTGAAAATGGATCTTTTAACAGAGCCTTGTGCTGTGTCTGGGGGGAAGGTGAATTTAACGTGGGAAAATGCTAAACATTCTCGCTAGTTTAAGGGTCAATCACATGATGATTGTTATTTGCAAATAACAAATTAAATCTACACACACTCAAACATATATTTTTAATTTTTAAACAATATTACACATATTTTCACATATAATTTCACTCACACATATTTTCATATATGTTTTTAAGTACATGTTTTTAGTTTTTAAGTGCATGTACCAAACACTCTCTAATTTTTGGGAGTAATTCTTAGGTATTTTTGGAGCATGGGAAATGGTGCTTGGTACTCCATTCTTTCACATTACTGGTAGAGTCTACTTATTAAATTCATGATAAAGTCCACTGTGAATGTGAGAGAAAAGAGAATCATTTTTCTGTATTTCAAGAGTACCTAGAATTTTCTAATTTTTTGTGTAGACTTTGGTTGATTACTTTTTATTATGAAGTTAAGATATTAATTGAATTAATTGAAACTTACAAATGTTACTATAACTTGACAATGTGATAAATAAAAGTCTTAATTCTTTTTTTCAATAGCAAAATTGTTACATGTACAGCAAATTTTACATCATTTTTATTATATATTAATCATGATTTGTCACTCAATCCTAGTTGTAACATCTTTTGTAAAATTTATTATTTGTTTTGATAGGTGAAACGTCATATTGATTCAAAAATTTATAATATTTTTAACATCACTCTAATTTTTTTTTTTCCAAAATGAACATCACTCTAATTTTAATGTGTGTTAACAGGTGTATTTGTTTTTATGGTACAAGATAACTTTTTGTGTACAAAATTTTTCTCTAAGCCAAGTTTGAAGAATCCCCTCCAACTTATTATGTGTCCATTGACAACACCATTCATATATATGTATTAAAATCATATGAGTTATCAAATCATTTAAATAAGTTACATGACTTTTGAATAGTTAATGTGACTAAAAATATACATAGGTAATCTTCTAAACTGATATAAAATGAGTTGAATAAATTTTCCACCAAACCAAATTGGAAGAACAATTTGTCTTTCTATAAATATCACTCATGGATTTTGACATAAGTGTCAATTTGGTCTTTGGACATTTAGTTTGAACAATTAATCATGCACATTAGGTTTGTAACAAGTTATACTTTTGTTAGTATTTTTGTGCTAAAATTAATAGATTTAATCATATAATGTGTACACGATAATAATGATATTTCAAAATAATTTATAATTTGGAAAAACAAAAACAAAAACTATGTGGGTTTCATGTAACTAAATGTGTTAGTCTTTAATTTCTCAAAAAAAATAATGTGTTAATCTTTAATATAAAAAATGCTAATAAATGGTTTAACTTGTTACAAAACTAAATTACACATGGGATCACTTATTCAAATTGAAAGTTCAAGGATCAAATTGATACTCACTTTAAATGCTTTGCATGTGTGTGTAGAGAGGAAGCTAATTTCTTGTAAGAAAATGCTATAGTTGTTATTAATTTTAATAAATTGTTAATGCATTGGTGTAATTGTTTTTATAATAGTAGAAAACTTTTTAGTTTGCACTTTTTTCTAGGGTGATATTTTGTTGAAAATTTTAAAAGTGTTATCAATTTTATTATAAAATTCTGACATTTTTATATGAGAACGAATATATTTAAAGTGATAGCAATAACCCACTTACTCTTTTCCTAAAAAAAAATGATTAACCCACTTACTCATTTATGCCATCATAGCACAAGGAAGAGAGGATTTGTGAAAATATATGTGAAACTTAGAATTTGTTGGTTGGAAAAAATTTGGAGCTATCTTCCTCCAAACTATTTATGTGGCGATTAAAGAGAGTATTCGTGTATAAATTTAGTCACATAACTTTTTTAATAAGTCATGTTACTTGTTTAAATAATAGTATAAATAGTCTTATAAATCTTCAAATAATAAATTAGAAAAGATATATTCTACAAATCGGTAAGAGAAGACAAAAGAGAGCTATAGGTCTATATTCATTGGCATCAAACAAGAAGCAAAAGTAAACATTTACCGTACTATTCCTCTAATTAATAATGAATTTGTGTCTTAAGATATCAAACAAGCTGTTGTTTTGCATTTGCGTTGTATGATTTCATTGGAGAATCCCATTATCGATTCAGCCCCCCCTATATGGATAATGGATAGGATAAACAATGAATGAGCCACATTGCATTGGGGAAAGCAAAGCAAGCATATGACTCACTGCTTCTCTGGTCCCCTTCAAATTCAATGACCTGAATGAATCCAGACTCTCCTCTCCAATATGGTAATTATCATTAAACTTATCTTAATTGATTGTTTTGTCAGCATCCTACTTAAGACTTCGTCCCCTTAATCCTCCATCAATTTGAGTTACTTTAAGCTTAACAGTTAACATATCGTTTTTAGTGGGTCTTGATCAGTGACAACCTCGCATGCCATTTTATTTTTGTAGGAGAAAGGAGTACTGTTAGAACTCACTGGCTTCCATCCTAAGAATTCATTTTAAAATACTAATAAGGATACACTGCCTTTTCAATTTAAATTGAAAGACATCTTTTTGTAATAAATAAAAGTAGAGAGAATTCAAGATTAGGATTAAACCCATCAAATATGACTCAAAAAAAAAAAAAAAAAAGGAAAAAAAGAAACTTAAAAAAATTAAGTCTCATTTTAGTTATGATTATCCAACAGTCTTGCAATTCTAATGGATTGAGTTTCACACCTTCACAGTTTAATTTTAAGAAAGAGAGTTATTAGTAAGATGCAAAATTTCTTTAACGCAATAATATAGTGAAAGTTTGTTGCAATTCATATGTTAGTAACTCTAGCATTCTTGTTGTGTTGATGAGAAGTATTTGGAGTCGTAAGTAGCAATTGATACAGAGATTTGAGCTCTAAATATCTCTGTTGAAAATATAAAGAAGTATTCACTACAAATTGTAATTACAAGTCTCTCGGCAGCAATTTTTTGCAATCTAATAAAGAAACTTATTTACCATATTGATAAGGAATAAATAATAGCAGCATGGTAGTCTTAGTCCGTCAGCGTATACTAAGGCTGACGGTTTGACATCGCCTTAGGCTTAATCCGTCAGCATACGTCAGGCTGACGGTTATACATCCCCACATGCTTAACCCGTCAGCATACACTTATGCTGACGGTTCATGTGGCGAAGGTTAAACTCTAGAAGCTGACGGGAATGACATCCCTGGTCAGGCCGACGGATCATGAGGCCGACGGTTCAAGAAAATCCTTTACTTGGACACCACGCCCAATGATAGAGTCCTATAAGGAAAGGGTTCCGTAATCTACGCTCACATGAATTCCTATATGGAAAAGACTTCTACTCCAAGGAAGAGAGGTCAACCCTCTACTACTATAAAAGCCCCAATACCCTCACAAATCAAGGTACGCACAATTAACCCCTCTCTAGCACTCTAGAGTTGAAACAAGTCCTAACTTGACCTTCGGAGGGTATTTGGCCGGCACCACACCGGTGCTCTCTGTTAGGTCTTCTCCTTTTTGTTGTGCAGGTGTAGTTCCGAGCGTACAAGCATTGTGCAACTCACTGGTGAGATTTTCGGCATCATCAGTTGGCGCCGTCTGTGGGAAAGACAACGCTGTAAGCCATATTACCGTTTCCCGGACTAAAGAGTTGCATGGTACTCACTCGCTCAATGGCAACTACTAACGACGTTCAAGAAGAGGAGCAACCCACGACTGCCCTCGAGAGACAAGTACGGACTCTTGGTGCCGCCGTGGAGCGCCTCACCAAACAAAACCACGACTTGGAGGAGCAGCTGCGCCAGAAGAATGCAGCACTGAACGACCAACAAGGGGATCAGGAGGGGAACAGCACTCCCAAGAAAAATCAGGAGAAACCGGAAGGCAGCCACGCCCCAAGCAAACCAGAGAGGCAGAACTTGAGCATGCCATCCCTCACGGATGCAACTCCACCACATGTTGTCGCAGAGATGCAGGCAATGAGGGAACAGATGGAGGTTATGATGAACGCACTTAAAGGACGGGTGTCCAGCGATCTTGACGACCTAGTCAACCGCACTGACTCGCCCTTCACTGTGGCTGTGAACTCTTTCCCCTTACCCCACAAATTTCGCATGCCGCATATCGACAGCTATGATGGAGTAAAGGATCCTCTAGACCATCTAGAAACCTTCAAAACCCTAATGCATCTTCAGGGTGTAGCAGACGAGATCATGTGCAGGGCCTTCCCTACAACACTCAAAGGCTCCGCGAGGGTATGGTTCAGCTGGCTGACTCCCAACTCCATCAACACCTTCAAGGAACTAAGCGCTCAGTTCACCACACACTTCATTGGAGGCCACAGGTATAAGAAGTCCACGGCATGCCTAATGAGTATCAAGCAGCGAGAGGACGAGACACTGAGATCCTACATCACACGCTTCAACAAGGAAGCGCTATCAATTGACGAAGCCGACGACAAAATACTTGTAGCAGCCTTCACAAATGGGTTGCGAAAGGGCAAGTTTTTGTTCTCATTATACAAAAACGACCCAAAGACCATGTCGGAAGTACTCTACAGGGCCACTAAGTATATGAACGCTGAGGACGCGCTGCAGGCTCGAGAAGAAAAACCAAGGAAGAGGGAAAGGCAGGAAGACGCTCGACAGGATCAAGGGCGGAAGAGGCCAAGAACGGGAGATCGTAGGGACGAGAGGCGTTCTAAACCTCCGGGAGGAAGGTTTACAAGCTTCACCCCGCTAACCACCCCGATAGATCAAGTCCTAATGCAGATCAAGGACGAAGGGACTCTGGCCTTCCCTGGAAAGCTGAAGGGGGACCCTAGCAGGCGTTCTATAGACAAATACTGCCGCTTCCACCGAGATCACGGCCATGACACGGCCGACTGTTACGACCTGAAGCAGCAAATCGAGGCCCTTATAAGACAAGGGAAATTGCAGAAGTTTGTAAGCAAAGAAAGAACGGATCCACAACCTCAGGAACAGCCCCCAAGACGGGACAATGACCGCCCAAGACCGCCCATTGGCGACATCAGGATGATTGTAGGAGGGACGCCTGCCGGGTCATCCAAAAAGGCTCGGAAGACGTACCTCAGGATGGTTCAAAATGTGCAGCTGACGGGCTCAGTACCAAAAGTAGCACGAAGAGAAAGCCCCGTCATTGGGTTCTCCGAAGAAGATGCACGACGTCTTCACCACCCGCACGACGACGCGCTCGTTATCAGTTTGCAAGTGGGGGACTACAACTTGCACCGAGTGTTGGTTGACAATGGGAGCTCAGCAGACATCCTATATTACCCCGCATTCTAGCAGATGGGAATCAGCAGAGATCAATTGATTCCGACGAATGCCCCCCTCGTCGGTTTCGGAGGAACGAGGGTGTTTCCCCTGGGTGCAGTCACACTGTCTGTAACGGCAGGCAACTATCCGCAGCAGATCACAAAGGACGTAACGTTCCTTGTAGTCGACTGTTCGTCGGCCTACAATGCCATCTTGGGGCGACCCACCCTCAATTTATGGAAAGCGGCAACCTCAACTTATCACTTAATGATCAAGTTCCCTACCGAATACGGAACAGGTGAACTGCGTGGAAATCAGGTGGCCGCGCGCGAATGCTACGTGGCTATGATGGAAATGGATGATCAACTCCAAGCCATGAGCATAGAAGAGCATCGAAATACGACGGAACCCGTCGAAAAGCTTGAAGAAATATCCCTTGACGACTCCAGACCTGACCGAACAACAAAGGTTGGCACCCTTGCAAGTCCCATGATCCGACAGACGCTTGCAGCCTTTCTCAGAAAGAATCGGGACGTGTTCGCTTGGAGTCACGAGGACATGCCAGGAATAGACCCTTCGGTCATGGTGCACAAGCTGAATATATCACCATCCTTTCCGCCCGTTCGGCAGAAGAAGCGGGTGTTTGCCCCCGAACGGGATCGAGCCATAGCTGAAGAAATTTGCAAGTTACAGGAAGCAAACTTTATCAGAGAAGTTTACTACCCCGACTGGCTGGCCAACGTAGTGATGGTCAAGAAAGCTAGCGGGAAGTGGAGGATGTGCGTAGACTTCACCGATCTAAACAAAGCATGCCCCAAAGACAGCTACCCCCTCCCGAGGATCGACACTCTAGTAGACTCCACAGCTCAGTACCAGCTTTTAAGCTTCATGGACGCTTTCTCCGGCTACAACCAAATCAAGATGAACGAAGCCGATCAAGAGAAAACTTCGTTTGTGACCAGCCAAGGCCTCTTCTGTTACAAGGTAATGCCGTTTGGTCTAAAAAATGCGGGCGCGACATACCAGAGGCTTATGAACAAAATGTTCGCACCGCAAATCGGGAGAAACGTCCAAGTCTACGTAGACGATATGCTGGTGAAAAGCCGAAGGGAGGAAAATCACTTGGAAGACCTTAGGGAAACATTCGACACCCTTCGCTCTTACAACATGAAGCTGAATCCAGGAAAGTGCGCCTTCGGGGTGACGGCAGGAAAATTCCTAGGATTCATGGTTTCCCAAAGGGGCATCGAAGCCAACCCGGACAAGATCCGGGCTATAATAGAGATGGCACCACCAAAAAATGTGAAGGAAGTGCAGAGCCTTAACGGCAAGATAGCAGCGCTAAATAGGTTCGTGTCAAGGGCGACGGACAAGTGCCTACCATTCTTTCGAACATTGAAGAGATCTTTCGAATGGACTGCCGAGTGTCAGCAAGCGTTCGAAGAGTTGAAAGCTTATCTCTCCTCCCCCCCGTTGCTGAGTCCCTCACAACCGGGTGAAGAGCTCTTTCTCTATCTTGCTGTCTCCCCAGCCGCTGTCAGCGCTCCCTTGATCAGAGAAGACGAGAGAGTGCAGAAACCTGTGTACTACACCAGTCGAGCGCTACGCGGAGCTGAAGAAAGATATCCACCCATGGAAAAACTCGCATTTGCGCTAGTTACAGCCGCACGCAAGCTAAAACCGTACTTTCAAGCCCACACGATGATCGTCCTAACCGACAAGCCTTTGCGACGGGCAATGGGCAACCCTGAAGCCGCTGGGCGATTGGCACTATGGGCTATAGAATTAAGCGAGTTTGACATCCAGTATCGTCCACGAACCGCCATTAAAGGACAGGTCGTTGCAGACTTCATAGCTGAGTTTACAAATGGCGAAGACAAGGGGGCAGAAGAGTCTCCCCAATGGAGCATACATGTAGACGGGTCCTCCAACAGGCAGGCTGGGGGAGCCGGCATCGTACTACACTCACCCGAAGGAGACATGGTCGAGTGTATGATCCGCCTTGAGTTCCCTACCACCAACAACGAGGCGGAGTACGAAGCTCTGATAGCAGGACTTGACCTCGCCAAAGCTGCAGGAGCTGAAAGAGCGATCATTCACTGCGATTCTCAAGTCGTGGTCAACCAGATAAATGGGGATTATGAGTGCAAAGGCGAACGGATGAAAAAATATCTGGACCAAGCAAGATGGAGGGTCAGCGAGCTGAAGGCCGAAATCACACAGATACCGCGAGGAGAAAACGAGCAAGCCGATCGCCTAGCCAAAGCCGCTTCAGCCGAGCATATGGCCACCCTTGATAACGTACTCTCTTTTGTTCAGCTCTCTCCGCTTATAAATTCTGTCGATGTACAGGAGCTTGGTTCCGAAAGCAATTGGACTACGCCATTAGTTTCCTACCTGAAGAACGGCGTACTACCGGATGGAAAGGAGGCTGCAAGAAAGCTGAAGGTTCAAGCAGCGAGGTTCGTCCTAATAAGAGACATCTTGTACAAAAGAGGCTTCTCCCGCCCCTACCTACGATGCTTAGGTCCTGAAGAGGCAGATTACGTCATGAGGGAAGTGCACGAGGGAATCTGCGGAAACCACTCAGGATCGAGGTCGTTAATCCACAAGCTAGTACGAACAGGGTACTTTTGGCCAACTATGCAGAAGGATGCCGAGGCCTATGTAAAGAAATGCGACAAGTGCCAAAGGTTCAGCAATGTTATCAGACAACCATCTGAAGAACTCACCCCGATGACGGCGCCATGGCCGTTCGCTCAATGGGGACTGGACATCATGGGACCGTTTCCTACGGCAATACGACAACTAAAGTTTCTGGTTGTGGGCATCGACTACTTTACGAAGTGGGTCGAAGCTGAAGCCTTGGCCACCATTACGGAGAAGAACGTACGCAGCTTCGTCTGGCGATGTATCGTATGCAGATTTGGCATCCCTAGAGTCTTAGTCTCGGATAACGGGAAGCAATTCGACAACGAGGCCTTTCGGGACTTCTGCTCACAATTAGGGATACAGAACCACTACTCCTCCCCCGCCCACCCTCAAGCCAACGGACAGGTCGAAATCACGAACCGATCCTTGTTGAAGATTATCAAGACTCGGCTCGAGGGGGCAAAGGGTATATGGGCTGAAGAGTTACCAAGCATACTTTGGGCCTACAGGACAACGGCAAGGACACCGACACAGGAGACACCATTTCGGCTAACATACGGGAGTGAGGCAGTCATCCCAGCCGAAGTCGGCCTCACCAGCTACAGGGTGCACAATCATAACGAAGGGAAAAATGACGAAGCCCTACGTCTACAGCTCGATCTAGTGGACGAAGTCAGGACAGCAGCAGAGCAAAGGCTCGCGCGATACCAGGACCGCATGGCCAAGCACTACAACTCCCGGGTCAAGCACAGAGACTTCCAGGTTGGAGACCTCGTTCTAAGAAAAGTCATGGGCGCAGCAAGAGACCCAACTCAAGGAAAACTCGGCCCGAATTGGGAAGGACCCTACCGAGTCACGGCGTGGCAGAGGAAGGGCACCTATCATCTGGAGACACTGGACGGACGGAAGCTACCGCACCCTTGGAATGCTGAACACCTGCGAAAGTACTACCAGTAGAGGCGATGACATGAAGAACAACACCTATCTTTTTATTTTTAGATTTACTGTTTGCTTTTAAGTATTTGCTACAATAAGCCCAAAAGGGCAGGTTTTTCCTTTTTTAAGTATTTTTTATGCAGATGCATAACAATAAGAGGGATTTATTCAGAACGACTGAAGTTTCTACTTGCAAATCAAAATTAGTAAAAGACCGACGAAAAGTGGCTAAGTCCACAAATCAGCAATTAAGCTGACGGCCTAAATAAAAGGCTGACGAAAAGTGGCTAAGTCCACAAATCAGCAATTAAGCTGACGGCCTAAATAAAAGGCTGACGAAAAGTGGCTAAGTCCACAAATCAGCAATTAAGCTGACGGCCTAAATAGAAGGCTGACGAAAAGTGGCTAAGTCCACAAATCAGCAATTAAGCTGACGGCCTGAATAGAAGGCTGACGAAAAACGGCTAAATCCACAAGTCAGCAATTAAGCTGACGGCCTAAACAAAAGGCTGACGGTCTAAAAACGACCAAATCCACAAAGTTGACAAACCAAAATGCTGACGGCCTGAAAATAACACCCCACAAAGTGGACGAGCCAAAAGGCTGACGCCCTAAAAATGACCAAATCCATAAAATGGACAAGCCAAATAAATGAACGGTCTAATATGACCAAATCCACAAAAGTGACGAGCCAAATGGCTGACGGTTAAAAACGACGGTTCAAAATGAAGTCCACAAGACGGACAAAGCAGTAAAACTGACGGTACACTAAACTAAAAGGGTCCACAACCCTGATTTCAATCTTCCAAATCAAAACATACGAGTAAAACAAGCCAAGCAAAAGTGATTACATACAATCAAGAGCAGCGACGCTGTAAACAAATCAAAAGCCCAAAAAGGCATTAAAAAAGCTGTTAAAATATTACAAATAGGGGCCCAAAGGGCACTCGATAAAGCTGTTTGCTAAACAGATAAAAAGAAGGGAAAAAATGAATTACAAGTCGTCACTCCAAAAATTCTACTTTTTAACAGAAGGGTCCTCTCCGTCGAGCAGCACCACAGGAGGGGTCGCGGTAGTTGTTGGAAGGATCACAGCAGGCTGGGCCAGGACGACTCCACTACCTCCATGAGGAGAATCCGCTAGGTCATCTGTACCTACGGTGACGGAACCAGTAGCAGGCGTCATAGGCTGGGCGTCATCCAGGGAGATACCAGAAAGATCCAACTCGGGAAAAGCTGACGCCACCTGTCTGAGGCAATCATCAAATCCCGTGCCATAGTATCCGCCACAGGAATCAATAAAGGAGTCCGACGCCTTGAAATTATTTACCGCGTCAGCCCCTGCTGTCTCCATCTGTGCACGAAGAGTCGTCAGCTCCTTCTCAAGCTCACCCTTCTGACGACCCTCCTCCTTCAGCTTCTCCCTCACTTCCTTCAGCTCGACGTTAAGGACACGCATTGCCTCCTTATATTGAGCCTGCTGGTTTCGCATGTTGGCATTGTGCTTATGAACGCGAGCGACGACTCCCTCCTTAGCCACGCACCTGTCCTGAAGTGCCTTTACACGAACCAGGGCCTAGAAAAGGATACAACCGTCAGTCATGTTAAATAATAATAATAATAAAAGAAGAAACATCCAAGAGAGATGGCTTACCCGGGTGAGGTCAAACAAAGCTGACGACCCCAACTCATCCGTCGCCAACAAGTCACAAGGATCTATGTCAGCAGGCTTGATAAAAGACTCCACTGCCTCAACAGCAAAATCCTTGTGAGTTAGCAGGCGACGGGGCCCCTGCAGGACGGGACCAGAAGAGGTCATTACACCTTTCCCTGCCCCATGACTAGACTTAGGTGACGGCCTCTTTGGGGGCTCACTCCCGGAACCGACGACTGCTTTCTTAGGTGGACGGCTATTATCCCCGTCAGTCTTCCTCTTGGAAGAACCCTTGACGATCTTGGGGGTCGACGAGGGTGCCGTCTCCCCCTGTGCCTTCTTCTCTTCCTTCAAACGGGCAGCTGCAGCCCTTATCCGTTGCTTGGCCACGTCCATCTCTACGAAAGAAACACATTAGTAAAAACCGACGGTAATAAAAGGATGAATTCAAAGATAAGGATAAGGTACTCACGGTGACGGGAGAGTTCTTCCAGCCTGCGAGCCTCCGGCGTCGGTACAGGACCACCACAGTAAGCGTGAAGATAGTCGAGGGTGATTAAGTCCCGACACGACCGCTCCTCTAAAGGAATCTCCAAAACCCGACGGATTAAATCCTCTTGCTCACCAGTGATGGAGGGGCGAATGAGGGCTGAAAAGTGCAAGTAAACCGACGGCGTTAGAACCATTAAAAGACCAAAAATTATTACTTGCATAAACTAAAGACAAAAGCTGACGACTAAGACCTGACTCTTTTATAAACGCCCAAGTATTGTCAAAATAGCCGTGAGGTATCGTTTCCCATTCTTCCTGACGACACACCCAGTCCGTCCCTTCAACGAAAAAGAACCTGCTCTTCCAGGCTCTATTCGAATCCGGCGTCTCAGACACCAACCTGAGATCTCTCTCCCTGACGGCAAAATGGTACATCCCTTTGGAAGAAGAAAGGTGCCGAGGTCTATAACAGTAAAAGAATTCGTCCAAGGTAAGCTGACGGTTTCCTCCACTCAGACGACCCCACAACACCTCGGCACCTATAAAAATCCTCCACGAATTCGGAGCAACTTGGCTGACGGATAAGCCAAGAAAGTCAACTAACTGACGGTGTAATGCCGTCAGGGGTAGTCTAAGACCAGCGGCAAACATGGCGTCGTACATACCGACGTCTGCAGTTCTTCCCGTGTAACATTTTTCACCATCTTCAGGCAGACGGATGGGAATATGGTCGGGGATTTGGAAACGGGTCCGTAACTCGTTAAAAATTTTAAGAGTCATCTTGGGGAGAAACTTATTTACAGCCCACTCTTGGGGAAGGATGAAGGGACGGTTGCCTCCAGGACTCACAGGAGTCCCTTCACTGGACCCGTCATCACCTTCATCCCCCTCACTAGACTCGCCATCACCTTCATCCCCGTCACTATATCTCTCTCCTTCCACTTCGTCACACCCCTCACCTACTTCCCTCTCCGGGCCATTGTCTCCGTGACCTCCTACCTCCTCGATGGGAGTTTGGGCCGACGTCTCCCTCTCTGAAGACCAGGACGAGCTCCCTGACTCACTACCTGAACCAAACACCTCGTCGTAGCCCGCTCCATCGCGGACCGACGACCGGTCACTCGACGCGTCACTCGACATCTGACTACCTACAAGTGACGGGTGTAATCTAAGCACCTAGGATGACGACTCGGCTTAAAAAGAGATAAAGCAGGAACAAAAGGAGAAGAGAACTTACAAGTTCCTCGAAAGTGACGGCCGAAGAAGTGACGGAAATAATGTTGGCAGGTGCTGACGGAAGATAAGCGACGGATAGCTCTCCAGGAATCAGGGAAAGTGAAATAGTGAAAATGGGGAGAGGTGGGCCATCTATATATATAAGGGAAATGCACGGAAGACGAAGCGACGCCCTCAAACCAGACGCCGAGCCAACCAGAGCACGCCACGTGTCCTAGCATTTAATGTTGGTATGACAGCTTATAATTATTCTCTCTCCTGGTTAAAGCAGTTGGTAGGAACGGATGAAAACTCCATAACCCGTCAGTTATGGCCGACGGAGATATGGAGTAGGGGGCAACTGATAAGGAATAAATAATAGCAGCATGGTAGTCTTAGTCCGTCAGCGTATACTAAGGCTGACGGTTTGACATCGCCTTAGGCTTAACCCGTCAGCATACGTCAGGCTGACATGCTTAACTCGTCAGCATACACTTATGCTGACGGTTCATGTGGCGAAGGTTAAACTCTAGAAGCTGACGGGAATGACATCCCTGGTCAGGCCGACGGATCATGAGGCCGACGGTTCAAGAAAATCCTTTACTTGGACACCACGCCCAATGATAGAGTCCTATAAGGAAAGAGTTCCGTAATCTACGCTCACATGAATTCCTATATGGAAAAGACTTCTACTCCAAGGAAGAGAGGTCAACTCTCTACTACTATAAAAGCCCCAATACCCTCACAAATCAAGGTACGCACAATTAACCCCTCTCTAGCACTCTAGAGTTGAAACAAGTCCTAACTTGACCTTCGGAGGGCATTTGGCTGGCACCACACCGGTGCTCTCTGTTAGGTCTTCTCCTTTTTGTTGTGCAGGTGTAGTTCCAAGCGTACAAGCATTGTGCAACTCACTGGTGAGATTTTCGGCATCATCACATATAATTTGTTATGTCCCAGACAAAGCTGGAACAGCCAAACCACGTGGTTGATACAACTGAAGTCACGCAGTTGAAGTTACCAAGTTGCTGAGGATTCAAATATCTGCTATGCTTATGTTCTGTTAGTTCAATTTGATTGCAATAAGAAGTCCTATTATTTAGGAGGTTAGGTTGGTTGTGATTAGGTTAGTTAGGTTGGTTCTCTATTATTTAGGAGATTGAGTTGATTGTTATTAGGATATTGTTTAGCCAATTGTTACGGCTATTTGAATTATCTAGTAATCATTTGTAATTGCTAATTGCTATCAGAAGCTGTATTCAAATACAGCAAGGAAAGAAGTAAAAAAGAAAAGCTGAAATTAATCTTAATTCTCTTCCTTTCTCCCACGTTCAGGAGGTTGGTTGCCTCATATACAACCTAATTATCTTTTATGCTATTTACCCCAGACTAATCATAATTACCTTACAAAATAGAGTCATAAGGGAATCATGGATATTAGTGGACTGACAAAGATTGATGCAGCTATTTTTGTAAACAATGGCTAAGAGATACAAACACCATATTGGTTGAGTTGGATTCTGCTTCCATTACTTTGCATTAAAATTAAGCGCACTTTTACTTTCAATCAAGATGGTGCTCTTTAAGCATGACAAGTACAAGACGCAGGCTTGAACCAAAAATGGTCCAAAAAGGAAAAGGCAAGTGTGGAGTGATTCGAATTTTACATTTTCTAACCCAAATATACCATGCCTAAATGGCATTCGTTAGGTTACCTCTATATATATATATATATATATATATATAATAGAACTAACAACAAAGATATTAAAGAAATTTATTGCATTAATTGAAAAAGGTAATAAAAGTATCGAACTTAATACAAGCATCGAAAAATCCAATTACACTACTACTTGCAATAAAGAACACGAATTAATTGCTCAAAAAAAAAAAAAAAAGTACACAAATTAAAAGGGGCGCGATAAAATTAAACCATTCCATCTCAATTAAATATTTATATATAAAAGTTTTTTTGAAGACTATTTATATAAAAAAGTTTTTTTTTTTTTTTGGTCAAGATTTATATATAAAAGTTATATTGGTATAAATACTCCTAACTAATGTGTCAAATGAGAAAGCGATTTAAATAAGAGGAGCGTTGCCCATTAGAAGAAGACAAATTAGCAGGTGAAATCAACTCATTTCGTACACGTATGTTGAATGTTAGTTGGACAAGCAAACAACTATTTTCTTTCATATTTTGAACGTTAGCTGGATGATTGATTGGGCAACTCATTATTGGTTTCTGCATAACGGACACCGTGCCCATTAAGCACACCTTTTTTTTTTTTCCCAATTTATGTCACTTTTTCAGTTTTATAGGTACAATTTCAGATTTTTTTTTTTTACTTTTTTTGACAATTTTTTTTTTTTTTTTTTGCACTTAACCAACACCAAGCGGTTCTGGTTAACATTCTCCTTATATCATATACCCTTGGAGCACTTGAGCATCTATATTGGTAGAGCCATAAATTTAGTAATATGGCTCCACAAAAAACTACTTTATCTATTTTACCTTCTCACTTTACAATATACCAAACATCAATAGATCTATATATTTAGCTATTTGATTAAAATAATATAAAAAATTCATTAAAAAGCAGAGTGAACACAACCAAAAGAGATTTCTTTATTAAAAAGCAGTGTGAACACAAAAATTTAATAATATTTTTGTACGGGACAGGGCCCAGGCCCATTATTCCCTGTACCCTAGCCTTGAGAAACAATACATGACCCTATTCCCATTGGGCCTATGGCCTTGATCCGGACACACCTTGAAGCCCAATCTGAGTCCAAAAACCATAATGGGACCATTATGTCTTGAACGTCAAAAGCGAGCCCCTCCCGATCAACTTTAACTTGGTCGGGAGTGTGATTGCTCAAGGATACAAGGTCTTGGCAGCCCGGTATTGCCTTGGGGAATATCGCTGCCGAACAGCCTTTTGGAGGTGGGAACCAGTTCCAATGCCATTACCACCGTTCTCGACAGAACATCCACTTAGAATTGATGGAATTGGATCCCCATCCACACGAGTGAGATCAGGAAGTAATCATAACACCTCCACTTACCTCAAGCTATAAATAGGAGGATAGAGTGAGAAGTGGGGGTTGGCAATTCTAGAGAGAAAAAGAGAGGGAAAAGGGTGTTAATATCAGTAGTGAAGAGAGTAACCCAAGAAGGAAAAATAGAGGAGTTCGTGAAAACTAGGGTGTGCAATTGGGTCTCCAAGCAAGGGACTACCCGTAGTAGGAAACTCAAAGCCCACGATACAAATAAGTTGTGAGCCCAAACATAGGTTAAGGCCGTTCAAGATATTTTGGGTGCGCACAACTGGCGCCGTCTATGGGGAACTCCTACGTAGCTGTGGTCCTGCCGAGATTCACATGGGGAAAATGTCTGAAGGTTAGTCAGGGAGTTATACTGAAAGTGGTTTTGGGAGATCTTCTCAGGGGTCCACTTGGCGAGAAAGAAGACAAAAGAGGCGCGAAGATAGGGAGCATGAATAGGAGGAAGAACGGTCCGGCCTTGGAGAAGGGTCGTTTAAAACGCACCGAACACTGTCAGGCGTTTCGGGGCATGAGCGTTTTGATAGGAGGGACAAGGAGCTCGAGTGCTTACGTAGGTTGGTAAGGGATTTGGAGTTGGAAACTAGAGGAAGGCGTCGGAGAAGGGACCACGAGGAGCGCACAGAAAGGTCAACTAGCGTGGGCGGACGCTATGGAGAGGGGTCTCATTAATTTGGTTCCCATCAACGCCGGGATTGGTCTCAAGAGTATACAGACCGGGACTCAGTTTCCCCAAAAAGGAGACGACCCCAAAACGCCACCATGGATGCTATGAGCCGCGCATTACGTAGAGCTGCTCAATCACCATTCTCGGGGGACATCGAATGGGGTCCAATGCCGAGCAGATTCACCCGACCTCCGTTTAATTCTTATGATGGGAAAACGGATCCAGTAGAGCATGTAAGCCATTATATCCAAATGATGTCGTTACGCACCCATAATGATGCGTTGATGTGTAAGTGTTGGGGTTTGTGCCCTAATATCCAATTTATTGACATGTCATAAATAATTAAATAGATTAATTATATGAGACTATCTATAAATGAACTAATGGGACATTATCTTAGTCCATGAGATGCATAGTATGTGATTTATGTGAAAAGTCACAGAAGATATAAATCACAAGTTCTTTGTAAACTCAGAATTTTAGTTCGTAGTCGGTGATGAAATTTGGCATTTCATCTGCGAAGACTATAACATATCAACTAAGATGATTTGTCTTGATCATGAAAGTGGAAACTTCTAGTTGATATGTTGATATATTTTAAGAGTTAAGACATATTGAATTGGACCGCTGTGAGATTTATTATTCTTCTAATGACTGTCAAATGAATAATAAATCTCACGACTTCTATTTAAATCAACTCTAAATCCTGAGAGAATAATGGACCTAATTATGAGATGTAGATTACTTTGATATATCAGGAGTGAGATCTATAAGTTACGGTCAAAACCTCAATACGTTGGGCAGCCGCATTTAATGTTGATGGAACATATATTTTCAAGATGGAATTCAAAATCTCTTAACGGAGATATAAAATATTCCTTTGAGATAAGTTTAATGGGTTTAGTTATTCAGCGTGTTGGGTCTAACCACTTTAGTAAGGAGTTACTAAAGTATATATTTGTGAAATTGGATTTCATAAATATATGATGAATAACATAAAGGATTAAACCAAGTACTCAAAGATTAAGATGTAGTAATTTTCAAAGTGGCAATCAACATTCATGACTTTGTATTACTACGAATATTTAAATGAAGGGGTTGTATGTATAATAAAGTATTGGGATATAATTTATTAATAAGGTCTAGAGTGCAATTATATTCTTATAGTGGTATTGAATATAATTAATGGTAACTTTGGACTTGTCAAGAGTTGACAGAAAAGCCCAAGGCCCATTGGAGCTAGAGTCTTATTTGTTCCCTTTGGTCCCATCTTAAGTCACAAACTAAAGCCCAATTGGGTAGGCCCAAAAGGCTAACCCAATTAGATAATCAGTTATTATTTAATAAGAGTTATTAAATAATGAAACTATGAGAATAGTTTTAACGTACGTATGATGAAAAAGAAAAGAAATCAGTTTTTCTCTTCAAGGAGAAGAATAATGATTTTTCTTTGAGAGTCTATGTACAAAGGACTGATTGAGAGACCACACATCTTGGGCACCATGTGGAATTGAGATGAAGATTAAAGGTATTCTAAAGTCATGGTTTTGAAATTCACTGCATCAAGGTATGCATCATGTCCTTTCTTCTAGAATTCAAGGTTACATTTTATCTTTCATGATTGAAGTAGATCCGTGTTTGTTGCTTTCGCTGTGTGTTTTGTATGAGATACAAAACCAGATTTTCTAACAAATGGTATCAGAGTGGTCTTCAATATCATGCTTATATAACATGTGATTGGATTTTAGAATCAAAGAAAACCGTTTTCTTGTTGTTTTAATTTTCTGCAGTAAAGTTTCTGCATAATTTTGTTTTAGATTTATTGTGCAATTAAGCCCCACGTGAATTGATTAATATATGCCATGTTTTTGTATATGAGATATACATGTTGGTTTGTATTATCAATGACCCATGATTATGCATCAAGATATGATACTGTTTTCATTGAATCTGTATCTTAAATATATGGGTCTGACACGATTCATAAAAGCAATGGTAGTGTCTATCATTAAGTGTGGTGAATTTGTAGTCTAAGTATTGGAGTGCACACCGCCAACATATATTGCTGGGTTTATTAATATCTAATATAAGACAATTGCATCATGTTCACGGTGTAAACTTTTGTTTCGCACATTCTGGATATAATTGGCAATTGGTCATAGCTATTGGATGAATATCATGGTATGAATATCGTGGGACCTATGTTTCATATAACTTGCTATTAATGCTTGTTGGTTTATATTTTTTTTTTCTGGATGTACATGTACAAATGTTAGTCTAGTAATATATTTTTATGATCAAACAATATGTTAATGCTAGGATTATGAAATTTATTCCTAATGAGATTAGGATTATGTTTCCAAGGGTTTCTAGCATTATTATGGTTCTTGATCTTGATATTGAAAGCCCTAATGTTTGATCTATAAATCTTTGTTGATAAAATCAAAAGTGTTTTTGATGGAAGAACAATGAAGATGTCAAAAACGGTTACTTGAAAATTTTGAAAACAATTCAGTTTTGCCCTTGAAAAACTGAAAACACGAGTTTTTTGCGGGTGAGTTTTTCGCGAGGCTACTCACGAAAAATGCCATTGAAGCACAAAAATTTTCGCGGTTAAGTTTTACTTGCGAAATAGTCGCGAGACAGTAGCGAAAATTTCTGTTTGAATTTTGTGTTTTCAATTTTTTGCTTAACTCGTTTTCGCGGGAAGCGCTTAGTTGCGAGATACTTGCGAGACAGTAGCGAAAGTTTCTGTTTGAATTTTGAGTTTTCACTATTTTGCCTTAACCCATTTTTGCAGGAAGAGCTTAGTCGCGAGATTCTCGCGAAAATGCATTTGAAGGGAATTTTAAATTTTTTCTAAATGTTTTCAAATGTAAAAGGTGTAAGGCAATGTGTGATGTGATTACACATGGTTCTAACTGAAAGAGCTAATGAGATCAAAGATATTAGTTAAATAGAAATCTTAGTAATAAATTGTTTTATGATTAAAAGTCCTTAATTTATTTTAATTAGAGGTTTTTAATGAGATTAAAATTCTAATTAAAGTTATATAGTTTCTAATGAGATTAGAATACTTTGTCTAGTAAATTAAGGGTAGAGTTTTATATAACTAATTTTTGATTCATTAGTGTTTAAAGAATCTTAAATAGTTTAGGACTTCCATTTTAGTTAGTGATTCTAATAAGATTAGACTCTTTATCAAGTGCAAGGTTATAAATTGTTGTTAGGACATATGTGGTTCACTTGTTAAGAACATATGTCACTATTTTATGTAGTTGGCTAATCCTTTGACAAAATGCACTTTACTTGTATTTGGGTAGATCTAGGATGTGTTTAATACTTTAAGAAACCTTGTTTCAAGTTCAAGTGTTAAAGCCATGCAAGTCTGTCCAAGAATCAAGTAAGAAAGTGCTGAATTTTAAATCTCGATAGCTGCTCGACACCTGGCTATCTGTCGAGCTCTTCAGCTGATTCTTATCGCAATCTCAATAGCTTCTCGATAGCTGGTCGATCGATCGAGAAAGCTTCTGTTCCCTCGACACCTTTTCGACACCTTCTCGATAGCTGTATCTGTTGAGATTCATTAAATCTCGACACCTGCTCGACACCTCCTCGACACCTGCTATCTGTAAATTTCTGTTTTTGGGCCAGGCTTATGTATTTGTGTAGGGTTTCTTTTCTCACAACCCTAAACCTATATAAGGCTTATTTTAGAGGCCGTCACATAAGAGAATACAAGGAGAACACAAGCAAAAGGTGACCGATGCCTTATTCTCTCTGAAAGAAGCTACTGCGTCTTTGCGCCTTAGGGTTTTGTAACCAAGTGCTTCTTGATCTTCATTGTTGATGAAGTGAAGAACTTTGCAATCAACATTCTTCTTCCTCAAGTTGGTGAATGAGTCATGTACTAGGATTCGTGCAAAGGAGTTAGTCACGTACTGGATCCATACAACATAAAAAGGGTGGCGTTTATATATTGAAGAGTTCAGAGATTCTGAAGCAGTAGAAGGTTTTTGCTGTGAGTTCATCTACGGGGATTGTAGAGTCTAGGGACAAAGGTTTTGTACTAGATCTGAAACTTCTCTTTACTATAGTGGATTGCTTTTTGAGAAGGTTTCCCCCCAGGTTTTTTACTGTGAAACTGGTTGGTTTCATTGGTTTTCCTGGGTCATCATATCTTGTCTTATTTATTTTTTCTGCTGCATGATTTTGACATGATATTGATGTTTGTTTGTTTTAACAAAGTTTATTCATAATAAATCTAATTAACAACTTGGGTTTAAAACTTGTTAATTCTATCAATCGGGGTCTATATTTCCCAACAAGTGGTATCAGAGCGGGTTCACTCTGATTGGATTAATTTCCTGAGTGTGATCCATTGACCCCTGTTGTCATGTATAGAGGACAATCTTTTTTTATACCTCCTTTATTTGATGGAACTAATTATGCGTACTGGAAAGTTCATATGAAAGTTTTCTTGTAGGCCCTAGGTGAACAGGTTTGGCAAGCTGTTGAAGTTGGCTAGATTAAGCCAAAGGAAACACCGGTGGATTGGGATGATGCAACAATCATAGCGGCAAATTTCAACAGTAGGGCTTTGAATGCTCTGTTTTGTGGGATGACCAATGAGGAATTTAAGAAGATATCATCCACAGAAATTGCCAAGGAAGCATGGACCATTCTTGAGACCACTTATGAAGGTACCAAGGCAGTAAAGACTGTAAAGCTTCAACAACTCACTAGTAGTTTTGAAAAAATAAGGATGAAAGAGGATGAGACTTTTGATGAGTTTTATGCTAAACTCAAGGATATTGTGAATTCTGCTTTTAATCTTGGAGAATGTATCACAGAATCCAAAATTTTTAGAAAAATCCTTAGGTCTTTACCTGAAAGATTCCATGCCAAGATCACTGCCATTGAAGAAGCAAAGGAAATTGATCAAATTCCTTTGACTGAGCTTGTAGGGAACCTTCAAACCTATGAGATGGGATTGGGCTCAATGGGAAAAGGTGGAAAGAGCAAAAACTTGGCTCTTAAGGGTATAGAGGAAGAGATTGAGGACTCTGAAAGTGAAGATGAAGATGATGATGAGGATGAGGATCTATCCTTCATAACTGATGAGATTATCAGACTTCTTCAATTTAGGAAAAAGGATAAGGGCAAACCTCCTAGGAAACCTAAATCCTCTAGAAATGGCAAGAATGAGAAACCCCTCATCCAATGCCATGAGTGCAAAGGTTTTGGTCATATAAGGATAGAGTGCCCAAGTTACCTCACGAAGGAAAAGATCAAGAAGTCAAAAGATAAAGGGTTGGTTGCTACCTGGAGTGATATTGAGGATGACTCTTCTGATGAGTCCGTGGATGAATGTCGTCAAGTTATGGCATTTGTTGCCACAACCGATAAGGTGATTGTGGAGAGTGCTAGTGACAGTGAGGATTCTTCTTCTGATGAAGTACCCAAGAAGTTGACCCTTCAGGAAGCCTATGATAAGTTATGCACTGAATTCATAAAATCTGAAAAGACTTCTCATCTTTGTAAAAAAGAGCTCAATGAGGTAAAAACTGAAAAAGCTGATCTGTTAGTTAAGTTAGATGAGACTACAAGGTTAGTTGAGACTCTTGTTGTGGAGAACACCTCATTAGAAGAGAAGGTCAAGAATCTTGAAGTTGAGCTTAGTCAAGTTAGAACTCAAATAGAGAGGATGTCTAGTGCAAAGCTTGATGAGGTATTGAGTGCTCAAAAGCCTAGTTCTAATAAGACTGGCTTAGGATATGCTGTTTCCTCTAGCCCTTCCTCTTCCATGGCTTCTAGATCAAGGACTGTCTTTATGCTCCAATCTGAAAAAGGTAATAAAGGTATGAAATCCAAAACTGATTTGGCTAATTCTAAATCCTTTGTTAGACCTCATGTTTGTCACCATTGTGGTGTTTCTGGACACATTCGTCCTAATTGCTTTAAGTTGTATCCTCATAAGCAATTGTTCAAACGGTCACAGGTTTCCTCTCAAGGACCTACACCTTTGTTTGGAGAGTTATTAAAAGCTTTGAGCTTTTTAACTCAATTTCAGGAGAATTCTAATTCTTCTATGTCCTTTAGTAGACATACTAGGACACGTGCCTTTTCATCTTCACGGCCAAAAACTTGTGCTATGTGGGTGAGAAAGGAGCCTAAGACTTAATTGTCTTTTCTGTTTGTCCTCTGCTTTAATTCTTTCAATCTAAAGTAGGACTCTCTTTGCTTGATTTCTTATCTGTTTTTGGAATCATGTCTTCATGCATATGCATCTTTCTTTCATGCTTTCATGTTGTTTGTCTGTTTTTGTTTGGTGTTTAGTTTTTATTTTGTTTTGTTTTCAAAATAAAAATAAAAAGAAAAAATCAGAAAAATACAAAAACAGTGTGTGTTTTGTGTACTTTGGTACTTGTGTACCTTGGATGGCCATTGAAACAAAGTTTCTAAACTTTGTATCTCTTGTAGCCTAGATGAGCATCTCCATGCACAACTAAGCAAGTGAGCTTTGTGGCTCTTGTTTGTGATGAGTAAGATTAAGTTATCTCTTAAAACTTAACACTCATATCACTCTTTTTGACGGGTAGGACTAAAAAATCCTAAGAGAAAGACATAAATAACCATCTCACCACTGTTGCCCGCCAATCATAATATGACACCTGTATGCTTCGGCATAGCAAAAGTGCAGTGTCAAAGACATATGTATGCTTCGGCATAGCAAAAGTGCAGTGTCAAAGACATATGTATGCTTCGGCATAACAAAAGTGCAATGTCTATGCTTAACATGTTGGGTATTTCTTTTCTCTCTTCTATATGCCCATGCATGATATACTAAATAAAAGAAAATATGCAAAGAAAACATAAAGCAAAAAGATTAAAAATGCTTTAAATATGATTGCAAGCGTGTTTTCTAGGAGATGTGGGAGTTATAGGATGTACCTCGAAGGTGATAGTCCCCATCAAACAGTTATGATTGTGTGTGAGTTAAAGTTATTTTCTCATATCTCAGATCGTCATAACATGTATACACATATGCAATCTTGCAATGTTTTTCACACATAACACGCAATATACTTTGCTACTATTGATACATGTGCAGGTACAATGTGATTTGGCCATCACAAAGGTTTTACATGTGCTAATGTGTGCTCACTAAACTGTCTTGACTTATTTTTTAAACATAAAATTGGTTAGACTTGTTTAATGTGTGTGTGTGTTTTGAATCTATGTGCTTAACATTTTTCTTGTTAAGAGATTTGTTTTTCACATGGTGTGCATCTTTCTATTATCTTGTTATCCATAGCATCTTGTTTCATTACATTCATGCATTTTTATGGATTCTTTGTGCCCCCTTGATCATCCTTGATCATCTTTATGTTTCTCGGGTGAAGCTTTCTAGCTTCTTGTACCCTTTGTCAATCATGACAAAAAGGGGGAGAAATTATGGAGAATATGTGGTTTCTTTTTAAGATTCTACATGTTAGGAGGAGAAATACATTCCTTTGTAAGGGGGAGATGTGTTTCATCTTGTTAGGGGGAGTGCTTACCTCCTTCTTCTTGTACCTTGGGTCTTGTGACCATGTTTACATACATTATGCTTATCTTTGATATATGTTGATGTATGTTTTCTTTCACCTACCTTCACATGTATTGTTTCTTCTCTAGCTTTATACACATGTTCATTATACTTGTATACAATATATTATTTCTTTTTCACACAAGATGCCTTGATGAGTTTTGTTTATAGTGTTTCAGAAATACAAGTTGTCAAAGTCTACTTGCCATAAACTCTCTTCTTGCAAAGTTTTTCAAGAGTTTGTGTTAGGATAGATTTTATTGTATTCAACAAGTGAATATGAGTTGAGTGATTTATGACTTCTCTCATATGTTCATTTGTTTGTTGTGGTTTTGTCACGGATTGCCAAAGGGGGAGATTGTTAGGACATATGTGGTTCACTTGTTAAGAACATATGTCACTATTTTATGTAGTTGGCTAATCCTTTGACAAAACGCACTTTACTTGTATTTGGGTAGATCTAGGATGTGTTTAATACTTCAAGAAACCTTGTTTCAAGTTCAAGTGTTAAAGCCATGCAAGTCTGTCCAAGAATCAAGTGAGAAAGTGCTGAATTTTAAAGCTCGATAGCTTCTCGACACCTCCTCGACACCTGGCTATCTGTCGAGCTCTTCAGCTGATTCTTATCGCAATCTCAATAGCTTCTCGATAGCTGGTCGATCGATCGAGAAAGCTTCTGTCCCCTCGACACCTTCTCGATAGCTGTATCTGTTGAGATTCATTAAATCTCGACACCTGCTCGACACCTCCTCGATAGCTGCTATCTGTCGAGGTTACGGAAATTCAGATTTCTATTTTTGGGCCAGGCTTATGTATTTGTGTAGGGTTTCTTTTCTCACAACCCTAGACCTATATAAGGCTTATTTTAGAGGCCGTCACATAAGAGAATACAAGGAGAACACAAGCAAAAGGTGACGATGCCTTATTCTCTTTGAAAGAAGCTACTGCGTCTTTGCGCCTTAGGGTTTTGTAATCAAGTGCTTCTTGATCTTCATTGTTGATGAAGTGAAGAACTTTGCAACCAACATTCTTCTTCCTCAAGTTGGTGAGTGAGTCACGTACTAGGATTCGTGCAAAGGAGTTAGTCACGTACTGGGATCCGTGCAACATAAAAAGGGTGGCGTTCATATATTGAAGAGTTCAGAGGTTTTGAAGCGGTAGAAGGTTTCTGCTGTGAGTTCATCTACGGGGATTGTAGAGTCTAGGGACAAAGGTTTTGTACTAAATCTGAAAATTCTCTTTACTATAGTGGATTGCTTTTCGGGAAGGTTTCCCCCCAGGTTTTTTACTGTGAAACTGGTTGGTTTCATTGGTTTTCTTGGGTCATCATATCTTGTCTTATTTATTTTTTCCGCTGCATGATTTTGACATGATATTGATGTTTGTTTGTTTTAACAAGTTTGATTCATAATAAATCTAATTAACAACTTGGGTTTAAAACTTGTTAATTCTATCAATCGGGGTCTAAATTTCCCAACAATTGTGATGGGATCACAATTATTTAAAAGAAAAACCCAAATAATGAGTGGGAGTGCTGAAATAACCCTTTTGTGAAGTTTATTGTAATGTGAATAGATACCTTGTCTTGACTTCGGGTCTTGCATTCCATGCGGAGGGTATTTACTTCACGAATTACAAGGTTAAACTTCTTTGTGATTGCGCAAATGTTCGTTATGCTATTGTGACGTGACTTAGTAACATCACATTGAATTTAAACAATTAAACACATTTTATGTGTAGGGTTAAATTTGTGATTAGATTACAATGATTTCATGTCAATCCACTTGTTTTAAAATTTCTAGTGGGAGAGAGATACAAGGGTTGAATCTCACGGCCTCCATTGCCGGTTTATAGTAGTGTGATTAGGCACCTCGCCTTGGCGTATATGCCTTACTCCCTTCGGAGGGTGTTTAATTCATGGTACTACAGGTTAAACTACTTAATGATGGATGAAGTGTGTTTTTACATTGAGGATGACCACGCTTCCGTGGAGTAACTTGGTGACTCACATTGATTCTAGGCAATGGTGTACACTAGACTAAGTGTAATGTTAACCTCCCTTCATAGCTATGTCATTATTACTTAGAGGCTAAAGGAAAAGCAGCAAATTATTTTTGTTTGGTAAGAGTTACCATGATAACATTAATAATGAGAATAATTCTTGCTTGATCATAGTGATTGGTATGACCTCGCTTCCGAGGAGTATTAATTGCGGGATTAGGTTGTCGTTGCACCTAGTATAGTATGTTTTTCGGGTTTCATATTATATGGTTATGGATGCAAAATATAATGTCCCTGTAATTATGTTCATAATCTCAAAATAAAGTTGTCATAAATATTGTTCTCTAGCTACTATTTTAGTTGAATCACATTAACTAAGAAATAATTTTGGACATGGTGCTTAAAGGAGCTGAAGTACATATTTATGTTTCAATTCAGCATTGTCATAATTTCCTATACATGATGCATTTATGGAAGATGGCTTATGATGTGATCATAGTCTCCATTAAAATGCTAAAATGTTCATTGGCTTCTATCTCAATTATGCTATAGCATGAGATGCAAGAGTTAGTACTAGACTTAGACTTTATATTAAGTCTAAATGAGATGTTTGGTATGAATCATATTGAGTGCTAAGAAAAGCTTAAGGAGTTCCAATTCTATGCCATTTTATGAAAATATTTTGGTTTTAAAATGAATTGGAATTCTTGGATGAAGAGATTAAATGTTAATCTCATATGGATATGATCCACAAGTCCTTGTTAGAATCATTTGAACAATTCAGATTGTTTTGAAAATAAGTAAATTCTTTTATATTATCTGAATTGATGAGTGAGTTCTACGCAATGGAAGACATCCTAAAAGCTAAGGCTAGGCTCAATATGATTTAATTCAAATTCTCAGCCTAAACCGAAAGGTAAGGGTGGTAAGAAGAAGAATTATAATACCGAACAGTTGGGCAAGTTACTTGCCTTAATAGTTGCCTAAAGGAAATTAGACTCAAAAGTATAACCAAAGGAAAGTGTTTCTGGTTTGGTAATGCTAAGCTTTGTCCATGATTATCTACTAGCTGGAAATTTACATGTTTTACTTTTTAAAGAGAAAGTTTCCATTCTTTGTTATTGTATGTTTTGGCACTTATGTCTAGATCTTATTAATCTAAATGATATTCAAGATTGGTGAAAGATGGGCTTTTAGAACCATTATTTTATTATATTCTCAATCTATGAATTCTATTTAGAGGATAATAAGATCTAGGGTTTCTTTTTGTAAATGAATGAAGTACCAATGACTTCTTTAAGTTAGTGCATACATAAAGGAGGAATAGGGCTCTTTTAAAGGTAGATTGTTCTAGAAGAAAAATTTTCAGAATTTATTGTAGGACAACTATAAAATACATTTGGAAATGAGATAGTTGTATTAGATACACCATAACACATTATTCTATAGATAACTATTACACCGGTACAATATCGTAGTGGGAGGATTACCAAATAAATTCATACTTTTGGAGTAAACTTTTGTAGTTATTCCACAAGGATATGAATTTGATCATCGGTCCTACGTAAAGGCAATAGATGATATGAATATGGAACACTGGATCAAGGTTATGTGAATAGAATTAGATTCTATTTAAAGTCTAGAACTTGTAGAGGCGCCTAATGGCATTAAGCCTATTGTTTTCAAATAGGTCTACAAGTAAATGGGAGATTGATAGATTTGAAAGTGCAAACCTTCAAAGTCAAGATTAGTTGCGAAAAGATTTATTCACAAAGAAATAGTTCGACTATGAAAAGATTTTTTCACCAATAGTTAAGTTTGACTCTATCTAAATTCTCTTATTCATTATATTTCATTTTGGATGAAATATGATAATGGACGTCAAGAAAGCTTCTTTAAGTAGCAATCTTGAGAAAGACATCTATATGATGTAACTAGACTTGTTCATACCAAAGAACCAGTGGTGATTAGTATGTAAGTTGCTTAAATTCCATTTATGGACTAAAGCAAGCATATGAACTATAAAATATCATCTTTGATCAAGCAATCAAATTGTTTGATTTTGATCAAGTATTAAAAGGCCTTATGTGTGTAAAAGTTATATAGATTAGATTTTAGCCAAGTATAGCATATATTACTTCAAGAAAGGATTCTTTCCTTTTAAATTTGAAGTTCCTTTATATAGGACTATACTCCTAAGACATATAAAAGGAAGAGCATATTAAGACGGTTCCTTATACCATATCAAAAGGAAGTCTTCATGCTATACTAAATACTAGGCTAAATATCGATTTTGTGGTGGGCATGGTAAGCAAATATCAATTGAATCAAAGATCACTTAATTTAGTGGGAGTAAAGCATATACTCAAATATCTTACGAGAATGAGGGATTATATGCTTGTCCACCAAAGTGAGATTTTTATAGTTACTGGATGTACAAATACTGACTTATAGTTTGATTGTGATTCATGAAGTTGGACTTCAAGATATGTGTTCATCCTAGGTGGTGAAGATACACATTAAGTGAAAGTATCATCTCATTATAGAGGTATGAGTACGTGAAAAGTAGAAGTAGAAAAGGTAATTTATGCAATAAATCTGATTGAAACTTGTTTCCAAGCCTTGCCTTTGAGTGATTATGAATTACTCTAAAGGAGATAAGTGTCGGATATGAAAGCTCGAAAACGTGTTGAAAACACAAGAGCTGTTTAGACCCCCTAATTAAAATTACGGCTTGGTTGATTTTACACTAACTTAATACTAAGTGCGGAATAGTGTAAACACAAGCGTATAAGCAAGACAACTACTCTAATCCATAATTAAAGCAACACAGCAGTAATAATGAAATGAACAAGAGTAGGGAAGAAGGATGTAAACACAGAAAACACCGAGACGTGTTTTCGAAGAGGAAACCGAAGAACTCGGCGAAAAACCTCTCCGCCGCCCTCCAAGCGGAAATCGATCCACTAGACAATCAGTTGGGATACATGAGTAAGCAAGAGACCCTCCAAGCCTAATCTACCCGATGTACCTAAGCCCTCCAAGCTCCTACTCCAACAAGGCTTCTCGGAACCGTGTCTTGTCTAGCACCCCGGATCCCGCAACAAGCTCCATGTTGCATCTGCCATTCCAGGCTTCTTCCAATGCTTCCCAGCAGCACCAAAATGTCACTCAACACTCTCAAAGGGTGTGGTACGTGTTTGGGCTATCAACTTCTCAATGGTGTGGAAATGGAGAGGGAAGGGTTGAGGAGATACCACAAGCAAGTGTATAGAGAAAGGTGGGGATGACAATCTCTAATTCCAAATGTGTTTGGCTAGGGTTTTCTCTCTGAAGCATTCCTCAACATTTGTGGGTAATGAGGGTATATATAGGATAGGTGCAAAATGTGTGAGTCAGTCAGTACAGGCTGGCAGAACAGCATGTCTCGCGGGTGTCTCGCAGGAAGGCCTTACCCGCGAGATACTCGCGAGAGACAGTTGTCTCCACCTGGGCTGACTCTTTGCATTCCAGCATGTGCAAGGCACATGCTTCACTTCGCGGGAAGCTAAGTCACGACATACCCGCGAGAATCCTTCAGCCTCTAAATGCTTGAGTCTTCACACACTCTCTATCACACAACCCTTACATCAATTCCCACAACAAATACGGGGTATAAACGATTGATAATAATTACAATCAAATTTGGCACGGAATAAAAGCCAACAAAACACAAAGTTGTAAATAACAACTTTACAATCTCCCCCTTTGGCTATTCCGTGACAAAACCCTAAAACAGACTCTAGACTTAAACGTGAGTTTGGGAACAAAGGCAAAACTCACTCACACCTAATTCTAGATTCTGATAAGCTCTTGAAATATATGGACAAGTATCTCCTGAAACACAACAACAAAATAATATCATTGTATGCAGAAAACTTGAAAAGCATATGGAGCAATAAAAGCATGATCAAGCAAAATGAAATAGAAACACTAGATCATGGCAAGATCAAACAAGTAATCACTATACACAAGCAATTACTATGCTCATTCACACAAGGAATGAACATCCGGATATGCAAGATGATAAGCTCATTTGAAGAGTATCATTTGCAAATCCAACACTCAACCAATGCAAAATACTCGAAGTATTTGCATCTAGGAACAATCCTACTAGGGCACAAGAGTGTTCATCACTCAACCAATGCATAGAACTTATATGCATCTAGGAACAATCCTACACGGGCACAAGAGTGTTCATCACTCAACCAATGCATAGAACGTATATGCATCTAGGAACAATCCTACACGGGCACAAGAGTGATATACTGAAGTAAATGTATGACATTAAACTTCAATAGCACAAGCATAAAGGTTGCATAAGCAAAGTACTGCATATGCATGGCACAAACCATAAAAGCCTACAAAATATGCAATGAAACAAACCCTTAAAGCTTACAAAAGCAACATGGGTACATGCAAAGTATGCTACAAAGCATAGAGAATAACACAAAAGAAACATCTGAAATAATACTTAAATAAAGCATAGTATCAAAGCTTTAAACCAAAAGCAGTAAAATAGTTATAAACACTAAAAGAAACTGAATTAAACCGTCTTTAAAACCAATAACCAATGCTACTATGTTTCTAAGCTATGCTCCCCCTAATGCTGTGCAAGCTCTTCTCCAGCTCCCCCTCAGAAATTTCTCCCCCTTTTTGACCGGAATGGCCAAAGGGCTAGAACGGATCGGACTCTGAATCTGAGCCATGAGTGGAGGACAATTCCTGAACCTGCGATGCTAATGCGGTGATCTGTCCTTGAAGGTACGCGAACTGATCTGCTGTGTGCTGCACATGGGAGTCAAGCACTGTAGACATCTGATCCATCTTAGCAAGCAACTGATCAAGTTTGCTTAAGCCTTGTGGTGGAGCAGAAGATGATGGCTGTGCAGAGGGCTCTGGAGCCGAGGTGAACCTGTCAATCTCTTCCTCTGTATCTTCACCTTCATCCTGTTGAACCCGTCGTGGTGGTGGTATGGTATGCACACCAGTCTTGGAGCCTCTAATGTGTGCAGTGCTCCTAGTCAGTGTATGACCACCAATGGGGTAATCCCTCTGAACAACTGTGAGGCCACTGGGTAGCTTGAGCTTTGCCTTGGCAATCAATCCCATGATCAAAGAGGGGAACGGCATCACAGTCCGTGAATTCTGCTTTGTGATGCTCTTCTTCAGGACATGCATGATATGGCCACAAATGTCAATCTCCTTATGTGTAAAGAGATCATACAAGAATCTTGTTCTCAGAGCAGATAGAGTGGTGAGATTGGTGATCGGATATAGATTATGAATCATCACATAACTTAGTGTCCTCATTTTGGGAGAGAACTTGAGAGTGTCCATGGATGATTTCTTCGATTCACCACCAAGGAGTGTAATCATATCAGCAATAGAACCCAATCTGTCCTCATAAGCAACTGTGATTGGCTGAGATGGAGGACGAGTCTCCAAAAAGTCTTGGATGATCTCTCTTGTAATCTTAAACTCCTTGTGTCTTACCCAGCACTCAATACACTCTCCGTTGACAGTGGCATTAGAGAAGAACTCCTTGATAATCTCTGAATATACCACTCCAGTCGGGTTGAGCAGCTTGGTCCACGTTCTATCTTTGAACACTTCAGGGATGCAAGTGCCCTCAAGAGTCTCTAACTGGACTACCCGTTCCATGATGATCGTCTTGTCCTTGTAGCAGTCATTGTACTTCATATCAGCGTCTATAGACTTGAAATGATCAGAATCAGTTCGGGCTCGCTTTGAAGTTGATTTCTTCCTAGCTGCATGCTTGGTGGGAGACATCTGCACAGTTTCACAAAGCACAGATGAAAAAAATGCACAAACACAAACCAGAAGACAAACTTTATTAGATTCAAGTTAGTTCCAAATCAGACTTAAACTGAATGAAAACATAGCATGGTTGACTCCTAACAACATGCTTAAAGACTCAAACCTATAAAGCATAACCACAATGCAACAAATTAAGAGACAGTGCAAGTGTGTGTGTGTCTGTGTGCATGTGCTGATGAGTGTGTGCGGCATGAGATGCATGAGGGTGCCTAAGTGTGCCTAGTTGTGTGCCAAGAGTGTGCAATATGAGCAAAGTGAGTGACACACACAATAAATGACCAAACCAAGTACAATAAGGTCAAACAAGTGAAAGTCCATGGATTGAAATCACTTGATTCCAATTTGGCACAAAAATGTCACTCGGACATTTTGACAAACACCTAGCATGCACAAATGCAATATAACATGAATAATGCATGAACATGAGAAAATCTACCCTCAATACATGGTAAAACGCCACAAGGGGCCAACACAGATGCAGAAACAACAAATGGGACACAGCCCAATCAAAATATTTGAGAAAAATTCACCCAATTTTGAAAACTAACCCAAAGTTTCGAAAATCCCCAATTATCAAAACCCTAAAAAAAATTCTGCATAATCTAAGCAAAAACTTAAAAAGAAATGATTATCAAACATACCTTGAAGAAGAAAATGCAGAAAAAACGCTTGGATTGAAGGAGTTTGAATGGAATAGTGATTTGGGTTGAAAAGTTTCGAGAGAGGTTGAGCGAGGGAAGTTTTTATGTTTTGAAAAACTGTCACATCAGCAATATAAAAACTGAAAACACGCGTTTTTCGTGGGTTAGGGAGTGGCGACACAGTCACGAGACAGTCGCGAGAAGGGCCACTGAAGCACAAAAATTTCGCGAGAAGCATTAGGTCGTGAAACAGTAGCGAGACAGTCGCAATAACTTCTGTCTGAAATTGGAAAAATCCAATTTTAGCCAAACAGCATTTCGCGAGAAGCTGTTGGTCGCGAGATAGTCGCGAAAGTTTCTGTGTGACAAGATAAAAGAAATATTTCCCTCAACCCATTTTCGCGGGAAGCTCTAAGTCGCGAGCTTCTCGCGAAACATCCCCGAACCATTTTTTTGAGGAAACACAAAAACATGCATTTTAATCAAAAACAAAAGACATAAAAGTATAAAATCACTTTCAAAAACAAATAAAACACTCAAAAATCTTTTTGAGTTTGATCAACAAAGATTGAGCATGTGAAAACACATTTAATCAAGTACAATCACACAAATGAATATGACATTCATTGAACATAGAGTTGTGTGTTGTGTGTGGATATCAAAAATGAGATAGTCCTTAGTCCAATGTGAAGCTTCAATGATCAATTCAATCAAGGCATACACAACTAGCACTAGATTATGTGACCAATCTCAATTATAGAAACATGCATATATGACCTCCCACACGAACTTGATAACAATTCATTGAAGCTTTTCAATTGGCTCCATATTCAACATATCATTTGCAACTTTTGAGCAAAGAAAATCTCATTTAGAGATAGATGCCTGAAATTTTTGATATTTCAATTGATGAGTTAGCCTTTGGCTTTTTGGGCATCATACATTTTATTTTGGTTGCTTTCCCTTTTTCCTAGTCGAATACTAGTTTGTGCGACAGGCTTTTGCAGCTCTATATCTCTTTTCATTTGGAGATTTACATTTAGAGAGCTCTTTTAAGCAAAAAAAAAAAAAAAGTGGGAAGATATATAGGCATGAGTCTATGCATGTCTCAAGATCAACAAAACCATTCACTAATCATTCATGACAAGGTTGAAGATCTATTTACAACAGTCACATAGATTTCAGAATTTCTTCCACAATGATATGAGTGTATGAGGGACAAGCTAAGCTCGTTAAATGCACAAAGCCATAAGTACAAAGGTACAAGGCAAAACATGCTTTGAGACAAAACTCAACAAAGTGATCAAACTTTTTGGATTTTCTATTTTTTATGTGTTTTTGAATTTTTGAACACACCCAAAGCAGAACAAGAAAAGAAAGATCAACAAAAACAGCCGATACAAACCAACCGAACACAATAACAACAGAAAAAAAATGCATGAAAAGATGCAACAGCAAATGTCCCTAAACATTGAAAGAATTTATGCGTGGACATGTTATAATGCTTATGCATGAGTACCCCTCTTCACCCACACGTCACGTGCGTTTGGGGTGATATCCTTAACGGATTGGGTACGAGAATTTGGACTGTCAAACCTTCTGGTGAAACTCTCCAAGCAGGTGGTGAAGGCACCAATCATTTTCATCACGTCCATCATACCGGGATCACGATTCTGACTTCTCGGTTGTTCACCACCCCAAGACCTCATGTCATTTCTCATTCCTCGTGACCGAGGTGCGCTTGAATTGTTGTCTGATCTCAGCTTTTGACAGTTGGGTCTGGTATGTCCTTGCATTCCGCAGTAATGACACACATAGTCCGTTCTGGGACCCCTTTGTGATCTTGGAAGAGATCTTGCTCTGGTTTCGTGTCTGCCCATAGACTGATTTCGGGGCTTATTCACCATCCGTTGCTCACTCACATTCTTCTTCTCAGCCTTAACATTCTCAGGGATGGTTTCTTCTACAATAGGCTCTATGGCCTTCACAAATTTCACTTCTTTGGTAGCTTTGGCTGATGAGCTGCTTCCTCCGGTGTATCCCAACCCGGACTTGTCTGAAGAAGGTTTTTGAGATGAGATAACATCATCTAACTTCTGGGAGGAGACTTTCTCTATCTTGGCATGAGCTTGCACTACCTCTTGCTCAAGAAACCTCACCTTCGTATAGGCTTTAGACAGCTCGCCATTTAGTGTCTCAATCTCACACTTAGCCTCTTTATATCTGATCAAGAGACTTCTGTAATCTTCCTCAGCTTTCTTCATTTTCCTTACAACTGCCTTGGCTACTCTGGTATACTCTCCCGACTTCTCAAGTAATAAGGAGTAATTTTCTTGAAGATTAGCTGTATTCTCTTCTTCTTCTTCAGCATCTGATTCTTCCACAATCCCAATAGACTCTGAATCAGAATGCTCACCAAGCTCCTTTACAAGTGCACCCAAATCATTCGAGGAATCCACATGTGCAATGGTCATGAAGGCGGAGTAGTTTCCCTCTCCGTCACAGCTCTCTTCCGAGTCAGAATCAGAAGAGTCTGAATCACTGAGTGTCGTGGCATAAGCCTTGCCTTTTCCCCTCAGAAAATTTGGACACTCCTTCTTTAGATGTCCAATGCCATTGCACTCATAGCACACAATGTCTGAAGGAGGTTGAAAATCCTTCCCTTCTTTCCTCTTAAACTCTTTCCTATCACCTCTTGAAGATGAAAACTTCCCTCTGTTGAAAGGTTTCCCACTGTTCTTCATCTTCAAAAATTTGCGGAAGTTTTTCGCAAGAAATGCTACTTCCTTCTCCACCCCATCTTCTTCGGAGGAATCATCCATCCTTTCGATGATGGTTTTAAGAGCAAGTGATTTACTCATCTTATGGGAAGGCAGTCCCATCTCATATGTTTGGAGAGACCCAACTAATTCTTGAATTTTAATCTCATCCAAATCCTTGCTTTCCTCTATGGCTGTAACTTTTGCTCTAAAACTTTCAGGTAAGGACCTCAATACTTTTCTCACCACCTTAGTATCTTCAATCTTCTCCCCAAGATTGAGTTTGGCAATTACAATTTCAGTGAGCTTCCCATAGAATGAATCAAATGGTTCATCATCACCCATCTTGAGCTCTTCAAATTTGGTGGTAAGCATCTGAAGCTTTGTGTCCTTAACTTTCTTTGTACCCTCATAAGTAGTCTCCAAAATCTCCCAAGCTTCTTTGGCTACTGTCATACGAGAGATCCTGTGGAATTCATCAGGAGACACAGCACAAAAGATAGCGTTTAAAGCTTTACTATTAGCATTGGCTGCTGCGAGAGCTGCCTTATCCCAATTAGCCTTAGGAGCCTCCGGCTTAGTCCAGCCTATCTCTACCGCATCCCAAATGGTATCTTCTATAGAGCATAAAAATGCTCTCATTCTGACTTTCCAGAATGCGTAATTGTTCCCATCAAAAAATGGTGGAACATTGAGCGATTGAGACCGGTCCATCTCAAATAGGGTCAAGGATCACACTAAGGTATTTAAACCACAGCAAGTGTACCCGCTCTGATACCAATTGAAAGCTCGAAAACGTGTTGAAAACACAAGTGCTGTTTAGACCCCCCAATTAAAATTACGGCTTGGTTGATTTTACACTAACTGAATACTAAGTGTGGAATAGTGTAAACACAAGCGTATAAGCAAGACAACTACTCTGATCCATAATTAAAGCAACACAGCAGTAATAATGAAATGAACAAGAGTAGGGAAGAAGGATGCAAACACAGAAAACACCAAGACGTGTTTTCGAAGAGGAAACCGCAGAACTCGACGAAAAACCTCTCCGCCGCCCTCCAAGCGGAAATCGATCCACTAGACAATCAATTGGGATACATGAGTAAGCAAGAGACCCTCCAAGCCTAATCTACCCGATGTACCTAAGCCCTCCAAGCTCCTACTCCAACAAGGCTTCTCGGAACCGTGTCTTGTCTAGCACCCCGGATCCCGCAACAAGCTCCATGTTGCATCTGCCATTCCAGGCTTCTTCCAATACTTCCCAGCAGCACCAAAACGTCACTCAACACTCTCAAAGGGTGTGGTACGTGTTTGGGCTATCAACTTCTCAATGGTGTGGAAATGGAGAGGGAAGGGTTGAGGAGATACCACAAGCAAGTGTATAGAGAAAGGTGGGGATGACAATCTCTAATTCCAAATGTGTTTGGCTAGGGTTTTCTCTCTGAAGCATTCCTCAACATTTGTGGGTAATGAGGGTATATATAGGATAGGTGCAAAATGTGTGAGTCAGTCAGTACAGGCTGGCAGAACAGCATGTCTCGCGGGAAGGCCTTACCCGCGAGATACTCGCGAGAGACAGCTGTCTCCACCTGGCCTGACTCTTCGCATTCCAGCATGTGCAAGGCACATGCTTCACTTCGCGGGAAGCTAAGTCGTGACATACCCGCGAGAATCCTTCAGCCTCCAAATGCTTGAGTCTTCACACACTCTCTATCACACAACCCTTACATCAATTCCCACAACAAATACAGGGTATAAACGATTGATAATAATTACAATCAAATTTGGCACGGAATAAAAGCCAACAAAATACATAGTTGTAAATAACAACTTTACAGGATATATGATAAATTGTCTTTGAGGGAAAGTGGGAGATTGTTGGGGTTTGTGCCCTAATATCCAATTTATTGGCATGTCATAAATAATTAAATAGATTAATTATATGAGACTATCTATAAATGAACTAATAGGACATTATCTTAGTCCATTAGATGCATAGTCTGTGATTTATGTTAAAAGTCACAAAAGATATAAATCACAAATTCTTTGTAAACTCAGAATTTTAGTTCGTAGTCGGTGATAAAATTGGGCATTTCATCTGCGAAGACTATAACATATCAAGATGATTTGTCTTGATCATGACAGTTGAAACTTCTAGTTGATATGTTGATATGTTTTAAGAGTTAAGACATATTGAATTGGACCGCTGTGAGATTTATTATTCTCTTAACAACTGTCAAATGAATAATAAATCTCACGACTTCTATTTACATCAACTCTAAATCCTGAGAGAATAATGGACTTGATCATGAGATGTAGGTTGCTTTGATATATTAGGAGTGAGATCTATAAGTTACGGTCAAAACCTTAGTATGTTGGGCAACCGCATTTAATGTTGATGGAACATATATTTTCAAGATGGAATTCAAAATCTCTTAACAGAGATATAAAATATTCCCTTGAGATAAGTTTAATAGGTTTAGTTATTCAGAGTGTTGGGCCCAACCACTTTAGTAAGGAGTTACTTAAGTATATATTTATGAAATTGGATTTCATAAATATACGATGAATAACATAAAGGATTAAACCGGGTACTCAAGGATTAAGATATAGTAATTTTCAAAGTGGCAGTCAACATTCATGACTTTGTATTATTACGAATATTTTAATGAATGGGCTGTATGTATAATAAAGTCTTGGGATATAATTTATTAATAAGGCCTAGAGTGCAATTATATTCTTATAGTGATATTGAATATAATTAATGGTAACTTTGGATTTGTCAAGAGTTGACAGAAAAGCCCAAGGCCCATTGGAGCTAGAGTCTTATTTATTCCCTTTGGTCCGAACTCAAGCCACAAACTAAAGCCCAATTGGGTAGGCCCAAAAGGCTAACCCAATTAGATAATCATTTATTATTTGATAAGAGTTATTAAATAATGAAACTATGAGAATAGTTTTAACGTACGGATGATGAAAAAGAAACGAAATCAGTTTTTCTCTTCAAGGAGAAAAAGAAGGATTTTTCTTTGAGAGTCTATGTACAAAGGACTGATTGAGAGACCACACATCTTGGGCACCATGTGGAATTGAGATGAAGATTAAAGGTATTCTCAAGTCATGGTTTTGAAATACACTGCATCAAGGTACGCATCCTGTTCTTTCTTCTAGAATTCAAGGTTACATGTTATCTTCCATGATTGAAGTAGATCCGTGTTTGTTGCTTCCACTGTGTGTTTTGTATGAGATACAAAACTAGATTTTCTAACAGTAAGGTATTGTTTTCAAGTCTCAGGCCAACCGCTTTAAGGTGGTTCAATGAATTGAGGAAAGGCTTGATTCATAGCTTTGCCGAGCTAATCCAAGAGTTCAGTGTCCGGTTTATGACCTGCAGTCGAGTGCCACAGTTAGTGGATGCACTGCTATCTATGAAGATGGGAGCCGAGGAAACCCTCCGAAGCTACACTAGCCGGTACTGGGAGTTGTACAACGAGATCGGTGGGGGCAACGAAAAGATCACAGTAAGTACTTTTTGATTAGGATTTCCCGAGGACTCCGAATTGCGAGACTTATTGACAAGGAGGCCTCCCGAGGATATGAGGCAGTTAATGAGGCGTATTGAAGAGTATAAAAGATTGGAGGATGAAAGGCAGCAGAATAAAGGCAAGGCTCCGATCATAAGTCAGCCTTGGCAAGGGGGTTTTAGTTAAGGCCTTGGAAGGATTTGAGGATTTAGGAACCGAGCACTCAAGTAGGGGAAGTGAACGTGACATTCAAGGAGACGGTGCACAGGATCATGGATCGAATCAAGAATAAGCCGTACTTTTGGTGGCCAAACAAGATGGGGGGTGACCTTTCAAGGATAAATCAAAACCTGTACTGTACTTACCATAGGGATAAAGGGCATAGTACTAAACAGTGCAGGGTGTTGAAAGATCATTTAGAGCAACTGGTAAAAGCAAGGTATTTGAAAGAATCTGTGGTGGACCTGAGGAATCAGGATGTTGGGCAGGGAACTCAACCTCGAGGGAATCCTCTCCCACCCCCATTAGGAGTGATAGAGGTCATCCATGCAGGATCAAGGGGTACCCTGGCGTCCAAAAGGAGAGGGGTACTGGCCGTGGTGAGGGCAGAAGGTTGCCCGAGCGAGCAACCCTCCAAGAAGAAATTGAAGCTCACTCGGGAGCCCATTGCCTTCAATGAAGAAAATCTAGAAGGAATGGTCCAGCCACATGATGATGCTTTGGTGGTCACAACCTAGATAAATGGCTTTATAGTGAAAATGGTATTGATAGATTAGGGGAGCGGTGCTGATGTGATGTATCTCGACTTGTTCAAGGGGCTTGGCCTGAAGAATGAGGACCTCTTTAAGTATGACACACCCCTAGTGGGGTTTGATGGCCAAATGGTGATCCTCGAGGGGTAGATTTTGCTTCCCGTGAATATGGAAGGTAAGGAAGTAATGGTAACATTTATAGTGGTCGCTTCGTTTTCTTTATATACAACGATCCTTGGAAGGCCATGGATCTATGTGATAGGGGCGGTCCTGTCTACTCTCCATGTGAAGGTTAAATTCCGCACCAAGCAAGGTATTGCTATAATACAGGGAAACCAGTAAGTGGCCAAGCAGTGTTTGGTCGCCGCTGTTAACCGGGAGACCAAACAGAAGGAACTGGCCGAAAAGATTCCTTTATAGCAATTACAGGAACCCTAGAAGGAGACAGGGGCTGGTGGTGCCGAGAATTTAATAAAAGTAAGGATACTACCGAACGATGACAAGAGTTTCTAGATAGGAGCAAGTATGAAGGATGAGGATAGGGTGGGGATGTTGCTGTTTCTTGTACAAAATGCGGACATATTTGCCTAGGGTCCGTACGAGGTGCTCGGGGTGGACCCCGAGTTTATAGTTCACAAGCTTAACGTGGACCCGTTATTCCCTCCCAAGAAGCAGCAGCCGAGGAGATCGGCCAAGGAGCACATCGAAACCGTTAGGCAAGAGATAAAGAAGTTGAAAGAGGCAGGGGCAATAAAGGAGGTCTTCTTTCCTGAGTGGCTAGCGAATATCGTAATAGTAAAGAAGAAAAACGGCAAATGGAGGGTTTATGTTGACTTTACTAACTTGAACTGAGCATGCCCAAAGGACCTATTCCCCATGCCAAAGATCGATCAACTGGTAGATGCCACATATGGGCACCCGAGAATGAGCTTTCTGGACTCTTTTCAAGGTTATCATCAGATTCCCCTAGCAGCCGAGGACTAGGAGAAAACGGCGTTCATTTCCCCTGATGCTAATTACCACTATACCGTGATGCCGTTTGGGCTAAAGAATGCTGGGGCCACTTATCAGCAAATGATGACAAGAATGTTTCAAGATAAGATTGGGCGGACAGTGGAGGTGTACATTAACGACATGGTGGTGAAAAGTAGACGAGAGGCATAGCATATTGAAGATCTTAAAGGGGTATTCGAAGTACTTCAGCAACACAAGTTACGCCTCAATGCAGATAAGTGTGCTTTTGGGGTGGGGGCTGACAAGTTCCTACGGTATTTGATCACCAACCGAGGAATAGAGGTCAACCCCGATCAGATTGAAGCTATAAAAAGCCTCAAGCTGCCAAGTAATCCAAAGGAAGTCCAAGTACTGACTAGTATGTTAGCTGTATTTAATCGGTTCATTTCTAAGCTTGCCGACTGTTGCCATCCATTTTATTAGCTTTTGAAGAAGTGGAAGGGATTCCAATGAAACGAGGAGTGTGAAAAGGCCTTTCAGGGTTTGAAGGAATATTTGGTGTGAGCGCCTATGTTGACAGCCCCGGAGCCTAGGGAGGACTTATTCATGTATCTCTCGGTGTCTGAACATGCCGTAAGTGCCGTGCTTCTAACGAATCAAGGAATGCAACAAGCCAGTATATTATGTCAGCAAGACCTTGGTTGATGCCGAGACAAGGTACTTGCCTCTGGAGAAGTTGGTATTAGCGCTAGTGCATGCTACAAGAAAGTTGCCCTATTATTTTGAAGCTCACACCGTCTATGTACTAATCGAATATCCTTTACAGTCGTTGCTGAAGAGATCTGACTTCACAGGTAGAATAGGTAAGTGGGGAACTCGGCTAGGCGGCTTTGACATTAGGTACAGACCCAGAAGTTCAGTGAAGGGTCAGGTTCTGGCCGATTTTGTCGCAGATTTTTCCTCGAGGAGGGAGATGGAAATGGTGTGCCATGTGGAGGTTCACTCATGGAAGGTGTTTGTGGACGGTGCATCTAGCGCCATGGGGGATGGGGATGGAATTGTCATCATTACTCCGAAAGGGATAAGATTGGAACATTCTTTTAGGTTGGGTTTTAAGGCGTCCAACAACGAGGCCGAGTATGAAGCCTTACTTGCCGGATTGAAAGCTGTTCGGGATATGGCTGCTCGAGAAGTTGAGGTTTATTCAGATTCTTAGTTGGTGGTTAATCAGGTGCAAGGTAGTTTTGAAGCTAGGGATCCCCAAATGATGGAATACTTGCGGGTGGTAAAGCAGGTTATGAACAGTTTTTGAAGGCAAAGTCGGTTCAGGTGGCCAGGGGGGCAGAATCGACATGCGGACTCTCTAGCCATTTTAGTGTCATCACTAACCGAGGAGGTACCTCGATTAATCAAAGTGAAGCTGGTGGCGGAACTAAGTATAAATGCAGGTGTAGGTGTTTCAGTAATGACGACATCTGAGCCATGCTAGATGGACCCAATCATTGACTTTTTGGCCAAGGACCGAGTGCCGGATGACGAAAAAGAAGTTGACAAGGTGTGCAGGGTCGCTGCTTGGTACTGGTTATCAGCGGACTGTAAATTGTACTGGAGATCCTTTAGGGGGCTGTATCTGCTATGCTTGCGCCCCGACAAAGTCAATAAGCTCTTAATCAAGCTCCATGAGGGGGTGTGCGGCAGTCATGTTGGGGGATGCTCATTGGCACACTGAACAATGACCTAGGGATTTTTGGTGGCCGCTGATGCAAAAGGATGCTGCCGAATATGTGCAAAAATGTGAACAGTGTCAAAAGCACGTTGGAACCCTGTCAGTAGCCCATGGCCCTTTGTACGGTAGAGACAAGACATTATTGGTCCACTCCCCCGGGCTACGGGTAATTGCAGGTTTGTTTTAGTGGCCGTGGACTACTTCACTAAATGGGTTGAGGCTGAGGTACTGGCTAATATCTGGGACGTAGATGTTAAATAGTAAAACCTTTCACAAGTTCTGTAGCAACCTCGGTATTAAGAGCAAGTATTCCACCCTGGCATACCCACAAAGTAACGGTCAAGCTGAGGCCACTAACAAGGCAATCATAAACAGATTAACGAGAAGATTGGAGGGCGTTAAAGGTAAGTGGGCCAAGGAGCTGCCTAACGTTTTATGGGCATATCGGACGATTCCCAGATGATCCACGGGAGAGACTCCATTTTCTCTTACATACGGAGCAGAAGCAGTCATACCAGTCGAGGTGAATTCGTGTAGTGCTCAAGTTGCAGGATTTGTCCTTGTCGAGAACGATGAATTAATGATGAAGCGTCTAGACCTGTTAGAAGAGTGCCGAGAATTGGCTACCATACGGCTAGCGAAGTATCAACAAAAGCTTGCCCGAAGGTATAACAGGGATGTGAAGAGGAGGGAATTCAGCACCGGAGACTTGGTACTTCGAAAGGTGGTAGGAAATACGTGAGACGTTAATGCAGGAAAGTTAGCACCGACCTGGGAAGGGTCTTATAGAGTTACTGCCATCATTAGTGCGGGAGCGTACTATTTGGAAGACTTGGACAAAAAACCACTTCCCTGGCCATGGAATGCTCATAATTTGAAGAAGTTTTACCACTAATCATGCATCTGGCATGAGTATGGTTTGAGTATAATGTCATATGTGTACAATATTAATATGAGAGCAATATTTATCCATGTAGGCATATTCATACTTTTGGTTCCATCACTATTAACTTTTTAGCCCCGGTTAACAAACGCAAAGAAAATCAAACATCAAATTATCCTAAGGACAGAAGTCTGCTCCCGGTTCGATCCTAATCACCGAGCAGATGGAAACCTTACTTCAAATTAGTCTAAGGGCTGAAGTTTGCTCCCGGTTCGATCCTAATCACCAAGCAGATGGAAACCTTACATCAAATTAGTATAAGGACAGAAGTCTGCTCCCGGTTCAATCCTAATTACCGAGCAGATGGAAACCTTACACCAAATTATTCTAAGGACAGAAGTTTGCTCTCGGTTCGATCCTAATCACCGAGCAGATGGAAACCTTACACCAAATTATTCTAAGGACAGAAGTCTGCTCCCGGTTCAATCCTAATCACCGAGCAGATGGAAACCCTACACCAAATTATTCTAAGGACAAAACTTGTTCCTCGGTTCGATCCTAATCACCGGGTAGGTGGAAACCTTATAGTAAATTTGCCTAACAACGAAAATCCTATTCTCGACTGAGCCTAATCACCTAACGGATGGGAACCTAGCACCTAGTTTCCTTAAGAACGGAAGCCTAGCATTCATTTTCATTAAATACACAAGCATGTGATAAATTCAATCTTTATTCCGAGTAGGCGCGAGCTAGGTCCTAATATTTTCTTCTAGAAACAGTCCGGTCCCTGTCACTGAATGGATAAAGATATAGCTTGTCTTTTTCGAAGACAAGTGAAAGAGAAGTATTAGGACATATGTGTTTTCACTTGTTAAGAACATATGTCATTTGTTTATGTAAATTGGCTAATCCTTTGACAAAACGCACTCTACTTGTAATTGGGTAGTTCTAGGTGTTTTTAATACTTCAAGAAACAAGGTTTCAAGATCAAGTGTTGAAGTCATCAAGTCTGTCCAAGAAAAACAAGCTGAAGTGCAAATTCATTAAATCTCGACACCTGCTCGATAGCTCCTCGACACCTTGCTATCTGTCGAGATTTATAAAATCAAATTTTCTGATCTGATTTCTTGGGATCCGTGAATGTGTCTTTGGGATTTCTTTTCTCCTAACCCTAGACATATAAAAGGATTATTTTAAGAGCCGTCAAATTGTACACAAGTTGCACAAGCATTGAGCAAACTCTGTTCAAGCAATTTGTGATCAAAGACGAAGTTCTTGACCTAGTTCATCTCTTCTGAAGAAGTTGCTGTGTATTTGCACCAAAGGGTTTTGTAACCAAGCATCTTCTTGATCTTCATCGTGTAGGATGAACTGAAGAACTTTGCAGCCAACCTCTCCTTCAAAGTTGGTGTTGAAGTCGCGTACTGGGATCCGCGCATTGGTTAGTCACGTACTTGGGAGCCGTGCATCAAAGGTGGGAACTGTCACTACAGAACAAGTCCAATTGGGTATTGGGGTAAGGGTTCAACTGTAGGTTGGTAAGGTACTTGGGATTCCTTTACTTGTAACCGCTTGATTTGATAATAGTGGAGTTTCGGGAGTGGTGACCTGAAAATCACCCGGTGGGGTTTTTGCCGCAAGGGTTTTCCCCATTCGTAAACAAATCACCGTGTTATTTAATTTCCGCTGCTTAATTAGTTTATTGGTGATTTGTTTGTGTTTCCACGCGTTTGCATGATAAATTGATTAATTAATAACTTGGCTAATTAATTAATTGGTTTAATCACAAGGGGTCATTCAGTTTGTGGCCTATCAAGTGGTATCAGAGCAGGCACACTCTGATTAGGTTTTAATCTTTGCTGTGTTTGATCCATTGACCCCTGTTTGTCATGGATAGAGGACAGTCGTTAATTATACCTCATTTATTTGATGGGACTAACTATGCATACTGGAAAGTACGCATGAGAGCTTTTTTGCAGTCCTTAAATGAAAAGGTGTGGCAAGCTGCAGAGATTGGCTGGACTAAGCCAAAGGAAGCACCGGCCGATTGGGACGAAGCCAAGATCAAGGCGACAAACTTCAACAGCAGGGCATTGAATGCGTTGTTCAGTGCAGTCACCAATGAGGAGTTCAATAAGATATCCTCAACTGAAACTGCTAAGGAGGCACGGACCATCCTCCAGACAACCTATTCGGGCACAAAGGCTGTCAAGGATTCAAAGCTTTAGAGGCTCACAACAAGCTTTGAAGAAATAAAGATGGAGGAGGATGAGTTGTTTGATGAGTTCTATGCCAAGCTCAAGGACATAGTGAACTCAGCCTTCAATCTTGGAGAAACCATCCCTGAACCCAAGATTGCGAGGAAGGTGATTAGATCTCTACCCGAGAGATTCCATGCCAAGATTATGGCGATAGAAGAATCAAAAGATATTGACAAGATTCCTTTGACTGAACTGGGTGGAAACTTCCAGACCTATGAGCTAGGACTATCTAGGATTGGCAAGATGGGTAAAGGCAAGAGCATGGCCTTGAAGGCGAAGAGCAGTGATACAGATGAGTCTTTTGATGATGAAGATTCCAAGATGAAGTCTTACATTATAAGGCAGTTCAAGAAGTTTATGAAGAATGCCAATGGGAGGAGCTTCGACAAGGACCGTAGACAATCCAGTTCTTCTCAGTTTAAGAGCCAAGACAAAGGGAAGAAGGATGCTAAGGATGGCGGTCAGTACACTGTTCCTGCAGGACTAAAATGTTTTGGATGTCATGGATTTGGTCATATGAAGCATGAATGCCCTACATATCTCAAGAGCATTGGGAAGAGTAAGGCACTTGCTGCAACCTTGAGTGACACTGTGTCTGAAGATGATTCTGACAATGAGGATGACAGAATCTTAAATGCCTTCACTGCCACAGTCAATCCTACTGAAGGGATTGTTGAAGAAGTGGACAAAGAAGAAGAACTAGTGGAGTCCAAATTTGAGAAGATGGATGATCAAGATGATATCCATTCAGCCTATAAAAAGTTATACAAGCTCTCTGAGAAGCATGAGAAACTATATAGGTTGGCCACCAAGAAGCTCAGTGATGTGGAACTTGATCGTGAAGAAATTTCCACAAAGTTTGATGAAGCTAATCAAACGATTGGTGCACTGAGGTTTGAGAACAATTTCTTGGCTGAGAAGACCAAGAAGCTTGAAGCGGAGCTGTTTCAAGTCAGAGCTCAATTGGAGAGGACTTCAAGTGCAAAGCTTGATGAGATGCTCAATATTTAGAAATCTGCTTCGGATCGAACAGGTTTAGGGTATGGTCTTTCTTCTTCTCATATTGCTTCTACTAGTGCTGCTGTTTTTGTTTCTCTTGCTAATAACACTGAAATTGAGAACACTGATGATAAAACTGAATTAGCTAATGAGAACTTAGATAAGGGTAAATCTATCTTAGGAATCTTAGGAGCACCCCCTAAGTAGGATAAGAAAGATGCTAAAAACCCTAGGGCTAAGAAGGCTAACTCTCAAAAGCCAAAACAGAAGAAGCAGCATCTCTGTTATCATTGTGGAGCTGCCGGTTATACTCAACCAAATTGCTACAAGTGAATAGCCACTCAACAGAGCAATGGCATGATAGCAACTGGAAGCTAAAATCAGCTTCAATCCTCTCTTGCTCCTCTTGGAGATCTTTTGAAAGCCCTCATATTCCTTTTGAATTTGAATGGTTTCAATTCTTCCCCCTTAAAGCCGATTCAAGGGTTCAATCAAAGGAAATGTTCTTCTAAGGTGTGGAAGAAAAAGGACTTTAAGTGATTTTATCACTTTCTTCTATCTTCTTGTTTTTGTTTGTTGCATTACTTGTGTGTTTTGCATTTTTTTTGAGTCAGTCTAGTTTTATGTTTTGTTTTGATAGCATGTTTTTGTGTGTTTATTTTCAGTTTTGTTTATTTTGTTTTTGATATAAAAATAAAAAAAAAATTGAAAAATCAGAAAAATACAAAAACAGTGTGTGTTTTGTGTACATTGGTACTTGTGTACCTTGGATGGCCATTGAAACAAAGTTTTCTAAACTTTGTATCTTTTGTAGCTTAGATGAGCATCTCCATGCACAACTAAGCAAGTGAGCTTTGTGGCTCTTGTTTGTGATGAGTAAGATTAAGTTATCTCTTAAAACTTAACACTCATATCACTCTTTTTGACGGGTAGGACTAGAAAATCCTGAGAGAAAGGCATAAATAACCATCTCACCACTGTTGCCCGCCAATCATAATATGACACCTGTATGCTTCGGCATAGCAAAAGTGCAGTGTCAAAGACACCCGTATGCTTCGGCATAGCAAAAGTGCAGTGTCAAATGCTTAACATCTTGGGTATTTCTTTTCTCTCTTTTTATGCCCATGCATGATATGCATAAAAGAAAATATGCAAAAAATAAAAAATAAAAAAAATAAAAAGCAAAAAGATAAAAAATTCTTTAAATATGGTTGGAAGCGTGTATTCTAGGAGATGTGGGAGTTATAGGATGTACCTCGAAGGTGATAGTCCCCATTAAACAGTTATGATTATGTGTGAGTTAAAGTTACTTTCTCATATCTTAGATCGTCATAACTTGTATATACATATGCAATCTTGCGATGTTTTTCACACACAACACGCAACATTCTTTGCTACTCTTGATACATGTGCAGGTACAATGTGATTTGGCCATCACAAGTGTTTACATGTGCTAATGTATGCTCACTAAACTGTCTTGACTTCTTTGTGAAAAATGAAATTGGTTAGACTTGTTTAGTGTGTGTGTGTGTTTCTGAGGATCCATGTGCTTAAAATGTTTAATGAGAGATGATTTTGAGAGCTTAATATGTTGTTTGGATCATTGTTTGAGGTGCATGTTGGATTGCATTCATGTCTGTGTTTTTCACTTCTCGAAAAACTGTTTTTAAAAGCTGGCTCAACACCTCCTCGATACCTTGTTATCTGTCGAGCTTCTCAAGCCTTTTTCTTAACGCAATCTCGACACCTGGTGGATCGATCGAGAAAGTTCCTGCCTCCTTGATACCTTCTCGATACCTTGTGGATCGATCGAGATTCTGTTCCTTGAAGGTGTTTCTTATTCCTCGATACCTCTCGACACCTGCAGCTGTCGAAGGCCATTTTCTCGACACCTACCTCAACAGATTCCGCGACACCTCTCGACACCTTATCTGTCGAGAATTACTAATGCTCCTATATATGCTGCTGTCGCGATTCAGTTCTCATTTTCTCGATCTCTCTCTATCTATCCGCGGCTGTTCATCTCCCAAACTCCTTTTTCTCACTCAAAATCTTCAACCCACGTGATTTTCGGCCCTTCCTTGCTTCAAATCACTTGGTATGATATCTTTTTCCTTCATTCTTCATGCATTTCATGTTTTGAATCTTAGGTTTTAGGGTTTTTGAAAATTTTTGGGGTTTTCCAAAATTGATGAGTTTTTCTTGAAATTTTGGGATGGGTTTTCATTTAAATGTGTTCAAAATCTCATGCATTGCATCACATGTGCATGAGAATGGTATTTTCATGCATTTAGATGTGTGTTCTATGCTTGTGTGCTGGTAGGATTGGATTGGGCTAAGCCCATGATGCTTTTTACTTTGCATGTCACATGTTCATGCATTCCTCATGCATACGTACTCTTTATTCAATATATTTGATATATTTGAACTGTTTTGGGACTTTTCTGATTGTCTCTTTCTCTCTCTCTTTCTCATTCTGTTTACGTTAGTAGTGTCTATGGCACCTAAGCGTAAATCCACTCCGGCTCAGAACCCTCTGCGTTCTGGAGCTTCTTCCTCTTCTGATTCTACTCTTCTTAATCTTCGGTTCCGTGATGAGGATGCCCACAAGGCATTTTTGGAGAACTTTTCTAGACGAGGTGTTCATTCGGAATGCCAAGTCATTTTGGCGGACTTCGCCGACACTGACCTTCCCTCTGTCATTCACAGTAAGGGATGGGAGTCACTGTGTGACGTCCCGGTCACATGTCCTCTCGTGCTCATTCAGGAGTTTTACTCCAACATGCACGGGATTGATCGTTCAGTACCTTTCTTTTTCACTCGCGTTCGAGGTACGCGCATCCCTATCACACTGCAGCTAGTTGCGGATGTGCTTCGGGTTCCTAGGATAGAGTTTCCTAACTATCCTTCTTGTGAGCGTCTGAGGACTGTGTCCAAAGATGAGCTCATTTCTGCTTTTTGTGGGCACCCTGCTGATTGGGGTGAACATCAGTATACATCATGTAGACCTTTTGCTAAAGGTCCTAGATTCTTAAACATGGTAATGACTTTTGGACTCCATCCACTCTCTCACTACAACTCCATCACAGAGCCTTGTGCTCGATTTTTGTTATCTCTTCTTGAGCATCTTACTATAGATTTTCCTTCTCATTTCATTCTTTCTATCATAGATGTTCATTTAGATTCGGCGTCCTGTGATAAGCTCATCTTTCCTTCCACTATCACGAGGATCTTACACCATTTTTCTGTCCCTTTTCCTGTGTCCGACCACTTCACACACATTTGTGCCTTAGATGCCGCTACCATAAAACGTAGTGCAGCGCAGTTTAGGTCAAGGCAGCCGGATTCCACTCCTCCCTCCCGTTTAGCTCCATTCAGATCTGCTCCATCTACATCTGCTCCTTCTTCCTCTATGGGCGATGTATCTCTTGGAGACATCATGGCGCAGCTGCAGCGCATGGATGCTCGCCTTGATACACTCTCCACTGAGTTGTATCAGGTGAATGTTCGTGTTGGTCGTATTGCACGACGGCAGGCGACCATGGGTGGTTTTGCTCCTGAGGCTACTCCTTCACCACCTCCTCCAGCAGCTTCTGATTCTGAGGATGATGATGACGAGGACGATGATGCTTCAGATGACGATGATGGAGATGCTAGCTCTACTGATGAGATGTCTACTTGACACTCTACCCTTTGTCACTCGTGACAAAAAGGGGGAGTAGTTTTGGGGTTATGAGAGTAGTCATCTTAGGGGGAGAGTTAGTATAGGACATTTTTTATAGGGGGAGTGTTGATTCTTGAGGGATGTAGTGAGGCTATGATGTATCTTTTTCTTTTCTATTCATTTTAGATACATTTTTCTTGTATATGAGGTCTTGTGACCAGTTTAACATACATTGTATTTATTTTCTCTATATATGTGGATGTATGTTTCTTTCACCTATCTCTACATATGTTGTTTCTTTTCTATCTTTATACACATGTTCTTTATAATTGTATGCAATCTATTATTTATGTTTCACACAAGATTCCTTAATGAGTTTTGTTTAAAGTGTTTCAGAAATACAGGTTGTCAAAGTCTACTTGCCATAAACTCTTTTCTTGCAAAGTTTTTCAAGGGTTTGTGATAGGATAGATTTTATTGTATTCAACAAGTGAATATGAGTTGAGTGATTTATGACTTCTCTCATTTGTTCATTTGTTTGCTGTGGTTTTGTCACGAATTGCCAAAGGGGGAGATTGTTAGGACATATGTGTTTTCACTTGTTAAGAACATATGTCATTTGTTTATGTATATTGGCTAATCCTTTGACAAAACGCACTCTACTTGTAATTGGGTAGTTCTAGGTGTTTTAAATACTTCAAGAAATAAGGTTTCAAGATCAAGTGTTGAAGTCATCAAGTTTGTCCAAGAAAAACAAGCTGAAGTGCAATTTCATTAAAGCTCAACACCTGCTCGATAGCTCCTCGACACCTAGCTATCTGTCGAGATTTATAAAATTAGATTTTCTGATCTGATTTCTTTGGGATCCGTGAATGTGTCTTTGGGATTTCTTTTCTCCTAACCCTAGACATATAAAAGGATTATTTTAAGAGCCGTCAAATTGTACACAAGTTGCAAAAGCATTGAGCAAACTTTGTTCAAGCAATTTGTGATCAAAGACGAAGTTCTTGATCTAGTTCATCTCTTTTGAAGAAGTTGCTGTGTATTTGCACCAAAGGGTTTTGTGACCACGCATCTTCTTGATCTTCATTGTGTAGGATGAACTGAAAAACTTTGCAGCCAACCTCTCCTTCAAAGTTGGTGTTGAAGTCGTGTACTGGGATTCGCGCATTGGTTAGTCACGTACTTGGGAGCCGTGCATCAAAGGTAGGAACTATCACTACAGAACAAGTCTAATTGGGTATTGGGGTAAGGGTTCAACTGTAGGTTGGTAAGGTACTTGGGATTCCTTTACTTGTAACCGCTTGATTTGATAATAGTAGAGTTTCGGGAGTGGTGACCTGAAAATCACCCGGTGGGGTTTTTGCCGTTAGGGTTTTCCCCATTCGTAAACAAATCACCGTGTTATTTATTTTCCGCTGCATATTTAGTATTTGGTGATTTGTTTGTGCTTCCACGCAATTGTATGCTTAATTGATTAATTAACAACTTGGCTAATTAATTAATTAATTAGGGTTTATCACAAGGGGTCATTCAGATTGTGGCCTATCAATATTAAATCATATCATGCAAAGTAGCGGAAAGTAAATAACACTACGATATGATAACCTAGGAAAACTGATGAAATGAACCGTTTCAAGGTAAAAACTTGGAGATGATTTAACCTAGTAATCCTCAAGGTAAAGCAAATCCACTATAAGAGAATCGAAGTTTTACAATCAAATTTAACCTTAAACCTATTGCTTCCTCTAGTAATAACTTACTAACATGACCACGTGTAAGCTCCGAATTCACGGACTCCTTCTCTTTTTTATTAACTACAACACAAGCACCCACGCTTATGACTTTGAGATTCTACTCAAAAGTTTCAGATCACCCTCAGTTGTTGATCTTTGTAACAACAACTAGGATCTACCACCGCTTGATTGTAGATCTTACTTTGGTAGACATTTGTGTAATTAAAAGGTACAAAATCTCTTAGATCTCACAAAGAGTAACACACAAGTCTTCCAAAAGTCTTGAAAAACGTAGGTAGGGTTTCTCTTTTATATGTGGACGAGTCAAATTGAAACCCTAAATGTTTTCGCGGGCTTAGGCCTGATTTAAAATTTTGCAAAAATTCTTTTTCTGCAATTCCGATCAATCGGGCCTTATTCGATCGATCGAGCTTGGTAGATTCTGACTCTTCTTTTCTTCAGTCAACTCGAACTTGAATCTTGAAACATACACCTTCGAGCATTGTCTAACACCTAGACTAGACATGTTTTGCTCCTGGTTTAAACATTTAATCCTAAATCTTTAGAACCTAAGAGCATCTGCATCAATCCGTCTAAATTTTTCCGTCTATTTTACATTAAGAACCTACTTTTTTTATTTTACACTACCACTTTTCCAAAATACACAAATCAGTTTATCTATTTTACAATCTATTCTATTTAAATATTATTATTTATTCTTTTATTATTATTATTTATTAATATCTCTATTTCATTTTTATTTCTTTCTCTCAAACACTCACACGCATGACACATCACTCCCTCTCTCAGTCCTTTCTCAACTATCTTCCTCTCTCAAACACTCACAAACGACGGCAAATCCGACAGTAGATCGGCAGCAGTAGATCGGTGGTAGTAGATCGGCAGTAGCAACGGCAGCAGATCGATGGGGACAACGGCTCCATTGGGTTTTTCACGTGGGTTTTATGTTGGGTTTGGTTTATATTTTGGTTTGCGATGGTTTTCCGCAAGGTTTGAATTGATTTTGAGTTGGGTTTCCCGATGGGTTTTGATTGGTAGGTTTGGCTTGATTTTGAGTTGGGTTTTCTAATTGTTTGTGTTGATTTTGGTTTAATTTTCCATTGATTTTGGGTCAACTTTCTAGTGGATTATCAACTGTTCAAGTGGCTTGTGTTGATGTTGGTTCGGTGGTGATAGGTTGTGGTGGTGAAGGTGGACCGGTGGTACTGGATTTGTGGTTGGTGGTTATCCTCCGCTTCTTCCTTCTTCTTATGTTTTGCTAGGATGTTGCTGGGATGTTGTGAACGATGGGGGAAGAAGTAGTTTGGTAGTGGAGAGAGAAAAAAATAATAAAGAATTATTATACACAACTACAGTAACCGTGTAAAGTGAGTTAGTATAATAGATAAAATAAGTTTTTAGATGATAAAATAGCAACCAATTCCTATCCTCAACATTGGTTGGATGGTTTATCACTTTGTCCACCTCTGTTATCTTTGAAATCTTATTAATATCAAATTCCCTTTCTTTTTTAACCCAAAAGATAAACTCATCAATCTAAGTAAAAAAGAATTGATCTTTGGTCATTAGGGAAATGATGAGGTGCCTAAATTCAATTCCGACAAGAATGAGATAGCTAATGTGACAACTCAATCCGATGACATGGCAGGTTAGTCATGGTGTTCAAGACTTAGTGAATACAGTGAAGTAAAACTCTGCACGTATGTAAATACATTCATATAAACTTAAGAATTGATTTTTGGTGATGAGAAAAATGATGATGTGTCAGCTCGATTCAATCAGGTCAAATAGTTGATGTGGCAACTCGATCTGATGACATGGGAGTTGGTTATGGTGCTCAAGTCTCACTGAATACGGTAAAGCAAAGAGAAATACTACATTTACAATATTTTCACAAAAAATCATAGGTATCAAGTTGTTATAGGCTGTTACTTATGGGCAAGAAAGTAATATCAGTAATAGATTTAAATTAAAAACCCATAACAACCTGCCACCTAAGATTTGTTGTAAAAAATGTTGTAAAATATTAGAGACGTAACACTTCTCTAAAGTAAAGCATCTTATATATGTAAATACATTCATATCTACATACTATGCATCATCATATGAAAAATATGAATCAGTGCTGCAGAATGTAAATTTGACATTAGCTGTCCAATTCACCTTAGATGCGTGTATTATGAGATTTACATTCCCATTGTTGGAATTATTCAAATAAAAAGAAATGGTATTTTGTATGAACAATAGGAGTGGTGGTATATGATGATGACCACAAGTGTTAGTGTCAAGAATGACTTGATTCTTGATAGACAAACTAATTGCACATATTAGTTAAATCGTGTGACGTGCAGTTGTCATGGGGAGAGGGAAATTGAACTCTTTTGGGGAGACTAAAGAGGTGCAAATTAAATTAAGGATCACTGGTTGCTAATCAGGGAAATTTCTTAAGTATTTTTAGAACATAGAGAAATGATGTTCCTTCTTTTCATATTTATAGTGGACTCTATTGTGAATTTAATGAGAGAATCACATCATAATTATAAGAAGAGAAAATATTATTTATCATACTCCAAAAATGCCTAAGAATTACTCATTAATTAGTATTTTGGTTGGGCCTGATGAGAATTAAATTAGAGTTCTGTTATCATTTTAAAAAGTAAAGTCTAGGTGGGGGGACTTACTGATTCAATCTCTTCTTCATAATTGTGGACAATAACGGAAAAAGTATATGCTTTATTACAAAATATGTTTTATTCTCTCACTCTTTTGTCACACTATTCCAGTGGCTGATTTGACAAGTACTATGATAAAAATTTAGGCACGTCATTCATTGAGCCCTTGTTCAGCAATTCTATGGAAAAGGAAAACCAGGAGGAACTACTGCCTAGAAAAAGTCCTACAAGATACCTGGGCCCTAGACAAAGGGATTCTTTATTTGCACAAAACCGATGAAAGTTAATATTTAGAGACAGTTTGGTATTGTTGTTTAAATAACAATTTTTTGTATTTAAATAGCAATAACACTTCTAACAAATATTTTTATGACACTCAAACATGTATTTTTACAACACTAAAAACTGAATAATAATACTTAAACATTGCTGTCAAATGACCCTTAATATATGGGGCCAACTTACATACTGTATTGTAGAATTTGAATATAAAAGGAAATCCTAACTTATTCAGTTTTGTTATTGGGTCGGATTGTTGGTTATGTAACTGGCTGATGATGATCCAAAGAGAACCATGGGAATTAAGCAAGGAAGTCAGTTTCATACTGTATTGGCCGATACGGCCAGAATTTTCCGTACCGACACCTTCACCAGTATAGGTACACTCTCATTTCATACCAGATTTAATACCGGCCATACCGAAGCTATTTCGGCCGTATCGGGATAAATACCGGATTCCGGCCGGTAAGTGCATTTCGGACCTAATAAAAAATCTTTGATTTATTTGTAAACTTTTAAGAAAAGAGAGAGTTGTTTTGTAAATTTTGAGAGAGTGGAAGGCTAACAAGAAGAAGCAAAAGAGGAAGAAGAAGCAATTAAGGCAAGAAGCAGCACCGTAACGCCATTTGTTGTCGTTGTTGATCACCCAAGCTTCTTAAGCTTCTTCTTCTCAACAATCAGTTCAACTGTGGTAACCTCCTCTCCTTTATTATTCTTACTTTTTGCTTTTACCCTTCCCTCTGTAGTTTTCCCTCTATTTATCAGCTCAAAACCTCACGCCCATGTGAAAATTTGATACTAATTTGAAATGTGATGGGACTTTGTCTCTGATATTATTATTATTATTATTACATTATTATTATTAATGTTAAGTAAATTGATAGGACTTGTTTTTAACTTGCCACTCCAGTACTTACCCACCCACAGTGTTAGGAGCATTATGTGTTGCTGATGATAGCATGAGGAATGAGGGTGCTTGGGCAGCATTGGGTCAATCACTTGGTTTCATGTATTCTCAACACACTCGTGGCTCCTCATGCTTGACTAGTAATGCTCCTAAGGGCTCTTTGAGGGAGACCTACCCAGTCTCCCTACTTGAGTTGAATCGATGAGCAGTGATGAGAGGCAACATGTGGAGGCACCTTGCTCCACATGATGCCCCAAGGCCATGGTGGGCAGAGATGGTTGTGATGATGGGTAGCAGCAGGTGGTGCTGACCCTAGGTGGTGGTGCATGACATTGGTGGCTTAGTTGTTAGTTCCTTGTGTGTGGGCTTGGTGGCTGGAGTGTAAGGCAAGGTTGGGCTACTATGATGATTGAATGATGTGTGCAAGACATTGGGCTAGTGGGGCCTGGTTGAATGCATGGACAAGTGCTAGTGGGCTTATGGTAGTTACTTTGTGTGCTACATGTAGGCATGCTGTGTGGGCTGTAGTGCTAATAGGAGGCCTTGAGCATGGGCCAAGCCTCTCCAAAACATGTGGGAACATGTTGAGTAGGCTGCTGGAGGATGGGCAGAGGCCCCATGGTCTGCTAAGACATGGGTTGTACATGTGCAGCATATGCAATGGCAGTTACTAAGCAATTACCAAGCAGTTCCTAACTTTCCTGATGATCAGACCTGCTGTGTAGGGGTTAGAAACGTGGAGAGCAAGCCAAGACAACATCAGTTAAAGGTGTCCTAAGTAAAAACACAAGTGGCAGATTGTCCAAGACTCAACAGTTAATTCTGTGTATTAAACCCTAAGGCTGTTGGGGGTGTCAACAGCAGAGTGTATTTGCCTTGGGAAAATTCTGTGTAAATCTCTAAGCTTGTAAAAGGGTTTCCTTTGTACTTGTGATTAAGTCATAAAGGGTGGGGGTAGGTTCCCTATAAATATTGTGTGTGCTGTGTGTTTAAACGTCCCTATATGATCTGTTCTAAGTGTTATTGCAGTGTGTGTGTGGTGTTAGCTGAGACTAAGTCAGGGACTTAGGGCATCACAGGTAGAAATTTTGAGTGAAAAATTGACCCTGTGACACACAGTCACATAGAGGAGAAAGTATAATATGTTTCCGTAATACTAGCTCAACCTTAGATTTGGTGTTTCATACCCAATAAATAACTGACAGCTGTCCAAAAAAGCCACATCAGTTTACTCCCCCAAACCCAAATAAAAAGACAATCTTGCCCCTGAAAAATTTTCAAACCGCGCCACTTTCTCCCTCGCTTACTAAACCTGAAATTCCAAAACCCATTTGTTTCTCTCTGTCTCTTAAGTGCTCACTCTCCCTCTTCTTCTTTTTTTTTTCTCTCTCTCAAATGCTCATTCTCCTTTCTTTCTCTTAACTTCGAATTTTGCTACCAAACATAGCCAGTTCTTTCTCTCAACCAAGATTTTGCAGCCAAACACAGCCACTGCTGAGCATTGCAAGTCCTACGATATTGGAAGTTGAATCCTCTGAAAACCCCAAATCGAGCATCGCAACCACTACCTAACATCGCAGGTCCACCGTCGATTTCAAGAATCCACCGCAAAGGGGTAATATTTCTTTTCATCTGCTTCCTTTCATACCTATTTACATCTTCTTTTTCATTTTAGTTTTATTTGTTTGCAACTACGGAATGTTTTTTTTTTCACTTATTAGTTATCACCCAAAAAAGAAAGGCAGAGGCACATTTAAGTGTGGAATGGAGAAAGTTTTTTTAGTTTCTTTTTATTAATTTATTTGCAAATACAAATGGTTTTTTTTTTTTTTACTTATCACCAAAATAAAATTTTTTAAAAAAGAAAAAGAAAGCAAAGACACATTAGGGTGTGAAAATGAGATAAATGGAAATACGAAACTAAAACATGCTATATATGTGATAGCCTAAATAGGAAGTTTATTTTTTTTATGTATATCCTAGCTTTTGTGAAACAAAGAGTTGAAGAAATAGGGTATTGAAACTAATTCGTATCTCTTTCAATTTGGCACTGGTACAGGGATGTGATGCTTCTGTTCTATTGGGTTTACTGAAGGAATTGATTCCAATAAATAGTCTCTTTCTAAGAGTCTCCGCTGAGGTATTTAATCTTTCTTTTCCTTTTCCTTTCTTAGTTTAAGTCTATAGTTGTGTTATTATGGAAAATTATGAGTTCTGCCTATTCAATTTGTTCATTCAACATTCTTTTTCATGATTAGGCTAGACTAGTAATGGATTTTTCAGAAAATGCTCTTGATACAGCTGATGACAATGATATAAGTGAAAATCATGAGAATGTAATTTTGGGTGAATACTATGAAATTAAAAGGGGTTACACGAAAGATTGATGGTGTTCTTAGGCAATGAAAATTTTTGTGTTCAAAACAAGGTCATAAAAAGTTTGAAGACCCTTGTGATTATAAAAAGTATAATAAATTAGATACAAGAACAGGTTGTCAAGCTAGGATTTGTTTTGATGTTAAAAATGGTATTTGGAGTGTTTCACACTTCAATGATGAACACAATCATGAATTTGCAAGTTCAGAAGAGATGTGTAATTTGAGATTAGGAAGGAAGGTGCTAAGTACTCATGGGACTATAATTGAGACAATGGTTAGCTCAAGCATAAAAGCAACAAGGTCTTACTCATTTTTATCAAAGGAGCTTGGTGGTGCAAATAATGCTGGGTTTCTTAGAAGAGATTGCAATAACTTCTTGCACACTAAAAGAAAACAATTGATTGAAGTTGGGAATGGGCAAAGTGTTATTAATCATTTTAAAAATAGACAAAATGAAGATTCAATGTTGTTGAAGAATTGAATATTTTTAGAAAGTGGAAGTGAATTACAATTATTGTGGAAGGCATACTTCTAAATAGGTAGTCATGCTATTTGCTTGAAACGTCAAGTTCAAACTCTCATTTTTATGTATAATCAAACTCTCATTTTGATGTATAATATTCTTTTAACATTGGTATAATGGAATGGAAGTTGTTGAACATGGCCAACTTATTAATATGAGTTCAATCTTATAACATTGGTAAAATGGAAATGAAAGTTGCTGAACAAGTTGGCCACACCATTCATAACTAACATTCACCTTTGATAAAGGCTTATATTTGTATCTTCTACCTTTGCATTAAAAACATTCATCATTTGCATAAATAAGTAGTATTTAACTAGAAGCTGCTAATACAAAGAATCCATCATGTTTAAGTAACTTCAGTAGTTACAACAATTTTCCAAAACAATTGCTACAAGTTGAGTAATCAATTGTCTAAATTTTCAGCTATGCTATCTAAAAAGTTGTCCAAGTCAAATATGTTATCCAAACATATTAGTCCAAAATGTTGTCCCCCAGCTGTGCCAATTGCAGTCAAAAATATTGTCCAAAAATGCTATCCATCATACTTCAGAATCTTGTAGTAGGGTCATAAAAAAAATGAAACACAATATTAGCAAATAAATAAATAAATAACCAAAAGCACATGTAACATGTTAAAGTTTTTGTTTTTTCCTCTAAATTAAAAAGTTTACGGTTATACTTGACTCAAGTGAGACATTGAGGTACTTTCAAGAAGCATTCTTATAGAGCCAACATGGAAACTCTAAAAATGCTGGCAGAGCAATAAAGCCATATGCAATGAAGTTTAAGATGACATATTTGACATAGCAGTACAAATAGATTTTAATTTTAATAATGTCACTAGAGCATTATTCAATAGAGGGAGACTGTTTGGAAAATACTTTACCATAATCAAGTTTATAAAAGTTTAGATACAAGATATGTGTTGTCACAAATGCAATCAATAGAGCAGCAACCATTAAAAGCTTGGAATATTACTAAAATGAGGCTGAACCCAAAAAGTTTAGTATAACGAATGCAGGTTTATAACAAAAAAGATTACCCAAAAAAAAAAAAAAAGTGTTTAATGCTAAAAACATTACGACACAAAAGGTATTGTTAGCATGAACATGAGATAACATAATAATATATATCATCCATGATGACAACTGCAAGGTAAGTCATCTGCCTTCAAAACTAAAACTTCTCATTTGGGTGCATGATAACTAACAATTCATACAGTACTTAATACACTTAATCAACCTATATGGCTAACTAATGTACATCGGAAACTTACAACTTGACCATTTCAAATAAGTTTTTCATTTTGTCATATGAATAAAGCCTATTAGGGAAGAACAAAAGAACAAACTTGCCAAACTATTGGATTTCCCATATCTTGATCAAAACAATTTGGGACCTATGACACTGACTCCACATCGCCAAATGAAATTAAAACACAAACTTCATTAGGGAGAGAACAAGGCAGCTCATTCATATCTAATATAGAGAACAAGCGTAGCTGCTACAAATTTCCAATAAATCCGATGGTATCAAAAACAAATTCAAAGAAAGAGAACAATTTTTCATCCACTAAATTTGGGAATAATTAAAGCAACAATTCCAAATTCAAAGAGATACAAATCAGTTTCAATATCCTAATGAGTTTTTTCAACTCTTTGTTTCATAAAAGCTGGGGATATATATCAGAAATAAATATCTTGTTCAAGATATCAAATATACAACATGTTTCAAGTTCTAGTATTCCTATCTATCTCCTTTCCACACTAAAATGTTCCTTTGCTTTCTTTTTTTCTTTTTTTTTTTAAATAAAAAATAAAATTGTGATAAGTGAAAAACCCATCCGTAGTTGCAAAAAAACAAGAAGAAAATGAAAAAGAAGATGTGAAAATGTACTGAAAAGAAACAGATAGAATGGAAAAATTACTCTTTTGGATCGTTGAGCATCAGAATCTGTGAGTGAGAAAATGGCCCGGGTTCTCCAAACCAACGGTGATGCTAGAAAAAGAGTAAAGGTGATTTCCAGAGGAAATAAAGGCTGGTCTCGTTGGACCGGTGATGCTCAGCAGTGACTATGAGAACTCACACCATAGGTGGGGGAAGAGCACTGTGGAAACGAGAAAATGGAAGAGGCAATTGTGGATGGAAGGGAGTTTGGGTATGAAAGAAAGAGCAATTGAAAGGGACGAAGGAGAGAGTGAGAGAGTAAGTGGCAGGGGTTCAAAAAATATTAGGGTTTCATTTTGGGAATTAAATTTGAAAGAGGGAGGAGGAGAGACAGAGAATAATAGTTGGTGGGGTTTGAAAATTTTTCAAGGGCAAGATTGTCTTTTTATTTGGGATTGGGGGAGTAAACTGATGTGGCTTTCTTGGATAGATGTCAGTCATTTATTGGGTATGAAATACCAAATCTGGGGTTAAGTTGGTATTACGGAAACATATTGTACTTTCTCCACATAGAGAAATATTTTATTTTTATATTATATAACTACAATGGTACACACTAAAATATATTTACATTGTTGGTTTCTCTCAAGTATATTTATTATTGTTATTATTGATTAGATGAGTGACATATAAATTTATCATTTTAAAATTTATATATATATATATATATATATATATTAGTGGTAATCCCGAAACGGTACACCAGTATTAATCGGCACAGAAATATTTTGTTTTTTTGGCCAAACCGAAATGACTTCCGATATGATATTGACTCCCTTGGAATCAAGGCTTGACAAAGGCAATTTATATTCCTACTTTTTATTTTATTTATTATTTATTTATCATCAAATGGCTATTGGGTGCAGTTTTGGGCTGTGGATCTCAGTAGCGTGCTTATTATAGCAGTTATTTTATCAGCAAAAAGTAGTTGAATAATAATTTGAAAACATATATACAAGTGCAACCTTTTACTGTGAGAGATTTGTGTTCATATGTCAAAGGATATTTTTTCTTACAAAGTTGAGTAAGACAAATTATTGAATCAAGCACAATAGTTCTTGATACTGTTTTGATAGTGGCTGAGGTTTTCAAGATTGGGATCTGCTCCACTTGGTTATAATTGGGACCATCACATGATGAGATCTTATCCTTCTACTTAGTTATAAAATAATTTGAATTTATGATGTTGTCTTCATGATGATTGAGCTAACTAAAATCTCTTAAATCCTTTTGTTTAAGCCAAAACAACAATTTACTCACATTTAACGGAAATCTCTAAATATTTTTTTTTTTTTTTTTAAATTTAAAAAATGTCAGTTAAAAGAAATAGTTTATTAATGATTACTTGGTTAGTAATTTCAAGATTGAAGTTTTCCATATAAAGTCATCAGTTGGGTCTTTAAGATATTGTAGGCTTATAATTTGGGTTCAACGTATGCCTTCATATAACTGGGAGGTGAAGGGAAGGATTACCCTAATTTTGTAGTCCAACTTTTAAATAAAAACGAAAACAAAAAGGGAAAAGATAGTGGAGGTTATTACACTAAACTGATCAGGATTACCATTATTTTGATGAAATAGTGATAGTTGGGTTGACTAAGTTATAGTTTAAAAATGAGAGAGAGAGAGAGAGAGAGAGATCTGAAAAACTAACTTATTTTAAAAAACCAATTTACATGATCATGTTAATTAGTAATAATTTTGTATATAAAACAAGATATTAGATTTTAAGTAATATCTAATTTTTTTAACTGATATATATATGTAAGGCCTCAATGTTAGTTTTTACCTTAGGTCTTCAAATGCATCAAGCCATCCTTGATTCTGATCCGTGGATATAAGTATACTTTGAATAGTGATTTTGGGGTGTATAGTTTTATCATTTTTACTAACTTAATACTTCCCAAAAATTGAAGATCAAATCAAAGAAATGATTGCTTGATGTAAATAAAGACATCGGAGCAATCAATTATATTGAAATGGAATTCGAATTCAAAATATACATGAAATACATTGATAGTAAACATATTTTCAAACTACATAAATCCCCCCCCCCCCCCCCCCACACGTGAGCAGCGTTAAGTGTTTGCTTTTATATATATATATATATATATATATATATATGTATGTATGTATGTATAAAAAACATTTTTATTATTATCTTACTTTACCTCAAAAATATTTTTGCACACCCTGACTTTAAATCTTGCATACCCTAATCACCGATAAGCCCAATCCAGAACTAAATAATAACACAAACCAACCCAGTTCAAAACTAAAATAACACAAATTAGCCCATCCCAAAACCAAACAACAACACAAATCACATATCTATCTCTTTCATAAATCTCATCTCATTTTAGTTAATTACCTGACTATCTTAGTACCTTCAACTTTAAGAGTAAATAGTGAATATTTGTGAATTGCGAGTGTCTATATTTATTATAAATTTATATTATATATGCGAGTTTTTTTTTTTTTTTTTTATACTGATTACGAACCATTTTTTTATAATTTTATTTGTAAGAATTGTGATGTGTGCGAATGTGTGAGTGTATAGTACAAACATGACATAACTTTATATAATTTAATTATTAGGAAAAACAGAGGGTTTTTAACATGTGTGTGTATTGTTTTCCTGTTATGATAACTTTTTGGTATAAAATTAGTGATTTAAGGAAAAAAAAAGGGGTAAAGTTAGTGATTGTTCAAGGCTTCAAGCATTTGATTGGTTAAGTGGACATTTAATGTATTATTTATATGGTGGGTTCCAATTAACTCAACTAGTAAAGTCTTTAATGGTTGAATAAGATATCTGAGGTTCAATCCCTGCCTACACTAAAAACTCTCTAAAAAAATGTATTATTTATATGTGGATGAGTGTTTTTATGTGGCTCAATAATTAATTCAGTGCCAATGGGTTGAGTTTTGTCATTTAGTTTAAAATATTTTTTTAAAAAAAAACAATGACTAATAGATAATGACAAAATAAAAATGTTAGCAAACTTAACAAAATAAAATGTCACACTCACACCGGCCTATATTGACAATAGATAATGATAACTGGTAAATTAAATACCATGCAATGATTTCAAAATATTAAAACTCATAGAAAGAAATTGTAAAACTTTATACATTTGCCTTTTTTTTCTTTCTTTTTTCTTTTTTCTTTTTTTGAAATTGATAACATCATATAGTCAAGTTCTATTTTAATTAAATTTTGTTTAACTTAAATTTCTTAATGACCCCCTCTGAAAAAAAAATACCTGGAGCCACCACTATATATATTTGCTCCCTTGTAATGCGTTATAAATTAAATTAAATATGTAGCCCTTTGGCTTTTGACGTTGTGGATGTAGGTCTTGTAGAGTTATCACTGCTTGCCTAAGATTCTAAATTAGGGATGGGCATGGGCTGGGTTTGGGTCAGATATACCCGAAGTCAACGCAAAACTTTTACAAATAGATATCTGGATTCTTAGTGGTGGCTCCACATGCAAGCCAAATTGGTCGTAGGACCACCCTGACTTGCCAAAAAAAAAATGTATATATACACTTGTCAAAAAAAATTATATGCTAAACTAACCTATTGTGACCACCCTAATAAAAATGTTGAACACCTTGACTTAAGAATTACAAAAATTTGGGTTCAACAAAAATAAGAGTAATGCTACATTCACAACATTTTCACAATAATTTCACAATAAATCCAATGTGGTAAGCTGTTACTGATTCTAATTTGAGTCCAATACTGTTATTATTTTTTTATCCATCAATTACAGCTTTTTGCATAAGATTTATTGTAAAAATGTTGTGAACATAGTATTACTCTAAAATTAATTCTGCTCCCCAAACATAATCCTTAATACTTTTTTTTAAAGCTTAAATAACAACAATAAATTTTAGCCCAAATACATAAACCAAACAATAACAAGACAAGACCAAACAACAGCAAGTGAACAAATTATTCAACAAAAAGCCTATTATAAAACAAAAAGATAAAATTTGTGACTCATTCAACCTATTTAATAAAAATAATCTCTAATTTCATTTTTCCTTAAAAAATGGTACAAAGAAAAATATTGTGGTTGTGTGTTCTACTTGATGATGACGGGACAGTTATACTTTTTTTGGCTTTGCAGTTACAAAATTTTTGCTCTCCTTAGTGACTTGTAACAAATATTCAAGTTATCACCTTATTAAATTCTATATAATTTAAATTTTTTAGGGCTCGTTTGGGAGGAGGGAATGGAAAGGAATGGAAAGGAAATGAATGAAAAGATTAATTTTAGAATATTCTTTCATTCCCTTGTTTTGGAGTTTTAATGGAAGGAATAGAAAGTTCATTCCCTTGATTGGGAGTTTAAGTGGGAACAGATGGAATGGGTCGGAGAGAACACTCATTCCTCTCTATTCCCTTAAAATCTCAAATTTTCATTCCTCCAAAAATTGGGAGGAATGAGAGGGACTGAAATTAGATTTAATGATTTTTTTTCTAAAACTCCCAAAATATCCCTATATATTCAACCCTTTATTTTAAAATAGGGGTTTAATAACAATATTGTCATAAAATGATTCCATTCTATTCCCTCTATGTTCCTCCCAAACAAAATTACTTACATTCCATTCATTTTCATTCATTTCCATTCCTTAATTTTAAAACATCCAATCAAGGTTACTTAATTCCATTTCATTTTTTTTCCATTCCTTTCCCTTATTTAATACATTCCATTCCTTTTCATTCTCTTATGATCATTCCATTCTATTCCTTTGTGAACTCCCAAATGAAGCCTTAGTGACCACCCTAAAAAAAATTTGTAGAGACACCACTGTGGATTTTGATACATGTTTACCCATACATACTTAGACCTGACCCAATTCCTTTTTTTTCTTTTTTCTTTTCTTCGCGAGGATAGCAATATTTTATCAAAATCACCACCAAATGGATGTTACACTTAGTATAATTCTAAGCAATATTACACCAACCTATAACTTGTTATAGAATTTATATTTTAAAAATCTCACCATTAAATTACATATTCTATATGTTCTTAACATTCATAGAAATTTTCATGTTATTATTACTCCCTCCATTCCAGTTTGTTTGTCCTCTATTCTATTTTGGGATGTCCCAAAATATTGTCCTGTTTCTAAAAATAAAATTCATTAATTTACTAATATTTCTATTACACCCCTACTTTATTTTTAAAACTATTTGAAAAGAAAACTAACAAATATTTAAAAAATCAATCTAATTGGGGCATCTTTTTAGTTGCCTCATTAACAATAACTCCTTTTTTTTTTTAAAGCTGATAAATTTATTTAAGGGTAGTTTTGTAAACTTATACATTTTTATAATGCAAACAAGACAATAAATAATGTTCTCTTAAAAAGTTTAACTTTTCAAACAGGACAAACAAATTGGGACAGGGGGAGTATTTAATCTATAAACTTATCTTTTATGCATTATTTTAAACTATAAAAACTTGAATTTAAACAATTGATTAATGACATGACTATTAATATTTGATTACCTTTAAATCAAGTATAGAAAATATATGAAGATAATGTAATCTAACAGTAGATTTGTCAAAATTCGCATCCAATTAAAAAATATTAAGTAGTGTAACATTGCTTAAAGTTATACTAGGTGTAACTTGAACTCAACTTCTCTCTCACTATATATATATAGATTTACCATAAGCAATATTTAGTAATTAATACAATTATCAAAGACAGACAAAATGTTTGTTTCGATTTGAACTAGTGAATAGATTTAGGGGAAATTATACTTTACCACCATAACTATGCATCAAATTACACTTTGCACCATAAACTATCACACTTTGCACTCTAGCGTTACTTTTTCTGTTATATTTAACGAAATGCTATTGCACATGACAAGTAAATGCATCTTGCTTAGGTGGAACAAACTTAAAGGACTAAAACACCCTACTTCAAAATTAATTAAACAAAACCCAATTTTTTTCACATCTCTCTCCCTCTCTCTCATGCGTGCAGCCTCTTCCCCAAATCCCAATTCTTTGTTGGAGTTAGATCTAAAGTGGTTGTGGACTTGTTACTCTTCCTCGGTCTATTTCCCCCATCAACTTCACATTTCTTACATTCCTTGATATCTCTCACAACATGTTTAACTCATCAATACCTCACTGGTTATCAAATTTGAGTGGCCTTTCAATTCTTAATATTGGGTCCACTTCCCTTCGAGGTGCCATTTCGAATGCATTTGCTAATTTTACGAGAGCTTGATCTTTCAGATAATAATTATACTGAAGGTTAGTTACCAGTTGGTCTGGGACATCTAACCAACTTTAGTAGTTCGGATTTATCTGGAAACAACATTACTGGTAAGATACCATTCTCATTTTGCAAACTTTGCAACTTGCAAACATTTGTTCTGACGAACAATGGTATAAGTGGGGAGATAACTGAGTTTGTAGATGGATTGTCGCAATGTTTCAACAGCAAACTTGAATGGCCACTTTTGGGTTTTAATAGATTGCTTGGGGGTAAATTGCTGTACTCTTTGGGAGCACTCTCAAGATGTAGAAAACTTTAAACCTCGAGTTTAATTCCTTTTGGGGTTCAATTCCAAATTCTATGGGAAACATGTCGTCTCTACAACAACTTTTCCTCGTTGGAAATATGTTCAATGGAACTATTTCAAATAGTGTGGGAAAAGTATCAATGCTTACTTTTTTGGATCTTAGCAATAATCATTGGGAAGGTGTCTTAATTGAAGCTCATTTTCAGAATCTCACATGATTAAGTCATTTATACTTGTATGTAGATTCTGCAACATGGTCTTTTTTAGATTTGAAACATGACTGGGTTCCTCCTTTTAACTTGTCAGTAGCCCAATTTGATAACATGACTGGATCTAGCCATTTGCCAACTGGTGTTTTGCAGCAATAAAGAGTGTCAGTGAAGGCCAAAAACATTCAAGTTTTTTTTTTTTTTAGGTGAAAAGCGAGAGGCTAAGAGAGTGATTAAGAAGGTTCTGATTTGGAATGGTGGAGGGATGGAGGCAGTGGTGGAGGACATCGGAGAGATGGTGGAGCAGTGGTGGAGCAAAAGCAATTTTCGAATTGGGGATTTAGGGTTTATAAAAATCTGGATTTGGGGAAGAGGCTGCAGGCACGAGAGAGAGGGAGCGAGATGTGAAAAAAATTGGGTTTTGTTTTAATTGATTTTGAAAAAGGATGTTTTAATCTTATAAATTTGTTTTACCTAAGCAAGATGCATGTGCTTGTCATGTGCAATAGCATTCTATTAAACATAGCAGTAAAAGTAACACCAGGATGCAAAATGTGATTGTTTAAGGTGAAAAGTGTGCGTTCGAATAATTTAGAGTGCAAAATGTAACCTGGTGCATAATTTAGAGTAGTAAAGTGTAATTTCTCCATAGATTTGAGATACTTTGTAATTTTGTTTTTCCTTTCATTTAGTGGCAGTATCAAATAAAAACTTAATATGTGGGAAAAAATTCTGGTCATGATAGGTATTTTCAATTAGTTAACAAAAACTGAAGTATTTACTAGATTGCCATGAATAGTAAGAAGACGGTTCAAACTTCAAACATCATAAATTGCATACGAAAAAGAAAAGAAAAATCCAACAGAAAAATTGTAGCAACTAGGACTCTAGCATTCAGCCTACTGAGGGAGACAGTCAGACAGTCAACACAAAGCAACGAACCCACAATTAAAGGGATTTGCAAAAAAACAAAGCTTCAGCTATATCAGAGAACGGATTTGGCACAAGATCCAAGTATGGAAGGACAAACTACTCTCACAAGGGGGTAGGGAAATTCTGATAAAAGCAGCTCTACAAGCCATGCCAACATACACTATGGGTTGCTTTATGCTACCAAAATCCTTATGCAAGGATATCAAAGCTCTAATCCGTAAATTCTGGTGGGGTTATAAGGGGGAAGCAAGAAAAATTCATTGGGTGGCTTGGAAAAATCTTTGTTTATCAAAGTGAAATGGGGGTTTGGGTTTCAAGGACATTGAGAATTTTAATATGGCTTTGCTGGGAAAACAGGTATGGAGGCTGCTTCACAACACTGACTCCCTCCTATACAAAGTTTTCAAACCAAAATACTTCCCAAATTGCTCAATTTTAGATGATGAAGTGAAGACAAAAGGGTCGTATGCTTGGCAAAGTATCCTCAAAGCTAGGCAGGTGGTGAGGTTGGGGGCAAGGTGGAGGATAGGGAATGGGGAATCGGTTATTGTGAGGAAGGACAAGTGGCTGCCAACTCAACATGTGAGCTGCATAATCACACCACAGAGAAATTTCCCAAACAATACTCGGGTAAGTGCTCTAATTGATGAAGAAAACTCCTGCTGGTTAGAGGATCGTATCCGAAGTGAGTTCTTACCCTATGAAGCAAGCGCAATCCTAAGTTTACCTCTCAACCACGACGGAGTAGCTGACAAACTGATCTGGTCTGCAACAAAAAATGGTGTTTACACCACAAAATCAGCCTATCAGTTACTCATGGCAGAGGTGGGTAAGGCAGAAGTGGGTCCTTCAAATCGGGATGCACACAAATCTTTCTGGCAGCAACTCTGGTCTCTCAATGCCCCAAGTAAAATTTAACACTTCATCTGGCGTGCCTGCAATGATTCACTCCCAACAAAACAAAACTTAATAAAGCGTGTATCCATTCCAAATGCACTCTGTGAGAGGTGTGGGAGTGAGGTGGAAGACTTTGTACATGCTCTATGGGGGTGTATTTTGTTGAAGGAGATTTGGTGGGGAGTTGAGGCATGCAGAGTTTTTTTAACGGCAAGGTTTGTGAACTTCAGGGACTGGTTTCAAGGCATCTTGCTTCTCAAAGAAACCAATCTGCCTGAAACGGTTGCATACATAGCTTAGAGAATTTGGGCAAACCGAAATGCATCAAGAGTGGGAACTCCATCTCTGCCTTTGTCACAGATTTGTATGGATGCTTTGGAGCGGCTCAATGAATTCCAGGCAACCACATCTCCACAGCTCCCAACTGCTGCAGCTCCCACCCGTCCCATTGGCTCCCACCACCACCATTTCAGCTCAAAGCAAACTGTGATGGAGCTATCTTCAATGGCTTGGACTGTGTAGGTCCGGGAATTGTAATTCAGAACTCTGAAAGCACGGTTATTGCAGCTCTGTCAGAGAGGGTAACGCTGCCTCCGTCAGTGGATGATTTAGAGGCTTTGGCTTGACAAAGATCAGTCACTTTCGCCATCGAACTTGGTCTCCAGGAGGTAATCTTTGAGGGATATTCCGAAGTAGTTTACAAACACCTTACGACTACTTCGCCAATCTTGGCTCCCTTTGGACACATAATTGATGAAACTCATCATTTAGTTTCTCATTTTCACTTTGCTTCTTTTTCCCATGTAAAACATGGTGGTAATACAATAGCAGATAAGCTTGCTAAATTAGCCAAAAATTCTTTAGCTCCACAGATATAGAGGGAAGATATTCATTGTGAGGCTAACAGTTTTGTAATGCTTGACAAAATGACACTTTCAATATAATGAAAAGCTTCGGCTAGATTCTCAAAAAAAAAAAAAAAAAAAAAAAAAAAAAAAAAATTAAAGGATTTGCAGACACTCTATAAACAAGCTCAGTCATAGCCTAAACATCAGATCACTATTTTTTTTTTTTTTTTTTTTTTTTTTTAAGTACTACCTGGTTCAGGTAATATTCAAACTCAGCCCGAAAATTTTGGATTCGGGCAAAAAATCTAACCTGATAATTTTTTTACCTATAATAAACCGGGCAATACCTGAAACATTCTGGTCGAATACCCATTTGTCTATTCCTTTTCACTCTCTCTAGAACATTAGGCTGGAAGTAAAATGCGTGACAATAGGTGAAGAAGAGTTCAAGATAAAATAAAAAATAAAAAATAAAAAAGCTGCAAGGTTTAACTATCAAACCAATTTGGCTTCAACGTTTGAATGTAGAACAGTCGAGTTTTTTACATTCGCTTTTAGGTGGTTGCATTTAATGCTTTGTTTTCTTGTCTACTTTGTAATCTCCATTTAAGGCTAGCTTTGGATGGTTTTGCTTACCTATAGATGTGGTCAACAAAAGTCTTTGGGTTTCTCTCGCTAAGAAAGAAGGGCTTTTATACCCTCTCTGTTCCTAGCCTGTAGAATTGTTTGTCCCCCCTGTACTAGAGGTGCTTGTGTTCTCTGGAGGTAACAAGTTTACCTCAGAGCTTGTGGTTGTCCCTTTCATGGGGTCCTTGGGATACATTTTTTCTGTTTTATTTTTCTTATTCCTTTCTGTTTCTTCTTTTTTCCTTTCTTCTCACTCAATGGAGGAGTTAACATGTACCTGGAACAATCTTTCTCTAAACAAGAGAGAAGGTTCAAAATCTACCCTTCAGAATCAACACAGATCTATGGAGTTTATTATAGCAGCAAAGTTTCTAACAAAATGCATGCTGAACATGGAAGTCGTTGCCAAAACGTTCAGACAACTCTGGAGATCTACTGAGGGCTTTAAGATGAGGAAACTTGATGATCATCTGGTCTTATTTGTGTTTAAGAAAAAAGGAGATCTGGAACAGGTTCTTTAGAGTGAACCTTGGTGTTTCGATAAACACTTGGTGGTCTTACAACGTTACGATCAAGACGTTTCAGTTAATGACCTCAAGTTTGATCGGGCTACGTTCTGGATTCAAGTTCACGATATTCCGATTAGATACATGTCTAGAGAAGTTGCTGAATCAATTTGTGATTCTGTTGGGGCTGTTTGTCACTCTATCGGAGGGGTGGAGGTGGATGGTGGCAGATTTATACGTGTTAAGGTGAGTTTGGATCTTTCCCTCCCCCTATGTCGTGGACGATTGATCACTTTGGAAAATGGAAATAAGCATTGGGTTAGTTCAAAATACGAACGCCTCCCCAATATATGTTACTGGTGTGGTCAGTTGGATCACAACGATAAGGACTGTGCATTATGGATTCGGAGAAAAGGCTCTCTAACAGAGGAAGACAAGCAATATAATCATACGTTGAGAGCGTCTCCATATAGGTCCCATAATAAGTCTGTGGTCTTTGTTCCTGGTCTCTACGAGAGTGTTGATAATCCTAGGCCGAGTTTTGGTGGGACTGAGAATGATCAGGTGACGGCGGAATTTTCGGGTCCTTCGCCGTCGACAGAGTTGAACCTAGTGATGGAAATGGATACGCATGAGGAGATTTTTAATGCTGATGTGACTCCGAATGTGTCAGTTACACGGATTAATGGAGACTTGACGTACGATACACAGGTTAAAGCCGGATTTTCCTCACCCTCAGCTGTCACTTGTCAGCCTAGCGAAGTTTACGATAACCCAAAAAGAGGTGATTCCTTGTTGGGAGATATGGAAGCTATCTCTAAGCTCTCCAATTCGGTAATGCTGCCAAAAAACACAGGTACCTTTGCTGATGGAGATCCTTTCCTTGCAAAGCTCTAGGAAATTGATCGTGACATAAAGAAATTTGATCAGGACCCATGCGTGAATCCTGGTGACTTGATAGAGTCGGCTTCCTACTTAGATAGGCTGGTGGCTGCACAGGAAAAGGTTGAAAAAGTAGGTAAGCCTCGGTTAGTTGGGCCACAAGCAAATGAGCCCATTTCCCCTAACCATGATGTTAACCGGCCCAACAGTAGGCCTCCTCTCCAGGATTTATCAAATTCTAATGGGCTGCCTACAAAACTTAAGCCCAAACGAATTCCTAAACAACTTAAGCCCACAGTTCCTTCCCATTTGGTTTCTTCGGCTAGTGTTAAAAAGAGAGAGCACTTCCCAAAAGATATTTCAAATACCCCAGTTCAGAAAAAAAAAAAAAAAAAAAAAAAAAAAAAAAGAAAAAAAAAAAAAAAAAAAGAAAAGCCGTGAGCTCTGATGTTTCTTCCCTCTCTGATGCTTCATTGGTGGTGGCTGTTCCTCAGCCCCGCCATTTGCCATGAATTGTTTAAGCTGGAACTGCCGTAGGCTTAGGAACCATCAATGAGTTCGCGAGCTTTCAGGATTGGTGAAAGCAAAAGGCCCCACATTACTATTCTTGATGGAAACTAAGAAGAAGAAGAGCTATTTAGAGCGTTTGCGGTGCCATTTGGGTTATGATAATCTGTTTATAGTCCCTCGAAGAAATTTGAGTGGGGGTTTGGCTCTTCTCTGGATTAATGAGATCGATCTCCATATTAGGACCTTCTCTCCTCACCACATCGATGCGGTGGTGAATCCAAGAATTGATGACGCCTAGCGTTTCACGGGGTTTTACGGAGCTCCTGAAGTTGCTAACCGGGAAGATTCTTGGACACTACTCCGTCATCTAAGCACTCAACTTGATCTGTCGTGGGCGTGTATTGGAGATTTCAATGAGATCACAAGGTTGGGAGAAAAATCAAGAGGTCCGATTAGGCCGGAGAGGTAGATGCGAAGTTTCAGGGAATGTTTGGATTTTTGTGCTCTGAAGGACTTGGGTTTTTCGGGGCTGCCTTATACTTGGAGTAATCGTCGCTTTGACGGTCCGATTGTGTGGGTGAGACTTGAGTGAGCTTTGGCTTCCTCAAATTGGTTTCAGAAATTCCCAACGGCTCGTTTGCATCACCTACCAGGTTTTTCCTCTAATCATAAACCTATTTGGATATGTACTGATGATGTTAATTGTCGTTTTTATAGACCTCAGAGGCCGTTCAAATTTGAGGCAATGTGGGTAACTAATGAAAGATGTGAGGAAGTGGTCCATTCTGTGTGGGACATGGGCTCGGATATGGACCCTATGAGTAGTGTTTTGGTGAAAGTCGGTCATTGACAAGAGCAGTTGTCTACGTGGAATAAAAAGGTCTTTGGGAATGTCCAGTGGAAATTAGCCAAAGTAAGAAAACAAGTAGAGAAAGCAGAGGCTTGTTCCATGGCAGGGGGTGGGAATGACAGGCTTGCAGTGCTGAATGAGGAGCTGCAGAAACTCACGGCCTTGGAAGAACGCGTGTGGAGTCAACGATCAAAATCATATTGGCTGAGATATGGTGACCAAAATACTAAATACTTTCATTGTAGAGCTTCATAGAGGAATAAAAGAAATTATATTTCTGGCATAGAGAATGCTGCAGGTGTCTGGACTGAGGAAGAATCTCAGGTTGGGGATATATTGCTTAGTTTCTATTCTAATATGTTCTCATCGGCAAATCCCACTCAATTTGACCCCATCCTATCTGGTGTGGAATCAAGAGTTACCGAAGCCATGAATACGGAGTTGGTGAACCCTTTCGAAGTAAGTGAAATATATGTAGCTCTTCAACAGATGGACTCGAATACATCTCCCGGACCTGATGGTCTTCCCCCTCTGTTTTACAAACAATTTTGGAATAAAGTGGGTGGTGAGGTTTCAGAAGCTGTTTTATCAGTCTTTAACTCAGGTATCATTCCCGATAAGCTTAACCATACTTTCTTAACTCTTATTCCAAAAATCCATAGTCCTCGAAAGGTATCTGATTTTAGACCAATTAGTTTGAGCAATGTGTTGTATAAGATTACTGCAAAAGTGCTGGCTAATCGCTTAAAACCTTTGCTTCCCCATCTGATTTTTGAGACTCAGGGCGCTTTCTTGTCTGAAAGAATTACTATTGATAACATTTTGATTGCTCATGAGAACCTACATTACTTGAAAGAAAAAAGAACAGGCAAGCTAGGCTATATGGCATTAAAGCTCGATATGAGGAAGGCGTATGATCGGGTGGAGTGGGTGTTCTTGGAGAAAATCATGTTAAAAATGGGGTTCTGCCAAAAATGGGTGGCTCTAGTTTCGGCTTGTATCAGATCAGTCACGTACTCAATCTTGTTCAACGGGCAGCCCCACGATCTTATCACACCATCTAGGGGGCTTAGCCAAGGTGATCCCTTCTCACCTTATCTGTTTTTAATGGTCACCGAAGGTTTACATGCTCTACTCAAGAAGGCTGAAGAGAGTGGAAATATTAAGGGGGTCTCATTATGTGCTGTGGGCCCTCGGGTATCTCACCTTCTATTCGCAGATGATAGTTTGGTGTTTTGTAGAGCAACTATAGCTGAGTGTGTCTGTGGGGGCCTTTTTTGTTGTGCGTTGGGCTGGGCTGCCTGCCGCGGTAGTAGGCCCGAGTATTCTGAGTAAGGGAGTTGAGACCGGTCCAACTGGAACTCAACTTGGGCCGGCTTGTGCGCAAACATTGAGTCCAAGTCCAAGGGAAGACGCTGCGAAGTGGGCTTATCCTTTGTTCCTGCCGCAGGAACTTTTCTACAGTTTTTGCCGCAGGATTGACTTTTCTGCTATGCAGCAAGACTTTCTACCGTGCAATAAAAGTTTCTGCTATGCAGTGAAGCTGCCTGCTGTGCAACAAAACTTTCTGCCGTGCATTAAAGCTCTCTACCGTAGAGCCTTCTGCTGCGCAATGAAGTTTCTGCTATGCAGTGAAGTTGTCTGCCGTGCTTTAAAGCTGTCTGCCATGCTTTAAAGCCTTCTACAATGTGAATGACCACTCTTCGTTTTTACTGCAGAAACATTTTTCCACTTCCTTGGCCTAGCTTGTGCGCAAGCCACACCACGTTTGCTAAAATCTGTTTATAAGCTCACAGCAGGCAGAGTCATTGTTAAGAGGTTATGGCAGGCAGACATAATATAGAAAACATAAAGAAAATTCAATCACTATTTCTGCCGCAATAAACAAGATAAATAACTTAAAAGGCCTCGCTTTTAAAGAATAACACTTAAACAAATGATTAGAGCGGGATTAGTAGAGTAAAAAGAATGAGTCTACCACACCAAGTATCACCGCGGGACTCTAACCAGGGAGGGGAAAACTGCTCCCTCAACGCAAGTAACTTCAAAGGCGAAATTAATTGCTTTGAGAGATCAGCCCCAAATGGTATATGCCCGAGTATAAGTCGTATTTCCCTCCAATGGAGGACAAGGCTATTGAGGGAGAGAGGGGGTTAACCCATTTGGGTGCATGCCTGCCATAAAACACTCTGTTTTCTTTCTTTCTTTTGTTTTCTGTTTTCTTGTTTTATCTTTTCTCTCTGTTTTCTTTTTTAGAATTCTTGCCTTTCTTTTCTTTTTTGCTTTCTTTCTTTCTTTTCTTTCTTTTCTTCTCTTTGTTTTTTCCTTTCTCTGTTTTCTTTTCAAATTCCTCCCCCTCCTTTCTGTACACAGCTACGGGTCTCTTATATAGAGCCTGCCATGACCGATTTTACTGTTCTAGCCCTTTCATGGCCCTTGTCTGATATGGGAACCTTTTGCCGACCACTTACCGAGTCAATAGTTCTGACTACCATCATTGACCTGTGGCTTTCAGACAACGATGGTTCCTTTTCTACTCGTCCAGTGTGTACCCTCTCCCTCTCGGTCTCTCATGGCATGCACCCAGTGGTTCTTACCCAGCCTTGCCTCTTTTGGGTGGCATGTCATCCCAGCAGGACTGTGCCCACCGAAAGAGCCTGGGCAAGAAACACAAGAATGAGTTTCCACTCCTCTCCCCACCGCCAGACCGTGCCCTCACCCATGACCTCACCCTTTCCCATAGTGGCTGGGCATAGGCTGGTGATGCCTGGGTCGTACGCATGCTTTACCTTCTTGATGTTTCATACGTTTGCCGAGGTCTGAGAATGGGTGCGCATATCCTGCCGTGCGCTTTTTGGCCTTTTCTGGTGTGGATTGTATCTCCGGCAGGCCAATGTTTTATGACTTGTCCCTTTCTTTGGAGGGTTGGGCCTTGTTGGATCATTGGGCCTCCCTTTAGTTTGGGTGTTTGCTTCGTGGCTTGGCATCTCCTGTCATACCAGATTGTTATTCCTACTGCTTATCTCAATCCTGCCGGGCCCTTTTGGGCCTGCCGTGTGTTTTTCTTCTCAGTTTTCACGCCTATCTTTTTTATAAAAAAGGATTTGGGCCTTTGGGTACAAATTTGCAAAAAATGGGCATCAACATTCAGCCCCCTGAGCATATAGATTGCTCCTGCAATTCGTATGCGAAAACTCATGCAGTTCTCTTTCGTGGATTGTTTCACAACTCATATGTGAATGCCTCTCTTCTTTTCTTCACGGGCCTGCTATTTCAATCTTTACTCTCCTTAGGCAAGTCGTTATCTTTCTTTCTACAAATTTATGACCCTCCAAGGGTAGCAGAAAAAGTTGTTCTTCATGAGGGTGGTGGTTTTATTGCTGTCACCCTAATGTGAGTTTGTTGAAAGCTTTGCATCTCTTTCTGCTGATCGCCTGCACGTTATTATTTGACTTGCGCCTACTAGGCCTCTTTGGGCATGCTGTATGCTTTCCTTTTGCTCTTCATGACTTGTGCCTGCTGGGCCTCTTTGGGCCTGCTGTATGCTTTCCTTTTGCTAAATTCCCGTAGCCCAGTACTCTCATTGGGCTTGCACTATGCTGTTTCGGGCTTTCTTGGCTTATTTCATTGCTTTTGGGCTCCTTTGTCCCGTTTTATTCTTTTGGGCATCCTCGACCCATTTCATCGCTTTCGGGCTCCTTTGTCCCATTTTGTTCTTTTGGGCATCCTCGGCCCGTTTCATCACTTTCGGGCTCCTTTGTCCCATTCGGGCTCCTTTGTCCCATTTTATTCTTTTGGGCATCCTCGACCCATTTCATCGCTTTCGGGCTCCTTTGTCCCATTTGGGCTCCTTTGTCCCATTTTACTCTTTTGGGCATCCTCGACCCATTTCATCGCTTTCGGGCTCCTTTGTCCCATTTTATTCTTTTGGGCATCCTCGGCCCGTTTCATCACTTTCGGGCTCCTTTGTCCCATTTTACTCTTTTGGGCATCCTCGGCCCGTTTCAATTCTTTACTCCCATGGGCTTTTACTAATTTCATTGGGCTTCCCCGGCCCAATTACTGTATACTATCTTTGGGGCTCATGGGCTTGCCATCAACCTCTTACTTTCTTTGTTTACACTACTTCGGGCCTGCTGTGGCCCATTCTCACTTTTTCACGTCATACACTGCCTATGGGTTTGTTATTCTCTCTTTCCTGGCTCCTTTAAGCCCGTTTGCTCCCTCAAGGCCCATTTGTTTATTTCATGGACCTGTGATCCATTATTCCTGCCGCTTGGGCTTAATGGTTTTCTTCTCAATTTACCAACTATTTTCTTCCCATATGGTTTTCATTCAACGGGATTGATGATGATGATGATGTGTGCATCCTTCTCTTCATCATTTCTTTGCTTGTTTCTTGGTTTGCTTCTTGGAAATTCCTTGTGATCTTGGACTTCTACAATGGTACTCAGTTCTTTATGTCTGCGGCAATTTGTATACTTATTTCTTCACGTTTCTACCGTAGCACGTACTCATTTCTTTGCTTTTGTAAGGATAAATACTCATTTTTCTGCTTCCGCAGAATATGTAGACACTTTCTACCACAATACATGCACTTATTTCTCTGCGTCAATACACCTCTTACTCTGCTTCTGCTAGAGCAGCATCTATACTGTAGGAAGTGAAGGTTGTAGCAGATTCTGCGGCAGAAGAATTAGACTTGACTGCTTACTTTCTCCACGTATTCTTTTGTATCATCTCTTCACCTCTTCATCCTTTCTTGTTGGGTTCTTCTTCATTATGATGTTTTACATTTCTGTAGAATGCTCAAAATTGGCTCTTTGGATTCTTTGACTCTTCTTTCTCTTTGCGTTTACACATCTTCATTTCTTTTGCTCAAAACAAAGCGTAGAGCTAACATTGCAAGCCCTTATCATAGTAGAGTACTCTTTCATTTGCTGATAATACTTTCTGCTGTGCGGAAGAACACATGTATTCTTTGCCAAGATGAAGTTTCTGCGGAGAAGGATGTTGGGCCTTGTGGAAAGGCAAGTATCTTTCAGTGATGATGTATTTATGGAAGGCCTCCTTATTCGGAGCTGCTACTAACATGGGCAAATGTATTGTTGCAATAGAAGAAGACCTTTTAGCCCCCAAGATCATCAATACTCTTGTATCTCTACTGTTTGCATTACGGGCTGTTTCTGATTCTGCCATAAATTCTGGTTTCGTTGCAAAATTGATCTTTCTGCAGAAGTGACTGAGTCTGCCACTCATTTTAAGGCGCCTACAAGTGGTGCCATTATAGATGTTCCTCTTTCAAGGGGCAATAAGGATGCTTCACAAGAAATCTTCACTTTCTTTTCATTATAAACATTTCCTTTTGTCATTCTGCCACAGGCTTTAGTCATCTTTTGTCTATATCTGCGGCTATGCCCTTGGGCCTCTTCCCTCATTTCATCAAGCCCTTCTAGGTCTTCGCATCTTTCTGCTGCAAAGACTTCATTTTCTTTTTCTTTCTACTGCATCTGCATAACTCTCAGGGATGGAGTCATTACTTCTGCCGGGCCCATTACCTCTGTCCCGTAGACTAAGGAAAAGAGTGAAAACCCTGTGGCTGACTTTGGCGAATTTCTTTAAAGCGTCTGGCAGATGCATTGCCCATCCTCTTGTATACTCTTGGCTCATTTTGCTGATGATCTTTAAGCCCCCAAGTGTGGAAGGGTCATGGGGTGACCATGCTGTGTAAGTTCTGTAGATGAGTGTAAATCAAGTTGGCCTATAGTTAGCAGCTGTGGCATTTTTTTTTTTTTTTTTACAAATTCTGCTGTGTCTCTCTTCATGGCAGGCTAATAGTAGCCCATTTGCAGCAAGCATCTGTAAAGATTTTTCTTCCCCTGGTGCTCCCCACACTCTCCTGAGTGTACTTCTTTTATCATTTCTTTTGCTTCTTCAGGGCCCAAACATCTTAAAGGGTCTTCATCGTACCCTTTTTTGAAAAGGACCATGTTATGCAAAAAGTAACGTGTTGCCAACCTCTTAAGCTTGTATCTTTCACTGTGCTTTTGTGGCAGGATGCCTTCTGTTAAGTACTGTATGAATGGGCTTCTCCAGTCTTCGCTGATGAACACAGTGTAACTTTTCTCTCTGTCTGCCGCAAGCTGGCAGGTCTCGCACTGGGTTTGGACTTGGTCTGCTTCTTTACCCATGCTTGGCCAATAGAAGCCTGCCCTTTGAAGTTTGCGGTAAAGGCTGACCTCTCCGCAGGATCCGTAAGTCTTATCATGTACTTCTTTTAACTTTCTTTGGGCTTCCTTCTGCCCTACGCACCTGAACAAGACCCCACCTGGCATCCTGCGGTACAATTTTCCTCCTACCAGGGCGTAGTCTTTTAGCACCTTTAGTTCTGCGGCGTCTTCTTCCTTCATCAAGGCCTCCCTTATGGGGATCCTCCAATCTCCTTCACACTATTTCTCCTGGAACTTTTCATTCAACATCTCAATAATAGCCTCTTTCTTCTTGTTGACTTCCATCCTGGTGCTATCCCCTTCGAAAAAATTATTTGTGAGCCAAATGCGACCAACGCATCCACAAACCGATTTTCGTTCCTTAGAGTATGCTCTATTTCAAAGATTGAAAATTTTTCCTCCATCTTCTGGGGCAATCAATGCATCTATGGCATACGAGTTAGTGGCTAGGTAGAGTAACAATGGCTTTTTGCGGATTGGGGCTTGCACAGTAGGAAGGTTCATCATGATCTGTTGTAGCCTTTTGAAGGCTGCCTGCTGTGCTTCTTTCCTCAAAGCTTTGCCCCTTCTATCTCAGCGTGGAACGCCCTGGCAGGCAGTGTGGAACGCCCTGGCAGGCTGTGTGGAACACCCTGGCAGGCTGGGCTACTAGCTTGGCCTCGCGGTCCACATTCAATGTATGCACTATTAACCCAGGATCCCATCCTGGTATTTTCATTATAACCCCATGCGAAGACATCTTTGAATTCTTTCAGCAACAGTATCAATTCTGATTTTTCTTTTTCTGTCAAACTTGCACTAATTGAGATGGGCCTTGGTCCTTGCGAGACAGACCCCAGGTCAACTTCCTTCATTTCTTCTTCTGCCACAACCTATACATCCTTTTCTGCCACAACTTCTTTGTTTTTCACTTCATTACTCTCCTCCTCCAAACTTTCTTGAACCACGCAACACACCAAGCTTTTGTAAAAGATACATGATGTTGCTGCTTCATATTGATACTCTAAGCATTTTGCGGCAGGCTTTCTAAATTTATTGCAGAATGGGCCTTAGCCCCCCAACATGTGAGACAACTGGATGAGTCTTTAGCTTTTTGAAGAAGACTTCCCAAATTTTGTTGCAGAATGAGATAGCCCCCAGTATACGAGAATAAGCCTTTAGCTTTCAGCAGAAGGCTTCCCATGTTTGCCGCAGAATGAGCTTTAGCCCCCAGCATGTGAGACAACTGGATGAGCTTGATATCACCTTCTCTTGGTGTCGATGTTGCATCATGTGGTTTATGCATTCTTTAGTAAAAAAGAATTAGATGCCATGGATCTGCAAGTTGCCATATTGTAGAAATTCTTCTTTGCTAGAGAATTTGGGAAAAAAGTTACTTCCCAAGCATGCTTTGACTTCGTTCCACTGTAAGCACAATTGCTTCCCATGTGTTTTCTGCTACATATGATTGTGGCTATAGCTCTTCTGCAGATTCTCTCTAAAGATTTGCGATCATGTCCTGCCATACTACTCAGTCATTCCTACTGCAATGACTTGATCCTGCTGGGCCTTTCCAGGCCTGCCGCTTATTCTTTCCCCAATGGCTTATCTGGCCATGGGTTTTCTTACTCATGGGCTCCTGCGTCCCTTGTGTTTTTCCTTGGGCATCCTCGGCCTATTTGCTTTGTCTTGGGCTTCCTCGGCCCATTTGTTTGTCTTGGGCTTCCTTGGCCCTTTTCCTAACTTTGTGTTCCCATGAATTCTTGATGGGGCAATGATCACTTTTGTTGTAGAAGATAACCACATTGGATTTGTGATTGCACTTAGAAAGTTCAAGAATTCAATACTGAATTTTGTGGCAGGATATTCTGCGAAAAGACCTGCTGGAATACAAAATTCTGCTGTAGAATATTCTACCGCAGAATATTCTGCTGTGAGTAGTCTACTGAAGGATTTGCACTTTCTGCTACAAAAAATTTCTGCGGAGGGACATTTTGCACTTCTAGAATTCAGCAGATTTTGCTGTGAATAGTCTGCCGAAGGACCTATACTTTCTACTGCAAAATTTCTGCGGAGGGACATTTTGCACTTTTGGAAAAGTCTGCTAAGGGATACTTCACGGAGGAAATAGTTATTTGCAACAGTACAGTAATGATGAAAATTTTCCTTTGGCTACAATAGCTTCATTTTTTTTGTTTCTAGCTTTTGGTTCTTCAGGGGAAGTAGAGCTAGAATCACTAGCATAAAAAAAATGATTGAAACCTTGTGAGGGAATGAAGGGATTTTTCTCCTCTAAGTGCTGGACCTGAAGGTGGAGGTGAAGAGAATTTAGAAAGCTTCTAGTGCTTCCTTAAAATAATTGAGAGCAAAAAGTGGTGGAACTTTTGGTTTTGCATGTTTGAATAAGTGGCTTGCCACATGTCTCACATGCATGACAAGGAAAACAAGTGGCATTTAAAGGATAGGAACAAGTGGCATTTTTGTTATAGAACTCTATGGTGTTGTAGTGATATTTTGCTACCGCATTTTTGAGGCAATGCCATTGAACTCTACTATGGTATTGTGGTATTCTACCACAACATTCTGCTGCAATATTTTGCTATAGCATTCTGCTCAAGATACTGCTTTGTTTAAATGTTGCTGTGTTCTGCCACAACATTCTGCTACGAAACTGTCCTGCTGTAACATTGCTAGATTCTGCCACAGCACTATCCTGCTGTAACGTTGCTATATTCTGCCACAGAATTCTGCCACAGCACTGTCCTGCTGTAACGTTGCTGTATTCTGCCACAGAAGTCTGCTACAGTATTGTCCTGCTGTAACGTTGCTATATTCTGCCACAGAATTCTGCTACAGTATTGCCCTGCTGTAACATTGCTGGATTCTGCCACAGTACTATCCTGCTGTAACGTTGCTATATTCTGCCACAGAATTCTGCTACAGCACTGTCCTGCGGTAACGTTGTTGCAATGTTCTGCCATACAATTCCGCCACACTGTTGTGATATTCTGCCATAGGATTCTACTATGGACTGCTATGACGTTTTGGATACTTTCCTGAGAGTATAGCTTGGAAGGTTTAAGAACATCTGCATATCTTGCTTTGGTAAGGACTTGGAAACATGTTTGCGAGGGAGAAATATCTCATTCTCCCCATCTTGATCCCAACTCCCCAGCGGAGTCGCCATTTTAATGTGGGAGCCTTTTTTGTTGTGCGTTGGGCTGGGCTGCCTGCCGCGGTAGTAGGCCCGAGTATTCTGAGTAAGGGAGTTGAGACCGGTCCAACTGGAACTCAACTTGGGCCGGCTTGTGCGCAAACATTGAGTCCAAGTCCAAGGGAAGACGCTGCGAAGTGGGCTTATCCTTTGTTCCTGCCGCATGAACTTTTCTCCAGTTTCTGCCGCAGGATTGACTTTTCTGCTGTGCAGCAAGACTTTCTACCGTGCAGTAAAACCGTCTGTCGTGCAATAAAAGTTTCTGCTATGCAGTGAAGCTGCCTGCTGTGCAACAAAACTTTCTGCCATGCATTAAAGCTCTTTACCGTAAAGCCTTCTGCCGCGCAATGAAGTTTCTGCTATGCAGTGAAGCTGCCTGCCGTACTTTAAAGCCTTCTACAATGTGAATGACCACTCTTCGTTTTTACTGCAGAAACATTTTTCCACTTCCTTGGCCTAGCTTGTGCGCAAGCCACACCACGTTTGCTAAAATCTGTTTATAAGCTCACAGCAGGCAGAGTCATTGTTAAGAGGTTATGGCAGGCAGACATAATATAGAAAACATAAAGAAAATGCAGTCACTATTTCTGCTGCAATAAACAAGATAAATAACTTAAAAGGCCTCGCTTTTAAAGAATAACTCTTAAACAAAGGATTAGAGCGGGATTAGTAGAGTAAAAAGAATGAGTCTGCCACACCAAGTATCACCGCGGGACTCTAACCAGGGAGGGGAAAACTGCTCCCTCAACGCAAGTAACTTCAAAGGCAAAATTAATTGCTTTGAGAGATCAGCCCCAAATGGTATATGCCCGAGTATAAGTCGTATTTCCCTTCAATGGAGGACAAGGCTATTGAGGGAGAGAGGGGGTTAACCCATTTGGGTGCATGCCTGCCATAAAACACTTTGTTTTCTTTCTTTCTTTTGTTTTCTGTTTTCTTGTTTTATCTTTTCTCTCTATTTTCTTTCTTAGAATTCTTGCCTTTCTTTTCTTTTTTGCTTTCTTTCTTTCTTTTCTTTCTTTTCTCCTCTTTGTTTTTTCCTTTCTCTGTTTTCTTTTCAAATTCCTCCCCCTCCTTTCTGTACACAGCTACGGGTCTCTTATATAGAGCCTGCCGTGACCGATTTTACTGTTCTAGCCCTTTCATGGCCCTTGTCTGATATGGAAACCTTTTGCCGACCATTTACCGAGTCAATGGTTCTGACTACCATCATTGACCTGTGGCTTTCAGACAACGATGGTTCCTTTTCTACTCATCCAGTGTGTACCCTCTCCCTCTCGGTCTCTCATGGCATGCACCCAGTGGTTCTTACCCAGCCTTGCCTCTTTTGGGTGGCATGTCATCCCAGCAGGACTGTGCCCACCGAAAGAGCCTGGGCAAGAAACACAAGAATGGGTTTCCACTCCTCTCCCCACCGCCAGACCGTGCCCTCACCCATGACCTCACCCTTTCCCATAGTGGCTGGGTATAGGCTGGTGATGCCTGGGTCGTACGCATGCTTTACCTTCTTGATGTTTCATACGTTTGCCGAGGTCTGAGAATGGGTGCGCATATCCTGCCGTGCGCTTTTTGGCCTTTTCTGGTGTGGATTGTATCTCCGGCAGGCCAATGTTTTATGACTTGTCCCTTTCTTTGGAGGGTTGGGCCTTGTTGGATCATTGGGCCTCCCTTTAGTTTGGGTGTTTGCTTCGTGGCTTGGCATCTCCTGCCATACCAGATTGTTATTCCTGCTGCTTATCTCAATCCTGCCAGGCCCTTTTGGGCCTGCCGTGTGTTTTTCTTCTCAGTTTTCACGCCTATCTTTTTTATACAAAAGGATTTGGGCCTTTGGGTACAAATTTGCAAAAAATGGGCATCAACAGTGTCCAAATCCAATCCTTGTTGTTTATGTATGAACAAGCCTCAGGTCAGAGCATAAAATAGAGGTAAAACCCGTATCTTCTTCAGCTCAAACACTCCTCATAATCTTCGGAATGCCATATCTATCTTTTTAGGAGTTTCGGTGTCACATCATTATAAGCATTACTTGGGCCTCCCATCACTGGTAGGCAGAGAAAAGAAAAGATCGTTTAACCTTAGAAAAGAGAGAATTTGGAAAAAGCTAAAAGGTTGGAAGGAGAAGCTCCTCTCCCAAGCTGGCCGGGAGATTCTTATTAAGGCAGTTATTCAAGCAATTCCCACCTATGCCATGTCTTGTTTCAAGCTCCAAAAAGGATTGATTAAAGAAATTGAGACTCTTGTCAGAAAATTCTGGTGGGGATATAAAGGGGAGCAGTGAAAAATTCATTGGGTGAGTTGGGAGAAGATGTGTCGTCCCAAGAATGAGGGAGGTTCGGGTTTCCATGACTTATCCATTTTCAATGATTCCCTCTTAGCGAAGCAGGTCTGGCGGCTTCAAACTTGTGAGAATTCTCTTTTCTATAAAGTATTTAAAGCCAAGTTTTCCCGAATTCCTCTATCATGGAGTGTACCTCCTCAAGTAAGGGCTCATATGCTTGGAAAAGCATTCTTCAATCTCGCCATGTTATCGATGTGGGAGCAGTTTGGAGAATAGGTGATGGCAAATCTGTCCAGTTAGAGAAGCTAAATGGATTCCCTCTCTGCCTACAGCGAGAACTACCTCCCCACCTGTTGTGCACCCTCCTACATCAACGATGAGTGCTCTCATTGATACTGATTCCCATTCATGGAAAGTAGATTTTATAAGGCATGAATTCCTTCCTCATGAGGCTAATTTGATTTTGGGTATTCCTCTAAGTGATCGTATTATCCCAGACAAGCTGGTATGGCTCCCATCCATGAATGTTAGTTATACAACTCGTAGTGCCTACAGACTAGTAGTCTATGAAGCACGGGTGCGTTTCCAGACTCGGGTGCAGGTGCGGGTGCGGGACTTGGCAATTTTTAGAAAAAATAGGGTGCGGGTGTGGCGATTAAAAAAATTATTAAAAATATTTATATTTATGTTTTATATATTGGTAAGCATGATTTTTTATATAATAATAATAGAAAACTCATATAATAATAATAATAATAATAAATAGGTAGTAATAAGTACACAAAATTTTTGACACTTGAATTATTGACAGAGGTATTAAAATAGATGGAGCTTTCCATAAATAAATAAATAAAAAAGAAAAAGGAAAGATGTGGCTTGGCTGTGGCTCACGTGTTTGGTCAGAGAGCACAAAAACCAAAATAAAGCCTTTTAAGTGGAAGGCATTTAACAAAACTTATCAAAAAAAAAAAAAGAAACAGAACAGGCTAGGCTCTGGTGAAAAAAAAGGAAGAAGAAGAAGAAAGGGGTTAAGGCCGGTGAAATTGTGACAGCGACAGCGGCTATCTTGTATCAATATCCACTAGTATTTTCAGTTTAAGTTTTTTCATTTTATTTTATTTTTTTCCTTACCGGCCGATTTCCTTTTTCCGGCCGAAACAAACCGATATTCGGCCGATACGAACCGATTTGGCCCAAGTCGGTGTGAATCAGCCCGATTCAGCACAAGTCGGCGCATATCGCAAAAAAAAAAAAAAAAAAAATGGACGCGGTTCAACACATAGGCAATGGCGTCCCTCGCGCGTTGCTGCATCGGACGCGGGTGCGGCAGCCATTTTGCCGTGTCCATGCATCCCAGCTAGTAGTTAGGGTGGCTAGGAATCTGCAATCTAGCTATTCATCGCATGACAAGAACCATGTTTTGTGGACTGGTATTTGGAAGCTTCAAGTCCCTCATCGAGTTAAACACTTTCTTTGGCGAGCATCTCATAATGCCTTACCTACCTTAGGTAATCTATGGAGGCGTAAGGTGATTTCTTTTTCTACCTGCACTAGCTGTCATTGTGAAAATGAAGACACAATGCACGCACTATGGTACTGTAGCTCTCTGCTGGTTATATGGAAGGATGATGCAATGCTGATGAAGTTATTACGGTATAAATTTCGTGATTTTGATGCTTTGCTAGTACTGGTGTTCTCCATGAGGAATCGGCTTAATATAGACTTGTTAGCATTGTTTTTCTGGCTGATTTGGAGAAATAGGAATGCTACCAGGTTTAAAGAGAAGAGAGTTGAGCTACATCGGATCAGAGACACAGCAAAGGACTTGCTCTGGGATTTCCTAGCGGTCCAAGTCTCTCCAGCCCGAGCTGATATGCCCAGAAATAGATTAGTGCATTGGTGTCCCCCTGTTCTGCCTCACATCAAAATTAATTTTGATGCCGCACTATTCAAGTAGTTGGATTCTGCAGGTATGGGCATTGTAGTCTGAAACTCTTCAGGTACAGTCAGTGCAGCTTTGTCTCAACGAGTCCCGCTCCCTTTCTCTGCAGCTACGGTTGAAGCCTTGGCTTGTCAAAGGGCTATGGAGTTCGCAAAAGAAATATCTGCAATGGATTGCATCTTTGAAGGTGATGCAGAGGTTCTTATTAAAGCTATCTGTAGAGAAGATGCTAGTAACCCCAAGTATGGCCTTGTCATTGAGGATATTCTAGTATTAGCTAGGGATTTTCACTTTATTTCTTTCAATCATGTTAAAAGATCAGGCAATCAACTTGCCCGCCATTTAGCTAGATGCTCTAAGTCCGGCTGTGAGCTACAGGTCTGGTTTGATACCATTCCTGGAGATATAGCTCCTCTAGTTGTTCATGATGTTTTGTAACTCCTGTATTTTTCGTTGAATGAAGTTTGCCCTCAAGGCAGGTTATCTCAAAAAAAAAAGGCTAGCTTTGGATTGTATCAATTATCAAATCATCCAATAGAAGTGTTGTATCCAAGAAGAGTGTAGTAGTCCAATAAGTATTGTTTTTACTTTTTACAAATGGTAGCATTTGATAACTTAAGTGGCATAGCATTGAGAGTGGTGTGTACATCAAAGTGAGTGTAATGTATTATCCATAAAGTTTCTATTTTATTGATAACTTCTTTTAGTATTTTACTTCTTTGTGGTAAGATTTATTACAAAGCATTTGATAAGATACTTTTTTTTTTAGTGGTTAATTTGTATTGACAAAACTTCTGGCACCGCAAATCTCAACAAGTCTTAGAGTCTGTTTGGAATTTACTTATTTTGCTGAAAGTACTATAGATAAGGATAAAAGTTAGCTGAAATAATACAGTGAGACTCATAAATAGTACCAAAAAGTGTAGTAGGGCTCACAAATTGTAGCAAAAATAAGTTGAATAGTAAAATAAGCTGGCTTTTTAATTTTTGCCAAACACACACTTAGTGACGGAGTTAATCTCTTCCATTCTTCCTTTCTCATCTTCTTCCATGATATTTCAAAATTTGACATCTATCGCCTTTGGAAATTAAACACTTTAATAGACAGAGCAAAGGTAAATGCAAACACTATTACAAATGCAACATTGACAATTGCAACCACTCCCAGGAAATCATGATTGAAACCGAAATAGTCTCTCACAAAATCTTCCACTGTTTCACCAATATCCAGCATATCCTTTTTATCTCCAAACTGTGATGCAACCAACCCATACAAGGTCCAAAAAAATGGACATGCCCAAGAGTACCATCTCCACCAAATAGGGATCCTCTATTGTTGACAATGTAGGAAAAAAAAAATCAAAGGAGAGGGAACAAAAAAGGTGAATACAGATGAAATAATTAAAGGTGGAAAAAACTTACAGTTTGTGGGATTATGAATCCTGAGAAGATATTCCAGATTGCTAAAAATGCAGAGGAAATTGTGGAACAGGTGTCTTGGTCTGGTGTCACAGCGACAGCCATCATGCCATAGAAGGTGAAGTACAATAGTGAGGTATACATGAAGAATATATACCAAAAGAATTTAGCAGCCGTCCATTCAAATCCAATCAATACATATACAATAACACCATACACCAAGGCTTGTACAAAAACATATGGGAATTCAATCAGAACCTGCAATAAAAGATGAAATTGCATAATTAAACAAAGGTAAAGTATCATGTTAAAAAATGAAAACACAGTTTTTAACATACAAACTTATTGATCATATCAAAATGTTTGTCTTCCTAAACGAATTTAAGAGAATAACTATGTTAACAAAAGCCTGAGAAATTGTTCTTACCTGTGCAAACGCATAGGACAGTGCTGAATACATCCCAGCTGCTCTTTCTCTATAGAAGACTGTTCGTTCAACAGACACCACTGGCTGCACTGAATTACAGTTTTTAACACCAACAAAGAGAATGGAAGCATACATGGAACCCATTGCATTAAACAAATCTTGTTGCTTTGTCCTGTATTTATTAATGTCGAAAGTTAATTCAAATTCCCAAAGCAACTGGAGGAATTTGCACAAATATATCATTCTTTGTTCCCTCAGTTGTAACTTACGTTTTTGAGCCAAGGTTCCAGAACATTGTCCCGAACATCAGGGCTATGAGAGTTGTGAAGAAAAATCTTACAAAAGTGTATAGTGGGTTGCGCCAATATGACCAATGCTGTTTCCATAAGCAAGCCATGAATTGGGTGAAATATGACTGTGAGTATTGAGTAGGGAAATAGAGCTCCTTCGATCCAGGAACAGGGATGCTCAATTGTTCAATAAGTTCTTTGTTTCTCCTGAAATTTATGCCATTCAGATATACAGGTTTTTTTTTGTTGAGTGGGTGGGGGTAGAAAAATGGGTAGTTTTAATCCAAGTGTAGGGACAGATTTGATTTGATAATTTAGTCAAGTATTATATAAAGTAAATCTACCTGTACAGCTCTGAATTTCTGTACACATTAGCAAAATCAATCCCCAAAGCTGTTTCATTTGCTGATGAAGTAACTTCCAACATCCAAGTTGCAGGATTGTAACCATCTTTAATTTTACTTACTCCTTCTATTCCCTAAAATAAAAGAGAGCTAATTGTATTAGCAAATATTCAGAAAGATTAAGATCTAGAGTTAAAAGTTTGACTCTATGTATTTCCTGACATTCTGTAACATCGTACCTCAAAATACTGGATTAAATGGCAAGATTGGCGACCCAATGGCCCTACATATATCTCTTGTCCCCCATTCTTCATTAGGAATAGCTGCGATGTCATGTTAAACATGTCATTCTCTAATACAGATGAGAATATGAACAAAAGTTCCAACCATTTTGATGTATTAGTATTCCTCACCTCATCAAAAGCTTCAAATATGTCAATGCTTGGCTGATGAATGGTGCACACAACTGTTCTTCCAGTGTCAACGGTGTTCCTCACAGTTCTCATAACAATAGCAGCAGCTCTAGCATCCAACCCTGAGGTTGGCTCATCCATGAAAATTATGGAGGGGTTAGCAACTAACTCAACTGCAATTGTTAGCCTCTTACGTTGCTCAGTTGAGAGGCCATTCTCACTTGGCAACCCGACTAATGCCTGCCTCAACGGTTTCAGTTCCACAAGCTCCATAACTTCCTCAACAAACATCTGCAAACATTTTTCATTTTCAAAAAACAGCATAAGACACTGTTTGAATATTCAATCTGCTTGTATTTGGCTCAAATTCCTTACCAATCAGAAAAGGTAAACTGTAAAAAAGTTTATAGTATCATATAAGGATACAAAATCAGCATTCACAACACTTCGCTCAGCTACCATGAACATTTTTTTGAACTAAACAAAAATGCTGGCTCCTTACTAAATGTTGTCATGGCTTTGATGAGGTCAATCATGGTTATAAGCTCTCTTTGACTTCTCTGTCTTAGCACACATGGAAAGAGTTTCTTTTTTTTCGGTGACCAAAAGGCAAGAGTTAACAAGCTTATAATAGAAAAAATTCATTACTCCAAGCATGAACTCAGGCCTTAAGCGAAACCTGAGTCTGACTATATAGCTCAACCAAATTGAGTTTGACAACCTACTTCTCTCAAATGGGGTTCCCTTATAACATCTGTGAATTGCAATCAAAAAAATACTTTCATGATTTGGATACCAACCTTCCTTTTTTGTGAATCGACATCAGGGGATAAACGAAGCCATGCTGAGTAGAGCAAGGACTCGTAGACAGTTACATAAGGAGAGTGGATGTCGTTTTGCTCACAGTATCCAGAAATTCGAGCAAATGTTTCTTGCTTCTTTGGATACCCAGAAATTGTGATTTTCCCTTCAATATATCCACCAGTTTTTCTACCAGCCAGTACATCCATCAGAGTTGTTTTTCCAGCGCCAGTTACACCCATCAGTGCTGTGAGAACTCCTGGCCTGAATGCAGCACTCTCACCATTCAAAAGCACCAATTTATCCTCAATAACACCTTGATTCTTCATTTCCTGCATAGTTGTTTTAATCAAATAGGTATCATTTCTTTGTACCGAATAAATTTGAAAAGCTAGCACAGGAAGCTATTTCACTTCCAAAATGTTTATATTATATGTTACAAGTTACCTGTGGCATGTCAACGGAGTACTTTACTTCATCAAAGGTAATGGTATGTGGATCAAATGGAAGAATCATTCCTGTTTTTCTGCTCTGATTGACCTCTACTGAAGCATCTATACCTCCATTGCTTTGAGGTTCTGCTGATATTACAGATTGTGGCTTTCCCAAAGCTGCACAATGTTTTAGACAACATTACTACATAACCTCTCACTTGTATGTGTCAATAAGGTAGAGGTACCCACGATTGAGATAAGTGAGAGCCAGAGTGAAGGCAGCATTGAAAAGTAATACAAATCCAATTAACGCCCCTACTCCTATCCAATACCAATATGCATGTGGAAAGAATCCGCGGGACTTCAAAACTTCAATTCCTAGTGGTTCCGTTGAGTTTGGGAGAACCTTTAGTAGAAAAACAAGTTCAAATGTCAAAAATTTAAGAAGAGATATTGTAAAAAAAAAAAGTTTACAATGACCAGTTTAAGAAATTACATGTCTCCAACTCTTCCCAAGAAACTCGTTAACTACTATAGCATTCTGTGCATACATCATCGGTGACATCCAGTAACCCCATATCCACCATTTCTTTATGTTCTCTGTGGGAGTACGCAATGAAATAAGAAGTAATAGAAATGATTTTATCCAATTATAATAGAAAGGGAAAAATTTAGGTACATTACTTAGGTGCTATTCCTTAGGTTCCTCTTTTAAAATTCTGCCATATAGATTTTTACTCATGAGATTGAAGTGTATTTTTCAGTTAAGTAGTCACATGACTTAATCTTAGGTGAGAAACCTAAGGAACAGAAGCTAAGGTATTGTACCTAAGTTTTGTCCTAATAGAAAAGCCGCTTATTATATATACCTCTTGCTAGGACAAAGCCACCCAAAGCAAACAGTGTGACCAGTGCAAATGATCCAAATGTGGTGGCAAGAATCAGGCTCCCCCTACCAGTTGTCGCAATAAAACGAAATAATGAAGAAGCCATCTGGTTAAGAAGTATAAGAAGAAGGAACTGCCTAAAAAACCTGCAATATGAACATGGGCAAATATATAAGTTGAAAATGGAAAAAAAAAAATGTGAAACATATCTTTGTAAGTAAACAAAAAAGTAGCATGATTTTATTTTATTTTTTATTCTTTATGTTTTACCTTACGGGACTTGGATCAAAGCCAATGACATAATAGGTAATGAATACCCAGGCAGCAACTTCTACAAATGTGATAGGAATCTTAACGATCCATGGAGGGAGAGAATATACCCATGGAGGATAGAATAGGAGCTTCCTTTGCTTGTAGAAAACAGGAAGCTTTGCAACGGTCATGGGCATCTCAGCAATACCATTAAACAAAATGACAACAAGACCATAGAACAATGCACCAGTATAGATTCCTCCATCTTCCACTGAATTTCGATGCATCTTAATCCGTAGGAAAATTGTCATAGCAATCATTGCCAGTACCGTAAGCTAAAAGCAGAAAAGAAAAAGAAAAAGTTTATATTGAATCATATTCATGTATGGTGAAATTTGATATAGAAAAGAAATTTTTTTTAAAAAAAAATACTATAAAGCTTTACTTGGATGAACTTGAAGATGTAGACAAATGAATTCCTCTTCATAAGCAAGAATTCTCTTGACAAGCAAGCTTTCAACAGCTCCTCCTTTTTAACACCATACTTTTTTGTTGTCAAAGAAGCTGGATGGCTCTTAGCCTTGTCAAACTGAGCTGCAAGTTCATCTCTGAGTTTCCATCCCACATAGAAAGATTGGAATGCCTCAGTAAATTCCTTGACTGTAACAAAATTGTAGGGCTTGTCTTTCTGTGCCCAATACTGCTCCTGATCTTTATATGAAGTCACCTATAAATTGTTATACATGAATCCAAATATGAGATTCTACTTGTAATGCTTACCTTTTTAGAAGATAATAATACTATTAGCATATATGAGACCAAAACAAAAACAAAAACAAAAATGAAAAAAAAAAAAAAAAAAACTTTATTTAAACTCACTTCTTGGAGGAAGTCAGCCACCCCTTTCCTCATAGGACATTTAAAGCCCATTGTTTCAAAAAATTCAAGCACTTGTTCACGGGGACCCTGGTATACAATCTGTCCATCAGAGATGAGAATAATGTCGTCAAACAGATTATACGTCTCTGGTGCTGGCTGGAGGAGGGAGATGACAGCAGTTCCATCAAGAATGTGAACATATTGCTTGATTGAATTCACAATCTGAAAAGCTGTTGAGCTATCCAAACCAGTAGATATTTCATCCATGAGTAACACTTTAGATGGTCCAACCAACATCTCACCTATAATTTGATTATTAGATATTATTTATATAGTTGTATAGAGAAAATGATTTTATATATATCAACTACAAAAATGACTTTACCGGTTGTAACTCGCTTCCTTTGTCCTCCAGATATTCCCCTTAACATTTGATTCCCTACTAAGGTATCTGCACAGACTTCCAAGCCCAAAACCTGGGGGGGGAAAAAAAACAAAACAAAAAAGGTGGATAAATGAATAAAAGTGGACAATTATGATAATTTCTAAACTATTTCATAATTAATTTAACAATTTGCTTTTATTTTACCTTTAGAAAATAATCTGTCACCACATTCACCTCCTGCCCTTCTGTTGCCACTGCCTAGATTAACAGAAACAAATAAATAGAATGACATAAAATGACAATTCATATTTAAACAAGCTATGAAACTAGGAGATACCCTTATCAAAATGAAAAGTTTTAGTGCTACAACTTCCAAATGTCGAAATTGACAATAGATTTCTTCCTACCTTCATGTAGATGTCAACATCAGGGTCAGGCTTAATATTTGCCTCTTTCTCTCTTCTTTCTAGTTCTGCTAACATCTCTGTAGTGGCAATAGAAAAATGGAAGGGTAGTAAGAAAAAAAAACGTCAACCTTAAATAACAAAAATCATTGGATTACTTCCTCATAAGTACATTAAGGAAATGTAAAAAGAAGAAAAAGGAACACAATAATCCTTTAAATTCACAAACCATAACGCGATCCAACCCCTTGGCATCTGGCAGAGAAGGCCAAAGTTTCCCTTACAGTCATTTCTCCTAAATGAAGGTCATTTTGACTGACATATGCAGCTGTTCTTTGTGGAACAAACTCATTCATTTCATGGCCATTATAAGTCACTTTCCCAGAAAACTGAACAAGAATTTGTACATAATGGATTAGATGTACAGAAGAAAATTAGAATATGCAATGGTAAAAATTCTAAATGTCATATACCTTTAGGTCAGGATCAAGCTGTCCTGCTAGAGCCAACAAGAGTGTGGTCTTTCCAGAACTTGGAGGACCCAAAAGTAATGTCATTCTGTGTGAACCATATAAACCATGTTAGAAATGGATAATAGAAGTTCTAACCAGAAAAGGAACATTAAAGAAGAAAATTATGGAACAATGAGAGTTCATTTTGATAATTGTAAAATGGGCTGCCTTCTCACCTGCTAGGCTTGATGACTCCACTAACATCTTGAAGGATAGACAAATGTTTCTTTGCATGTGGAAGAAAATGGAGATTATTCAAGAAACCCTTTAAAATCAGACAGTGTGAGTCATATAAGAATGAAGTTAAAAAAATTTTAAAAAAAATTAAAATAAAATATAATTATAATAATAATAAAAAGCATCAATATTTGTAAAGTACTAACAAATGGTGTTGCGCTTAGTTACCTCCACTATGTTAACAGGGAAGTTCAAGACTGTAGGCAAAGCTCTGCTTCCAACATGAGCTTCTGCCTCAACATTCAAATGCTCAAAATGGACTTCAATTGTGGGAATAGTAATTCCAACCCTAAGAAATCCACCCCCACCCCCCCAAAGAAAAAAGCTCCCATTACTGATAATTCATATGAAACATACATCAAAACAAAATAAAAGGAAATTGGATAAACAGAATTAACCAAAAAAAAAAATGTTAAAACTACTATTAAATTTACTATAAAATACTTACAAAGTAACACTACCATGAAGATTTTTTATGCCGCACCAACAATATAACAAACAATTTTCTCATTATTTGGCCCAATTAAATCGTGCCATGTGTATCTTATTATTAAATGTAATTAAATAAACTAAAAATTCTTTAAAATACTTAAAATAAATTCTCTAAAATAATTTTTTTTAACATAAGTTAAAAACAAAAATAAATTAAATGTTCTTCCAAGAAAAATTTTGGCATTTAAAATTTTCTCAAGAAAATTTAAGTTTTCTTTTGAAACAAAGACTCCAAGGAAAAATCTCAACTGAAAAATTAGTCTGAATCAAACCTTCCAGTTATAACACACATATCCCTCTCCTTCCACATTTAGATCTAAATCTCGTCAGTTAAAACACACAATTGATGTTCTTCCCCAAAAAAATCGTACAACTCTTCAAAAACTAAAGACAAAATTATTCAACAACAATATGAACAAGAAAATTTCACCATATAAGAATTATATAGTAAAATTTATAATATCACTTGTAGACAAAGCACTGCATAATTAAGTTGGCATTAAAGTTACCTCTCAAAGCGGTCCTTGAGCTTATACAAGAACTTCTCATTATCCTCTTCAGGGACCTTCAGCAACCTCTCAACCAAACTCTTCCTTTCCTCAATTGCAAGATGATCCAAGGTGAAACTGTGCATTTTGGTACCTAAGGCGAAAGATTAAAAAATAAAAGTTTTCCACCCATATTAACCAAAAAAAAAAAATTGAGCTTTTTATGTTTTGTTGATTTGTTTTGTTTTTAAGTCATAAAGAATTTATCTTTCTGTTTTTTTTTTTTTTTTTTTTTTTCATATTTCCAGAATAATTCATTGGCCTCCTTTCACTGGCCTGGCTTTCCAATGTAGTCAGTCAACCTTGTGTCAAACGGTTGTAAGTAAGAAGTTTCTGTAGCGCAGCCCATTTAAGAACTTCGTCATCATCATCTTCTCGCGAAGATTTCATGAAAAATTCCGAGCTAGTGTCCCTACATATTGACGAGCTGCTCAATTGAACACTACTACCGACTTTGTACTTATCACCACTCTCCATGTCACAAAATATTAGTGCCTCAACATTAGCTAAAACCCACCAAAACCCAGAAATGTTTTTTGGAAATTTACGTGAAGTAAGGCCAAGGTTTTTATGTGGAAACTGGAAACTGGAAAATATATAGAAACAGGTTATGTATTCATTTTCTTCTTTTTACATTTTCAGCATTTATTTTTAATTTTTTGTGAGACCTACAACTAAAAAACTGGTTCAGTTTGAAGATTTGTACTCAGTTTTCATTTGCACTGTCCTAAAATTTGGATTTGAATAGAAAAAAAAAATAACTGAAAAAACATAGTTTTCATTTTTTTAGTGAAAACACCAGTAACCCACCACATGTTAAGTCCCCTCAAGTCGGACCACTTGCTGCATTAAAGCAACTCGCGCCAACGGCTCTTTCTGGCGCAAAGACTTCATTGAAGAGCCAAAAAAAAAAAAAAAAATGCTCTCATATTTTTCATAGTTTCTCTCCATCCTGGTCTCTCATCAGCTGAGTCTCGCCTCTCACGTAACAACCAAACAAGGTCAGTCTGTCTGCCTCAGATTTCTTTCCCTGTCTCTCTCTGTATTTTTGGCCAGGTCTCTCTGATTTTCCTATTTGTCTATTTTGTGTTAATGGTCAAGTTCTTTTTCTTAATGGGTTGTTTGGGTGATCTATTCCTGGGTTTTATCTTTGTGTGGTTGATTTCATCTGCTCAATCTGTCTCTATCTAGTACAAGTATTTCTAATTTAGACAGTAACAGGGTTCCTCAAAATGGAGGATAGTAATGTCCAATGCTTCCGCCTAGAACAGGGTTAGTTAAAAACAATATTTATTTGTTTTTCACCAAATTTCCAAATTGGTCTCAACTATATCATTTGGATGAATTTTGTTTCAGGTAAGTCATGCCTCAGACAAGCCAAACTGAAGTGACAATTAGAATTTGGAGATTTGAGTGCCATCTTGATTCAGCATTGTCTTCAATAAAGATCTAAATTTGCAAATTTGGGAGAGAGAGAGAGAGAGAGAGAGAGTACCTGGGCTACAGGAGAGAGGTGAGAAACGAGCAGCCAGTCCGAGTCTAGAGCTGAAACATGAGAGACATTAGTTGTAACACTTTGTTTTAGGCAAAAATATTTTCTAGAAATGAGTAATTTTTCAAAAAATATTTTTTATAAATTTATATTATTTTTCTATGTTTGGTAATAATTTTTTTTTTTTAATACAAGATAGAATTTTAATTTAGCTTAATTTAAGTGTATATATATGTGTGAAATCTCTTTCTAGAGACTTGAACTCCAGCCCTTACCTCCCACACAGAGCCAACCCAAGTGTTTCGAAATCCTAAGACAAAATCTTTAAATAGGGCATTTATGTTATAACTTAAATAATATTTAACTAGCATTTAAAATTCATTCTTTTAACTTTTTAATATGATTTTTTTTGAGAAAATACTAAAGTTATAACAAATTTTACTACAAACTGGTGTTATAATGAATGAGATCAATGATATGAGACTTACAAAAATACTAAAAATATTATAAAATTTACAGCATGAGAATTACAAAGTTATATAACCAATCACAAATATTCATTCAATAGTTTGTTGAAATCCACCTATCATATTCATTGTCACATCAAATTATAAAAGTTATAGAGATCACCACGTACCCTTGGTGCACTGATCACTCCACAAGTACAAGTTCTTGTGGGCTGTGGGGGGCAATGGACGAGATTTAAGTCTCTAAAAAAGAGTTTCGCACACATATATACTTAGATTAGGCTAGAGTAGACTTTTTATCTTGTATAAAAATAATTAAATAAACAAAAGTTATGTAGTAAAATTTATAGTATTTTTCACATTTTCCTATTTGAATTACTTATGATTAGTAACACGTCTATTTGTAAAACCTATTTATTCAAATTTGTCTTATCTCTATCTCTAGCATTACTTAATTCTTTGAGCCTTCTTAATAGTGAAAAAAATGTAAACGAAAATGTTTTAATATCTCCCAAAAATATTTATATATAAAAAATAAAAAATAAATAAAAAATTTGCCTCCAAATTTGGGGCCTTCTCTACTAAGGGGGCCCTAGGCAATGGCCTAATTGGCCTAAGTCTAAGGCCGGCCCTACCCCCACACTCCACAAGCACTTATAATTGTGGAGTGACCATCGCACCAAGGGTGTGCGATGTTTGGTAATAATCTTAAACGAGTTGAAAAACAATTTTTTAACTTTCCTTATTTAACTTGCTGTGAGATAGAATTGTTTTCCAAAAAAATTTAATGGAAAACAATATCTAAAAATAAGCCATACTTTTTTAATTGACCAAAGATAGTTTTCCTTCAACTTATTTTTTTTATACTACTAAACACTGGAAAACATGGAAAACTATTTTTACACCCAAATTATTTATTTAAAACAATTTTCCATACAAACTAAAATATGAAAATGATTTATTTTTTCTATATTTATATTCAGGATTTGAATATAGAAAAGTGAAAATGAAAAGTGAATACACCATTTTTACAAATCATACATCACCTTTAATGTTCCATTCTTTTGAATTTTCCATCTTCTTAGCAATAACTGGTTTACTATATATATTAAGAGGATTAAAAATAAAAAACCTAAAATTAGAAAATCTTTTTTTATATCTCTTACGTTTATTTTTAATCCTAAAAAGTAGCCACTTAATACATATCCATAACAAAAAATTTAGATGCCTAAAAAGAAAAAAACAAAAACAAAAAAGAAAAATGATATAACTACGGAGAAAGTTTACCTTACTCAATATCTTTTTATTGGAGGTAAATTTTGACAAATTCATCATTAGATTACATTTTCTTTTTATATCCTTCATACTTGAAAATTTTCTAGAAAATTATTATCGATAACTATGTTATCAATAAATTGCACTTTTTTGTAGTTTAAAATTATGCATAGAATACAATCTTATAAATCAAATAGTAAATAATATCTAATTGACACAAAATTTGATGAGTGTATTAAGAGCGTAAAAGACATGCAATCCAATGGTTAGATTTTTTAAATATGTAGTAATGTTAATAATATTGAGTAAGGTTGTAGCCTTAGGCTACAACCAATATTGTAGCTGAACTAGTAAACTTTGTCCTAAAACTATTTCTGAGAAAAAAAAAAAAGAGAAATTATATTTTACCATCCTAAACTATGCACTAAATTACACTTTACACTCTAAACTATCACACTTTGCACCACGGTATTATTTTTGCTGTTATATTTAATTGAATCCTACTGCATGTGACAAGCAGACTAAAACACCCTCCATCCTCTCTTCCTTGTTTTTAGGTTTTTTTAATGTTTTTTAGGTCAAATCTGGTTCTTGTTATGGTTAGGTACTAATTATGAGTTATTTTAGAATATATTTTCTAGTCTGTCAAGTTTTACGGAACCCTTAAATAGGCCTCTAAGTATGTACACATTTTTTTAACAATTATTCAGTCAATAAAATTTAGACTTTTGTTTTTCTATTTTCTAGTGGATTCCAAACCATTTTTCCATCATACTTGAAAATTTTCTAGAAAATTAAGATCGATAACTATGTTATCAATAAATTGTACTTTTTTGTAGTTTAAAATTATGCATAGAATACAATCTTATAAATCAAATAGTAAATAATATCTAATTGACACAAAATTTGATGAGTGTATTAAGAGCGTAAAAGACATGCAATCCAACGGTTAGATTTTTGAAATATGTAGTAAAATTGATGATATTGAATAAGATTGTAGCCTTAGGATACAACCAATTTTGTAGCTGAACTAGTAAACTTTGTCCTAAAACTATTTCTGAGAAAAAAAAAAAAAGGGAAATTACATTTCAGCACCCTAAACTATGCACTATATTACACTTTGCACCCTAAACTATCACACTTTGCACCCCGATATTATTTTTGCTGTTATATTTAATTGACTCTTACTGCATATGGCAAGCAGACTAAAACACCCTCCATCCTCTCTTCCTTGTTTTTAGGTTTTTTTAACGTTTTTTAGGTCAAATTTGGTTCCTGTTATGGTTAGGTACTAATTATGAGTTATTTTAGAATATATTTTCTAGTCTGTCAAGTTTTACGGAGCCCTTAAATAGGCCTCTAAGTATGTACACATTTTTTTTTAACAATTATTCAGTCAGTAAAATTTAGACTTTTGTTTTTCTATTTTCTAGTGGATTCCAAACCATTTTTCCTTCATACTTGAAAATTTTCTAGAAAATTAAGATCGATAACTATGTTATCAATAAATTGCACTTTTTTGTAGTTTAAAATTATGCATAGAATACAATCTTATAAATCAAATAGTAAATAATATCTAATTAACACAAAATTTGATGAGTGTATTAAGAGCGTAAAAGACGTGCAATCCAACAGTTAGATTTTTGAAATATGTAGTAATGTTAATGATATTGAGTAAGGTTGTAGCCTAAGCTACAACCAATTTTGTAGTTGAACTAAAACTATTTCTGAGAAAAAAAAAAAGGAAATTACATTTTACCACCCTAAACTATGCACTATATTACACTTTGCACCCTAAACTATCACACTTTGCACCCCAGTATTATTTTTGCTATTATATTTAATTGAATCTTACTGCATGTGACAAGCAGACTAAAACACCCTCCATCCTCTCTTCCTTGTTTTTGGGTTTTTTTTAATGTTTTTTAGGTCAAATTTGGTTCCTGTTATGGTTAGGTACTAATTATGAGTTATTTTAGAATATATTTTCTAGTCTGTCAAGTTTTACGGAGCCTTAAAATAGGCCTCTAAGTATGTACACATTTTTTTAACAATTATTCAGTCAATAAAATTTAGACTTTTGTTTTTCTATTTTTTAGTGGATTCCAAACCATTTTTCCTTGTGGATTCCAAACCATTTTTCCTTCATACTTGAAAATTTTCTAGAAAATTAAGATCTATAACTATGTTATCAATAAATTGCACTTTTTTGTAGTTTAAAATTATGCATAGAATACAATCTTATAAATCAAATAGTAAATAATATCTAATTGACACAAAATTTGATGAGTGTATTAAGAGCATAAAAGACATGCAATCCAATGATTAGATTTTTGAAATATGTAGTAATGTTAATGATATTGAGTAAGGTTGTAGCCTTAGGCTACAACCAATTTTGTAGCTGAACTAGTAAACTTTGTCCTAAAATTATTTCTAAGAAAAAAAAAAGGGAAATTACATTTTACCACCCTAAACTATGCACTATATTGCACTTTGCACCCTAAACTATCACACTTTACACCCCGGTATTATTTTTGCTGTTATATTTAATTGAATCTTACTGCATGTGACAAGCAAACTAAAACACCCTCCATCCTCTCTTCCTTGTTTTTAGGTTTTTTTTTTAATGTTTTTTAGGTCAAATTTGGTTCCTTTTATGGTTAGGTACTAATTATGAGTTATTTTCGAATATATTTTTTAGTCTGTCAAGTTTTATGGAGCCCTTAAATAAGCCTCTAAGTATGTACACATTTTTTAACAATTATTCAGTCAATAAAATTTAGACTTTTGTTTTTCTATTTCCTTGTGGATTCCAAACCATTTTTCCTTCATACTTGAAAATTTTCTAGAAAATTAAGATCGATAACTATGTTATCAATAAATTGCACTTTTTTGTAGTTTAAAATTATGCATAGAATACAATCTTATAAATCAAATAGTAAATAATATCTAATTGACACAAAATTTGATGAGTGTATTAAGAGCATAAAAGACATGCAATCCAACGGTTAGATTTTTGAAATATGTAGTAATGTTAATGATATTGAGTAAGGTTGTAGCCTTAGGCTACAACCAATTTTGTAGCTGAACTATTAAACTTTGTCCTAAAACTATTTCTGAGAAAAAAAAAAAAAAGGAAATTACATTTTACCACCCTAAACTATGCACTATATTACACTTTGCACCCTAAACTATCACACTTTGCACCCCGGTATTATTTTTGCTATTATATTTAATTGAATCTTACTGCATGTGACAAGCAGACTAAAACACCCTCCATCCTCTCTTCCTTGTTTTTAGGTTTTTTTTTTAATGTTTTTTAGGTCAAATTTGGTTCCTGTTATGGTTAGGTACTAATTATGAGTTATTTTAGAATATATTTTCTAGTCTGTCAAGTTTTACGGAGCCCTTAAATAGGCCTCTAAGTATGTACACATTTTTTTAACAATTATTCAGTCAATAAAATTTAGACTTTTGTTTTTCTATTTTCTAGTGGATTCCAAACCATTTTTCCTTGTAGATTCAAGGAACCCCTCATGGATTCAAGGTTATTTTCAGAAGCAAACGTGTTTTGTTTCTTGTTTTTCAAAAGTAGACGTGTTTTGCTTCTTGACGCTTCCGCATCCCGCATCATTAATATAATATATTTACACAATAAAATAATTAAACTCAATACCCAAATAAAACCCAAAACCCAATAAAATATATTTTTTTAAATAAGATGGTGCTGCAACACAATTGTAAATTTTTTTATAATTAGATTCCAAGTAATGCACACTTTTTTTATTTTGATGCTATAATTTTACAATTGGGGGGTTTTACAATCCCCAATGCCAATGCTCTATAATTTTCTTATTAGTTTCTCTCTTCTACCTTATCATGTTTGTAAATCGTTTCTTCTTTTCTCAACTCAACCATTTGTAGCCAGATGAATAACCATGTCAAAAGGAGTTTCACTGTCATAATTTTTTTGTTGAATTTGGTTTGTTTATGATTTTTTTTTTCTAATTTTGTGGATTTTAATTTATTTATGTATTATTTTAATTTGTTACTAATCACAGACTCATGCGTTGTGTGTGATAACTTTTTTAGCGTTATCTTTTTCTTTCTTTTTTGGCAATTTGGACTAAGGTTAATTAAAAAAAAAAAAAAAACTTAAAAGACAATGAAAAACCAAGTTACTACTTCATAAATCACACACTACACTACATTTAATATCTTAAACAACTCATAAATTATAACAAAAATCCCAACTACACAATCAAAAAATGAACTACAACATGAATTACCTTCTAAACTACTGCTTGAAATTTTCACATTTGTTGGAAGAGCTTAAATTCAAATAAATAAAATTGTCTTCATAGAGTGTCCTCATGAAACATTACAATGTATAAATATAAAAAAAATCAATAATTGATAATTCATCTTAATAATCTTTTTTTATAAAATTTATTATTAAAAATAATATAATTTTTCTCAGGAATTCAAAAAGTAAGTTAGCAAAAATATTCACTTTTTAATAAAATTTATTTATAACATTTTTTGTATCATTAAAAAGTATATAGAATTTGGAAATTTTTCTTTTAGTTTTAAACATATTTCTCAAATCCAATTTTTTCTACCCTACAACCCAAAAGGTGGCTTATAATATTGATTGTATTATAGATTTTATTTATTTATTAAGAAGTATATAGAATTTGTAACTCTTTTTTATTTTTTATACCAAAATCAAATTTTTTTTATTGATTGTATTCATTAGTTCACATTGTTCCTATAATATTTTTTTAACGTAAAATATTTTAATATTAGAATATTATATGATTGACTAAGTTGTTAAAAATTGTTAACTTTTGTTATCATTATTCACGTAGCATTTTAATAATTGTTAACATTATATGATTTTTTGTATAATCATATAATCTTCTTATTTTCAATCATATTTTTCTCAAGATAATTAAATTGTATTTTCCAATTAATTTTTATTTTCTCTCATTTTTATTATTATTAAGTTGTAGCATTTATTATTTATACGCTCTAGTTGAGCCACATCAATGACTATATCATTATCCTTTTTCTTTCTAATTGTTCCTATAATTTTTTAACATTTACTCATTTCTACACTCTACTCTCTCTTATTTTTAAATTTTCTTATTATTAATTTCTCAACTTATTATTACACTTTCTCCAACGTTTTTTTTTTTTTTTTTTTTTTTTTTTACTACTGTTTATCGCAATTCATATGAGATATATGTATAATTTATTCTTTAAAATTTATTGAAGATAATTTTTTATTCTTAAAAATTGAACTATTTCTAAAGTATTTTCCATCTCTTTATCTCAACATATATCTCATCCTATTATTTTGGATGTTCTTCTTCTTCTTTTTTTAGAAACTTGGGTGTGTGTGATTGATATTATTATTTTTTGAAGTTATCTACATTCCTCAAACTTTTGTTACATTGTGTTATTTTTTTGGTACAACTAAACTTTTTTAAGTTTCAAATTAAGTTTCAAATTTCTCATTCTACATAGATATTACTCAAATAATTGATATGCAGTTATACACATTCAAATACAACGCTATGTAGATTGTATTTTAATATAAACTCAAATTTTCACTCACAAAATATCTAAGAATTAACTCAAATCAAGACTATAAGAAGGGGAGAGAGTACATGTAATGTAAAACTCAAAAAACACACCATCAAAATGTATCAACCTGAAGTAGAGATTATTATATATATATATATATATATATATATATTCATCAATCTAAAATGGAGTTTCAAGAAAGAATAAATAACAGAGAGAGAGAGATTGTTGTCAACAACAAATTTTTTAAGTTATGCTATGTAATGGAATAACTTTATATCATTATATACTATATAATGTCATCAGATAACATTTATCAATTAAATAGAAGAAAAGAAAAAAATGACCAAATCACATCAATCTAAAGTAGTGTTCAACACAAAAATTCATCAACCTAAAATAGAGATGCAATAAAGAATTAAAAATCTACCAAAAGAAAGAATATATATATATATATATATATATATATTTGGGCTCATCGGGCCTGAACCCCCAATTAATTTGTATCATGTACTGAGTTTAGCCCATAATGGGAGATCCCAAAAGAAGTTTAGCTAATAATAGATGGTACAAAATGGTACGACAATAACTATTTTTAGAAATGTGGCTGGCCAAGGAGACTGTCAGACAACCGAGATGCCCCTTTGGGTGTCTGAGCTGGATCGCTTACCCCAATATGGTGTTCTAGTCTCTCACTTTTCTCTCATGTATCTCCCTAAAATTCTATTCCATTCCCCCTTTCTTTTCTCTATAATGATTAGAGAATATCTTGTATATATGAGGGTCTCTCTACTCATAGGTTTTGGGTAACTTCTTGAGCTTGGGTTACGTACTATTCTTGCTTGTCTAATTGTGCATTGAAAGCTCGAAAATGTGTTGAAAACACAAGAGCTGTTTAGACCCCCAAATTAAAGTTACGGCTCGATTGATTTTATACTAACTTAATACTAAGTGTGGAATAGTGTAAAAGCGAGCGGATAAACAAACAAGCTACTCTAATCCATAATCAAAGCAACATAGCAATAAAATGGAATGTAAAAGAGTAGAGAAGAAAGATGCAAACACAAGATAACACGCCGATGTGTTATCGAAGAGGAAACCGAAGAACTTGGCGAAAAACCTCTCTGCCGCCCTCCAAGCGGAAATCGATCCACTAGGCAATTAGTTGGGATACATGGGTTAGCAAGAGACCCTCCAAGCCTAATCTACCCGATGTACCTAAGCCCTCCAAGCTCCTACTCTAACAAGGCTTCTCGGAACCGTGTCTTGTCTAGTTCTCCGGATCCCGCAACAAGCTCCATGTTGCATCTGCCATCCTTGGCTTCTTCCAATGCTTTCCAGCAACACCAAAACTTCACTTGACACTCTGAAAGGGTGTGGTAAGTGTTTGGGCTATCAACCTCTCAATGGTATAGAAATGGAGAGGTAGGAGTTGAGGAAATTCCACAAACAAATGTGTAGAGAATTGTGGGTATAGCAATCTCTAACTCTCAAGGTGTTTGGCTAGGGTTTTCTCTCAGAAGCATTCCTCAACATTTGTGGGTAATGTGGGTATATATAGTGTAGGCACAGAAAGTGTGTAGCAGAATGGACAGGTTGGTAGAACAGAATGTCTCACGGGTGTCTCGCGAGAAGGCCTTACCCGCGAGATACTCGCGAAACACAGCTGTCTCTATCTTGGCCTGACTCTTCGCATTCCAGGATGTGCAAGTCACATGAGTCACTTTGCGGGATGCTTAGTCGCGAGCTACCCGCGAAAACTCTTCAGTCTTCAATTGCTTGAGTCTTCACACACACTCTCTCTCTCTATCACACAACCCTTACAATCAAATCTCACAATAAATACAGGGTACAAAAGATTGAATAAAATTACAATCAAATTTGGCATAGAATAAAAGCCAACAAAACACATAGTTGTAAATAACAACTTTACATGCATCAGGGAAGGAACCCACAACCCTGCCATTGAAATGATTTTCAAGTAACTTGTGTTTGACAACAGATCCTGTGTTCGATAGGTGGATTCCCCCAAGGCACTACCTTCCCTCCTCAAGGATAGTGGGATTTGTTCGAATATGCTAGCCAGGGACATGTAGATCTGTGTTATAGCTTGATGTTTGTCAAGTTTGGGTCAAACCTAAACTTAACGAAGCTCGGCTTGGACCCAATGTGGGCCAAACTCTTACCCTCCAACATATATATATATATATATATATATATATATATAGAGAGAGAGAGAGAGAGAGAGAGAGAGAGAGTTCACCTTTTTGTGTGGGAAAAATATAGATTGAATGGAAGAGAGAATAGCAAAATTTTATAGTAAATAAAATGGGAGAAGAAGAGTCAAAATAAAATGAAGACGAAGGGATGGAGGAATTGAAATGTTAAGGTAAAAAGTAGTGGGGAAATAAAAAGGTAAAAGTTTGGGAGAAAATGGTGGAGGAAGTGTAACTGTAAGGTGAGAAATTAATAAAGAAAAAAAATAGTTAAAAATAAGAGAGAGAAAGTGTTGAAAATAGTAGATGATGTGGCCGCTGACATGGTTCAATTGGAACATAATAACAATAAATATTTCGTTTCAGCTTTTAAATATATAAATTTGTGTTATTCAAATATAAACAGTTCAAGGTGATATTCCCAACAGATAGATAATGTTATATTTAAAGACAATTTGACCTTTGCTATTGATTGTCTTTTTCTAACTTCTTATATTTGCCTTTGATTTTTTTTCCCCCTAAAAACTACAGAAAAGATAAAGAGAAGAATATGGATTGGAAACAATTCGGTTGAATGAATCCATTGTAAGTATTAGATTTTATGGCATGTTAATTACCTTTTCCTCAAAACCCAACTCTTGAATTGCAACGTTTCTTCTAACAACATATTATGAGTAGTGTGTAACGCTAGAAAGCCAATGACAGTCATTAAAAAGAATTCTCTTGCAAGCCTTTGTTTCTACCTTTTACCGCAATGTTTCTTGAATAACTCTTGAAGTTTAATGCCAAAATTTGAAGCAACTATAAGTATTGATACGGGAGATTCGTATGCACAAAAGAAGAGGGTCCAGGTGTTTGAACTTTGAACTTTGCACACCAAATAAATGGAAATAGTACAAGTGGAAAGGTTGTTTTAAAAGTAATGAATCTTGTATCAACTCAACTCTCCCTCTCTCACACTCGTTGTTCGATTTTTTTTTTTTTTTTTTTTTTTTTTTTTGAGAATAAACATCAAATACTTTTATTGAACTTCAAGAAAAATCAACAACGACAGAATTTAAAATATCTGGAAGAACGAACTTCATTTAGACTAAAAGAGGAAAACAAAGTCTAACTCTCTTAACTAAAGCATGAGCTACAACATTGACTTGCCACCTGAGAGAAGGAATGACTCACTAATGAACCAACTATAGACATAATGTCTTTAATTAAATGTCCAATGGAGGAGAGAGAGAGAGAGACGGCCCTCTGAGCTGCCATCACTCGTTGTTCGATGTAGTTTCACCATCTTTCTCTTTTGGTTTTTTCTTTTCTTTTTTCTTTTTTCTTTTTATATAGCAAAGTTAATATACTAACTTCTAAATTTTTGTGATAAGTCTCCTCTTTAAAAATGAGAATATGTGAGATCTTACCCATACGGACACATTCTTTTCAGGCCAAAAATTCGTTAAAAAAATGACTTCATAAAAAAAACCAATAACATAAATTCAAATTGTAATATCTGAGAAAAAAAAAAAGGAAAGTTATTATTACAGAACATTCGGTGAGTATATTTAATTATTTAATAATGAAAAAAATTGAAGATAGACTTTATTCAAAATTCCAATGGTTAAAAATCATGAGGCACAACACTTAAAATTGTTGAGAGAATATCCATTAACAAAAAAAATATATGTTGTGGGAATAAAGAATTTCCAACAATCTTTTTCACTACGCTTCCACAACATTGTCCTTATTGTTATCCATTTATACATTATCTTCTCTTTTGATTTAAATGGTATTTAATTATTATTTATTTTGAAAAAAGAATTAAGAAAAATGACATTTTTACTCCATATAATCAACTATTTCGCACAATCTTTTCTTACAAAATTATTGATAAAAAAAAAATTGGGGATATAAATAAGGCACTATCTTACATTTTGTAAAGAAATCTTTAGATATTTATTTTACTTTACTATCAAAGTCCTATGTTTCCCTGATCTTAGTTCAAATAAATGACATTTAGATATATTTATATTTGAATTAAAATTAGTTTAGCCAATATATATATATATGTACTCTGGTTATGTAATGTATTATAAACCCAGTTTAAAACACTAATATTACTATTTTCATGTATATTCTAATAAATGTTATTGTTTACTCAATAAAAAAATACACATGTAGTTTCATTTAAATTCAACCTCAAACTTCCCATTGTCATACTACCTTTGAAAACGTAAATTTATTAATGAATAAAGCTAAATATAGCATTGAGGTTACAGTGATGAGGCACAAATCACAAAAACAAAAAATAAAAAAAGAGTATTCATTCATTAAGTGATTGTGGCTAGCGATAAAGTATATCAAATCTGTAGGGACAAGGGCCCAAAATTGTATATTAGGCCTTGGGTTTTGTCCGAGGAGGTTGACTGGTCCGAGGACTGATAAATAGTAGTGAGAATGTCAAGTTCAAAATCCCATGAGTAAGATGCAAACAGAGAGAATGGGAAAGGTAGTTCGAGAAGGCTCACCTTCTCGGATGAGCAAAGCACATATCAAATACATGTCCTATCATTCAAGGTGACTTTCTAGGATGTTCTACTGACAAGAACGTGCATTGTGAACGCACAAGAGGGATGGAAGCTCAGAAATATCTAAGGAAAAGCTACTGTCACCGCATTGAATGTTCTACAGCTAACCTTTTGGCCGCATTTATGTGGAGAAGACCCCTGAACAGTGCTGCCTTGGCTATCCCAACTCACAGAGAGCTAGAAAGGGTGTCCGATGGGACAAACACTCAAGTAGTGGCTTGGATGATCAACAAATGGAGGGCCAAGATCATTAAGAGGGGGATATATAATGTAAGAGACCCCTGGAGGGAAAAAGAAAAGAAAAATCAAGAAAGAATACTGTAGCAATCAGGAACCAAACTTGTAATCAAACTTAAAAGTAGTATATAAGAATCAGTTTCCTCGGACTCTACCGAAGACGTTTGTGTTCAATTTAAACTTGTATAGCTCCAATCTTTTGTCATCAAGACCCACATTACTTGTTATCTGACTAACTAAAGCCCAGTTTTCCAAACCCACTCTCTACAAATTCATTGTTTTGGGATTTTTGGTCCTAGGTCCATCCACCTTTTAGGCGTAGGAACTCAAATCTGGTCCTTACAATTGGCGCCGTCTGTGGGGACTACTGGTGTTATAGTGAGTCTTATGTTCAGCAATGGTAGGTTCAGGTCCACACCAGGCAGAGTCTATGGGATCTTAGCGTCAAGATCACTTCCATGATCTTGAACGAAGAAGGGATCAGGAGGGAAGTGTACATACTACGCATTCTAATAAGAGTCATTCTAGAGGTGGTAGCCACCTCTCTCAAGAGAAGAATACTAGAGCCATGCAGTTGGAGATTGATTACTTGAAGGGAAACTTACGCCACAAACGGCGAAAGCGAGCTTCTTCTAATTTTGACTTCTCTTTTGATGACGAGAAGGATGGTAGCTATAGGCGCAGGTCAAGGACTCCTCCTAGCGAGTCTTTCTCATATGATGAAGACTACCATCATGAACGTAGAAACAGAAATTCATCTTCGGGAGGCATAGGAAATGACGCTATGAGTAAAGCACTCAACCAAATTTCCAGATCACCTTTCACGCACTAGATTGAGGGAGGGAGACTTCCTCGGCAGTTCACTCAGCCCACATTCACCATGTATAATGGTAGAACAGATCTTGCGGAGCATGTTAGCCACTTCAATCAAAGGATGGTTGTACACTCCAAGAACGAGGCCTTGATGTGCAAGGTATTCCCATCCAGCTTGGGGCCTGTAGCGATGAGGTGGTTTGATGGTCTGAGGGCAGGTTCCATTGATTCCTTCAAGGAACTCACTCAAGCATTTGGATCTCGCTTTATTACGTGTAGCAGGGTTCCTTGGCCTTTAGCTTCATTGTTGTCTCTGTCCATGAGAGAGGAAGAAACCCTGAAAACATATTCCGACAGATATTATGAGATGTTCAACGAGATAAATGGTGATTTTGACAATGTAACCATCAGCACTTTCAAGCTCAGCCTACTTGCCGAGCATGGCTTAAGGAAGTCTTTGACAGGTAAACCCGTTACCAATATACGCCAACTCATGGATCGGATTGATAAGTATAAGAGGGTTGAAGAGGACCAGCAGCAAGGCAAGGGAAAGGGCAAGGTTATCCCTCAGGAGAGGAGGGATTTCAGGTCGAACCATTACAACAATGACAGACCCCAGAGGGATTTTGCTGAACAGTCTGTGCCTGCAGCTTCTCAAGTGGTTAACACCGTGTTCCGAGAACTAGTGCATCAAGTTTTGGAGAATATCAAGAACGAGTCGTACTTCAAATGGCCGAACAAGATGAGTGGAGACCCTTTGAGGCGCGACTAGAGCCTTCATTGCCAATACCACCAAGAGTGGGGACATACCACAGAGGACTGCAGAACACTGTGGAACCATCTGGAGCAACTGGTTAGAGAGGGAAGGTTGCAACAATTTATATACCGGCCCAACAGACAAGGGGACCAATCAAGGTTAGGGGCTCAGGGGAGTACTCCTTCAAGGCTTCCGTTAGGCACAATCAATGTCATCTTTGCTGCACCTAGGAGAACCTGTTCTCACCCTTCCAGGGTGATGTCTGTAGCTAGGCAATCAGCCGAGGACTCTAACTCTAAGCCAAAGAAAGTTAGAGTGGAGGTCCAACCATCGCTAAGTTTCTCAAACGAAGACAAGATTGGAACCATCCAACCACATGATGATGCTTTGGTGGTCACCCTCAGAATAGAAGGGTATGATGTGAAGAGAGTAATGGTAGACCAGGGCAGTTATGTAGAGATCATGTACCCTGACTTGTACAAATGGCTAAACTTAAAACCTGAAGATTTGGCAGCCTATGATTCACCTTTGGTAAGTTTTGATGGGAAAGTTGTCATCCCAAAGGGCCAGATTAGGTTATCCGTACAAGCAGGATCAGAAGTAGTTAAAATGGACTTCATTGTGGTGGATGCGTACTCCCCCTACAAGGCCATTGTGGCCAGACTTTGGCATCATACCTTAGGGGCTGTTTCTTTAACACTGCATCAGAAGGTGAAGTATCCGTTGGGGGATTGGATTGAGGAGCTAATTGGGAGCCAATCCGTAGCTAGGCAGTGCCTCGTGTCTGCAATTTTGCATCAGCCTGCGGTTGAATCCTTGGCCTCTGCTAAGGGAGAATTATAGCAATCAAAGTCCCTGGTATTACCTGTGAAGGGGTCAGCCGATGAGGCTAAATGTGAAGATTTAGAGAAGCTCGCTGTAGGTGATGATCCAGAGAAGTTTTTTCAGGTTGGAGCTTAGCTACCACCTCAAGAGAATGAAGAATTAGTGGAATTTCTTAGGAGGAACATTGATGTATTCGCCTGGAATGCCTATGAAGCTCCGGAGTGGATCCGAGCTTCATCTGCCATCATTTGAACATCAATCCATCTGTCACCCCCAGGAAGCAACCACCTCAACGATCATCTAAGGATCATTCTAACGCTGTCAAGGATGAGGTGATGAAACTTAAGCAGGTTGGGGCTATTAAAGAAGTGTTTTACCCCGAATGGTTGGCCAACACTGTGGTTGTGAAGAAGAAAAACGGAAAGTGACGAGTATGTGTAGACTTCATAGATCTAAATAAAGCATGCCCAAATGACCCTTTCCCCATGCCTCGAATCGATCAACTAATAGTTGCCACGGTAGGTCATCCTTGGATGAGCTTTTTGGACGCTTTCCAAGGCTACCACCAGATACCTTTGGCTTTGGACGATCAAGAGAGAACAGCTTTTGTTACTCCCATCGGGAATTACCATTATAAGGTGATGCCCTTTGGTTTAACGAACGCAGGGGCTACCTACCAGAGGATCATGACCCGGATGTTTGAGCCATAATTAGGGAAAAACATTGAAGTCTATATAGAAAACATGGTGGTCAAGAGCAAGTTGGAATCTGAACACATTAATGACCTCGGGAATATCTTCGAAATCTTGAGGAGACATAAGCTGCGACTTAATAATACCAAGTGTTCTTTTGGTGTCGGATCAGTGAGGTCACACACCGAGAAATTGAAGTCAACTCTAACCATATCAAAGCAATCAATAATTTACAGCCACCTCAGAATCCCAAAGAGGTCCAAAAGCTAACAGGGATGACTACTGCCCTAAACCAATTCATCTCTTGATCAACGGACCGATGCAAGCCTTTCTTTCTACTGTTGAACAAGTGGAAGGGAATTGAGTGGACCAAGGAGTGTGTCTTGGCCTTCCAACAGTTGAAAGAATATCTTTCTTAGCCACCCATCATGTCCAAACCTAAGGTGGATGAGGTTTTGTTTACCTACATTGTAGTGGCCTCCAACGCGATGAGCTTAGTTCTGATACGGATCGATGGTGGCATGCAGAGGCTAGTTTATTATATGAGCAAGTCATTGCACGAGGCAGAAGTTTGTTATCTACCGTTGGAGAAGGCCATTTTGGCAGTGGTACATGCTACCTGTAGACTCCCCCACTACTTCCAATCCCATATAGTTGTTGTTTTAACCCAACTCCCACTTCGATCATTATTTCGAAGTGCTGACTTCACTGAGAGGATTTCCAAATGGGGTACAATTCTAGGAGCTTTTGAAATCAAGTATATGCCTCGCACCTCTGTCAAGGGTCAAGTCCTCACAGATCTGGTGGCCGAGTTCACTAAATTCCCTGAAGGAGATGAGGCAAAGAGGCAAAGCATGGATGAAAAAATCGATTGAAACAATCTCCCTACAAGAGCCTTCATTTTGAAAGGTATACGTTGATGATGCAGCGAACCAAAGGGAATCCGGAGTGGGGCTTGTCCTAGTATCACCTAAAAGGATCACCATTGAGAAATCATTAAGGTTGGGCTTCTCGGCCACAAATAACGAAGCTGAATATGAGGCTCTACTGATAGGAATGGCCATGGTTCAAAGAATGGGCGGAAAGAGATGTTCTCAGACTCAAGATTGATCGTTGGCCAAGTGAAAGGAGAGTCAGAAACGAGAGATGAAAGAATGCAAGGGTACTTGAGTCAAGTTTGGCATTTGCAATCAAGGTTTGAATCTTTCAACCTATCGCATATCCCTAGAAGTGGGAACACACATGTTGATTCCCTAACCACACTTGCAACCTCCTTGGCGTAGAGCTTGCCTTAGGTCATCCTTGTAGAAGACTTGTACCAACCCACAGAGGTGAAGAGAGAGGTAGTCCATGTTCACCAAGTTAGAATAAGGCCTAGCTGGATGGACCCTATTGTATTATTCTTGAAGAAGGATATCCTGCCCAAGGAGAAATCAGAAGCTGACAAAGTACGAAGGAAGGCTCTTCGGTTCTGGCTGTCTGAGGACCAAAAATTATATAAACGCTTATTTTCTGGGCCATACTTGCTATGCATACACCCCGAGGCAACCGAATTACTCGTTGAAGAGTTACATAAGGGAATTTATGGAAGCCACACTGGGGGCAGATCTTTGTCGCATAGAGCTATCACTCAAGGCTATTGGTGGCCAAACATGCAGAAGGAAGCACAAGAATATGTAAAGAAGTGTGATCAATGTCAAAGGTTCACGACAAACATACACCAATTGGGAGGAGTCCTTAATCCTCTGTCCAGCCCTTGGCCATTCGCTCAATGGGGCTTAGACATTGTAGGCCCTTTCCTCAAGACATCAGGAAACAAGAGATATTTACTAATCGGCACGGACTATTTCACTAAGTGGGTCGAGGCCGAACCCTTGGTGAATATCAGGGATGTAGATGCCAAGAAATTTATTTGGAAAAATATTGTCACTCAGTTCGGGGTCCCTCATACCTTATCTTGGATAATGGCCTCTAATTTGATAGTAAAGCCTTTAGGAGATACTGTTGCGATCTTGGAATTACGAATAGATACACCACCCCGGCTTATCCTCAAGGGAATGGACAAGCTAAAGCTATTAACAAGGTCATAGTGAACGGACTCAAGAAGAGATTGGATGATGTGAAGAAAAAGTGGATGGAAGAACTATCACATGTCCTGTGGACGTATCAAACCACACCTCATAGGTCAATAAGGGAGACCCCCTTTTCGATGACTTATGGAGCCGAGGTTGTTATTCCTTTAGAGACTGGCTTCCTAACGTTGAGAACAAGCTCTTTCAATCCGAGCAGTAACAACGAATTACTAGAAAAGAGATTAGACTTGATTGAAGAAAGAAGAGAGAACGCCATGGTCCAGTTGGCATATTACCAACATAAGCTCAAGCGAGGGTATAATGCCAATGTGAAGCTAAAACCATTAGCGCCTGGTGACTTAGTGTTGAGAAAGGTTCTAAGTACTGCAAAAAACCCAGCATGGGGAAAACTAGGGCCCAACTGGAAGGGAGGGGCCATATCGCATCACTTCGGTGGCTGGTATAAGAGCGTATTTTCTTGAAGATCTAGATGAACATGTAATACCACGCCCTTGGAATGTAAACAACCTGAAAATGTACTATTATTAATAAAATTTCACTTCGTCGTATTCTCATTTGTTATGTAATACATTATACTTCCCATTACTATCTTTTCTAAGTGTTAAACAGGACCTTAGTCATGCCTGACTTCTCGAACCACATACTTTGGGGAAATTAACACTCTGTGACATCTTTCTGAGTATTAAACAAAACCTTAGCTATGTCTGGCTCCTCAAACCACATACTTTGAGAAAATTAATACTCCTTGACATCTATCTAAGTATCAAACAGAACCTTGGTCCTGTCTAGTTCCCTAAACCACATATCTTGGGTAAATTGATACTTAAAGGCTTCTTTTCTAAGTGTTAAACAGAATCGTAGTCATGCCTGATTCTTCGGACCACATGCTTTGGGGAAATTAACACTCCGGCATCTTTATAAGTGTTAAACAGAACCTTAGTCATGCTTGGCTCCTCAGACCACATGCTTTGGGAAAATTAACACTTAATGACATCTTTATAAGTGTTAAACAAAACCCTATTCATGCCTGGTCCCTCGGATCACATGCTTGGGGAAAATTAACATTGTGATACCTATTGGTCTTTTACTAAGTGTCAAAACAGATCCAAGATTGTACCTAACTCCTCAGATTGATGGCTTTGAGTAAGTAGAAATCCTTATTTATTTATCTAAGTGATGAACAGGATGAAGTTTGTCTGCCCCCTTTATTTTTTACAAAGTATATATATTTATCTTCATTATATTCGGCCTTCATTACAGAAGGTTCAATTCTCAATACAAGTATGCAGTAGACCTCTTTATCGCTAATACTTGATCAAATTATTTAAATTGTTAGCAGTGTATTATTGTTAGTTTTTATTAAAGACAGATTAACGGCAGTTCAATGCTATTTGTAATAGTACTAAGCTTCAAAGCACATAAAGTAAAGGTACAAAAGATAAAAAGAAAAACATTTTCATTAAACAAAAGAAGTAGTACATTGTATACAGTGATAGAATGACACAACAAAACAGCAAAAGAAACTACAAGACAAGTCCTAAGTGCTACTTCTTGGCCTTGGGGGGGCCTTCTTTTTGTCTCGGACGAGTGGTAGGAACATCCTTAGCTTGAGGATCAATCTCTTTGGTCTTGGCCTTTGTCTCCTTTGCTTTGGCCTTAGTAGCATCCTTGGCCTCTAAGGAGGACTTAGTCTCCTTGCCTTACCTTTATCTTTGGCCCCCTCAGCCCCTTGGCCTTGACCACCAACTGGGCTGGGTCCTTTCGAAGCCTCTAGGAGGGGGAGAGCAGCCTGGGCAGTCAAGGGCTACTCTGAAGACTCAAGAGTAGTGGCAGAGGGAGATGGGAGGGCAACTGGGATCTCACAGATGTCGAGGTGGTAGTATACATTCCTTGGTTGCCTCCACTCCGAATCCGTAGGGACTCCTACAAGGTTGAGGGCTTCTGCCCATGTTGCATCGCAGTAGTTCCTACATACCTTAGCTAGCTTCTCAGTGAGCCTGGCTTGTATTTCTTCCACGCCGAGGGCGTAGAATGCTTGCTTTTTAGCCTTTATTGCCTCCTTCGCCAACCGAGCTACCTACTTAGCCTTCTGTAGATCGGCCTTGAGCTCCAGGACCAGCTGTTTTTTAGTGGCCAGCTCTATCTCAGTGATGTGGAGTTTCTGGCACTGGTTCTCAGCCTGTTTCTCAACAGTTTTTAAACCGGTCTCGGCACTCAAACGCGCCTTCTACTCTTCAGTTAGCTTGTTGGCCAGCTCAGTCTGCTCCTGCTTGAGAGCTCCTAGAGTCCTAGGGACTTCTCGGCCTCAACGCGGGAGTGAGCCTCAGCCCTAACCTGATTACGGCCGTCCTCGACCTACTCCTCAGCCACGAAAACTTGTTGAGTAACCTGCATAAAAATAACGGAGGAATCCCATGTAAAAATGAGAAAGAATAAGAGAGCGGCTAAGTACCTAATTCAATGATATGTTAGATTACTTACCATGGTGAGGTCCCTCTTCAGGGACAGGAAAAGTTCAGGCTGCTTGAAGCGCCTGAGAGCATCCATATCTCAGGGGAGGAGAAGAGGCTGCTTTAAGGCTTCAGCAATATAGCCTGAATGTCCCCCCTGAAAGCTTCGAACTGAAGCGTCCCAGGGGATTGCAGTGCCATCCAACTTCAGCCTTAGAGCCCAAATGCACTGTGGTCGGTGCACCTCGGCCCCAAGGGAGTCCTCCTACTGTCCGCAAAGGAAGCCCGTCTGTCTCTGGCGTTTTTAGGCTACCTTGCCCCCTTTAGAGGAACCATCTTGCCCTCCTCCACTTCTTCCACCTTCCTCTTCTTCTTCAAGTCAGGACAAGGAAGTAGTCCGACTGAAGTCATAGGAACTTGGGATTTAGGAGCATCCTTGGACAACCCCCTTTTATTCCTCGCGGTGAGGAGACCCTTCAGTTCCTCCTCGGATTGATATCCATCTCCTCTTCCTCCTCGGAACTGGGATCAACATGGGCAATAATGAGACTGGGAGAGTGGGCAGCGAATTGCCTGTCTAACTCATCCTCGGAATCCGGGAGCTGGATTACAGATCTACCCTTTCTTCCTTGTCCTCCTCGAAGTGAAATTAGTCAATCTCGGCCTCAAGGGATAGACGATAGGAGACTATTTCCTCCCTCGGAGCAGCTACTTCTCGAGGAGAGCGTTGGGGAGGTAGTTCAACAGGTGGGAGGTCTTCTCGTGCTAAGAAACTGGGCCGTGAGACGTTGATCCGGTGGATTCTAGGATTGCCTTCCCTTATTGCTTGGTCCATGTCTTGAAACGCAGTTGACAAGGGCTCGAAGTCCAATACTAAGTGGACGACTCGCAGTTGCCCGTTTTCACTCACAAAAATCTCGGACCTCAGCAACTTGTTGAGAGCCGGAACGTTGACTAGGCCGAGTCTCGGAGCAATGTGCTATTTATTTGCAAAAACATCCAGGGAGGAAATCATAGTTAGATCGATAAAAATTATCATCAGAGGAAGGTGAAGTGTTGAAACTAAAAGGAAGTAAAGCCATAGGGGCTAAACCCCATGCCAAGGGACTTAAACCTAGGATACCCCACCCAGATCTCCCTCCCGAGTTAGGCAGTGAAGACCGTCGTGCCATTCTCCGGAGGCGATCAGGTAGTCATCCTTCATGCCTTTGTTAGACTTAGGAAGACACAATATTAGTCTAACAATGTCGGACCGAGACTTGAGGTAATATCCCGCACCTTTGAGCTTGTGGCACTCATACATATGGACGACATCGTGCCACCTGAGTCTCAGGCCCATATTCTCCTTAAGAGCGTCTATGCTACCCAGGACCCTAAATAGGTTAGGGGCGCACTGATGGGTCACCCTACCCATGGGGAGTGTCATTCCTCCTTCTATGAAAGCGATCATAGGAATGACAACCTCCCCTTCCTCCCTGTGTGTGACTATTTGGTCTGGAGCATAATACCCTAGGGCTACTCCCTGCGGAATGTGATGCTTAGCTCTAAAACCCTCCATACCGACTTCAGAGTCTACGAGGAGCTTAAACCTACCTATTTGGTCAAACTAAAGGGAAAGGGATGAAGTTTTTAAGAAAAAGAAGTAAAGAATGGAAGGCCGAGGAGATTGGTCGAGGAGAAAATAACCTAGAAAAAAGGAAACTTACGAGAGTAAGGACGTTAGTTGCTTCTGATACTTCTTGGAAGTTTGAATTTTTCAGAGGAAAAGACTTGGAGACTTTAGAAATTTAGGAAGTCTTGAAGGTTTGAGAGCTAAGAATCTCTAGAGAGCTTGAGAACTTGTGAAATGAGGAAAAATTATTTCCCTAGGGGCCTTATATAAGGGGTGGAATTGAGTGGGAGTTATTCCACTCAAAATTCAAGGAGAAATGTCAACCGTAGGATCTGTGTCTCACCATTGGATGCAAGGAACAAAGCGCCGCCTGAAGCAATTAATGACGCATTGCGGACTACGAAGCGACAATGACGATTATGGGACGCACAAAATAGTACTCCCACACGTGCAAACTAAAGAATTTAATAACAATAACCCCTAACAAATCAAAACCCCACTTTTTCTCCTCGAATAAGAGGGAAAAATCGGAGTTTTGATGGGCTATTGTAAGGACAATGGCCCAAAATTGTATATTGAGCGTTGGGCTCTGTCTGAGGAGGTTGACTGGTCCAAGGACTGATAAACAGTAGTGAGAATGTCAAGTTCAGAATCTCATGAGTAAGATGCAAATGGAGAGAATGGGAAAGGTAGTCCGAGGAGGCTCACCTCCTCGGATGAGCAAAGCACAAATCAAATACTTGTCCTATCATTCAAGGTGACCTTCCAGGATGTTCTACTAACAGGGACGTGCATTGTGAACGCACAAGAGGGATGGAAGCTCAGAAATATCTAAGGAAAAGCTACTGCCACCGCATTGAACGTTCTGTACCTAACTTTCTGGCCGCATTTATGTGGAGAAGACCCCTGAACAGTGTTGTCTTGGCTATCCCAACTCACAGAGAGCTAGAGAGGGTGTCCGATGGGATAAGCACTCAAGTAGTGGCTTGGATGATCAACAAATGGAGGGCCAAGATCATTAAGAGGGGGGATATATAATGTAAGAGGCCCCTAGAGGGAAAAAGAAGAGAAAAATCAAGAAAGAACATTGTAGCAATCAGGAACCAAACTTGTAATCAAACTTAAGAGTAGTATATAAGAATCAGTCTCCTCGGACTCTGCCGAGGACGTTTTTATTCAGTTAAACTTGTATAGCTCCAATCTTTTGTCATCAAGACCTACTTTACTTGTTGTCTGACTAACTAAAGCCCAGTTTTCTAAACTCACTCTCTACAAATTCATTGTTTTGGGCTTTTTAGGCTTGGGTCCATCCACCTTTTAGGTGTAGGAACTCAAATCTGGTCCTTACAAAATCTATTGGCGTATATTGTTCAAACAAATTAGAATCCTCATACAATTCTTCATTATACATATATTTTTACATTGTAAAAGCAAAGTTTTTTTTTTTTTCAATATTGTACAACCAAAAAAATCCCTCCAATATCTCATTCATCTCATTTGTTGCTCCATCTAATTGATGCTTCTCACCTTACTCATCTACAAAGTAATAATGATTTCCACAATATTAAAAGGGAGATATCGATGAAGTGAGATAAATTTGAGAATTTCGAAGGAGTTGTGGAAAGAAAATGGAAAACATACTTGATAAATAGATAAAGAAGAAGAGATTAAAGAAATATAGTATTAGAATAAAAATTTATGAAAAGAAAAATACACAATGTGCAAATAATAATTTCAACAATATCAAAGAAAATATACCTCTTTGAAAAGAAAGATGGTGATGAAGTGAGGAAAAAAATCTGGAGATCAAAGGAACTTTGGAAAGAAACTAGAAAAAAGGCTTGAGAAAGAAAAAAAAAAGTGTGAGATTAGTAAAAAATTATGAAAACAAAAATATATAAACTAATAAATTTATAATTTCAACAATATTAAAGAAAACAAACCTTTATAAAATTGGAGATGGTGATGAAGTGAGCAAAAAGTTGAGGTAGTATAAAAGCATGTGCAAAGAAACTGGAAAAAAAAGTACATGTGAGATATTTTTAAATAGAGATAGCATGTGTTTAAAGTAGGTAACCAAAACTTTTGGTGCTAAAAGCTTGCAGCCATTTGTTTTAGAAATTATAAAAAAATTTAATAAAAAAACGTAAATTTCAATATTAAAAAAGAAGTATTACGTCCACAATATTTTCACAACAAATTATAGGCGGTAAGAGGTTACTAACTCTTATTTGAAGCCACTACTTAAATTACTTTTTTGTTCACCAATAACAGCCAGTAAAAACCTGACACTTTAAAATTTGTTGTAAACATGTTGTAGACATAACATTTCACATAGAGAAATGATATGTCTACAACATTTTTACAACAAATCTTAAGTGGCAAGTTGTTACTAATTGTTATTGTTGGGGTAAAAAGGTAATCTTAGTGTTATGTTCAAATTTGAACCAATAACAACTAACCACCTGTGATTTGTTGTAAAAATGTTGTGCACGTAGCATCTCTCTAAATGAGAAATAATATATCCACAACATTTTTACAACAAATCTTAAGTGGCAGGTTGTTACTGATTGTTATTTAAATAGAAAGTGAACTAATATTTAGGGAAAAAGTTTCTCGGGTAATTTTTTTTTTTTTTTTTGGAATTTTGTTGCATTATAATTTTAACCTTATTTTTTTTAATTTTTAAGACTAAAGATTATCTAATTAGATTAGAGGTATTTTTGACATTTTTTGAAAGTATAACTAACTTTCTGAATCCTTTTAATATATAGAGATTACAAATTTATAAATAAAATAAAAACCATGCAAAGCACGGGTTAACAACTAGTATATATAAAAGCAAACCTCATGTGAAAAAGTATGAGATTCTACCAAGTAGCATATTGTATGATTTTTTATTTATTTATTTAGGCTTTCACTTCATCTAAATTTAGCATTTATGTCAAATTATTAAGTAATGACAGATGCATTTATTCCAATGTATTATTAAAATTCGAAAAGTTGTATACATTGTATAACTTTAAATGTTTTAGATAGATATTAATGGATCTTTTTTCTTTTTTTCTTTTTTTTCTTTTTTTTTATACAAGATAGAAATTTTACTCTAGCACAATCTAAGTGTATATGTATGTGAAACTCCCTCTTGGTGACTTGAACCCCAGCCCTTACCTCCACACCCCACAAGCACTTATACTTATGGAGTGACCATTGCATCAAGGGTGTGCGGTGGTTTAATGGATCTAAAATGTCATGAGAAAGGTAGGAATTAAGAAAACTTTTTAATTTTCTGCATAAGACTAACTCCAATGCAGAAAAACACCAAGGAATCAACAGGTTTGTAGGTGATAATATGAACTGTGATCTGGTGACATTTGTTGGTTGCATGAATTAGATGAATTTTTTCCCCAATATATTTATTTTGAATTTAGTTTTATTAGAAAACTTCATAAATTAACTGTGACTAAAAATAATAATATTCATGAAATTAATGAATCATAAATAATGTCTTAAAAAATTTATCAAAATGTACCTCGCATCACACCGGATATCTGTTAGTTACAACTTACAATGGATAGAAGAATCCCCTAAGTCTCATCCCACAGATCCAACATCCATGATACTTCATTCATATGATATACGAAGCACCACACTGATAAATGACAAGGTCATTTATAATACTTCATAATTTTGGACCTCCCATTAAGGGCACTTTCTACTTTTGACAGAGGTGACATTGATTTGATCCTCTGAAAAAATTAGTGTATCCCACTCTGAGCATGAAGCACACCCAATCTAAGCAAACCCAATTGCGGTTGCCCCATGAAGTACCCAACCATAATCTAATAAAGCTCAATTGAAAACCCAGCCTAAGAGAGCTCAAAGTCTCACAGTAATAATAGCCAATTTTGTGTTTTGGGGTCCCATGGAGGACCCAAATGATGAATTGTTCGAGGTATGCTTTAGTGCTAAAAGGGACTTTTAAGTAGCTTTATGTGTTCGTTAATTCCTTGTTCAAACTATTCAATGATATCAGATATTACTATTGCTTCTTTTGTATTTCAAATTGGAAAAGGTCTATAATGCAGTCAAACTAGGAACAACCTCGACCCCTCACTTTTATAGCCTTAAATACTATGTAGTACTACTACTAACAGTGAATACAGCAAGAAAAAACTGATTTGAACTTTGAATATAGAACGGTCTAATCACTCATGGAAAAAATAGGGCCCTGGGAGGCTTGATTTAAAGGATCCAAGTCAATCATTAATTTGGCTTTATTTGTTAGAAAAACTTCCATTGATTCTCTGCCAATATGTAAGACATGAGAGTCATCTCATAAGTATAAAGTGTAATAGCAATTCAACATTATTAAGGTACACCTATCAAAAAAGTAAAAAATTATTAAGGTACAAAAAAATCTGATTCAAGGATATGGGTGCACTATGCTTTCACGAATTGGTGCATTTGGTTGGATTTTACTAGTATGGTTAAAGATTGGAGAAAGAAAAGGCAAAAAAAGATTTAGAAAGAAAAACCCTTCCTATTCATTTTAAGTAAATGGTGAGGCATTATGGTTTAAGAATGAAATTAGCATAATTATATATGACAAAATAGAGATTAACTAAGGCACCAATAGGAAAAGGTAATTTGATTCAAGATAAGGGAACCAAAAAAAAAGGAACTAGAAAAAATCCTAAAATAATATTGATAGAAGTAATTTTAAGAGAAAAATATGTGTAAATTAAGAATGTAAAGAAACTATTATTTTTTATATTAACCCATAAGCTTTAGGTTTGTGAGAAATCAAAATTTCTGATAAGATTTTTAGTTAAAGTAACGGAATTGGTCACATGACGTTTACATGATAATAATTGCATTTGAAAATCATTGATGAATTGGTAGAAACCATATATGTGCACATCATGTAATTAATTAGTCTGTTACTACCTTTTCTTTTTGAGAAACTAGTCTGTTACTACTTAAAAGAAAATGCAACATATATATTGGATGTTCTAAAAAAATAATATTTTAACACACCAAGAAATTATTTTATCTATTTTAACATAATATTTGATAATACCCTTCACATCTTATCACCCACTAAAATAACTTAAATAAGATTAGTCATTTATTAATAAATAAATAAAAACTTAGCCACATATCAGCCAACCTGACATTATAAAAGAAAAAGAGAAGAAAAAAAAAATCAATTGCAAGAGGGACATAAATGACTTATGAGAAGAAGAAAAGCATTGAGCTACAATGCATTTTTATTTTTATTTTTTTAAGTTTAGCACATCCAATAGAGCTTTTTTTTTTTTGGTATTTGATGTGCTAAAGTGCTAAATTTTGTGCTTTTAATTGCCCAAATAAAAAATAAAAAGTCCAAAGTCCAAGTAGTAAATTGATTTTCATATCAAAGAAGGAATGATAATTATTAAAATTTAAAAGCCCTAATTTTATTGTCTTAGTTTTTACTCTTATATATATATACCTTTTCTTTCTTTTATTTTCTTTTTATACCTTATATCTAAAGAAAAAGTTTAGAGCATATGTTCGTCCAAAAAATTTAAAGTGGAGATGAGACAATTTAATAAGATGATTGATTGAACGTGATGACCCATCCTATCTAGCCGTTGCACCCACTACCACCGTTTTGCCAACGTGGCACTTAAAATTTGAAATGACCAGCATTTAAAATCCAAATTCGACCGTTACTTCTTACTCATACTCAAACCTCAGCCAAAAAAAAAAACACCGCACACACTCCACAGAAGAAGGAGAAGGAAAAATCTCAATCACCGAGCAAGAAACAATAACAATGGCTTTTGAGTGTGCAATCACAGAAGAAGAAATGGCTGTCAACGACAGCGTGGGGTACCCGAAGGCCTACGCGAAACTCTGCCGTGACCGCCGTGTTAGTCCCTACAGCCATGGCCCTCCTTTCACTTTCACACCTTACAGTCTGGAGGAAGATGAGGTAAACAAAACTGCACCCTTTATAGCCCTCTGGTTGGTTTCCTAGAAAACATAGGAAAATGAAAAATAAAAGTGAAGGAAATTGAATTCTGGGTTTTATATTGTTTGCATCTTGGTTTCCAGAAAAGTAGGGAAAAATCAGCATAAGCAAGCCAATAGAGTTCTTAATGCTAAAATTTTTAATAATTATATGTAAAAATACAGAGAAGTTAACGGGGATTTTAGGTTCCCTTTGGTTGTCACAAAAAATGTGAGAGTAATTTATCAGTTTTTTAGATCTGGATATGAGATAATTATAATTCACAAGTTTCATTAAAAATTCAAACTTTTGAGATCTGTAATGTTAAATCAATTATGGGTTTTTGCATCAATTAAAGAATTTTGGATCAGAATTATTAAACGAATAGTATCAGGGTATAGAATGTTGAATGAATTTTGGGTTTTGCATGAAACTCTGTATTTTTTTTCCCCCCTCAAATCTTAGTCTATGCAGTTCTTTGTGATATATCTTTCTGGGGTTTTCAGGCTTTGAGAGTAAGGGATTTAGATCAGATGTTCCCAATCATCGATCCGAAAGCTAAACCAACTGTCAAGCCCAAGATTTTTGTCAGTCTCTTGTGGAAGCAGCTCAACCACCTTGGGTAACCACTTTAAATTTTGCTCCATAACTCTCAGATGTGAACAAATTTGCAAAAAATCAATCTTGGGGCCTCTGATATTTATTATTTTTCTTCAATTTTAGGAATGCTGGCTTTGATCCTGCTGTCATTCGAGTCGATCCATATGGCAATGTTCTCTACTATCATGCTGATTCGGCTTCTCCTCTTGCTTGGGATATTGATCATTGGTTTCCTTGCTCAAGTATATAATTGATTTCTCTCTCTCTCTCTCTCTCTCTCTCTCTCTCAAATTCATTGGTCTTTTTGCTGGAAATGCAGGGGGAGGAATAACTGTTCCAAGCAATCTGAGAATATTGCAGTGGCAAGTCTGCAAGAAGAAGCATAATAAGCTGGAATTTTTAGTCCCATGGTGGGAATTTCAACTGGGTATCTCTGTAAATCAGTTCTTGTCCTTTTTTGCCTCTAGAAACTCAGATTTCAGGTGGGTCTGTTTCATTATCTTCCTTTTTATGCATTTCTATTCAACATAACAAAGGTGGTTAATGATGTTTCTTGTTTTTAATTTTTTAGGCACAGAGCATTCTCTTTTTTGTTCTTTGAAGGTGAAAATGAAGAATTGAATGCTTCCCAGACAGTGGATTCACATTTGTTTCCACAACATTTTATGGACTCCAAAGAGCAAGTTGGCCTTGCTCCCGCTGCAGTTGTTGTATCCAGAAGAGAATCTTATGACACATCATCGGTTTTGAAATCATTGGATTACAATAGGCCGCTAAGGCTACAGTCTCCTGCAATTTGTAAGTAAAAGAATGTCAAATTAGTGACTTTTATTTGTACATGAAAAGCATTTCCGCACCTAACAAATCCATGTTAATTTGATTATATGTTAGCTTCAAGGAAAATAAAGCCTAATGTCCTGAAAGAAAATGAGAATCCGGACTTTGTTACGAACCCCTACCAAGCAATTGTCATGGCTAGAGATTCTCTGAAACAAAGAGAAGAAACTGTAAAGATGCAGACAGAAATACAGAAACTAGATTATGAAGTAAATGAACTGAAGGAAAAGAATGAGGAGGAAAGGCTCACTATTCAAGACCTAGAATTGGTGCTTATAAAACGTAGGAGAAGGGCAGAAAAGTGCAGGCGACTAGCAGAGGCACAGCATTCATATAGGAATATGCTAGAGAAGATGATCAGAGATGCAATGCACCAGTAAGATTATTTGTATGAAATTTATTTGCTTTCAAATTCTCATAGACAGTTTGCTGATAAGTTTCTGAACTGTTTATTGTAGGAGTGTCATTTACAAGGAACAGTTGAGACTGAACCAGGCTGCAAGTAATGCACTCATGGCAAGACTTGAAGCACAGAAAGCAATTTGCGATGCGTCAGAGAAAGATCTTCACAGGAAATATAAACAAAGAGACGAGATTGAGAAGCAGATTAGGCCTGAGTGGGAGCACGCAAGGAAGAGATCAAGAATGGATGATACCTTATTAGAGGAGAGGGACAGTAAAAATGTCCTTTATCTACCAGGAATCAAGCCGAGGACACCTTTACACAAAGAGCTGAGAGTGTTTCTAGAGGAGGAACAGAGGGCATCTCAAGCTGGTTTATCTTCTGGTGAAGAACAAAAGCACGAAGAAATTCAGGTGCAAGAGACCGAGGAGAATCCTGAGAAACATAACAGGTCCATTATTGCATTGGAGGATGAAACCCCACTAGAGGATAAACTTCAGAAACTTAACATTCAATTCACGGTTCCTCGAGAATCAGAAATAGAGGAAGATGAAGAGAGCAGGAAGCAGCGTGGCAAAGGGAATATAGAGAAATGGCTCCAAATGCTTTTAGAGAATACGCAAGAAGACTTGGACACTCAAAATGCAAATGAAAATGAAAAGAGTGGGACTGATGAAATAATCAGAAATCTGAATCTGAAATACCCACAGGAGGAAAAGATTTCCAAAAGTCCAGAACATGAAGAAGAGGTTCATGAGGAGAAGCAAATTGCTGCAGAGAAGGGTGGTGTGAAAAGGGTAGAAGATATCATTGAGATAGAAGCCAGAAAAACACAGAAAGAAGAGAGTGGTATTGGTGAAGTATTTGGAAGTTGTAGTTTTGAAGGGAGGGAAAGAAAGGACCATAATGGAAAGGAAAGAAAGCTTGTCAGGTCTGAGAGTGCCAGGACCTTCCGGCGAATCCCATCTTCTCCATCTTTGATCTTGGGTATGAGAAAGGGAGTGGACTGCATAGGCAAGAAGCCTATGGTAAATGGTGATGATGATTTTGATGGCGACCAGGTTGGTGGGAACAGTTTCATCATGTCATCCATTAAGTCAATCAAGAAGGCAGTGAAAATATGAAACTCTCCTTGCCCTATGAATATGTAATAATGTCTTTTTGTTTGTTCTTTTTCTTTTTCTTGATTGTTTATTATAAGAGTGTGCTAGCAGTCGCTCCTTAAGCTGAATAATTGTGTGAAACTTAGGTATTCGATTGTTTTTAATGTGTATAACAATGGTTTTGCAAGATATATGTGATAACGACGGCTTGTTGTTCCCTCTCTATTCTGGTCAAGTACCGTGTAAACTTTTCAAAAGCATAAAACAGGTTTATAGTAAATTTTGGATTTTGTGTATTGCAATTTCCTAGCTGCTAGATTTGCCCCAAATGTTCTTTCCTGAAAGCATCAAGAAAATAAGAGAAACAAAATTATCCATGCTAAGAAGAATGACATCATACTCAAAAGAGACCATAAATAATGGGAGGAACATCAGGTTTAGAATGACTTGGCGAAGAGAATTGCATAAATAAATCATATGTAATGTAGGTGGAATGGAATCCAAAGATTTTACCCAAACAACAAAGAAAAATTTTAATCTACTAGTGCTTTTGTACATTTTGTTTTAATGAATCAGTAAGAACTTTTGTTGCAAATTCGCAACACACAAAAAAAAAAATAATAATAATAATAATAAATAAATTTTACACAAAAGCCCAAATAGGCTTAATCCCAACAGATAAGAAAATTCAGGACTCTGCATCATACAGACCAAAAAAAGCAGCACAGTGTACTTAATACAGCTGCAACACAGCCTAACATGACATATTACAATTCTTAGAGAGGGTAATTCCCCTTTTATACAATAGGACCCTCTTTAAAACAGGGTTCCCTGCCCATCTCTTTATCCAATAGGCACCCAGCAGAGAACAGAACAGTATCACTCTGTATCAAAACAGGCCAAAGCACATCAGCAACAGCCTGCCCTATACAGATGCATCACTAGTACTACTTAGCATGACATATAACAAATCACAGAAGGGTTAATACCCCAATTAAAACATAACACTCTGTTGATTACAGTATCCCCTTTCCAGCTTTGGCTAGTGCTCTTGTATATCAGCTACACTAAGATTTTATCCATTCGAGTATAGGACAAAAAATGGAAATAATTCAAGCCAAGAATAAGGTAGGTGATGAGAAATTTAAAAAAGAAGGTGCTGTGATGGGTGCATAATGGAGCCTTTCTATCGATGATCTTTCTTATTGCATAAGCAAGGGTTAGTAGTTGAAGTACTGCATACTCAAGAAAGCCAATAGACCTTGAATAGCCTATATGAAAGGACTTATTAAGAGGAGTTGACTAAAGTATCAGATCTATATATACACACACACACGCAGCACTTTCACTTTAAATAAATCTTATTAATTTGGCGAGTGCTCTTGTATATCAGCTACACTAAGATTTTATCCATTCGAGTATAGGACAAAAAATGGAAATAATTCAAGCCAAGAATAAGGTAGGTGATGAGGAACTTAAAAAAGAAGGTGCTGTGATGGGTGCATACTGGAGCCTTTCTATCGATAATCTTTCTTATTGCATAAGCAAGGGTTAGTAGTTGAAGTACTGCATACTCAAGAAAGCCAATAGACCTTGAATAGCCTATAATAAAGGACTTATTAAGAGGAGTTGAATAAAGTATCAAATCTATATATATATATACACACACACACACCCAGCACTTTCACTTTAAATAAATCTTATTAATTTGGCTAGTGCTCTTGTATATCAGCTACACTAAGATTTTATCCATTTGAGTATAGGATAAAAAATGGAATAATTCAAGCCAAGAATAAGGTAGGTGATGAGAATTTAAAAAAGAAGGTGCTGTGATGGGTGCATAACGGAGCCTTTCTATTGATGATCTTTCTTATTGCATAAGCAATGGTTAGTAGTCGAAGTACTGCATACTCAAGAAAGCCAATAGACCTTGAATAGCCTATAATAAAGGACTTATTAAGAGGAGTTGAATAAAGTATCAAATCTATATATATATATACACACACACACACACAGCACTTTCACTTTAAATAAATCTTATTAATCTGGTCTACTCAGTCAAATCAACTCTCCTGCTTATGTATCCCATGCTCGGTGTCATTGATCTGTCTGGTGTGAGAGACCCACCAATTCCTTTGTTTCAATGTGTTCTATCTTCTCCTCAGGTGTACTCTCCATTCAATAAATGATTTCCTCCCTAGAGTGAAGGTCATCTGTCTGGTCTATATGAGAAACAACAGGTTTTGAACATCGTGAAGGAAAACATCTAAATAAACCGTGTGTGCATTACAAGGAAGAGGCGTGAAGGCGTGGAAAATCTATTCATTTTATTAAAAACAACAAAGAGAAGGTTCAATATAAGGAAGAGGCGTGAAGGCGTGGAAAATCTATTCATTTTATTAAAAACAACAAAGAGAAGGTTCAATATTTTATAAACTAACTTTCATAGGAATATACGATGACATGGATGTCACCCAGATGACAAAATTTGGAAGAAAGAATTATCTCAATATTATACCACATACATTAATATTTACAAAAGCATACACTGTACAGGAAAACCCTGGATGGGTTTTTGGGGACCATTTACTGGGAACTTAGATAAATCAAATCCATGGGAAATAAAACCACAGTATACAACAACCCTCATCAAGAAAACAATGCCTTGAGTAGTTGGTGATTCTGATGTCTTTTTCCCATCCTGGAAAAGCACGTTCTTCTCTCTCTAAGTCCACCATCATACTTGAAAATGATCAAGTTCCAAGCTTTTCTGCATGCAATTATCATGGTCAGTTCATTGCCAGGTTACATTCTGGTTCTAAGTGCCATTCCGTAATCCATAAACCCATTAAACATTGTTGACTGCATATATGAACTTGTCATTCCTTTACTTTATCACAAGTCAACAAAAGGTTAGGAATTATTCCAGCAGTATTACATATTAGACTTTCCCCAGTAACCTACATCCCCACACGAACAGAGGCCATCCTTGAAATGGTGGAACTGTTGAGTATCCCTAACAGAAATCTCCCTGCGTACAACCTTAGTGATGAATTTTACAGTATTGTGACAACTTTGGCACATGAATAGATTCTTTGTCACCCATATAGGCATCCCTGGGGCAGTGTTAATAAGCGCATATGCAATGGCCAGTCTCTCACTGTGTCCACAAAAAATCTCAGCTTTTGAAGCTTCAACTTCATCCATAGAACTCTTTTCAGGCCCATTGAAACCAGCTGCCTTCATATTCTCATAAAATCCCTCTAGAACTGCTTTTATTTCCATTATTTGAGGATGGAAATTATCACCACTAAGGAAAGCATGAACTTTTCCCTTTAGTTCCACCCAACTGCACCCAGGATCCACAATGAGCCCTCTCTGTCTCATTGTCCTTCTGACTTTTGCAACTTCATCCCATTTTCCACTGTCAGCATAGAGATTACAAAGTAGAATATAATACCCAACACTTGTTGTATCCTTTTCAAAGATATGACGTGCAGCAAGTTCCCCAAGCTCAACTTGACGGAGGATCCTGCATGCATTTAACAAGGCTCCCCATATTGCTGGATCAGGTTCTATAGGCATCTTCAGTATAAACTCATGAGCGTCCTCCAATTTCCCAGCACGGCCAAGCAAATCAACAACGCATGCATAATGCTTTCGGTTAGGGGTGATACAGTATTTATGTTGCATACTGTGAAAATACTCCAAACCTTCCATCACCATACCAGATCTACTGCAAGCACACAATAGTGAAACAAATGTAATATCATCTGGATTTACGTTTGACCCCACCATTCTCTGGAATAGTTCCACAGCATGTGCTCCTTGCCCCCGCTCAGCATACCCCGTCAGCAGAATATTCCATGCTGCTACATCTTGTTTGTGTGTGTTAAATTGATTCCATGCAGGTCTCATTCTTCCACACCTCACATACATGTCCAAAAGTGCATTTGGTAAAAAACCGTCCAACCCTACTCCAGTCCTTAATGCATGGGCATGAATCTCCTTTCCACACATCAAAGCTCCTATTCTAGCACATGCAGATAAAACAGAAATTAATGTAACAGAATTTGGTTTTAAACTGAGTTTCATTTGCCGAAAGAAGATCAAAGCCTCAAAGCTCCGATTGTTGATCCGAAGCCCAAGCATGATTGAAGTCCAAGATATCACATTCTTTTCAGGAATAGAGTGGAAAACATCTAAAGCTTTGTCAATGCATTTACACTTGGAATACATGTCAATCAGCGTGTTAGCAACTAAAACGTATGAGATGTGCCCTGTCCTTTTAGCAAGCTCATGAAGTTTAACACCCATATCCAAATGGCCTAAACAAGCACAAGCAGACAGAACACTGGATAGAGTGATCTCATCAGGAAGGACCCCCTCTAGCTCCATCAATTTGTAAGTTTCCAAAGCTTTAGCAGGCAGTTTGTTATTCTCATAAGCTGAAATCATGGCCGTCCATGACACCACATCTTTGTATTCCATTCTAGAAAAAACTTTCTCTGCTTCATCCCAGTGCCCAACACTTGAGTACATCTGAATTAAAGAATTATACACTGAAACATCAGCCCCAAACTCTGTTCTGATCACATATCCATGAACTTGCCCCCCTAATCTCTCATCACCAAGAAGCTCACAAGCAGAGATCACACTAGTCATGGTCATCAAGTCTGGAATAACAGAAAGTTCACGCATAGAGAAAAACAATCTTAATCCTTCCAAACACTCTCCATTCTCAAAATACCCTGAAATCATTGCATTCCATGATATCCTATCTCTCCTTGGCATTCTATCAAACACTAACCGTGCACTTTGAACATCACCACATTTCACATACATGGTAATCAATGCATTCACCACATCCACATCTGACTCAAACCCAAATCTTAACACATGCACATGAACCTCCCTTCCCCTAACCAAGTCCGGTACACCACCACAAGTCCTCAAAACACAAGGAAAAGTATACACATCAGGCTTAATACCAACCCACAACATCCTATGATACAAATCCAATGCCTCGTCAAAAAACCCTGCTTTTGCATACCCACCCACCAACACATTCCAAGAAAACACATCCCTCTCCTCCATCTTCCCAAACACATACCAAGCATTACCCAGATCACCAAACCTCACAAACATACTCAACAAAGCATTACCAAGCCTAACACTCAACCGTGAGGTTGAATTGGACACATAAGAGTACACTCTAGTCCCCTCATCATATGCTCTCTTCCACTCACATAGCCTAAGCAGAGCAACATAAGCATCTTCCTCTACAAAAATTTGAAGCTCTTGCATTGAGTCTAAGTGCTTTAGAGCTTTTTCTAAGTTCCCAGCAAGACATAGCTCACATATATCTGAGTTTGGGTTGTGGGTGGTGATAGAAGATGAGGATGAGGAAGTGTTGATGACTGAGAGCGAAAGTTCTTGTGTTTTTTTGAAGGAGAGGCGGTGGGTGTGGAGGCTATGAGAGAAACTGAGGGCTTTGGGCTTGTGGGTTTGTGGAGTTTGGTGATTGGGATGGTCTGAGTGGAGAGAAATTGGAGAGATTCTAGCAAAAGCAGCCATTTTTGGTTTTTGGAGGCGTAGAAGCAGAGCCAGAGCAATGAGAGCATGGTTTTTCTGGGGTTTTGGGTGAGGTTTAAGTTAACGGTAACCAAAGCTAATCTCTGGAAACTGCTTTTGTCTTTTTTCAGGTTTTGGTCCCGTTACTGTTGAGCTTCGTTCTAACCCATTATAATCGTCGTCTTATCCAAATGACTGTCGGCCTAATTTGGCATCCATGTTTCTCTTTTTCCTTTCCCTCGAGAAAATTTATTCCATTGTGCAATTTATAGTTTTACTCTATTATAGTTTTTTATATTTTAAAAAAAAAATTATAGTCAGACTATACACAAATAAAATAAAATAAAAACAAAATTAAAATATCCATAACCATAGTAAATTTATGCACGCAAATTAATAAACAAATCTCAATATATTTTCTCTTTTTAAAAAATATATATTACAACTCATAATTGAATATTTATTACTATTTTTTAAATATATCCTTATGGCCCTCACTAGCCTAAGTATAACTTTTTGCATAATTACAAACTAATTGGGTATTCTCTCTATTAAACAAATATTTTTTATGTTTTATTTATTTTTATAAAATATGAAATTTATAATTATGATAAATATTAATAAAAAAATTATTTTAATTATATTTTTATATGAAATTATATATTCTATCATTATGATTGTGTTATATAGAAATATATGTTCTATTGTTTAAAGAAAATATAATTTGCAAATATACTAAAATGTTTAGATCTAGAAAAAGAATTTCAAAACCCAATTAAAAATATCATGTGCAAAAATACTAATGGAGTATATATATAATAAAGGCAAAACTTAGATACAGTACCTTACATATCGTTCCTTAAGTACCCCTTTTACAATTCAAACACCTGTCTAATTCAATAATTCTTGCTAATGCCGTTAATACTATTTATTTCTCTATTTCTTTCTTTCTTTCTTTTTTATCTCTCTTTGTGACTAAAAACAAACCCATTTAGAACTTAGAAGGCTAAAGACCCACGAGAAAACCCAAACCCTAACCTTATCTAGCTTTTTATACTCTTGAACTTCTAAATTTTTAAAGAAATCAAAATTTCAACATTTCATTTTTGTTTGTTTGACTCATCATCCAGGAAAATAGATCAGATTCTTTTGGAAAAGAACATTGAAGAGAAGCCAAGATGTTTTACAACCCTTTGGGTCAAAGACATTGAGAAATTTTTGATGCTTTTGGTCAAAAATTCCCTCCATATCAAAATGGCGTTCAAACTTGAGAGCCTTTTGCTTTCTTCAAGTGGTGGCGTAGTTTTGGCACTATCATTGATTCTCAGTGGCTAAGACCACTTTATCGTTTGGGAAGTTGAGATCTGTATTTCTTAAAAATTTTGAAATCAAGAGAATGTGAGAAGTTAGAGAGGCTGGGATTATGGTTTTTCAAACGGGTTTTCTAACTTTGTTTTAAGCACATCTAGGGAAGGAAAAAAAAAACAAAAAAAACAAAAAACAAAGGACGAGGTTAACGGTGTTAGTGAGAGTTATTGAATTAGACAGGTGTCTAAATTTTAAAAGAAGTACCTAAAGAACAGCATGTAATGTATTGTATCTAAGTTTTGCCCTTATAATAATGATGCGTAAAATTGTGAAGCATCCAAAGCTTATATGATGTGACACATTAAGGCTCCGCTTGGTAGAAGAGAATGGAATGGAATGGAAATGAATAAAAAGAATAATTTTAGAATATTCTTCCCTTCTCTTGTTTGGGAGTTTTAAAGGAGGGAATGGAAAGTCCATTACATTGTTTGAGAGTTTAAGTGGGAGGGAATGGAATGGGTAGGAGGGAACACTCATTCCTCTCTATTCCCTTAAAACCTTAAATTTTCATTCCCCCCCAAATTGGGAGAAATGGGAGGTGATGGAATTAGATTTAATGATTTTTTTACTAAAACTCCCAAAATACCCCTATATATTCAACCATTTATTTTAAAATAGGGGTCTAATAGTAATATTGTCATAAAATGATTCCATTTCATTCCCTCCATGTTACTCCCAAACAGGGTTACTTACATTCCATTCATTTTCATTCCTTTCCATTCCTTTATTTTAAAACATCCAATCAAGGTTACTTAATTCCATTCCATTCCATTCTTTTCCATTCTTTCCCTTACTTAAATACATTCCATTTCTTTCCATTCCCTTATGATCATCTCATTCTATTCCATTTCATTCCCTTATGAACTCCCAAGCGGAGCCTAAGCCATTCATTTTTAGAAACATTTTTTTAGGAATTGAAAAAGTATTGTCAACTTTTTCAATTCTCAAAAAAATATTTTCAAAAATGGATAGGTTGCACATTAACCTGACTATATATATATATATTATAGAAAACACCCTAAAAAATAATGGACACACTCTCTCCCATGTATTATATAAGGACTTATCCTATAATAAGTATCACCTATAAAAGGAGATGGTATCTCTTGTTTTTTATATGTATGCAACGAGTCTCATAAAATGTGGGCCTCCCCAGTATGTGGGGTCCACCTACTATGAGAAATTCGCTATATGTAACAAAAACAAATTATAATTATTGCTATAGAAGAGCGTGTACTCTGTAATAAGCACACCTATTTGCTTTTATAAACAATAACTATTTTTCTTTTTTCTTTTCTCTTTTTTTCATCAATAATCAATGTTGTTTAATGAAATTTCAAACTCTTTGTGTGTATATTGATGGAGATCAACACAAGTATTACTCGTTCTTGTGCCATCGTCTAAAGCGCAACCAAAATTATATCAACTCATCCAATAATACTCGTCCATTAATGATTGGGTTATATAGCGAAGGGAGTTCTCTATAGACAAGATGATCTACAGATGACAAGTACATGGACGACCAAATTATACTTGGTGAGTTTTGTGGAAAATCCTCTATTAGGCTCACATAAGCAAAATACGACACGTTGCATGATACGTGGAAGAAATTCCACGTGCAACGCTCCATATAGCCCATTTTCTTTATCAACCACCAATATCACCCACGATAATGGTGGATCAAAACAAGTAAACCCACGTCTAACTCTCTATAAAAAGGAGTAAATCTTATTCACCCAAGGTAAGTCCAGACCATTCACTATTTTCTTTTCTTGTGTCCTAGAGAGAAAATTGACTTAACTGTCGGAGGATTCTTGGCCAGGTCACACTGGTCACCTTTGACAATTCTTTTTTTCTTTTTAGGATTCATAGCCATTACCGTAACCCAAAGTATTTCAGGCTACTAATTTTCGTGCTTCATATATATATATATATATATATATATAAAGCTTATAGAACTTTATGAAATTAAATTTTTTTTCTAATTTCTCACTTTTTTTAAAAAAAAAAGAAAGGAAAAAGGATAACCTAACAAATATAAGTAGTAGTGGACAGAATTTTATTTCAACCAACTACGTAATAATTTCAAAGATTATGTGTGCTTTTAGTCACATAACCTACTTAATAATCATATTAATTCATAAAATTTATTTAAATGATGTAATGAATTATGTGATTTAATAAACGTTGATAGTATTTTGAATAGTCAAATAATTTGATTGGAAGGCTTATAAGAATTAGTAATATCCTACTTCCTTATATAAGGTTTAATTCTACAAATTCAAGTCCCTTTATTTACACTAAGAAAAAAATATCGATGGTGAATCTATATTGTGGGGCCTATGGGCCTGGTGACCTCGGCCCACTTTACATCCAGCCCAGGGCCCATGCCGAGGAAAAAAGTTCGTCCGAGGACAGTGTAGGAAGGCTTAAGCTTTGGAAATCCCTGCCGAGGATAACCCTGTCCTCGATAGACCGAGACTAACTCCAGGAGGGGGAACAAGCCCAGGACAGGTTGTCACTTCCACAATTAATGCGCTCACCTAACCCTCTGGCCGCACTAATGGAGATGTGACTCCTGAATAGGGCAACCTTGGCCACCACAAATCACTTGAGTACTGATAATACATTTGATGGGACGGACGATCAGGGAAAAAGCGCATGGATGATCAACAGATGGAAGAAAGAGATGGGAGAGGGAGGACTATATAAGAGGAACCAGCAGAGCAGTTAAGGGAGGGAGAAAAAGAGAGAGAAAAAGGATGACTATGAAGCTCCTCGGATCAAAGCCGAGGAGCGACCTGAAGAGGTAATTAAGATCCAACAGCCATCTGTGGTTGTGGATCTTACATTGGGCGTTGTCCATCTGTTATGGCCTAATTCTTCAACCCACTCTCTAAAAATGTATTGTTTTTGGCCTATTGGATCATCATCCTTCTTATTTTCGAAGGCTTCACCAATTTGAGTCCTTACATATATCATGAGTGTTTATAATTTTTTTTAATAAATACAATTTCTCGCATTACAGAATTGGATAATGCCATTAAATTTCAATTCTCTTACTAAAAACAAAAATGCATACATGAATTTCATTGGAGCAAACATTTTCTTTATTATTATAATTTTCCACTTTTGCTTGCTATTATGGACCTCCATGATCCTAATTTGAGACCAACTAAGAAGCCTCCAAGCACTACTGGGCCGCAGCCTTTGGTCAAAAACTCAAAATAGCCACC